>CM055652.1:0-1200000 GCA_029378325.1 Elaeagnus macrophylla | reverse complement strand
TTTTAAGATATTGAACTGAAAATGCTAGAGAGCCAAGATGTCATTTAAAAAAGAAGATTAAAATGTATATTTTTTTATAAAAATAAACCACTTACAGAATATCAAACCAATCAAAAACTATCAAAACTTGGCCGATAGCAGTAATAACAAACTTCCACATGAATTACAAAGTGATAAAAACTTGACGTAAAAATCCAAAATAACAGGTCTTATGAACAGAAGGGCAGTTATTTTATCCTTGCCTATTGTTTTTTTTTTTTTTTTCCTTCCCTTTCTATTCAATTCTTTCTCAAAACTGAGGCTAAGAATTAATCTCATTTGAATATATAATCAAGTGTGATATTCATAATTTATCACCTTTTAAAATTTATCATAGTTCACTGGTTGTCTAATAATCGTCCATAGTAAAAGTTGTTAATGCTCCAGCTCCAGCTGCATCTGTATTTTATGAATGCAAGTTCAAAAATAAAAATAAAAAGGATAAATGATCATGGTAGTTTTTTTTTTTAATCAATTTTAAGTGCCACTTAATTTATTTATTTTTAAATGTTTTGTTTAATCTTATTGGTTATTAAAAATATAGTATTTAGTTATTTGACTATTAGAAAAGTGCTAATAAATCACAAACATAAAATTTTATTATTAAATTTGAATTTAAGTCAATAATATGAAGAAAAAAAAAATATTTTTTACCAGTTATATCTAAAAATTCAAATTATTAAAAAAAAAAAAAATACCTTCATTTCTCAAGCATTGTATATCCCATTCAAATTTCTCAACCTATCATACATTTAAAATACCATAGCCTTAAACTTAGCTACTACCATATTCAACCAGCAACTACCGATAAAAAAAAAAAAAGAATAGTGGGGACGTGAAAGAAGAAAAGTGAGAGAAAAAGAGTGAGATAGGTCTTTTCTAAAAAATGGTGGGAAAAAAAAAATAGACAAATGGATGAGTTTGTTATATTTTGAGATAAATACATAAAATGACAAAAATATATCTTTAGTAAATTAAAAAATTTGTTAAAAATATTAAAATATTAATGCTTAAGTAACATTTATTCTTATATAACATATTTTTTAATAATTAAAATGACTAAGCTATATATTTTACAATCGATCACAAAATTATAAACAAAATGAGTAATATGGTATTGCATCTAAAATAAAATTTATTTAAAAACATTACACGTGTTCATGACTTTGCAATCCGAGGATCCAATAACCTTGATTAATCTGTGGTGATTTTTGCAAGTATTGTAAAGCATGTAAAACAAAAAAAATTTAAGGACGTTATAGTTCAAAACGTTCTAACCACAAGTCTCGTTATATTATTTTATCAGAAAACTTGTCATATCATATAATATTTTTGAAAGAATGCTAAATAAATAAATAAATTTATACATATATATTTACAATAATTTTAATTATATTTTAACATATATTCATATTATTCAAAAGTTGAAATGTTTTTTTTAATTCTTAAAATAATTTAGATACTTAACACAATATTAAAAACTTGAGTGTAAAAAAAAAAAAAAAAAAAAAAATGGTAATAGTATTTTCAATAATCTTGTATAGATCCCAAGTTAATGGTTCAAAGTATGGTAAAAAAGTGAGATTCCAAATTGAAGGTTTTATATTAATATCGAGTTTTAGTTTATTTTAAAGATATATATTATGGGATGCGAAGTTATTTATTAAAAAATTTGGAAAATTGTTGGTTTGTCTTTTTCTTGATTTTTTAAGGGAGACTTTTTAGCTGATGAAGGGTTTTGAAAGGAATATATGGTGAATAATAAATGATTACCTTATGCGTTGTTTACAAAATTTTGGGGGCATAAAAAACGGAGCTTTATAGGTTTTTTATTTTTTATTATTTTGTTTAAATATTTTTAAAAGATATTTAATTAAAATGAAAAAAATAAGAATTGATTTTTTTAAAGATATAATATTCACTTTATATTTTGATAATGACTAATTTTTTAAAATATAAACATTAAAATTAAAATAAAAAAATCGTTATCTAATATATTTAATTTTCAAATTATTTAATAAAAATTAAAAATTAAATTTATTATCAAATAAGTTTTTTTTAAAAAATTGTTATATATTAGTAATATTTTTAATAAAAAGTTATAAAATTAATTATTTAATCGCTTGAGGGATGAAAACTGTTATGCCCATTGAAATGGAGAATACGACAAGTGGAAATAGAAAGCTGTGAAGAAACTCGGAGTGATCATACAATGGCTATGGCAGGCACTTCTTTGGTGTCGGTAGCCAATGTCGTACCTTCATCAGAGGTAATTTCTTGTTCTCAACTTCTTTTCATTATCTTCATCTACCCTTTCCCCCCTAAAATTTATTGACGATTCTCTGGGTTTCATTGTTCAAGGGTTTTAATTTTGTACTGTTTGAACGTTTACTGCAGGACGACAAAGGAGTTAGAGTAAATAGGGTCAAAACTAAGGATGATCAATATCATGTATGTCTCATATGATATATTTGATTATTTTCATCTATTTTTATTGGGATTTTTTGTTAATATTTGTTTAGTTTCCGTATATAATGTGTTATTATGAGATAGGTTTATATTCATTCACTCTATGCTGTTTTTGACATTTTGAGTCGCTGACTATTGGGATTATGAACTTAGGATTTGACTTACATGGAAGTGGGGTGTTATATAAAGGATGAATTTGAAATGGACTTAAGTTCTTTTAAATTTTTAAAGAAGTAATCAGTTGTAACGAATCATGTACTCTGAGGTAAAAGCTCACACTTAACTCTCTTTTCTCAACTTCTCTAATGAAATATTTTGCATTCTACTATGAAGTATGAATTATGTGATTGAGGACTTTGTTTAAGATAAAAGTTGAGACTTAAGAGGTCAGTGACATAAACCTTGTTCAACAAATTATAGAAACTTCGTTCTTCTAAAAGCTGCATATAACTGTTTAATGATTCAATGTGCTAAGCATAAATCTTACTAGAAATGTAACAGCAAGTTCAGCATAAATCTTAGCTGATAGCATACAACCTAAGTTTATGAAAAAGGTTCCTATAAATATAACAGCACATTTAGCATTTAGCATGTTTGATAACCTTTCCCCTTAGTTCGTTGATGATTTCATTTTAATTCTATAATTTATATACGGGCTATATATTTTTCATTATTTATGTCGACAATGATGGACATTGTTTTCATTCCATGCTGTCATCTAGAGGTATGTAAGTAGATTATATGGGAATGATTCAGCCCTAGATGAAAATAACAAAAGCCAATTGCCCACGTTACATTTATTGTCATGTATTAGCATTTTGGCCATGTTTGGTCGGTAGGAATGTAATGTAATTGAAATTATGGACATTCCTTTGTTTGGTTCGAGTTGTAAGAGGGAAAGGAAATGAATCAATTACACCATTTGGTATAATACTATTTCTGTCCACCAAACAATGGAATACTATATTTCTTTTTTTTCCAACCATATTTCTTTATTTGAAATATAATGATATAATTGTCATTTCCACTTTTATCCCCGTTTGGATACAATAAAATTTTGTTTCCAATTTTAACCTCGTATTGATTCCATTATTCAAACTAAAAATATCGATAGTAATATTGTTTCCATTACATAATATCATTCTTATTACGAATCTATTTGTGAACCAAGCTTGACCTTTGTCTTTGGTTTACAAATATTGCTCCTTTCCTGATAGAATTATATACTGATTCCACTTGCAGATGCAAATAATAGGCAAGCTTACTGATGCATTGTTCGAGAAGCTTTCAAACTCAAAACTCACATCTGATCATACGAACTACATCAAACAACATGTTCATGCAATTTTTCCTACTTTCCACACCCCCAGTCACCCGACTTATGCTATGGTACTGCTCTTTTCTTCACTACTCACTGGTGCTTCTCTTATTATGCTTCATATGGATTGAAAACTGTTATTATTCTGGTGGCAAATATATCTGCAGATGATACAGAGGGCTCTTGATGGGTTGGAGGAGAGAGGGGGTTCAACTGAGGAAGCAATATCAGATTTTATCCGACAAAAATACCAGGACTTGCCTGTGGCACATACAAGTCTCTTGCGCCTGCATTTGAAAAAATTGTCTCAGAGAGATGAAATAATTAGGGTTCTTTCAACAAACCGCTATATGCTTCCATCTGATTCACTTACAGAAATTCCTTGTGTGGAGGAGATCACGAGGAAGAGAAAGGTTCTGCAGGCTAGGGAAAAAGGTAGGCAGCAAAAGATTGAAAATCGTGATCAATCACAAGAGCAGCAGATGGGTACAGAGGAGAAGCAGTCTCAGAAAATAGTCCTTAAGAGATCTTTACTTGGACAAGTGAATGGAATGGAGATTGTTGACCAAAGTCAATGTCAAATTACACAAAGTAATAACATCAGGGATAAAGAAGAATGGATTGGAAGATATATGCAAGAGCAATGTCCAGAAGTTGAGGATGCTCGCTATCAGGCACAGAGATCTTCATATGAAGAAACTGGTGAATGTGAAAAGATGGAAGTACACCAAACTGAAGTTGAAAATTTTCATGTGGAAGAGTTTGAAAATGATGGAGCAGGAAGGAATGAAATTGATGGTGAAGGTCATGCTCTGTCACTGGAAAAGCAAATCAAGGCATATGAAGAAGACAGTCAAGTGGTTGCTGAGCAAATTAATGACGAGGAACAAGCAATTGAATTAGATGAAGACATTAATCAAGAACATGCAAAATCCGAAAGGGTTGGTGCTAAGGAAAAAGTAAAAGAACAACGTGTTGAAGAATCTGAAGAGCGACAGGACGGAGTAATTGTTGAAGATCAAAGGGTGGAGGAAAGACAGGCTAAAGTTAAAGGAAATAATGAAGTTCAAAGGAATCAAGTAGAAGAAATTGGAAAAAATGATTCACAGAGGAATGGGACATCAGAGGTTGTGCTCTCAAAGGAGCAGCAGGCTGATGAAATTAAAGGACACAATCTAGAAATGATTGATGAACAACATTATGCAGAAAGATATTTTTTTATGAATGAAGAATGTATACAATCAGGGAAAAATCAGGAACAGCCTACTGGAGTTTTTATGGATCAAAATCAATGTTTAGAACAACAAAATAGGCAACATCAGCAAATATCAGTGAAAGAAACTGCAGTGATGGTTGTACAGCAAAGTGCTGCAGAGTGGGAAAATATTGCAACTGAAAAACAAATTCTAGAACAAGGGAAAGATGGAGAAATCCAAGAACAATATCAAACAAAACGAATACGAATCGAACTGGATGAAGGGAAAATACCAGCCGAAAATATTAAAAGATTATTTCAATTACAAGAACAACAAATTGATGTAATAACCAATATAATCAAACAAGAAGCACAAAAAAAAACTGGAGCTGCAAAGTTAAAGGTGGTGAAAGAGCAAATGAACCTGGGAAGCATGATCATTGATATGAGGTTTGACCTTTTCTCTCTGTATTAATGTTGTGTTTGTTTATCTTTTATATGACTCTATTTCCTTCCTTAAACAGCAGTGTGCCAGAATTGTCCAAGAAGCAAGAGAAAGGTACTACTATTAGAACTACTTCTGGTTCTTTTGCAAGTCAAAAATCAGCTCACCATGGTTCCTTGCCTTCATTGAAGGTAATTTATTCATGCCTTCGTTCAAAACAAAGTGATCAAGTGCCATTCCTTTTGATAAATTATTTTATTGATTTGCCTGTTTTTATTGTTTAGATATGTATAGAGCTGTTGAAGAGGAACAGAATGATTGAGGATAAGTTGTTAGAAGTTATGAAGTTAAGGGACGAAGCGGAGGAGTCTAAGGAGTCTAACTATGCTATTCCAAACCCTATAGTTGAGTTGGATGGACCAAATCTTCGAAGTGAGAGAACTTGTGGTGACAGGGAGTACATGACTGGCGGTTTATCAGTGCAAAAACAACAGCAAGTTTTTTCATTAACAAGAGTGGACCAGTCATGTCATGATCATCTGCAACTAGTTTATGGCCATTCGGTGATGCCACCAGCATGCCAAATTGAAATAGTAAGATATTTTCTTGGGTTTCATGAGACCAAGGATCATTACTTGTGAATAATGATTATGAAAATCACCGTGGTAATAAAATTTGCTTATATACTTTTTTCTTATAAAAAAAATTGATTTACTGTGGCTCCTGCAGCTGCAATCTGAAAATCCTGATAAAGAGAAACCCATAGAGCTTGAATCTGAAGCACTTAAAGAGTCATGCCTAGAAAAACATCAGATGCAGAGGCAATTGCAGCTATCATCTTGTAACAATGGAAAGTCAACTGGAAGTCAGGTAATGGCAAATTAGCAAGTACTTGATGTCATGCATTTTATTAATGAAAATTGTAATACGATTGTGCGGTGGATTCAGAATTTTTTTTTCTTCGTATCTTACATGTGAGTCATACATTAACGTACAACTACTTATTTCCTGTTTGGAATAATTAAATGAATGAAGTTGTTGGCAGGTTTTACCCTGTAACTTATTATTGTTTGAAATTTTAGAAAGGGAAAAAAGTAAAGACAATAAACGTAAAAAAAATTCAATTGCTGCCTGATAGTTCTTGTTTCTCGGGCATGCCCAAATATAATACAAAACCCAACTCAGCATATAAGAAAATGTGACAATGACCCACGCCTTATGACGTTGGTGCTACTTCTATTTATTTTCTAAAATAATTATGTTCTTTTTACCATTAAAGCAATAGTTTTGAAGACTACATTTAATTTGAGTTATACAATTAGTTATTTCATCTACATTTTAATTTCATTGAATTCTAGCTGCACGAAATTTCAAATATAATTGATCTGCTCTTGCAGGTTGGAGATCAGCAGCTAATGGGATGCACAATTCAAGAAAAGCCTTCAGAGTTTGAATTGATGGTCAATGAACAATCATGTCAAACAAAACAGAAAATGCTGGGCCAACAGAAACTTAGGCAACTGAGGCCTCAAGAGCATAGGCAATATAGACATGATTGTGCCAAGTCAAAGGCAGCTGCATGTCAGGTATGACAATAATAGCTATATGCTTCTAGCCTTCTATTTTTTTATGTTTATAATGTTGCGACTTGTATGCAACCCCAATCTTCAGTTATAACTGAGAAACTTCATAAAATTCGTCTATATTCCCAATACAATACTTAGGAAGATCATATCTGTAACATTATGAGCAGAAGCAACGGAAACATCAGGAACAAGGAAGGACCATGGAGTTTGAAACTATTAAGAAATTTCAAAAACTTCATTTAGATAATGACATAGAGCTTCCTAGGTTTAAAGGATCTCAAGAAACAAAACCAGTATTCATGGAGGATCTGTCACAACCAATGCAGGAACAAACAAACAGTCATGAGAAGGGATACATGTTCAATTTCCAGTCCCAGCTAGTACAAGATCCTGCATTGGCTTCCACTTCCCAGCTGCTTATGGAAGACTTTCAAACTGCCCTAAAACCTCCCCAGCACAAACTTGTGGTTGTGAGAGACTTGTCTCAAACACAGGAAGAGCCAAAGCAGAGACATCAACAGCATACTCCACTAGACTTTTCGGTATGTAATGCTTCTCATCATGGACCTGCTGCTCATGAAATTGTCGTATTGGCTCAGCCCTCACCAAATCGATTTGAGCAGCCACGACATATTCAGCACCAAGTCCAAGTAAATCCTTCAAAATCAAACTTATATTCAAGTACAATCCTGGGTAAGTCATTGCGTTCGGATAAGCTTTGCGACGAGAGACACTTCTCTAAGCATCATAATCAAGGGAAGCTAGGTATAGGCCAAAAGAGGAGGTGTCTTAGATCCAGCACAATATCCGAGATGACCGTGGCTCCACTATCTGTGGATAATCAAAGTGAGGAACCTAACCAGCTGAAAAAGCAGCCCATTAAGCGCCGTGGAAGGCCTCCTAAATCAAAGCAGGGTACAATTATAGCGACAAAGTTATCACTTTCTGCTATGCATCATAAGCAGCAACCTCCTAAGTGACTGGGGAGACCTCCGAAGTTAGTTGAGAATCATGCAGCAGTAGACATGGTGACCTCACAACAGAAGCCACCGAAACATGGAGGCAGGGGACGACCTCAAAAAGTGACTGAAGGGACCTAACCCACTCACGAATCAGATCCTTTTGTTCTTTGGCATATTAGAGTTACTCTATGGGTTTAGAATCAGGCATGTCAATTGGATATTAATAATATGTGAATTTGACACAAATTAGGCAAGCCAATTGGAGTCATGACACACAACATCAATAGGACATGATTTTTTTATTTTATTTTATTTTTTAAGAATTGATTTTTAATTAATTTGTATATATATAAATAACTAATGTTTCTACTATTATAAATAAAAAAAATAGATTGATTAAAATTATTTAATTTTTTTTATGGATATTAATAATATGTGAATTTGACACAAATACTTGCACAATTGATATCCAACTCACAAGTTACAACGTGACCTAAGCTAATAGAAGTTTTACAGAACTCCCAAATTGATTTTCTTGTCCCTTTTTTGACCTTATTGTTTTCCCTCTAGATTTGGTAGAGAAGACAACTTGACCGTAGTCTCAAAAGAGTTTTTCTTGTGGCGCTTAGTCCTAATCTTTTGTTGTCTTTTTTACCTGACAATATTTGATTTGAAAGCCATCATTGAGGAGGAAACCTTCTATTAAAATAATGATGAGTTCAATTGCTCACTATTTCGGGTATAATAATATTATGAAACATCATTAGATAAGACCAAAGACAGCACTGAAATAACATTTGATATATAGGAAGTTAGAAAATTCTAAAATAAATAAATTAAAAATTAAAAAAAAGAGAGAGACATATATACAATACTCCAGGCTTGCGTGGTTGAATTAACATGTACCTTATACTTTTCTAAAGGATTTGACAATCACGCCTTTGAATACGGGAATTCAATTTGAAAAGGATTTTTGATTTATTTATGATACTTTTGCATTTATTAGACTAGAATCTATTATTACGTACTTTTCAATATGCTTGAACGATATTTGATTTCTTTTTTTGAAAACTCAACTCTTTGTGGACATTAACATTTTCCTACATAGTTATCTATATAAAAATACACTTCTTTTTTTTAAATAATATATTAACTTAACTCATGCATCTTAATCTTTACTTACATCATATATTGATACACTATAGGACAAAGGGCATGTGACTAAATAATTATGTATGGTCCAACAAAAAGGCAATCTTATTGTCAAAGCTGATATTGCTAATGTCATGAATGATTATATTTTTAGAAATATTTAAGTATTAAATTATTTCAGCATTAATCTTTTTTGCTCTGAAATATCAATTATATAAATTATTAATTAAACGATAAATATCTCATCGATCTCAATAATTCTCCAGTCAACAACAAAAACAAAACACGCCCTTCACTTACTAGCAAATAGCAATGCTTGATATGTGTTATTAATTAGTTGTTTATATACTATTGATCATGAAGCTATTATAGCTATCAAGTAAATGTGTAACTATATTTTAGGAAAGAAAAGTTTAAGTATTCGATGAGGATAACTAATACTATTTGTTTGATTTAATTGACATCGTATGATGTTGGTCGAAAAACACATTATAATTAAATTAGTTGAGTCTATTTATTTTAAATTAGATTAAACATGATCTAATTACACTAGTTTTATTCCCTTAATCTCTCACCTTAAAATGTGTGCTTTTGCAAAAAAGGAAATAGAAGTTTAGGTTTTGTAGCCTCCTACTTGTTTGATTTACAGAAAAAGGAAACCAAGTTCATAAAAAAAATGTGATTAATTGCTCATTAACTTATTCCTTTCGATTCCAAAACAGTAGAGTTTGCTATACGTTATGGTTGATAATTGCAAAAAGAAGTTATATATCACTTATCAGCACATGGTCATGCATAAAATGCTCATTAAGTTTGCTTTTGTAGGTGGCTAAATAATTTAGTTGTAGTACAATTGTTGGATAGTATTACGCCTAATTTGAGTGTCTAATACGCTAACACATATAGTAATGATAAAATAAATGCTAATGAATTCAGGATTATTGAAGCTTTTACAAAGAATTTAAATTTTAGATTGTTTAGCCAATCTATTTTTATTTATTTATTTATTTTAAAATTTTAGACCCTTTTGATTAACTATTAATGAAAGTGAAAGAATTCAATGTATTACAATTCTACCAAGGGATGAATCTGAAATCAAGAGAAAATCAAATATCAACCATAAATATAGTTAAAAATTTAAAAACTTAAAAGAAAAAAAAAAATTGTTTTTCAACTATTTTATTTTTCGATCAAAGTTAATTCTAATTTAGTCTAAGAAAAATGAAACGAAGACTTCTAAAACCATTAACAGTGGGTCAAATTACATGTAATGTATTATTTAGTATTAATTTAAGTTATGTAACTAAATTTATAAAAATATATATATATAAATAAATATATATATTTATTAAAATAAAGTATATAATTTTGAAGAACGAAACAGAGAATATAATCTTAATTTTTATCCCAATTTCACGTTATAAAATATGAATTTTTCTTTTCCATTTCTAATTTCTTGTTTTATTATTTCTATCTTTACTCCTAATAGAATAATCTACTTAAATATTTATTTTGTCAAAAAAAATAAAATAAAAAATAATAACCCTAATAAAATCCCATTCTACTTTCTAGAACCCAAAAGCCGTTTGACCATCAATTATACAAAACAAAATTAATTTCCCATAGAAAAATATTTGCTTTAACAACAAAATGCCGTCAAAATATTGCTATATACGTTAAACACGCTTGTATTATCTTCAGTTCGAAAAAGATATATTCAAATAATGTCATACAAGTTGCTTTCTTTGGGGTTTTATTTTTTATAAATAATATCACTTATAAATATACTTTGTAATTTAATAAAATGGACTTCAATTTCATTATTTTTAATAATTATGAGATAGTACAAATTTAATACGTTTATAAAAAGAGAATGGATTTGTACCGCCATTTTTCCTAATAAAATCTTATCAATAAACTGTTTATTTTATCCTTCTTTTCCCTCTCAATTTGGTTTCTCAGTTGTCCCTGTAAATTATCACTTATCTCAATCAGTGTCATATACCTTCTGATAAATAGCAACCAAACTTCAAGTTCCTCAACTCTTCATACTTATTCGAAACTACTTTTCTTCATAAAGCACTTCAGTATCCTATAAATGTAACTAATAGCTATCTTCAGTGTTTATGCCCTTCACCCTTTAATCAAAGCTCCTTTCTTTCTCTTATGTTCTCGCTCTTTTAAATTATAGCTCTGTACTTTGTCCAAAATAAAAATAAAAATAAAAATTATAGCTCTGTACAAATTATGGGTTTAATTTCGGGTCTTTCAGACGATATAGCCCGAGACTGTCTAATTCGGGTCACATACCAGCAATTCAAAGCAGTAGCTTCCGTTTCCAAAGGTTGGAAAGCTGAAACTGAGACCCAAGAGTTTCATCGTCTCAGAAAACTCACTGGTCATACCCAGAAACTCATCGCGATGCTCCAAGCAAAAGTTGAACCAACTCCAAACGACACTCTCTTTAAGCGTTCTGTTTCTACTCCGACATACCGGTTCACTCTTTTCGAACCGGAGACAGCAAGCTGGTCCGAGTTACCGCCGGTTCTCGATTTTCCGAGCGGGTTCCCTTTGTTTTGTAGGGTTGTACAGGTCGGGTTGGAGCTTGTTGTTCTAGGAGGATGGGACCCGATTACTTGGAAGGTTTCGCGCTCTGTACATGTTTACAACTTTGTCATGGAAACGTGGCAGCGTGGAATTGATATGCCAGGTGAGCCGAGAACCTTCTTTGGTTGTGCGTCTGATTCTGATCGTACGGTTTACATTGCTGGTGGTCATGATTGTGAAAAGAATGCGTTGAGATCAGCACTGAAATATGACGTGGCAAGAGACGAGTGGATAGCCTTACCTGACATGGCTAGAGAGAGAGATGAGTGTGAGGTGGTGTTCCAGTGTGGCAAGGTTCACGTGATTGGCGGGTATTCATCAGAAATGCAAGGCCAGTTCGAGAGAACTGCCGAAGCATATGACGTGGTAACGAGCCAATGGGAGGAGGTAGAAGAAGAGTTCATGGAATCTGCTACGTCTCCAAGAACATGTGTAAGTGGTGACGACGTGGAATTGTACATGTGTTTGGATGATGACGTGGTTGTAAGAAGAGACACCACGTGGAAAACAGTTGCCAAGTTACCAGCTGACGTGCGTAATGTAGCTTTTGTGACAACGTGGCAGGGAAAGTTGCTTGTGATTGGATCAGCTGGATTTGGTGAGGCCCACGTGGCATATATTTTGGATATGAATATGAAGAAATATAATTGGATAAAGCTTAGGACTCCTCAGGAGTTCTCTGGCCATGTTCAATCCGGATGTTACATAGAGATTTAAGACTTTAATATAGCTTTTATATTTTTTTCAGCTGAATATATGTAGTAGTCATGAAATAGTGTTTTTCTCTCCCTGATTTTTGTTTATACAGTCAAAATTTTGGTTTAAGTAGAGAGTGAGTCCACGAAGAATTTGTGATTTTGTTAGAAAGCACAAAGTATGATTTCTTTGGTTATGAAAGTACTTGCAATAAATTCCTTTAAGTTCATAAGCGTCGGTTTTTTTTTTTTTTTTCTGTTTACGTCAAAATTACTTCTAAAAAGTCTAAGCAAACATTAGGATTGTTTTTGTTCTAAATAGTATGAACCAAAACAAATAATTTATACAATCTATGTACCCCTATGTATTTTGTCCTTCATGTTGAAATTAGGGTTTCTCTTTTGAAGTACCCAACAAGCTTAATGAACCAACCAGTCAAGGAGATCCCAACTACAAGGAGTGTGTATAAGAAGGAAGCTCGTTCATATTGAAAGGGATTTTCATAAATACATAAAACATTCGTTTTCGAGAGAAAATTACAAGACATTGTAATCTATCACAAATTGTTAAGAAGTAAAACAGATTTCAACAGTCAGTATGGCTCCTAATTTCAGAAGCAATGAAAGAATGAGACTAATGTGAGGAATAGGATAGATGTTTATTTGGGTCTCATGCATTTGACAAGAACGTCCACAAACTTGCTATACATATGCCGCTTTAAATACGCCTTCTCTACCTTATCCCTTCCTTTCATCCCCATTTGCTTCCTAGCCGACGGGTTTTCGAGCAAAAATTTGAGGTTTTGGGCAAGAATGCTTACTCCGGGACGTCCTATTGGGTGAAGAAGGCCTGTCACGTTATGATCAACAATCTCTTTTGTACCTCCAGCCTCTGTTCCAAGAACCTGTTCAAAGAAACAAAATCAAATGCGTTTCAACTTTCAAGCTTGTTTGTAAATAAATGCGTCATAAGAAGATATGTAGATGGATACGCATTTTCAAACAGTAATCGAGAAAAATTTAAAAGGAAAACTTTTCTCATCTAAACTTGTACATTTAGTCACACCTAAGTTGAGATTTGAGATACCCAATCACGATGCACAGTCACATTCATATAAGATATAACTGAAAATTGGTATTTTTGAACTGCACAAACGATACAATTTCTTTATCACCCAGGCAAACTGAAGAACTCCGCTCAAATTAAAGAGGTTTGTATCAATTTCAATTGACAAATGGGCAAAAAAACATTAGTTTCATGTTACTTACTACCTTTTAGTATTTTATTTCTCAAGTGACATTCACATGGCTAAGAATCATAAACACAACCAAGATATTCTTTAAGAAAAACCAATATCTTTACATTTTCTTGCCAATTTTATCGATCTATTTCCTGACTGCTAATTGTTTTCATTACCCAGCTACCACATGTAAATGAATATAAGAATACGATATCAGATGCAGTACTATACACAAAGTTCGCTTCCTTTATCTGCAATATTCTTTTGCAATCAATGCCATGGACTACCTAAAAACTGATCTTAGCTGTCCCACAGATCTTATATTCCATCTTTAACCATTTATGAGTAATCCATCATGCTCAAAGTAGATAATATAACATAGAAGCCAGCAAAAAGAGCAAACAGGTATTTGGAGAAATAAGGTCTAGGTTAAAGAAGAGGAGGAAAAAGGTGTAAAAATTGTTCTAAGCATATCAGATGGAAACATGCTTCTACATTATCTTAAGAAGCAGCTTAGTAAAAATGAAGATCTATGTAGATAATCCAGCAAACTGTTCATGTAATGGTATACCGGAAGACCGAATGCCATGGCTTCAATTGTCACTCTCCCAAAAGTCTCTCCTAGCCCCTGAACATAAATCACAAATTATTAAAAGCTCACTCGAAATATTGCAGACTAATATTCAAAATGAAAAAGAACATGACAAAAGTGAGAAATGTAGAGGAGTATTGAGTATTTCACACAAGCACATCAGAAACAGATTTATTAGCATTATGTCAACTTAACTAAAATTAAAATTTCATTAGAAAAAATAACTTGAATTAAAATTTGATGTATAACTTCCCCTATAAACCCTCATTGCCGCACTGTCCAGATATGTGTCTCCATTCCAATGGTTCCAAGATAATATGTTTAACAAAAAAAAAAAAAAAACCATATAATGGATATTTTCAGTGCCTATTGTCCGTTCTTAGAGTCTGTTTATAACTACGAGGCTTACAGATTTATACGCATTGAAGTTTTTGATTTGGAAATTAACTATAAATTCAACCGGGGGCAAATTAAAAGCAAAATAGCACAAAGTAGACATCACGATAGAACTGACATAATCTTTATCAAAACATGGGACTCCATCAACTAACTTTGTATGCTAAAGCTTGAAACTTCTTTTCTTTCAGTATGCCAAATATTTTATTAAATTAGTAAGAAAAAAAAACCACAGATATCCACAGCTTATATATAAAAAATACTGTTTTTTGTCTCATCATGATCAACTAAACAACAATAAGCAGGTACCTGGGAATTGATAACATAGACATCTGCTGCAGAATAAAGTGCAGCTACACGTATAGTTGCCGGAGTCCATAGAACTGACTTTGACAAGTTTGAATGATTTGATAAAAAATTCAAAATTTCTTTGACATAAACCACCTTGTTGCTCTTAGATCCAACAGAACCTATGAGAATTTTAACAGACTGGTCTTGCATTTCTCCATCCGACAATAATTTCCTCCCATGAGCTAGATTATATTCTACAGAACCTGTATCATCAACGAAGAGACTATTCATCATTGCGCTTTCTCTATTGGTTCGCTGAACTGGTTAATAAAAATTTACTGACATATCTAATTAATTCATTCAATAATTCAGTACTACCAGTTGAAGTTTGAAACAAATTTCTGAAACGATGCTTTCTAGCCAAGGTAGACAGGTCTTGGACTGCATCCACTGAATTCTTTATCTTAGGGTCATCTTGAAAAGTTTCTTTTGCAATCATTAGGCGTGCAGATTCAAGAAGAAGGAGTTGGCCCTTTCCAGAATTTATACTACTCAGAGACATCACAAGCATGTCATTTTTAGCCAAACCCATATCCTTTCTGACTGAATCTCGCAACAACTGCCTCTTTTCCAGCATTTTCGAAGTATTGAAAGATGGTGTGTTAAGTGTACAAGCAATGCCAGCTACAAAAGCAAGTTCATCATTGATAGAGAGCGGAACAAGTGCAGGCTGACTTCTTAACTTTATCTTTTCTTCTTCACACCAGCTTAGCCATTGTTTAGACTGTGATTCAGATAGAAAAACAAGAATCTTGACACGGTCAAGAACAACCTTTGCCCGGTTAAAGTATTCTCGTCGATTTTCCATGATCCACCACGCTACTTGACTTGCACCAGCAGGATGATGCTCAATGAATTGGTCTGAATCAAATGTTGTTTGTCAGATTTTATTTATTTATTTGCAAGTTAAGAAAAAAGAAGAGATCATTTTACAAATGCACAAAAGTGAAACTACTGCTGCACAAACTTTGATTTTGACAATCATTATGCAAAAAAGCAAAATACCATCAACTGGTAATATGAACCTTAGCTTCTAAGGATACGATTAAAAGAATAAAAGTACTGAAATAAAATGTGCTTATATTTAACTTGTCATGCATAAAAGGCAAATCCTAAACGTTGGATATAATCATCAAAAGCCAACAGACAATGAATTGGATGATTCAACTATCAAAAGCTGAATGCATCAATGCACCCTAATAATGTATAAAAATAATACATTTTCACTTCATACTAACAATTATAATATCAGTTTATGCAATCAGTTGATATTCATACTAAATACATAATAAACAGTTAAACACTGATGCCATTTTTTGCTCACCAATCCACGATGCACAAACAGCTGATCCAGCAATGACAAGATCTGCATTCCTGGCAGTTTTGAAGCTCTGATCTGCTTTGTCCTCGAGCACCTTGATTCTTCTTCTTGTAAGCTCTGGCATCAATCCGCCCTTTTTGCTAAGGACTACAGCAGAAACTCTGGCTCCACAACTCAAAAGCTCTGTTGCAAGCTCCATCATAGAAAGTGGAGACCCAGTCATTGAGAGTTCATGGAAGACTAACACAAATCTCCTTGACCAAGCAAGCCGTGCAAAATCGCCCTTCCTGTAGCAAGTCCCAGAGCGTCTCTCAGGACTCCATTCCAAAATTCTATCCTCTCTCAAGCCAAATGGACCAATAAGCATCCTGTAAGAAGCATTTGTCTTGGGTATATCAGGCTCTTGCTCTTCATTCTCGAGGCTCTCAACCTCCACAGCCACCTTCTGCTTCCCACTCGCTTTACCTCGCACTCGTCTTCGTTTGGTCCTCTTTTTCGAATTTAATTTTATGTTAGAGGAAACTCCATTTCTTTTTTTACCCAAAACTATGTCCATTAACTTACTATGTCCTACCTGATTGTCATTAGTACCATTTTTAACTGGAAAAGAATCATCCTTGGACAGCAAATCTCGTCGCAGGTTCTGTTCTGCATCGAAGTTCACATTGCTGGGTCTATTTCCAAAACCCAAAAAACTATCCTTGTGGTTCCCATGAGCCCATCGAGATTGAACATAAAATCCAAGATAAGTCCATAGAGTAATCAAAAACAACCAGAAGAGGACACGATTGCTTCGAAACCATTGCAAACTACTGCCACTAGCTTCCCTTCGTGGAGTTCGGCCAGAATGCAATCTTCGGAAGGATGGGGAATTATGAGAAGTTGATCTACCAGACAATGCAGATGTAAAGCTGCCACTCCCCTTCAATGATGCCTTAGGCTCCACTCTGTTGCTGAATTCCTCCATTATAATAATTATATTATATCACTTTGTTTGAATTTCATAATCCCCTCGTAGTAACCAGAGGGTTTAAGATTATACAAATGGTCATTCTCTTAGCAGTTTCTCAAAAATATAGTCCTGCAAGAAATAAGGACAAAGAAATTGCATTTAGTTTATCTTCACTTTTCTCCATAAAGAATCAACAGCAAAATTAGCAAAAAGAATAACAATTTATCCAATTACTTAAAGCGTATATTAAGGAAGTAAAACAAAAAAAATAAAAGAAGAAAGTGCTTTTAAATACGATATGTCTGTGAAGATATGCTGATTGCTGAGAGATTCCTAATAAACAGATAGAAGCACAAAAAAAGAAGAAGCAATTAAGAATCTAAAATCTTACGAAACTTGCAATTTAAAATGATATATTTTTTCCACATTCCAGTTCCCTTGTATTTTGAAGTACCAATCAAATGCAAAAAAAAAAAAAAATTTGAAACTCATTACTATAATGAAAGAAACTTGCGGTAATAGGAAGATCAGAATCGCGGAAATTCAATTCGTTTACCTTTCCTGCATTTTACTGAAACCAAACGCTAGCATATAGTCAAAGAGAAATGAAGCAAAAATAATATTAAAAAAGTACTTATTTATAAATAAATAAAATGAAAAGTAGCAAGTGAAGTTCAATGCTCAGTCACAATACTCAACACCTGATTCATTTTTCTCTACATAGTTTCTCAGTAACCAAAGCACATATAAAATTAAACTACAGGAACCGTAAAAATTCACAAATAAATACTACTTTTTTAGCTATAAACCTAAGAAAATCATTATGAGTTCCAATACATCCAGAAAAAAAAATCATAAGTTCACACAAGGTTATTAGCAAGAATGAGTATGGATTGTAAAAGAAGTTGGAAGAAAAGGTACTTCACGGATCCTTATCGACTATGAAGTTGGGTGTGCAAAGATCTGAGCTCGGATTTTGGAGCTTCTTTTTCAATTGTGGATCCTTTGCTCAATAACAGACCGGATGAGAGAGAGGGGTGTCTTTTTTTTTCCTCCGAAATAGGGGAGAGGGGTTCAAATTTTCAATTTTCTACATAACTGATCGCACGTGAAAGTCAAATCGTCCCGACGGGTTTTGGTTGTAGAACGGTAGAAGAAGAAACGGTGTTGGGCAACTTTTTGTTTTTTATATATTTATATATAGATAAAATTAAATTTATATTAAAGATATAATTTATATAAAAAAAATTATTTAAATACATCAGTAATTAAATTTAATAAATTAAAATTAATAATATTTGTTGACAAAAAATTTAAACTTTAATTATTAATTTATTATAAGGTTTTTGAATCGAATGTTTTTCATAAGCAATTGAATCTTGATATCATTTTATAACATTTAAAATATTAAATATAATATATCTAAATAAAAATTTAGACTTCTAACAAAACGAATATAAATATGATAAAAATTATCTTATATTAATATTTACATGAAAAAAAAATCACCTTAAAACAATATTTAAGTAAAAAAACACAAATATATTTTTTTATTTAAAAAAATAAAAATAAGAAAATAAATAAAACTACTCATAAAAAAAATATAAATATACGTTTTTATTCAAAATAATAAAAATAAAATTTTCAAATAAAGAAATGAAATAACAAAAAATTTCACGAGCACATTAAGATCAATCGGGTTTGTTAATTTGAGGAGCAGTAATTCATTACTTATTTTATACCAACTAAATTACTTGTTTTTATAATTAATTATTAAATATTTATATTTTTTTTCAAACAATTATTGTAGCTCAAACATTCAAGAAGAAATGAATAACTTATTGTAACTTAATATAATATATTACAACTCAAATAATTTTCTTCTTTATGAGTTGAGTTATTAATTAAAAAAATAATACTATTTATCACTATTATAGAATAATAATTTCTGTCAATCATAATTTGAGAGATTCCTCTTACCAACTTCTTAATTATTAAATTCATATAATAATTAAATTTGTTTTCCACGTCACTCAAGTCAAGCTGTTGGAAACCCATTTGCTACAAATATGTATAAGCTGATACTTATTTTTTATTATTTTTTTTTTTATCTTAAAAAGACTCCTCGGCTCAGAGATCAAATAACATTCTTTTTTTTCTTTTCTTTTTTACACATTCAGATTACTGCATATATTTAAAAGTATTGATAATAAACTAAAAATAAAATAATGAGACGATACTTATTAAAAAGTAAATAAAAATAAAACAATGAAATACAAAATATAAATTATACAATATTAAATTTATTTTTTTCACAGTAATAAAAATGGTAATGAAAATAATTTAGTTTATTTTTGTATTTAGTTTAATTATAAATCTAAAATATAATATAAAGCATTCCAACAATATTAGAAATATTCTGTCCACACTCCAAAAAAAATATGTTTAAATATTCTATTTTTTTTACATATTTGTACATTCATTATTTTTTTTTCATTTTATCTTATTTTAAAATAAAAATAAAAATTATTTTTTAATTTTGTTTCATTTATAATTTTGTAAATATTATTTTAATATTTATTATTATTTTAATTATATTATTCTAACAAATATAATAATAATATTATTATTATTATTAAATTTTCTTTTTATTACAATTTTTATTCTGGTTACGTATACATTCTATGAACAAAATATGTCCTTGAAGTAGAGTATTCGTTACTTGTGAGGAAAGTATTTTCCATTAGTTTAAGGCTATTTTTCTGCTATATATGTTCAATTGTTTATAAATCCATTCAAAATTAAAAAAATACAGGGCTGCTCCCGATCTCAATTAGATTAAATAATAATAATAATAATAATAATAATAATAAAATACCCTGGTAAGCATTTAATAATGTGAAGGATAATAAAGATTAGTAAATGTCTTAATACTATAAATTAATGGGAAATAGGCTCATATGACCCCCTTTTGTTGTTTTTAATCTAAGATGGACACTAATTTTTATATTCCAAATTTACCCCTTTTCAAGCTCCTTATCAGACTTGGGGATTGTCGAAGGACAAGTCCAACTTCACCTTCTCATTTTACCTATCCATCTTCACTTCTTCAGTCATATTTATCAGGTCTCGTCTGCTAATTTCTTCAACAGCTTATTCATCTTTGAAAATACAACCAAAACCCAAATTGCGTTTCACTTAATTGGAATAATTGTAATTGGAATAATTGTATTCTTCTTTGTGCTCGTCCTCACGTTCTTGCTCCGTATATACTCCAGATGATTCTGGAGAGGCATGGTGGAAACCACCGGTAATCACAATCAATCTCGGCGCCAACGCCGCCGGTTAGTCCTCACACCTGGGCAAGATATGCGAAGAGGCTCGACCCATCTGTTCTTGGGTCTCTTCCTGTATTGATATACCGCTCACACGACTTCAAAGATGGGCTTGAATGTGCAGTTTGTCTTTCTGAACTTATTGAAGGAGAAAAGGCCAGAATGCTTCCAAAATGCAATCATGGTTTCCATGTTGATTGTATTGATATGTGGTTTCATTCCCATTCCTCTTGTCCACTTTGTAGAAACTCTGTTGCTCCTGAACGTTCTGAGTCTAATACTCCTGAATTATCAGAGAATGTTGAGCTTTCTGATGACAATTTAGGGTCTGGGCATGTCACAGAGAATCCAAATTTCCCCACAAATGTTTTGTTTTGGGGTGATGAAACCCAAGTTAGCTCTGGTTGTGCTGATTTAGAAGAAGGTCCGTCTTCTTCTTCTCAACCTTCCGTTCCACCTTTGTGAATTTTTTTGGTTTTTTTTTTTTTTTCAAATCAGAGAGGCTAACAGTAAAGATGGGTGCTCTGGTTTTTAGTTGGACACATGTCCAACTCTGGGCAGTCTAGTTGGACATATGTCCAACTTGGCTCCTGGGGTCGCCGGCCGGTCATAATTTGATCAGTTGGACAGTCGTCCAACTGAGCTCCGGCAAGTGGACATATGTGTCCTCTATATACTCTTCTGGTTTAGAGTTGGACACATGTCCAACTCTGTTGAGGTGAGTTGGACATACGTCCAACTGAGGGGTTATTCTGGGCAGTTTAGTTGGACATGTGTCCAACTCGACTCCGGCGAGTGGGGTCGCCGGTCGGTTAAAATTTCATCAGTTGGACAGTCGTCCAACTGAGCTCCGGCAAGTGGACATATGTGTCCTCTAAAATATACTCCTCTGGTTTTCAGTTGGACACATGTCCAACTCTGTTGAGGTGAGTTGGACAGTCGTCCAACTGAGGGGTTATTAAGGGCATTTTTGTCATAATATGTAAAAAAATCAAGTGGAGGGGGTCATATCAGATTTTTAATAAATAGGGGGTCATGACAGCATATAACCCTAAATTAATTAAACGAGGCCAGTGAATAAGTCAATTACAGACCACTTTTCTATGAATAAATATAATACACATACAACGATGTACATAACCAACCAAACAAAGTCCACGAGATTTGCCAAATAGTATAATAAAACCTAGAAACCATAATCTTTTTCCTTGCAAAATATAGCTAAAAAACCCAGCAGATCAGCAATACAAAATTTGTTATAACCAAATTTTCAAATGAGAAAGAAGAAGAAATCAGCAAGTTGCACATTAAAAAGAAACAAAACTAGTTTATTTAGTGAGAGATTCGAACATTCAACAATTAAAGTCAGTTTTGATTTTTTAAAAGAAATAATGTTATAATTATATAAATTTGTATTTATTTTTTCACTCATATCAATCATATTGAACCACTCCATTTTTTAAAATAACTTTGCTGTAGGTGAAAAATTATGCGCAAGTTTATATGTTCTTAGCCTTTCTCTCGAAAAAAACCATGAAAAACCTACTTTTTTTTCTCTAATTTTTCTTGCCTAAGATCATTATACAGCTATACCATATAAAGGTCAGAGTCAAATATTCGTCTACATTTCCTGACGTACAACTGAAGGGCGAACGGAGTAACTAATTCACACCCCCTCTTACTCTTTCGGGTTGAAAAAAAGCTCACTAGTGACGGACAACGGCCATAACTAAAAGGGATTCTTTCAGCTCATGCAATTACTTCAATTATGCTATTTGTTGAAGCACATCTCTAGTAAATTTAGTGGCTGTAAACTTGTAAAATATTATAGGCATAACCATTCACGTACCCAATAGGTTGTAATAATTATCCAAGCTTATCTGACCATTTTAATTTGGATCTAAGTAAACTGGACCATGTTTTCATTGATGACAAGTTCATACGTAGCTTTAAATCTTTTGATTCTCTCTCTTAAGCGGGACCATATGGAGGTTAAAAAAGAACACTATGACAAAATGCTAGCAAGCGGGCATTTATTCATCCTCTCGTAAAAATTCAAGCAAAAGTATCCCACAAGCAACAAAGCTCACAAACGTCCACATAAATAGAGGGTTAAAAAAAAGGGAACAAAATGAAACTACATTAAACAAAACATATGATGCATGATGATTCTGCACTTTCTTATATTGTTTGAAGTTCAGAGCGAAGCCCGCCTATGTTTCTCACAAGCTTCAACGAAAAAACCAAACCATAATGAATCCTGAAAATTTAAAGGCAAAGTCGCTAAAATACTTTTCAATTGCAAACCAAATTAAGTTGCGTTCATATTCTTATGAAAGTTTACCTACCACACGTTTAAATAGGGAACTACCACACGTTTAAATAGGGAACTACCACCCGTCAAACCACAATACTGAACTGAAATTATGTGCAGCATGAGCAGACGTTGACAATAGAGAACTGCAAGAACAGATGGGAAGAAAATGAGAATAATGGAACAAACAGGTGTAAAGATAGAACAAAAACTAAAAATCACAATAAGGGAAAATATCATCTCCTGCGCGGGTTTTGGTTTTTGGAGGAGATAACAAAGTATGAAATAGCACATGTAGAATCCCAACGTAAGGCCTTGGGGGAAAAGAAATATCAAATGATTTGGTGGCCTGGAAAACACAACTCATCTTTGCTCATGTTCCCTATAGTTCTCAAACATTCCACACATATAGCAAGGGAAGGATAGGGAAATTTAAGTACAGCACCTAATATATCTTTGAAGATGTTGCCGCCCAAAGTGAACATCACAAAGGGGCAAGAACAAGGCCTTCATATCCAGATTAATATAACTGAGCGTTTTCTGATGCCCCATAAAAACACAGTTCATTATTGAAACCATTTCAAACTCTGCTTATTCTCAAACAAACTTCAATCCATTTCAAACTCATCACTGGCCAAAGTTCATTTCTGAATATCTGCATATGGCAAAAACTAGAACGTTAGGCAAAGAATTAAATAAATGCAAAATACTGAGAAATTTTCTTTAGAAATATTATATAATGTGAAGTATCTCTTTGTGGTGCATTTCATGATAGGGTTGTAAAGCTAAATGGAGAAGAAAAATCTTATAGATGTCAACGAACAAGAGAATGGATACACTGAACTTGCCTGCGAGGCTTATTTTGTCGCTGCCCAAATTCATCATTCCCAACCTCTGTATACAAAAAAACTAAATCAATTCCATATTATACAAATGGACATTAAATGAAAAGATACATATATAATTAACCTTCTACCAAAAAAAAAAAAAAAAGTGGTCATACCTTGTCCTTGGTCATTATTGGGTCTCCTTGCATTATTGTCTTTGCTGCAAAATATTTGAAAATAATAAAAATTGGCAGGATAAAAAAATAAATAAAAAAGATGACTTGAAACAATAATGGGAAATATTCCATTTAAAAAAAATAGTAATAACAGTGTGATGTATCCAAAAGACAACATGAAACAATAATGGGAAATGTTTCATTAACCAAAAATAGTAATAACAGTGACATATATCCAAAACATACAACTTACTGATTTTTAACCAGACACATTGATTTAAAACCAAATAATGTTCAAGTGTGGAATATGAAAGTTGCAAAAAAAATTTAAAAATAAAGGGCGATGGGGAACATAAACAGATAATTGAATAGAAAATAATGTTCAAGTGTGAACATTATTGCAGATGAACGTAGAAAATAATGATAAGACATTTGTAAATACGGCCTAAGCAAAACAAAAGGGAACTTCTAAATACGGACAAGCAATTCTCTTGTACAAAAGGTAAAAATGTGCAAAAATTATATTTTTATTATACTGGACTAGTGTTTCCAAAGCTAAAAATGCAAAATACAGCAATAGAATTAAAATCCCATCAGACAAACTACCATGACATGGCAATGAAATCAACAAAACAGGATAACTTATTAACATCCACAGACATGACATAACCAATGTCCAAAATTTTGGCAGTTATAAAGCTTCTCACTAGAAACAGAAATGCAGCATTTACCACAACCATAAGACAGACAAGTGAAGAAAAAATAAAGTGACCAGAGTCATGAAAGCAAGCACCTTAAGTCAATCAAGGCACAAGTACGCACTAAAATAACGCTAAGCTTACACCAAAAGAACTTAATAAAATAACATATAACATAACAAGTTGCCACATTAGTAAATAAGAACATTTCTTCTTTTTCAAAGAAGAATAACACCATGAAACTTCACCATGAAAAGAAGAGGAAGAAGTAAATAATTAAAAACTAATTAATATTCCATGATTCCTAATTGTGATGCAAGTATTTCAAACTTCAATCTGATAAAGACACAAGAAAAAAAATTGTGAATTCAAAACAGTATTGGAAGAATTAAAAAGAAGTTGCCCTAATTTGGTTTGCATAACTTGAGTTTTTGATTTTTTTAGCTCTTTTTTTAAATTTCTATTTTTTATTTATTTAATAAAGTTGGGTGAGATTGTAATGGGTTATCCATGATCCAACTTAAAAGAAAATTGAAATTCTCTGAGGCTTAAGCCTCAACTGCTTCAAGGCTAAAACGTCTTAAGGCTCATGCCTCACAAGAAAAAGGTGTAAGCCTCAAATTTCATCAGAGGCTATAGACTAAATACTTTTTTGTGCGCCTTGCCTCGAGGCACGCCTCAGAACCACCCTTTTCAACAGTGCACATTACTAGCAACATGCTACCAACCTCAAAACACTCCCGGAAGATATTTGCCCAGATGGGCGAGCATGATAAGCACCATCAACTCCACGATAGGGTGAATAATATGAGGCCCCCAAAGCTCCGGCAGCACCAGCAAGAACTGGTAGCCTGAAACAATTAATGAGAAAATAACCATTTACGTTGAAAGAAAACAGCATTATTACAAATAAAAGAAGCACCACCTGACCTTCATTGTCAAATGCAACACTAACCCTTAAAACTTTATTTTATTTTTTGCTAATGACACCACCCTTTAGAGATTTGATGAGGCTAAAAATTGCTTAATAGATCTTAAAAAATGAGCAGTGTTACTTAAACTAGAGACAAACATAAATAAAGATATCATTACCTTATTAACTATGATTTTGGCTTTTGTGGTATTCATGCTTAAATTGTGGGATCCATTACTGGCAAGGGCCAACAAGATATGGCATGTGGATCAAGATATACCATCTCATGAGAAAAAAAATGGCATTTTTCTTCGAAAATGGAGAAATCTCGGGAAACACTTTTGTAATTCAATAGCATGAGCATGTTGGAATATCAAAATCAACTTCAAATAATTTAGATGGTTTTGTTCATTTATTTTTGAAATAATGAGGGGTATACTTTTTACTTTATGTACTTCCGAACATTGTTGAAATGGTTGTAAACAGACACATCGTGAGACACTTTTGTAATTCAACCATTATAAAAGGCATGTTCAAACTCGCAACAAATTAGGATAGAATAGCATAAATTTATTCCATTAAACAGAAAGAAAAGAGATTGGGTTCCCCTTAGCTATGAAACAGAGAATACAAGCTATTTTTTAAATAACAGTTACACGGTCACACACCCACACACATACAATGACAAGGTTCAAATACTCTCGCACATTCAGTGTCCATAAGAAGCATATACAATTGCACTATAAGGCAATTGGTAAAAAGAGAGAAAATGAGTGCAACATGAGAACTTCCCAGAAGGTTACCCTTCTTAGTACTACTCTTGCCCTAACATGCTGGTATGGTCGCACACACGAAGTAGAAACATGAAGTATCAAAATTAGACATCACATTCCATGTTTGTGGCAACCAATCCCATTCAAGTATAGAAAAATGACACGAAATCCCCATAACACTAGGATTATAGAAGATGAGGCAATTCATATAAGAAGCTGCAAGAGTATCAGAAAAATGGTTACCACGTCATTTCAGAATTCCCCAAACCAAGTTGAGGTTGGGCAACGTATCCAGGAAATGCCATGCCAACAGCAGGAACTCCAATACTACCAGGATGCTGGCCTCCAAATTGCATAACTGCATGTATTCAATCCAGTCAAGAATGCAAATTTTTAACATAATATTACATGCTATAAATTTTAAGGGAAAAATAAATGAAAACAATGGAGTTACTTATTTTCCATATTTCCATATTCTAAAATTAAAACCGCAAAGTTCAAAACAGAAAAAAACCTATAAGAGAAGAAACACCATCTGACATTCTCAGCCAAATGAAAATAGAAAAGAATCAAACATCACCTGGCAAAAAGGCCGGAGTACCAGGGAAGTTCTGATCACTATGACTGACACTCATACCCCCAGTGGCTCCCATAACCTGAGCCCCACCATATTATGAGAGAGTCTCTTCCACTGCCTTGAGCAATGCCTTTACCCTTTCCAGCCAGGGTAGTTTTATCTTTACCTGATTCTGAAGATGATTCCACATCTCCAGATTCAAGAAAATTAGTTGAATGTGCCGTTTTTGGTGGAGAGGAAGATTGAGATCCACTGTTTGGATGCTGTCCCAACTGCTGGGCAGGAGTTTGCATGGTAGATTGACCTCTTGATTGATCACCATTTCGTTGAACAGGATGTACTTCTGCTGAAGAATAAGATTTTTTTCCTTGGGTATGAGATGGAACTGGCTGATAATTTATTTGCCCCGAAGTAATGATCCTTCCCTGAGGCATAACATTAGTGGTCTGAGCTGCATTCAACACAGGCGATCCTGAAGTAGGAATTTGTAAATTGTTTATATTTTTCCCAGAAGCTGAATTGATGGGATCATCAATGTAAAGCTTGTCCATGCTGACAGAATCAGCTATATGCTTCCCTTGCAGCGCTGTATTGGCATGTGGCATGGAAAAGCTGTCGTTCACAATAGGCGTGCTAAAATTTTTATTCATACTTCCAGCTTGAACATACCTTTTCCGGGATAAAGCAAGATCTTTATCAGAAGCACCTGATGGATAGAAGGGTGGAGAAGCTGAATTCAAGCTAGATGCAAACACATTTTGCCTAGCAGGAACTAGGTCAGATTCAGTATTAGATGTGGGCTTTGGGGCTTTCCCTGAATTAGTATGCTGAGGTTTTGCTAAAGGCTTCCCAGAAGACCTCCCCAATCTGAAAATGTCAATAAATTCGAGGGCAAACCAACCATGATGAAGTTATAAAGAGCAAAACAAAAATGACTTTACTAAATAGATACAACAGATATGATTGCTTGAGTGTAAAAAGAATGCTTTAACTCACTGTCTGTTTTGTGAGGGAATAATCTGATTGTTGTTCTTCATAGTGGGTTCATATCTCCTAGGCCCTTTCCCTCTGAAAACCTTGGAAACTTCGCTTTGATCATCGACGTTATATACTTTAGACCTGTTCCCTCTACCATAGCCACGATCAATACGTCTGCCTCTACCACGACCTCGATAACTCTTTGAGAATCTCCTTCCCTGAAATTCATAAGAATGTGGACCATGAACAAATGTTAGAGGGAGTCCAAAAGTAGGGGGGAAGGAATAGACAAAGAAAACTGGACCACATATTACACGTCATTACCTCATCATAATGCCTTTCCTGCGAAGTCATCTCTTCAAACTTATCATGCCCCCACTTCCTGTCATCTTTAGACTCCCAGAGCTTCCGTCCACCATATCTATTCAAAGCAGAACCAAAGTTACAACCTCATCACACTTAACAACAAAGTTCTCATATAGATTGTTAAATACAGTGGGATACTGAAGGAAAACACAAAAACAAATAACGTATAGCTGACAAAATAATCCACATCAGAAAAAAAAAAATTAAACTATCATATACTCCGGATAAACTGGATAAGAATAACAGCACACGCAATTGAACAGATAAAGCATGCATTAAAACAAATAGAAAAGAAAATTATGAGCTAACATAATTCCGGATGGAAGCTGAACTCTTCAAACATCATCTATCACATAGCACCATTTACGTATTATTTGGATCATGCATATGATACAATGAATAAAATATCAGATCAAATTACAAACACACATCTACAATTAACCCCATAAGTTGTCAATGTTAATGTTGGCTTAAACTTAAAAGCATTGACGACCATGTACTGATCAATTATTGGGATATGGCCAACATATCATACATACAGTCTAACAATGAAAAGTACATGTCCATGCTTAGCGTAAAGGAGAGTACCTGTGCCGGTCACCGGCATTGTCCCTAAACCGATCATCATGCATATAAAAAACTCCAGCAGTTGGCACAGCAAAGGGCTCGCTCTCCTTCTTCTCCTCTTCCTCCACAACCTTTTCCCCACCATGTGCCTCCACTGATTCTTCCACAGACCTCTCATCACTGTACTTTACCGCTGAACTCTTAACCCCTTCAACAACCTCACTAACATGATCACTCTCCCCATACACCTGCTCTTCTTCCTTTTCCCTTTCCTCAATATCTTCTTCGTCAACCTCTTCGTCTTTGACACCCAGTTCTTCCACATCATCATACTCAGCAGCACCTCCTTGACCATCTGAATCGTCAGAATGCCCTCCAACCCTCCGATCCACCCTTGCCTTCTCTCGCCCCTCCCCTTCACTTTCTTCGTCATCACTAGCTACTCGCCTTCGCATAGCAAGCGATCGCTTAACCTCTTCTGGATCACTCTCATACTCAAACTCTTCCTCACCGACTTTAGCCATATCCTCACAAAGGATAAAGCTCTAAATAAACAACTCAGCCAAAAAAACCTCACTGAAGCAACATCATCAGCCAAAAGAAACAAAAAAGTAGACTAAAAATACAGTTTATCACCGAGCTAGAAGTCAATTTCACGAATTCTCATTTACCGAAAGCCCTAAGAACACCAAAACTTCCTCTAAAACCGAACTCCAATTCAACTAAAAAGTACGAATCAAAATCCTAAAAGCACGGAAAATTCCAAGAAATCTGAACCCCGAACAATGAAAAATTCCGGAAGTAATTATAGATTGGGATCTAGGGCACTCTTCGCGAAACCCTAGATTCTTCTAAAAGACAGATTTTGGGGGGCTTTCGCGTGCGTCATCAGCAATTGAAATGCAAAGATCGGAAAGAAAATAGAAAAGATATTATGAGAATTATATATTTATATATATATTATTTTTTAAGAAATTATAAAAATAACAACTTCTTAAAATTTATAATAACAAAATTAACTCTTAATAATATTAAATATTTTATTTAAATATTTATTATTAAATAAATTTAAATTATTTTTATTTAATTATAATTAAATAAGTGTCTAAAAAATAATATATTAATTATTTTTTAAATTATAAAAATATAAATTTAAAAATAAATAAATATTAATTTTATTATTATAAAATTTTAAAAAATATTATTTTTTTATAAATGAGGATTAAATGTTTAACTAGTTAAACTACTAAGGCAGTGATGAGAAGTTTATTCAGATGTACCGTATAAAATTGTGGGTTTAAACTTTAAAATATACGAATTAAAAGCTTATAATACGCGATTTGATGTTAATTCTTAATTTATTATTTTTTATTAGATGAGTATACATTTTTGTTTTTTTAAGGTTGCGATCTCTCAAATCAATGAAATATCATAATAAGAGTGTACGACAATGTTGAGGTCATTGGAAAAAAAATATATATATAGTTATCTTGGTTAAAAAAGTTATATATATAAAAATAAAAATAAAAAGGTTATATTGGGGTATTTTTGGTAATTAAAATTGAGTCGGTGAGTTCGAGGACAATTGGGTAACTTTCTGCCACGTTAGAACTTAGAAGTATCGGTGAAACGACGTTGTGCATTTTATCTTCTCATTTCCTTTTTTTTTTTAACAAGTTGCAGTTAAGTATTTAAATATAATTTTTTTTTTTACAATTATTATTATTATAAAGTGAATCGTTTACTTCTTTCATTATGACAATATTATTTAAATTATTTTGTGCATATAAAATTATGCAATTATCAATTTAGATATATGAATATTATCATTTTTTTAATTTTATATTAATATAATTATATTTTATTTTTTATTTTTATAATTTATTTGAATTTAATAGTTCATTAAAATTTATTGCATAATTAATTTTGTTTTTTTATTAAAGAATTTTAAGTTTAATGTAAATAAATGATAAAGTTTATATTAAATAAATAAATATAATTACTTTATTAATCTCAAAGAAAGAAAAGACAATTGTCCTAATATGAAACATATAATGAAGTTTGAAAAAAAAAAAAAAAAAACACAAATATAAGTAAGAGTTTATATATATATATATATATATATATATAAAGATATATACTAACTTGAAAGTAATGTTAGTTACAAAAGTGTTAATAAAATATTTATTTAAAATTTAAAACAGTGTACATGTTATATTGTGATTGGTTAACAAAAAAGAGACATATTATTTGGGATAAAACATATGAACTCTTTAGAAAAATAGGCAAATATATATCATTGAATCATAAACTTAAATTAAATTTATATTTAAGTTCTTAAATTTTTAAATTTTATAATTTAATTTTAAATTTTTAAAATTTTATATATAAATCTTAAATTTTTAAAAATGCACACATAAATTCTAAAAATTTGATCTAAATACACGTATTACTCAAAATATGATTTATATGTAAATTTTTAAAAATTTGAGATTAAATTATAGAATTGAAAATTTTAAGAATCTATATGTGAAATTTTAAAAGTTTGAAGATTAGATTGTAAAATTTAAAATTTTTAAAATTTAAGTATGAATTTAATTAAAATTTAGGGATTAATAAAACAGCTATGTATGGAAAAAATTAAAAACAATTTTAAGAAAAAATACAACTCTAATTTTCTTTTTTTAATGAGTGTATTGGACCAAGCATTTTCCATTAAAAAGTATTGTTAGAATAAAATTTACAACCTTAATTAAATTTATTATGGCATTACTTTTACTTTTATGAATTTTGGATATAACGTTTAAAATTTATCGGAGTAATATCGTTTTTGTCAAGTAAATGGGATGAAAAAATGAAATCTACTTTTATATATTTGGGTAATATCGTTTTATATATTAATTTTATACATTGATCAAACAATACTTGAGTATAATTTAAACCTGTAATTTAAAAAATAAAAAATGAGTCTTACAACAAAATTACTAAATGAACCATAATTTATAACGTAACATTTTTTTTTTTTTTCCAATTATAGTTGCTCTTATTCTAAAATAGAGGAGAATAGAGGTTGAAAATATCTAAAGAAATCACTTAAACAAGTAAAAAATTATGCCCACACATGAGACAGATGATTTGGATCCACATAAGGCATATTACAAACGACAACACACTTAAACATTTATTCATTAACTTCTCTTCCCACAGAGTCTATAAAATACAGACAATATTTTACTACTCAAACATGGTTGGATTTGCCAATAAGAAAATGGGTGAGAAAAGAGTGAATATACTTAGAAGATCAGTTCTCATGGTTTGCTTAGCTTGGGGACTGTTATTAAGTCCATCCTCTGCTTCCTTCCAGACATGTTATGAAACTTGCTTCATTCTGTGCTTTCTCATTCCCACCAACACTGCTTTCACATGTTCATTGAAATGCTTAAAAGATTGCATAGTCCCATCTTCTTATGTGGATGCTCAAAGAAAAAACTTATCCTTTTGCAAGCTCGGATGTGCTTCATCTTTGTGTTCCAATCTCAGCTCCAAAAACAACCCAGGTAGTTATTTCATACTCTTTATCTATGTTATCTTCTTCTGATCCTGACTCTGTCTCTGTCTTTTTTTTTTTTTTTTTGACTTAACTACTTTATCTGTAAATTGTATATGTTTTAGTCTTCAAATTTCTATAACCTTCACATATTTAGCTTACAAATCGAATGATTAAGACCTCATACTTTTGAAATTCACAAGCAAGTCTCAATTTAATAATTAAAAGTTTGATCTACATGTAAAGTTTCAAAAATTAGGGATAAAAAGTTTGAGAATAAATAAAATACTTTAACATGCTTTTAAATTTTGATGTATGGATTTGCTTTTGACAGCTTCAAAGAAAGTGGGAGATTGTGTGGACTCTTGTTCAGATAGTTGCTCGAAGAATTATTCACTACCTGATAAGAATTAGGGCTGTTTTCTCAAGCATTTGAAGATATTTCAAACTAAGATAGCCACGCTATTTTTAAATGTTTACAAAAATTGTATAATGTAATACAAAAATTGTACTAACATGTATTATTAGTAATAATGTTCTAAGTATTTGAATGTGTTGAGTACTTGAAACGAGGTTAAGAAATTCAGTGGTTCATCTCTAAACTTAAAACTAAAATAAATAAACAAATAAAACTAAAGTCTAGATTGTAATTTTCATTTCTTGCGCGTGTGAAAGTGTCTCTACTCTTAGTCTCTACTCCATTATTGTTTGCAAGCTGTGCTAGAAAATACAACCCGTGAAGCACTCTTTTTTTTTTTTTTAAGACTTTCTTTGTTGAACCCGTGATCTAGGTTAGGTGCTTAGATCGGTGAAAGAAAGAAAAAAAACAAAAAATAGTGGCATGTGACGATTTTATACCTTGAAATTTATGCCCTAATATAATATAATAAATGATACTACTATTATTATATTATAACCGAAACTTTTGTCCCTTTTCTGATGGAAAATGAACCTCGTCAGTTAGAGGGACAGCTTACTGACTTAGCCATCTCCTTTATTCAATCTCTCTTTTTCCAACTCCAAATGATTTTCCAACCGAGATAAAATGGTTATATTTTAAAGATGTCTAAGCAAAAGTAAATATGTATCATGACATCGCAGGCTGGATATATCCTAAGTTGTTAAAAGAGTCCAACTACAAAGCTATCGAAAATTCATGTCCACTGAACCGAAGAATCATCCAATAAGTTTAACATAAACTCGGCGATTAAATTGCATTAAACTACACCAAAATATAGCTAACTCAATAGCATACCCCTACTACAGAAGGCCTTCATATTGCCAGACTCTAAATAACTTTTATTTTATTTTATTTTCCCGGACAGCAAGAGAACAGCTTCAATGGCGACAGAACACATGGTTCAAAGTGAGAACCAGCATGGAAAATCTCAGTCATCAGAAGCCTTGGGCGAATTTTCAGGCGTTTTAACTGCAGCAGACTTATTACCCTTATGCGCTGTGACAGCAGAACGGAATGCCTCCACCATGGAAGCATCCTTAAACTTCAAAGCAAATGTGGAAAAGCCGTTTGTCCCTTCACTGATTATATTCATGCAAGCAAAGGTAATTCCCTTCTTGTCCATATTTGTTAACTTCATATCAGGGTAAAGGCTGGCGTTAAGAATTAACCTGTAATTTCCCCTAGCTCTCATAACAAGTCTAGCCCTTTCTCCAGTTGTGGACACATTAACCTTGACCTCTCCCTTGCCGCGCTCTTTCCAGCCTCCGTCTATAAATTCAAAAAGTGCTGATTCAGCAGTGAAAACTGATTTTTCATTTTCTTCTCCAGTCTCAACTACAACCTCCTGAATTGATGGAAAACTGCTACCCTCGGTCTTAGATGCAATGGATGTACCTGATTCTGATGTCCCAAAAAGAGAAGAATTTCCATTGTTAGAGAGACCAAAACCAAAACCAGAATTTGAACCAAATGTAGATCCATCCTTAGCAATAGAGCCAAAGGAAAATGTAGAAGTAGAAAATCCAGTTCCTGAAAGATTTGTAAATGCATTTTGGCTACTTGAAAGCTGATGGAATAAACTGAATGGAGTATTTTCAGTGTTCTGAGCAACACTATCAACTATGTTGTCTTTCTTATCACCATTTTCAGTTTTATCTTCTCCTGCAGCTTGCTCAGCATCTGTCACAGGTTTTGTTGCCTCACTTTTCTCCTTTTCTTTAGAGTTGTCATCTACAGCTTGTTCAGCCTCAGTGACAATGGTTTTGCCCTCAGATTGCTTATTTTCTTCAAGCTCAGCCTTAACTTCAACCTCAGTGCCTACTTCAGCCTGAGGCTCAGCCTCGGCCTCAACATTAGCCTTGGACTCAGCCTCAGCTTCACCATTCTTGTTCGAATTTGATTTTCCATCTACTTCTTCAGAAAATGTCTTCGGATCACTATCTTGTGCATCAGTTGTAACTTTAGGTTGGGTTGCACTGATGGTCGGAATTAACTTGATCCCAGCAAAAGGATTGGATGACGGAGCAGAGGACTGGTTGCGACGAACTTTGACGATTTTTCTGGTCGCCAGGATGTCATCACTGGCCCTCTTGAAAGTTCCATTCTCTTGTTCAGTGTCTTCTTCATCATCCAGACCAGGATTATCACGATTAAGTTCCCTATCAGCAGCTCTCTTCTTTGAAAGTGGAAGGGCATTTTCCGCATCTCCCATGGTAAACAAGTTCAGAAACAAAAATTATGAAACTTTGGCGTGAAGATTTTTGATATGATATCTGCATATCACCACAAAATATTATTCCAAGGATTACTACATGACCAGCCAAAAATAGACAAATGATTCACTACTGACAACCAAGAAGTCCAGATGCAAAGAATTAAAAAAGCATAGCAGATGCCAGATACTAATAACACGTACATGATAAGAGATTTGACATTCAAAAGCCTCACCTTTCATTGATAATCCCCACAGATGAAGGAATAAAAAACTTCAAGACTTTTTGGAGATTAATTGAACAAGTTAAAGTAAAGAGAATTAAATAACACACCAAATCATCTGCTCTCACCCAGCTACAAAATGCTCAATAGGAAACAGAAATCATTTGAACTGAGAAAATAGGTGCAGCAACAATTAGGTGGCTCATATACTTAAGTAAGAGAAAGCTGTTTCTAACATTTCAAGTGAGCCTACCAATTTTTAAACCAAGTTTCAGAAACCCAAATCTCTCCACAGCTTTAGACTTTTAAAGTTCATATATTTTTCTTAATTTTAAAAATTGACTAAAATGACTAAGAAAGCTCTTTAAAAAAGACTAAGAAAGTTTGTTTCATAAACCTAATAGGTCTATAAAATTTATAGCCCCGATCGTCCAAGATGTCATTTATGTAATTTTAATCTCTCTTTAGTTCCATATTTAGATTTTCTCAGTCCATTACTAAGTCTGCAGAAATTTTCCCCGTTTTGTATCTGCAAGCCATATTCAAACTCACCATTTTCTTAAACTATAACCATGCAGTAACTGAAGCCAGGGACAAGCCTGGATGAGCAAGCCTATTAACCCAACAACCTTCATATAAGCTATGAAGAAACATGCGAGCATGTTCATAGAATATATAACGAAACATGGGAGCACTTTAACTCATCAACCAAAAGAAACTTTGAACTTCTATGCGGCCAAAGCCAAACTACCTAACAAATTTTATGGTGCCAAAACCATGTACCAACAAAGAAAAAAATTGCCAAACTAAAATTAAATAATTCTCTTTATATATATATATATATATATTCAGAAGTAGCTACAGCCTACAGAACGAAATGAGCTAAAACCCAACATTTGAAACAAAATCTAAAATAAGAACTGAGACATCAATTGCATATCAGAAACAGAAATGCAAAAACGGTACGAAAAGCCAAATGACCGAAACTAATCAAAATCATAAGAACAGAAAACGAATCACGAAGAATGAAACAATAAACATATAGTACAAGGTGAAATAGGTTGACAGTTTCGTAATACCATACAAAATACAAAAAGAATTGAGATTAAACACTGAAACTAATCAAAATCATAAGAACAGAAAACGAATCACGAAGAATGAAACAATAAACATATAGTACAAGGTGAAATAGGTTCACAGTTTCGTAATACCATACAAAATACAAAAAGAATTGAGATTAAACAAGTACTTACCGAGAGAGAAAGAGAGAGATTAAGCAGAGGCGAAATCTTAGAAAATTAGGGAAAAGTTAATCTTAAGAGGGAAAAAGAAAAAGAAAGAACGAGAGATAGACTATTGAATTTATTCAATGGCTATTTGGTAGGTTATTTATTTATTTATGGGTTTGATTGGGAAAGATTTGGGACGTAGAAGAAGAAGAAGAAGAAGAAGAAGGGTTTTCCTCTCCTTTTTCAAATCAGCTTCAATCTACATGCTAAGTGAAGAAGACCTACCTATCATATCATACGGTCAAAGTATATTACTATCTATTATCGTCCTGCTTTCCCAATCGGGACACGCGTATTCGGCAATAATTGGACTGCACTTCACTTTGCTTTTATAAGGGAAGTGGGCTTTCAGACATTTCGGCCCATAAACCGAATGCATTTTGACAACAAACATCCAATGCAAGGTGCTGGTTCCCATTTTTGGAAAAAAAAATTCTAGAGTAGTTACATCTCATACGATGTATAGATTCAAGTATCTTTAATTTGTTATTTTTTAAGTTTTCACACATTTCTATCTCCTATATTAATCTATTATATATCTCTATCTTTCTTTTATTATATTCACTATTTTAATACTACATAGTACAGAAAAAATCTCTCATTTTTGGGTGATAATTATGTAAAGAAATTTTCTTTATTTTTTTAAAAGCACAACCTAAATACGGGTGTGTCCTTGAAATTGCTAATGCTAAGGTGGAGTAAGCTAACTCCATAGTTTAAAAAATTTGTGTAATATTTAAAACAATGGCTGGATTGTAGATAAAAAAGGATTCTTGCTAGGTTTTTGTGTCCTTTGCATCTTTAATCAGCCCTTAGGCCTAAAAATTAAAGAACCGTGCTTTATTATCTTTCATTTGTTTTTCACTCACAATGTAAATCTTTATGTGCCAAGCAAAATCGAAGAGTGTTGAAAAACTCATGCTTAACATGGAATAACATTGTGAACTGTGGAATATATTCAATTAAATATTTCTCATAAATTAACACGTTGGTTACATTTTGTGTGAAAATGTAATTGCATTGCTTTATTATTATTATTATTATTTGTCTTCATCAAAATCAAGTTTCACAGACAGAAAGATTTACCTAAGAGAGAAATGGAGAAGAGAGCAATAATATTCCTAGCTTTCTTTTGAATAGAAAATGCCAAATAATTTCAAGGTGTTCTTTTCTCTTTCATAAGCACGTGCAATTCATTCAACATAATTAATTATATCAATATTCAATGCAGTCAAAACTGGAAAAAAAAAAAAAAAAATCCAAGTTAAAAGAATTATAATGCTCAATGGCAACCCCTTGGAAATATCAAGTCTAGAGCACTTAATACGAGTACTAATAAGGTACTATAGTTAGGGATGGCAATTTGACACAATAATTTGGGTACTCACGGATATTCGACCTGTTTGAGTTCGGTTTGGAGCAAAATTGTTCGAAAACGGATTGAAATATTATTCATTTTATTTAAAACAATTTGGTTTATGGCAAATATCCGTTCAGTTCGGAACACCATTCGGGTAACCACCTATTTACTAAAAATTTTAATTACATTAAAAAAAAATTATAATATTTTTAAAAAAATAGGTTAACGGTTCATTTTTTTTTACCCGCAGATATTACCCAAATTGAATATTTTATTTGATATGATTTAGTTCAATTTTGATCCGTATGTCAAAACAATTCGGATCGAATCTGACCAATTGTCATCTCTAATTATAGCCAAGCCCCAAACAAGTTGAAGGACATTCATAGAACGAAAAAAACTTGGAGGTATTAGATGCTCTGACCACTTCGACTATTGACCAAACCCATATTAGACATAGGCATAAAGTTTCTTTTTTTTTTTTACGTTTGTTGGTGTGAAGACTTGCATAAATGTAAAAGCTTTTAATTTACGCACCCAAACAACAAACGCACTATATATATTATTTGCTAATACACGTCTATCGTTCAGTCTTGTAAAACAATTCCCAAAAATACAAATCTAAGGGGAAACAAAATATCATTGTATCTTTTAAGAATAAAAGAAAGTTGGGTAAACTCCATCCATTACTTAGATCAAATATCTTTTACATTCACAATGGCACAAGAAAATTTTACGGATCCCCTCTTTATACTTATTACACCCCCTCTTTATACTTATTACACTTGTTAACTATCATTCCTACGTCTGCACATGTGATAGGATCCTTTATCACACGTGGACTTTGAAAGAGTTCTATTTAATGTAACCTTTTACAGAGAAATAACCTGCAACGGTAAGCATTACACAAGTGACAAAAAACACATGCTAAAGTGATTACTAACAGTAAGAGTTTTAGCACTTCAACTCTACTAGTCATTTGTGTCAATGATTCACACCTTTTATATATGTCCTCTTCTTTTTTCTCTCTTTTGATATCCTTGTTTACATCAATGTCCCTAAAGTTTTACTGCTCACAAAGATTTCATCATCTTGCAAAAGCAGAATATTTCATTTATCCATCTCATTCATTTCTTTCAAGAATAACTTTCATCCTCACCTTAGTAAGAGATCCATGTATCCGGACCGACAATCCCTAAAGGGACTAGTGACGCTGCCCGTAAGCACTGCAAGCAACAGTAAAATATGAAAAAGTTATGATATATGATAAATCTAAATTAACAACAGCAAATCAAAAGATACTAAATTTCATTCATTCAGGGAATCAAACATTAGAAGACTTCAAGGAACCGCAAATGAAGAAAAAGAAACAAAGTTGACAACTTACTGATGCATGCATAATTACTTCTTCAAAATTCCAAAGGATGAGACACCAAGTTAGAGGGATACAATAAACTGATGGACGAGTTATGCATAAAAGTTAAAAGACATGGAAGGCTCAATAGCCGATGCCTAATTTTTTTCTCTTTTTTTTTTCCGCATGCATGTGTGTGTGTGTGTCTAAATTCAAGGAGATAGGGATAAGTGAAAGAGGTTCCATTATAAACCCAACATAACGCACATCATTTCCTACTATTTCACCAAAAAATATACAACTACTCGAATAAGGAGAAACAAGCATCAAATCCAAAAGGATTCCTAAATATAAAATATTTTAATACATTTCAAGAGATCGTGAACTCACCATTATCGAAGATTATTTTGAGCTCTGATACAAAATAGTCGGCGAAGCCCAAGCGATCCAATGTCGGGAAGAAGTGAGAGAGAGGGCGGTTCTGGTGTTCTAATTTCTAACGCCGGCGGCAAAACTCTCCGTAAATACAAAAAGGGAGCGATAGTTTGCGCCTTTGCGGTTGAACTATGATTGACTAGATTGACCCTGGGTTAGAGGATATCGTATAGTCGTATCATTGATACGCTACGTCGTACGATTAATGAGATTAGAACAAACGGCTATGATCTTTAGTGGGTTTAGTACGTTTCTGGCATGTTTGTTACACCGTATTAAATATATTAAGTGTATAATTTTTATATAGTTGAATTTAACTGTAAAATTAGATCATATCATAAAGTATAAAAATAGTACGATTATATAAAAAAAAATATAAGACTAAAAATTGTGGGTCTATATCGTACTGGATAATTAACTCGGTATGTTTGAATTTTTAATTATAATATTATATATTTTAATTTTTTATTTTATCTCAAATTAAAAATAATATATATATTTTTAAATATGTAATAAAAATGAATTAAATATTTATTTAAATAAATTTTATAATAAAAAACTATTTTAAATATAAATTATTTTAGTAAAATATACATAATCAATTTAATTCGACTATATTATATAATTTTTCACCAAGCATTGTACATACTAATTATAATAAAATTTAATACAATTCAGTTTAATACGACTATACTTAATTTATCCAATATAATAGACCAAATATGCCGTTAGTAGTTTGGATGGAATTGAATTGTATTTAAATCATTAATTTTAAATAATAATAAAAAACAAAAATATTAAATATCACCTATTAAAATTATTTAAAAAATACTATTTTAAAATAATAATATTATCATAACTATTTTGTTAATGCCACAATAAAAGTGTATATATTTTTTTAACATTATCATTAATTAATTTTAGTGTCACTATTATTAGATAAAATTGTCAAAAAATAATGACATTAAAAATTTGAGTATTGTCACAGTTATTTTATAACTATACCCAACAATACAGAGGTAAGTTTGACAAAAAAAAAAAAAAATATGATAAAACATAGGTAAGGGTGCATATAATTTATAGAAGAAGTCATAATTTTCTATTAAAATAATAGAGCATGTTTTTAAGGTTGTATGATACTGTATTAATATGAATTTTATTCAATCATGTGGTGTATTATTAAATAAATTCTTAAAATGAATTTATTATACTATGTGTTAATGTTCTATACGATAACTTTTTATGAGAGAATATTAGGATAGATATTTTTACATTTGAAAACGTATATTGGGATGTATTTGTCTTGTAGCTTGAGTTATGATGATGATAACAAACACTTATGATGGTAAATTGTAGCCTTTGCAATACGTGAGGTGAAGACAATTATATTATAATAATGTATTTATTAATTATCAGGATAAACAAAAGGCTCTGTTTTTCTCCTACAAACCAAAGTGTTTTTATTTTTACGTAATAAAAATGATGTAATATTATATGCCTTGCCTAATATATGAGATTTATTGATCTCTGGTCTGTTGTGACGTTATAGAATGTTCGGTGCACCTACCAAATAAATTAAATATAATTATATTAAATTAAATTATATAATTAAATTGTATTAAATCATATTATAATTAATTTATATAGTATTTGGTAAAAAATTATATAATATAATTTAATTAAATTGAATATATATATTTTACTAAAATATTTTATATTTAAAATATTTTTTTATTAAAAAATTTATTTAAATTAATATTTTTATTTTTATTACATTTTAAAAAATAAAAAAATATTATTTTTAATTTAAGACTAAAAAAAGTTAAGACATATAATTTTATAATTGAAAATTCAGACAAATTAAATTAATAATTTAGTATAATTTAAACTCACATCTTGTACAAAATTTGTATATAACTGTATTATTTTTATAATACAAGATACGTCTGATTTCACAGCCAAACTCATAACTATGTATAAATTATACAATAAAAAAATTTAATACGACATAACAAACAAGTCGTTATTATTTTGGCATTTTACTTCATAGTTTCACCCTGTTTGTACTCCTACTAATTTCCCTCCCTATGTCATATGAGTTACAATGTACACTAATATTGGCACTGATAAGGATTGGATATATCGCATCGTCTATAATACAAACTTATGGATGAAGTGCATAAGACTAAAGGATAAGAGTTCTAGATTACATCGAACATACGAGGTGGATCAACATCGTCTCATATCAGATCACATCGGACATAAGAGGTAGATCAACACTGTCCCTTCTCGGTCACATCGAACCTACAAGGTGGATCAACCTCATCTCGTGCCAATGTCACTTTGGGTGTCTTACAGACCTCAAATATTGGGAGGGAATCTAAAAGCCTTTTTTCTCTGCATGCTGAATCTTCAGGTCTGACACAACACAAAATGTCAGAGTTGTACGTACTTGTTAAAGGGTGACATCTGTAACTTTTTAATGTCTATATATATATAACCATTATCTTAATAAAAAGAGGATTTGACTTTTATGTATCATTTTTAGTAATTTTTAGTGTAAGAAAATTCTTAAAAATAATATGAAATAAGGAGAATTGTAGCTAGGGAGAAAAATTGATGATAAAAGAAAAGGCTAAAGCCATTATGGATTTCTAATGAGAGTTGTGAGGTTTTTGGGGCCCCAAAAATGCTTCTTCTTATTTTCTTTTGTTTTTTTAGTTTAAGGGAAACTTGGCCCAAACTCACGTTTTGTCCTATGTATCTGATTATGTATAACAATCTGCAAATGTACATTCTTGTAGATTGAATTTTAGAAAGTTCTCTAGCAATTGAATTAATATTTTGTCATCATTTGAAGAACTTGGGAGAGTCGTAAATCTATATTTGATAAATGTTTTCTTCTCTTTCTAGAAAAATAAGTAATCAATAAAAGGAACTTTGTCTTCCCTTGTGAAGTATAATCAACTAAAAGATCAAATATGAACATGCGAAGCCACCATTTTACATTATTTTAGGTGCTTTAAAGTGTAAGTTTATTCAAATATGGTCTTCAAATACTAGTCACGCGAGTACATATTGCTGCAGCTTTTGGAGCATGGAGTCTACACAGCTTTGTACTTTTATTCCTGCAAAAAAATTTGAAGATAAAGCTTTTCATTAATTTGTTTGTTTGTTTTTTTTTTTTTTTTCACTTCTTTTTGTCTCATCTTGAAAGGAATTAGTTGGCAAAATGTAAACGATTTACAAAAAGTACGCCCTAATTTATCAACTAACTAAATAATGTCATCTCAATTTGAGACAATAAGATTTATATTTTATTTTTAATAATGTCATCTCAAAATGTAACTTTTTGTTATTTATATCAAACCATGATTGGGGAGAGGGATTCAAATAGAGTATTACTTAAAATACCAAATGATATATTTTGTTTTTTAAAATAATTACACTATTGATAAGGCAAATTGGAGATTTGAAATCAAATATGTCATTGGGCTAGCTATACAAACCCAGTCGTGTGTTATTTATATTTTTAAGAGCACAATTTTGCGTTGAGATTGGTGGGTGCAGAGAGAAGTTGCACAACTAAGAGTGCAGTTTTATTGTGCTTGTGGAAGAAATGGTTGGTTGCAGTTCTTCAAACACAAGCCATTACAAGCTGAACTAGTTTTTCTACCAGCACAGATTAAAATACATTTGACCATACAACCAATGGATTGAGCCCGTGTTTGACTAGTTAAAAGCAAGGTGATAGCCACAATTTTATAGAGCCTCTTCCTTCCATGGCTAATTAACTTTTCTCAACTTTCTTCAAACTTTGATCTTTTGGCATGTCTTGAACAGTTAAATTAATCTCAGTAGTATTTATACTGGTCATTTTAACCATATAAAAAGTGTATAATATAAAATCTAAACTATTAGTCTATTAATTTTCAAATCCCATGTTTAAATTACACAGAGTACTGTTAGAATAAAAATAAAAACTCAATAATCCTCCTCATACATTTGTATTTTTAATAACCAACAGAATATTAATCGTTAATAAATTACAAATGCATGTATATCTTTAAAGTAGAGGAGGATACCTGCAAAATTTTCATTAAATTCTTGTATCAGGCATTAACAAATTTTTAAAATCTGATTCATGTGCATATGTCCATTTGAAACATTGATTGATTTCCATATCTCCCCAATATTTTTTAAATTGTATAACATAATTATTTAATTCGTATAATTTTATTTTTACTTCTCTCCAACTTGTACAAATTTTTTTTTTTTTTTGTAAAGTAAAAACATATATTTTTTAAAAACTTAAAATAAAATCAATTGAATAATTAAATATGTATTAACTATAGTTTTTTTTTTTTCCCACTTAACTTTAAAGAAAATAAAGGTAACTTGAATTTTGAAAAGTCCCAGACTAAGTGCAATTTCTATCATGATTCCCAAAGAAAAAAAATCCCTATGCTATGGAGAGATCCCATTTACTACAGTCCCATAATTATATTAATTGAATATAATTGTATTATTTTTATGATTATAAATTTAAAAAGAGTTATTTTTGTTGTTTCTTAAGTTTAATTTACCTGATCAACTTACCCTTTTATCTTACTAGATAATCTTAACAAAATTTTACGAGTTTAAAGAGAGTTTCATATAAGAACTGAAACAAATAAAACGTTGAGTGATTATTGTAATAAGTAAATGGAAGCATAATATATCCTTGGAATATATTATTCAGCTATACAATATTGTTAATTAGCACTACAAGCTATATACACATTATTTATGTTAATTATATACATAAATTCTCAAATAAGTTATCACTATATTTAAAACCTTACAAAAATAAGGGTGTCAAATAAGTTGACTAGATGACACACGATACATTAATATAAATTAATATACTTTCTAGAATGATTATGTCTGGTGTAGAATAAATATATTTATTTACATCCGATGTAGAGCTTACTTTCTACCTTAAGGGAGTTTGGCTCCAACTAGTTGCATTACATTTTATATATATAATTAAAAATATTTTGTGTACATAGAGGATGTGCTTTCTAGAATGATTATATATATATATATTGTGTAGAATAAATATATTAAATAAATATTATATATAAATATATTAAATACGTTAAATAAATATTATATATAAAGACATTTACCGGATGTGCCCGAAGGGTAGGGGTGTTAATTCGTGCGAGCTGGGCTAGTTCGAGCTGGCCCAAACTAGCACAGCCCAAATTGGTTCAACCCTAGCTCAATTCAAATTTAATTCGAGCTAGCAAATGTGAGCTCAAACCCAAACCAAACACAAACGAGTTGGCTCAAACTGGCCCAAACTAGCCCGAATTGTTAATTATATATATTTTTTGGTTAATATGACTTTTTTTAGTAAAAAAATATGTTTAATAATTAAAGCTCAAATAAAATTACATAAAATAATAATATATATATATATATATATATATATATATATATATATATATATATATATATATATAATAAAAAATTAATTATTAAAGCAAAAAGTTAATTACTAAATTAATTTGGCAATGAGTAAATGCATTAAATCATACTCATGTAAAAGTTAAAAGTCGTCATGCCCTCATACAAACACACATTTAGAATAAAGAGTTCTCAAATTTAAATTAAATTTCTTCTAGTTATTAAACAAAATAAATAGAGATGAGTAGATTAAATAAATATACTTATTAAAAATTGAACAGTTAAAGTAAATTAAAATGTTACACGATAACATAACTTTTTTTATATACACAAGAATAAAACTTTGACTATTACATAATATCTAAGTCTCAAGACAAGGAACAAGTAGAAAAGAGAATAGCATAACACAAGTATCAATTTAAAAATAGAAACTTCATAATATTAATTTAAATTAAATATAAATATTTTTTTTGGTTTAAAGAGTTAGGTAGATTTAAATGCTAAATGCATTAACATCAAAGAATGTAGCATAATATTGTGACAAAATGAATAAATTATAACTATTTATTCATTATCAGCTTATTTTTCAAAAGAAAAGAGAAAAAAATAACTAATATATCATAAAAGAGAAGTGCTAAAAGAAATGAAAGATTATTTTAATTTTAATATAGTATTTTTTAATTTTTTATTTAAAATTTAATTTTAGTTCGGGCTAATGGGCTGGGTTAGAATTTGTTCGTGTTATTCGAGCTGGGCCGAAACAAGCCCAAATTTAATTCAATTCGTATTCAATTCGTATTTTTTGATTCGAGTTCGATTCGATCAATCGAACTATAGCACAAATTATCAACCCTACCGAAGGGACATTTATAAAAATAACAAAATAATGGGCTAAAGGAAGGTCAACCGCCAAAGCACAATAATGTCCATTAAAACCCACGGGTAAAAAACAAAGAGACATGACATGACGACGTTTATGGTCAGAGATCGACACGGCCACTAAATATTTACTAATATATAATAAAAATAATCATAAATATTATAATATATTAAATTCTTAAAATTTTAAATACAATAAAAAAAAATCTAACAAAAATATGTATAAAAATATGTATGAAAATATGTATAATAAATTATTTATAAATAAAAATTTATTTAAATATAAAATAAATAATAAATAATTAAGATATATTAAATTAAATTAAAAAATATATTAATATAAATCGATAAAAATATGAAAATAAAAGATTAAATAAATTTTAATATTATCTTAATAATATTTTAAAATACAAACCTACAAAATAATTACATTATAAACAATTATTTACATATTTAAATAATTTTATTTATTTACTCGAATTATTTATACAGATCACAAATTAATTCTTTATAATATGAATTTTTAAATAAATTAAATGAGTTAATCTATTTACAATTTAATTCATTATCAAAATTTACCAGCCGTGCATGTTCAACAACCCTCGAGTACTGAATCTGAACCTCAAAAACTAAAAGTAGCTGAGTTTTTCATGGTGTTATTAATGCAATAAAGACTGGAACATAACAAAAGGTATAATAGGACATAGGGCTGGAATCAAATTCTAGGGTAGTTCTAGTGGCCTTCAGCACTATGAATCTATGATTTATTTTGATGGCAGAAAATGCACAATGCAGAAAGCAGAAGGTTGAATTTAACATCTCGAGATTTCCAATAAAAGTTGACTTCATGAATGAGGGAACCCATTGTACGCAATAAATTAAAGCAAGTCAAATTCAAGTATGATTGAAATTTGAAAACTTGGAAACTTAGTGAAAAAGTGCAAACCTCTTAATTATTGGAATGGTATATTCCTTGAATAAACCTCTGCACTCAATTTACTCTCCTCAGTATGTGTGATTGTAATTATAAATGATCTCTGAATCCTATCTAGCTAGTGTAAAAGGTTCATACTGATAATGTATTAATTAAATGATAAAAAAAAATTATATAATAACTAAAGATAATAGTACCTATGACTTTAAAATAAGTAAGCAATTTGAACAAAAAAAATTTATAAGCAATGATTTATATTTTTATATATAATATAAATAAAAATAGAAATATAAATTTTTGAGATTTGTTTATGAGTAAAATATATATATATATATATATATATTGTAAGTGCATTCAAGTAAGTAATATTTTGATTTTTTTTTTTCTAATGAAATCGTGTAAAAATACTTATAATAGTAAATGATGAAACAAGAAAAAAAAAATGAAAAGCGCTTATATGCTAGAAAAGCACACGAATACTAGATATAAGAAACCATTTTTGCTGCACCATTTGTATCTGAAATACAGAAGCACAATAACATGGACCCTTAAATATGTATACATACATACATATACATATATATATATATATATATATATATATATATATATATATGGTATAAGATTAAGAGACATAATTTATTACTTATTTTTACACTATTAATTTTTACGGATTGAGATTTAAGACAATAAATTTATCCCATTTTCTCTCGTATTTCCTTTAAATATCAAGCGTTGAGATGCGTTGGTGTAAAAAATTGCGTATAATTTTTTTTAGCTACAAATCTTCTCTCTCTCTCTCTCTCTCTCTATCTATCTATCTATCTATCTATCTATCTATATATAACATTATTTTTAGAAAAATATTTTTAACAGCTAGGGGTATATTTATTTTGTTTAATTTTGGTTTTAGACACTTGGACAGATGTGCCTTCAACAAAATGGCCATTTGGGAAACATTTCTTGTTCTTCTATTTCATTTTATTTATAAGTGTGTCATGCATATAATTTGCCTTATCTAGAGTATATTGTGACAGTTATATAAAATATAGTTAATTATTTTTCTAATAGTTAAAGTTTTTGGAAAAGTTGCTTTCTCAATAACTATTAATATAATATTATGATTTTTTTTTTCTCAATACGGAAGTAATTCCATTAGATAATAAAGAGAGGTCTAAATACAAAGCAAATATAGACAAAATTATATTAAGTCATATCTTGTAACAAGAGGGCCAAAAATTGAGCAGGTGATTGAAAACCCAATCAAGAATATAATATTATGATTGCACGGTATATAAAGTCAAATACTAAATATGTAGAATAATAAATGTATAAAAAATAATTAATCATTCTTCCAATATTTTGTTAATTTTTTAATAATTTCTAACGTATTAATTTATTTATTTTAGCATATGGTATCTTTGTGGGACAAACGTGTATGGGATAGCAATTCAGATTCTTTATCATTGCAAGTAGAATAAATAAAAGCTATTTTTTAATATATATCATAAATTTATTATTAGTACAAAATTAGATGAAATTTAAGTGATTTATTACATATAATGGTGTGCATGGTCATTCTATTGATTAATACTATATTTTTAATAAATCAATCAAAACACATAACATCATTTGTAACTATCTCAAGTTACAGCTTAAGATATATAAGAAAAAGTTTATCTATTATTGTTAGAAATAAATTTATTGTTATTACAAAGTTTATCTATTACAAAAGTGTTCATGTGAGTTTTTTTCTGTTTATTTGTCTCACGTTAAGAAAAAAGAGATAAACAATTGTTGGTATATCCTTCACACGTGCGCCTTTGTCCAACTGACCATGCTGAATGCAAGTAATAAAGCGATATTTTATTTTTTAAATAAAATTTATTTTATTTATTCTTCGTTTGTTATTCAGCAGCAACGGATATGAAATAATATTATTGCTAAATATACTCACAAATTTATATTATAGTTTTTTTTAAAGTGTTATTTAAAATTTTCAAATATAATATCATAGGTACAGAATTCTTGGAAGATGCAAAAACACGAGCACGTATTCTTTTCTTTTATTGAAAATTCAAAGCAACGTGTGCCGTGGTTCTACAATACCTGCATGCTTTGGCTTTTGAAACACGCATTTCAAATCAATTCTATTTCTATCCAAAGAATCCGATGTTACGAAAGTGGAAGAGTTGCGTACTTGCGTGCGTATCTTGAGGTGAAATTGGTGCTGGTGTAGTTAATGTTCTACGTAATTTGTGGGGTCAACCTTGATACATTAATGATATTTATATTTATTTTTTATATTTATTATTATTTAATTTTTAAATTAATATTTTAAAAATATTAAAAAAAATTCATTAAAAAAAAGTAATTAAAAATTTACCTAAAAACTAATTACATAGTCATATAAAAAAAATAAAGAATAATTTGATCATCTTAATTTTTATTATTATTATTTTTTAGGTTTTATGTCACATTCGTCTTATAATTTTTCGGGTGACTAATTTAGCCCTGTAATTTCAATTTTGTTTTACAATTTGTATACTTTTAATGTACTACTTGAAAATTTGAATAATAATAGATATCAAAAAATGAATATAAATATCATTAAAATATCAACCACTAATTTGTGTGTGAATGAGGCATTTAAATCATTCACCAACATTTCAATTTTTAAAACTGTTTTGTTAAGTTTAATAGATATTGGTTACCCTTTCCAAAAAAAAAAAAAAAAATTATATCTAAAGAATTACAATATACTATTCACTTATATTTTAATTGAGTAAAAAAAAATGTGAGTTTTAATCTCATAAAATATTTTATAAAAATATATATATCATCAAATATAAATAAATATTTCAGTATGAATTATATTATTTTTGGGGAAGAAAAAAAACCTATATTTTATGATCGGTACCTGATCTGATACTAGAAATCAGGCACAAATATTCTAAAACATTTAAGCTTATAAAGAGGTCAACCTAATAATTAATTTTTTTCAATACTTTTTCAAGCAATAAATTACGAAAATGATAACCATATTAAAAATAAAAATATTTTTTCTCTTAGATAATAATAATCCAATTTGACTTTTGTCTTTGAATATTATTATAAATAAATTTATATAGAAAACTGCTCAGCTAGTAGACTCATGTGACTCTAAGACTGTTTTTGTCTTTTCTCTTAATGCTCCGATCAATTAATTTATTTTCTTTATTAGCAAATTTCAGTTGGATGCTAATGAATTAGGCACGGATCCCCTGTAATGGGCATGTGGGATTCATTTTAACACTTGAGATTTACTAATAGATTTTTCTTGCTGAATCAATTATCCAAAAAGGAATGTTTAATAATATATTGTTTATCAAATCTCCTATTTTAGGTATCAAAATCGCAGGTTTTTAAGATTGTTTAAAAATTGCAATTTTTTGGAATTTAGGTAAAAAATTGTTCCAAAATCACAAGATAAGATATGATAATATTATGCACAGATAGCACAAAAAACAAATACACACAATTTTGGAACATTAATTTTTCACAAATTAAATATAAAAAAACACATCTAACTCAGAACTGTAATCAATTCCAACCAAGCAAAATAAAAATCTTGTACCGATCGATAATGGTTTGTCCAGTGACTTTGCATTTATTATTTACCTTTCTTTTTATTTTCCAAAAAGCTTTAGAGAGAGCCGTTATTTTTGGGGTAAAATTTTTTATATATAAAAAAAAAAAACTCCAAATAATGTTAGTATTTTTTTATTTACTCGAATCAATATCTATATTTAAAAGTACTAAAGTTAGTTAATATTAGAGACTGTTGTTAAGAAATCTTAGTAATTATTACATATATTTTTATTCCTTAAATTCATAATCTCGTACATATAATCTAATTTTATTGTTTGAGTTAAATTTAACCTGTACAAATAACATGGTTAAAAAAATTGACCAGTGGATTTTGGAAATTATGTTCTAAATAAAATTCCAAGCGATAGGATACCCATCAAATCTTTCTTTAACACTAGTACATGATTTTCTCCGTCTAAAAGTGCACTTAGATAGCTAGAGTAGAAAGAAAGGAAATCTAAAATGGCCATCAATTGTGGACTCAAATTCAAGTTTGTCGTATAACAAAGGAATCTTAACCTTTGACGTCCATTTCTGTGTAGAGATCAAAACCCATCGGCAACTATCGCCGCATATAGGACTATTTTTTAGCCCCCATCCATTCATGATTACTAAGTCTACTATAGGTGGTCAAAAATATTCCCTTATCTTGAAATATCAGTGGTTGGTATAAATATAACTTCGGTCTACCTTCTGTCAACTTAATTGAAAATTTTTATTCACTAATATGGATAGGAGTTTGCATTAAATTAAAATTGTTAATTTTATCTGTATTTTATTCTATTTGATCTTTTGATCGAAAATGTTTAATTCACATTTGATTTAATTATATTATAAATTTGATCTGATTCAAAAATTCTTCAAAATAAATCGATTAATTTGATCAATAATCTTATTTTATTTTTTTTTTTTTCCAACAATTTTGAATAAAAAAATTAAATTTTCACATACTATAAACATATTTGAAAAATAAACTCCAAAAAATATCAAATAATAATATCAAAGTACGATTTAAACTTACGTAAAAAAATACAATACGAATTATAATATTCATTTAAATAAAACTAATAATCTATTCAAACAATAAATTAAATTTTTTATTTAATCTTTTGATGTCGGGCACTAAAGGTCTCGTAATTATTTAATTTAAGCAATTTAGTCCCTTAATTATTACATTAGGTACTAAAGGTTCCATAATTTTTAAAAAATGTCACAATAGTCCGGTTATTATGTACAAATGAGCATTTTAATCTCATAATTTTTAAGTTGGGTACTTATAATCCTTTTATTTATATAAGTGAGGTAGTATAAGTCATCAGTTTTAATAATTTTGTTGGACTATAAGTGCTCATTTTAAAAATTTATATGACTAAAATTATTTATTTTTCATAATAACAGGACTTGTAATGCATAACTCATAAATTACGGGATTATTGTACTCATTTTGAAAAATTATGGGACCTCTAATATCTAACCCAATAATTATAAGACTAATGTGCTCATTTGATAAAAATTATGGGACCTCTATGACCTTTTTTCCTTTAATCTTTTAGGGTTGATATTGTTAAGGTATGATGTAATATATAATAAAAATGAGAATAACCAATAAGAATATGCGATGTGTATAAATGTAAATATATTTAATTTTTTTCTGTTGGATTGGAATGAATTGAATTGGATCGAATGGTATATGATGAAATCTATCATCCAATCCAAACTTAAATGGATTGAGAAAATTTCAATATGATCCGATCTGATTACCATATCGAAACTGTTTAAAAATTACGAATCAGATTGAATTGGTCGGATTAATCAGATTATCAAATTTTTTACACTCCTAAATACGAGTGTGCATAAAGCCTACAATTGAATGAATGAAGTGTTATAGTATATAAATGTAACGTTGAATCATAATGTAACAAGAGTATGAGACTTTTTTTATACAATAAAATTCTCATTAATCAAATCTTAAAGATACATCAGGTAGTAAATTCAAACTTGAGATACACATCAAACTAGGAGTGAGCAAATAATCCGATCAATCCGCTTAAATTAATAAATCCGATCTGATCTGTCGGATTCGGATCGGATTGGATTGATATATTTTGTAGTCGGATCAGATTCGGATTGAAAAGTATATAATCCGTTCGGATTCAGATCGGATTCGGATTGACAGATTTTATAATCCGTTGTAATCCGATCCGGACTGAATTACTATTAAAATTATAAATAAATGTATATTTATTTTTAATGTGTTATATTTAAATATTATACATACCACAATTACATTAAATTATTATTTTAGTTTTTTAAAAAATAAAAATATTAAATTCTCTATAATAATTTAATAGTATTCAACAATATACTTTTTATTATTTTGATTATCTAATTTGTAACTATAAATAAATAAATTTTACTAAAAAATATACCAATTTAAAATTTAAATGTTAGTATATATTGTGTTTTATATATGATAATAATAAAAAAATAAATTATAATCTCAATCCGACCTATCCGATCCGAAAAATTCGATCTGCTCGGATTCGGATTGGTTCGGATTGACTACATTATCAGATCGGATTCGGATTAGAAATCTTCAAATCTGTTTCGGATCGGATCGGATTCGGATTGGTGAAAAACAGGCGGTTTCGATCCGCTGCTCACCCCTACATCAAACTATCAAAATAGCACATCAAAATAAGCAATACATCTATAAGAGAACTATCGTGAACGAAGTCACACAATGATAGGTTAACATGAACAATCAAAGCAAGCTCACTCAACCGACCAAACTCTAATGTCAATAATAATTTACCAAAATGATGCAAAAATTTATACTCAATGTAATAACTTATAAACCTGCATATATCCTTCAAAATTTGAAACTTATAAACAACCAAAAGTTGTAGGACAAAAATCATAACCACAACAGACCACACACACCTAGCAAGAAAACATAACAAAATCACACATAGCCTTATTCTAAATAATAAATAGAAAGGAACCACCCACCCTGGCGAAAACAAGGAGAAACCGACCAACGTTGACCATCAGAATCACAACAAAGTCGCCGCACAAGTATATGCTCCCAATCCAACCCACGAAGATACCCGAGATAAATAACCCAAACACAGTAGAAAACACTAGGTGCTAGAGAAAAGGATCAATGTTGACGAAGATACTTGCAGCAAACGATGGAAGCTAAGGAGAACAAACACAAACAATAGAAGAAAGTGAGCGCTAAAACAGAAGTACTAGAAAACGGCCATACGACAACGACAAAACATAAGAATTCTAGTTTAGAAAGAAGTGAAATAAAATTTTAAAGAAAGAGAGAGAGGATCTTTTAAGGAGTTAGAACGAGATTATAAGACTTTGTTTATTGATAATGCAAATAAAAGCATTCAATAAAATTTTGACCTAAATTCTAACCCTAACCCTATTGTAAAGGGAATTTTTTTTTTTTAGATTATCTCTTATTTATACATATGGTGAAGTTTCATTTTAATTCATCTTATTTAATATTTTTTTATGTTGAAATTATATCATTTTAGTTATTTCCTTATACAAATATTTTATTCAATATTATATTTATTTTTTCAAACATGAATTGTTGCAATTATTATTATTATTATTATTATTATTTTACGCACGAATACAAGGTGAAAAGTGAAACCTTGCTATGAGTCAAAAACGAATTGCTGCAGTTAATTTATTTTGAAATAGACCGATCAAATAAGTTCCATTGAAGCCTTTCTCCTACATGGGGTGTGATATAAGGTCATTAGGTGTGTCATAATATATATAATTCTTTAGCAAATGAATAGAGTAAAAGCAATGAAAAATTATACACCAAATAATTTCATTACAAATTGATATTTAGGAAAATAATATACTAAGTAAACCAAAATTGATATTTCCGAATATTTTTGTAGATAATTATTATATTAGCTTATTTTTGTATCATCATCTTAAATTTGCATAAATTTTCATCAAAATATAGAGGAATACTGAGATATTTGTATTTTCGTCCATGAATAAAACATAATTAAAGACTTTTTTTATTACAAATCTTATAAATTGGATATTGCAGTTAAGGTCCTTTTTACATAGCTTCTCAGCAACTACAAAATTATGAACCTGATTACAAGGACTGCATGGTAAAATGGAGAGAGTACTAGGAGTCTAGGACACTATGACACTTGATATATTTAGATATATACAATTTTCTTTCTGCAAAAAAGAAATACCATTACGATTTTTTTTTTTCCAGGGATTTTAGGTTAAAAAAAAAAGTAGATTATGAAGCTTTGTTACCGTGTCTTAATATTCTATAACAAATAAGCACTTTATTTTTTTACATAACTAAACTACTCACAACTCGTATATAAAATTTGAACCCTAGTCTCTTTATATGTTCAAATGTGTTATATATATTATTCAACCACAAGCTTGGGCAACTAACTAATATACACTTTTATAAAGCCACTTCCGTAGGATTAAAAGATATGGAGATTTTTAAAAAAATCAAACTTCTTTGTTTTAAAAAATATATATTTCAAACTTCAATTTATGAAAAAAAAAAAAAAAATGGAAGAATTATTAAAGACATTATATAAATTTTTTGTAAAATTATAAAAAATACCAACATATATTTTTAAGTTGATGCCATTAGAAATATGGTGAATAATATTTTTGAAACTTATAACAAAAAAGTAACATCTCAATAACATTAAAAGAATTCAATTGACGGAGTTTAATATTGAATGAGTCTAATTAAGTGGAGTTGAGCTTAACTTTCATCCAATTTGACGATATTTAATGTAAATTTTTTTGTCTTTTTTTTTTTTAAATAAAAATATATGAGATTGACATAAATATATATTTTTTTTTTCATTAATTACAAATTTTAAAGTATGTTATAAATATAATTTTTCAAGTGATTGATATTTTGATAAATGCTTTTTTTTTTCTTCATAAATATCATACGCTAATGTAAATTGGGGAATTTCTCAATCAAATAAGATTCCAGCTGATTTATTCGCAAAAGAGACAGAATTATTGAAAAGATCATGATAATATTTTTTAATAGACCTTTTAATAAACTAAATTAACATGTGGCAGCTGGTGGGATTTGAGTTCCAATATATTTATAAATAATTACTACTTTTTATCATCGTTTCTCTGACTAACATACTTAATTTCATTATTAATTAGGCATCAAATATTTAAAAATGCTAAAGCTCCTTGTAAACACCTAACTTGTAAACCTCTATTGGCTAAATATTTACTTTTAGTATGGAAGTTTATCTGCAAGGTTTAGTGGTCATTAAAAGTTAAAACCATCAACATGTTAATTAGTAGGTTAAAAGTTGGAATAGCTTATGGTAAAAAAGACTGCTTGCCAATATTTAGTGAGTTCAATCCAGCAAAACAAGCTCTTGTTTGTCGAGAGGTATGATATTTGTGACATGAAGTGACTAAGATAATTTTGGCAAGATGAAAAAAAGGTGTTGGTTTGTTAACATAGAATCCCCCAACTATTTTTTCCCCCTTTTCATTTCTTTGTTGTGAGTACTCTTGGATATTTTGGAGGCTATAGAATTGAAGGAGATCACATGTACTAGTTTTAGTACGTCATTTTATGTGCTATCAATAATCAGTAAATAAGTGGACAAAAGTCACATTTTATGCAACAATGATTCACATTTCTAGCTATTATTGTTTATATATTTGCTGCATATTGGTGGTACATAAAGTAGTATACTAAGAAGAACACAGAAGAAATAGACTCATAAATAAATGATTATTTGGCTAGCGCGCAAAGTGAATGTTTGTATCTTTAGAGTTAAACAACTTCTATTTTAATTGATAAACAAGACGATATATTTTATGAGATTTAATATTGCTAGTTATTAGAGTTAATCATATGTGTTACCAAGTAAGTTTTCTTAACATTTTTTTTCTAAAAAGTTCATTAGGCAAAATCTAAATCGAATTTTACTTTTCATCCTTATGAATCTGAAAGGGATTGAAGGTCTTAGCCATTATAGGTGAATAGAGAAAGAGGGAATCAATATATAAAAAAGTGCATTTTTAATTTTGTGTGAAAACTGATGTGAATGACAATTAAATATTAGAGAAAGAGTGTGGGGGAGAAAGAGGTACAGAAAAAGAAAAAGCCACTATGAAAAAGGTTAGAAGTGTAAAAATGGAATCTTTGAATTAAGGCAAACCGCATAAAATGCTCGATCTCGAAAAATTAACTAGAAACTAAAATGCAACTAAAGATTGATGAATTGTCCTTACGTTGACATCCAATGATAAGAATAATGACACAGGTAGTCTTTTCGTATATTTTTTTCTTGTTCACATGGAAATTTAAAAAATAAAATAAATAGCATTTAGAAGAAATAAATATTACCAAAAGATTAATTGAAGTCTAAAAAACAAAATAATAATTTAAAACCTCTAAAATATATAATAATAAAAATGATTTTTTTGTTGTTTTAAATTTTAGGTGATTATTTATCTAATTTTCTTTTATCTATCTAAACAAAAGTTTGAGAATATCTAGTTTTTGGCAATGTTAGGCATTGGGCCAATCTTAAACTAATCAGCAAGCCAATATTAGGCTTTATCTTACAAAAACTTCATGATCGAAATGGGATAGCATGTCCATTAGCTCTTGATATAATTTATAAATTTTGTGATTTTATTTTATTTATTTTTGTGTAGGTTAAAATGATAATAGAATAATACATGATCAAATATTTCTTTTGTCTCAAATAGATTTAATTGAGACAAATAAAATTATAAAAATAATAGAAAAAAATGATTATTTATGATAACTATAAGTTTATTAGGAACAATTTTTTAATGAGATAGGATGAAATGTGCATGTGATAGGATTTAAATTAAATAAAATAATTTTAGTTTACAAACTTATTAAAAATATTAAATTGAATATAAAATGAGGTGATACAACCTTATTTTGACATCTCTATCGTTGAGTTAGATACTTACATCATATGTGTTCAATGTTTCTAGTCATCAGAATTAGTGAATTCGATCTCTTTCGTATCATTAGTTTGATGTGCACAAATTAAACACCAACTCTGACCCCAAAAAAAAAAAAAAAATTGTAGGTAAATGGCTGAATTAATTTCACAATTAATGATTATTTTTATATAATTTAAATAGAACAAATATTCCCTCATTTTCTTCCCAATTAAAACGAGGGTCCCTATTTTTAAGCTCGAATAATTTTATCTTCTGATTTGAAGAATCTGAAAATAATTAACCTTCAATGCATGAGGTCAAATTCAAAATACAACTTCAGGTATTTTGAAAACACGTGTCATGTATTTAAATTATTTACGTATTTGAATTTTTTCTTTAATTAATTTTTATATTATATTTAAAATAAATATAAAATTAATTTTTTAATTCTTTCAAATTAATTATGAAAATAAAATAATACTTAAATTTTTTATTGTATATAATAATTGTCATATTATTAGAGTTATTATTACATTTAATTTTTATTCTATTATCATATTTAGAATTTTTATTTAATATTATGTTTAGATTTCTTATTTAATGTGATAATATATCATATAAAGATAAATAATATTAATAATTTTAAATACATAAATAATTTTGTTCAAAATTTTATTAGGCGTGATTTATATAATATAGATAAATATAGATATTAGGCTTTATTTGATAACAATTTTAATTTTTGATTTTAATTTTTACATTTTTAAGGAATCACTACCAAAATATGGAGTGATACATAAATCTTTAAAAATAAGATTTTTTAATCAAATTTTTTATTTTTAATTTTTTTTTATTTTAACGAAACATTTTTTCTAAAGAGTAAATAAAGTCTTATAATTTTTTTATGGTTAAATATTGGAATAAAATGATTAGAAACTTCAAATTTATAAAAAATAACCAAAAATTTTCTTTATTTTAAATTTTTTTTTGAAAAAAATCAAAAAATATAAATCATTACCAAGCAACTTAGAGGTAATTTTTTTTTTTTTTTTTGAAAATCACTAAATAGAAATTATAGTCAAACATATTTGTGATTATTTTTATAAAAGAATCAAAAATTATAAAATTAATTATTTAATCATAAATTATAAATTAAAATCGTTATCAAACATACTCTACATTAATCACACAATTATTTACATTGAAATATTCAAGTATATTTTGGTATTTATTTAAAGCATAAGTCATTATATTATTAAACAAAGACTTAAAAAAAAATTCCTGCTTTTTGAAGTGTCACTAATAATGACGTACATTACTGGTGAATTGGCTAGTTTAATTAAATTAATTCTAAATCACTTAAGGTGGTCCTAAACAAGAAAAAAACCAGAGAGTAAATATCACTTTATTGATTTGAAAAAAAAAAAAAAGTATGCTCGAGTTGGGTTTTTTTTCTTCTTTCTTTTCGATCTATATATGCAATTCATTTAAAATATACAATACACATTAAATTATAAAAGATTCAAAAGATATACATATTATTTTTATCACCAAACTATTAATTAATTGAAACAAAAGTTGGATTCAATATTAATTTATTTAAAAAATTCAAGCTGCATTTATATAAACGAGAGAAAAGCGTAGTTGTTATGAAGTATATATTAGAAGATATTTCAGACAAATTTAAGGCATTTTAAAAGGAAAGAACTCAGACCTAAATCAAATAAGAATATAACCGACACAAATCATAGTTAGTGTGCCTTAGTGACAATGGATTGATTTATGGCGTATAATGTCCAACTTGTCTGGCTCCATCAACAAATCACGTGATTATTTTTCGAGAATATTGCTAACTTATAAAATTGCTTTGCTTTATTCGATTATTCCAATATGCATAATTTTTTTTTTTTTCGAATAAAAGTTATTCTGAATTTAATCGGTATTTTTAACCTAATTAGAAATTTAATTAATATTTTTTAAAGTTAATATTATTAATAGAACAAATTATAAATAATATCTCAATTAACCCATCCTCAAAATTATAATGACCCAAAACAGTAACATCTTAATCAAACTTTTCATAACTGATAGTTTTATTTCATATTCAAGCCTTATAAGACATTTGGGTTGGCTCTATTTATATTTTATGCATACATAGTTCTTCTCTCTTGTAAATTTCCTATTTATGCATTATTTGAGAAAGAGTAAAAATATTATTACCATCTTATCCATATACCATTGAAAATGTTATAGTTTTCTATTTATTTTTTCACCTCAAAAAAATAATAATTTAAGAATCACCTTGTAATATAGTCTGGTTGAGTAGTCTACCTTCTTAAATTAGAAATATGACCACCAATCTCATCTCAATCCATCCTCTACGCTCAAAAAAAAATATATATATATATATATATATTTTGAAAAAATAACACCCCATTGTATTTTAATTATATATTTTTATAATTAAAAAATATTTATTACATCATTTTTCTTTAAACGTTTTTCAAATTAAATTGTGACAATTTAGATCCGTTTAATATCGAACATCGTCTAATTGAATATCGTTCAATATTATTAGGTGTTATTTTTATTATTATATAAATTTTAAGAATATTACTTTTGGTAAATTTTTAAAAATATTTATAAATAAAAATTAAAAAATTACTTTGTGTGGATTTTGATAAGGATACAATAAAATGGATATTGATTCGCTCATTTATGCAAATTAAATGCAGAATCAAACTGTAAATATTTTCTTGCAAAAAAAAAAAACTGTAAATATTTTCTTCTAGATTTTTTTAAAACCACAAAAATGTCTTTCAAATTAAAAAAAAAAAAAATTTATATTAAAGTTCAGTATGTAGAAGATAAAAAATAATAATAATAAATTATAATCTGATAGTACATAAAAAACATAGGTGATTTTAAGATAATATATAGTTCAATGTTCTTCAATATACAAAATAGTATATACTATCGTTAAATTATTCTCTTGAAAGGGAAGATGAGATTGGTGATCACCTTACGTTACGAGTATATTTACTGTTACTTTTTTAAAAATTATATTTATAAAAAATAAATAAAATTAAGAAATTTAGGAGATGTTGTTGATATATATATGAAGTATATATTAATTTCTACTTAAGTGTTTTGAAAAAAAAAACAAAAAATCAAAACTTTACCAAAGTACCCTGTTGAGGCAAACGAGAACAACTGTGCAATAACTACCAAACGACACATACCCTTCCTCTTTCCTTGCTTTCTTTGAAGTCTATAAATTCAAAGGCCACACTCTCTTGTTTCTTCAAAGTTGTGAGGGGTTTCTTTTGTCTGTACGAAACCAAATGGGTTTGAATTCTAAAAGAGTTGAAGTCGTTACAAGCCATGAAGCAGTAGTAAGAATCCCAACCGAGACACTAACACAGACGATCCAGATTCACAAGGTTTGCTTACCACCAAAACAGACCACTCTTCAAAAACTCAAGCACAAACTCTCTGAAATCTTCTTCCCAGATGACCCACTTCACAGATTCAAAAACCAACCTTGTTTCCGAAAATTGGTTCTGGGTTTTCAGTTTTTGTTTCCAATTCTCCAATGGGGTCCTCAGTATAGTCTTGGGCTCTTCAGGTCTGATATCGTCTCTGGACTCACCATTGCTAGTCTTGCCATTCCTCAGGTGGGTTTTGTCATTTTGATAGCAAGTGTTTTCAAATGGATTAAAGCAATTTCGTGTTCTATTAATTGAAAATATCTTAATTAGCCTTACGATATTGCAGGGAATAAGTTATGCAAAGCTTGCAAATTTGCCTCCAATAGTTGGATTGTGTGAGTACAAATACCATAGAAGTTTGTAAATATATTTTTTCTAATAACGAGTTTCAGTGAATAATATTAACATATATGCGAAATGGGTTACTTGCAGATTCAAGTTTTGTGCCACCTCTGATATATTCTTTGTTGGGAAGTTCAAGACATCTTGCAGTTGGTCCTGTTTCAATAGCCTCTTTGGTCATGGGTTCAATGCTAACAGAGGCAGTTTCTTCAACTCATGACCCAGTTCTTTATCTCAAACTGGCCTTCACTTCCACATTCTTTGCTGGTTTGTTTCAGGCCTCTCTTGGTCTTCTAAGGTATTAATATGTTTCCTCTGTTTTTGAGTTCAATATGTATTGTTCTCTGTTTTTTATTTCAACATGAATCGTCCTCTGTTTTCGATTTCACATCCTCTGTTTCCTCTGTTTTTGATTTCACGTCCTCTGTTTTCCTCTGTTTCCTCTGTTTTTGATTCACGTCCTCTGTTTTCCTCTGTTTCCTCTGTTTTTGATTCACGTCCTCTGTTTTCCTCTGTTTTTGATTCACGTCCTCTGTTTTTAATTTCACGTCCTCTGTTTTCTTGGTTACCTCTGTTTTTTATTCAACTTGAAATCTCCTCTATTTTCTCTCTTCATCAGTAAGTTTTCTCTGTTTTTTTTTTAAATAAGACACCCTTTTTTCAGGATGAATTGTGCAAATGATCTATAGTTTTCTTCTACATTCTAAAATTTGGTCAATTATTTTTTTGTTATGATTTTAACAATTTGCTTTTGTAACAATGTGGTCCCTTATTTTTTGTTTCGTTATTATTTGATCAATTTGTTTTTGAACTTCCAACAGTTTAAGAAATTAAGAGTAGTTAAGTGTACAAATTAATTAAGTAAATAGATCAAACAAAAAAGTTACCCAAAAGGTAGAATGTAAAAAATGTTTAGTAATTATTTATGCAGTTCAACCCATTTTAACAGAGAGTTAACTATTTGGATTGGACAATTTCACAGGTTGGGTTTTCTAATAGATTTTCTATCAAAAGCGACTCTAGTTGGGTTTATGGCTGGTGCTGCTGTGATTGTGTCATTACAACAGCTGAAAGGGTTGCTTGGAATCATTCATTTTACAAGCAAAATGCAATTCATTTCAGTCATGTCCTCTGTTTTCAGTCATAAATATGAGGTTGGTAACTTGTTTTAGCAAATATCACTCAATTTTTTTTTTCTTTTCTGATTTTCTTATAGAAAAGTTGAGCAAAAGAATAAATAAACTACGGTGTTGTTTGATGACACTTTGAAGGCAATGCTATGAGCTATCGCTTTACTTACAACTGGTTTAATCAAAGTGTGCTTTGTCAATGATTTCAAAAGGTTCCGAATTTATGTGTGTTTTTTTTTTTTTTTTACGAGTTAGACATTTACACGATGCTTTATTTATTCTCTATGTAAAATGAATACTCCAAATTTTGTTTTTAACTTATTCTTGTAGAATCTAGTTTTGTTTATTATTTTGGGAATTCCAAACTTGGAGAATATAAAGGGTCATTTTCTAAATTGAAAGAGATGGTATCCAACGGAGTCAGATTCTTTTGCTCACTGATTTAAAAAGGTATTAACTTTTCTGATTGATGTTCAGTGGTCATGGCAAACAATTGTGATGGGCTTGTGCTTCTTAGTGTTTCTATTGGCAACTAGACATATAGTAAGTGCCTTTTTATAATAATAAATATTACTTTCACTTGCTAATAGAGAAATGCTTAATTAATTATTAATATATATTTATATTAATACTAATAATAATCTTAATTTGTTGATTCAGAGTGCAAGAAGAGCAAAACTATTTTGGGTTTCAGCAGCTGCCCCATTGACGTCAGTTATTCTCTCAACACTTATAGTCTTCCTCCTAAAGTCCAATTCTCCTAAAATCTCAACGGTAAGAACTGACCTTTTAAACCCAAAGACTTTATATGTTGACATGAAAGTTATCTTTGTAATTACTTTTTTTTATTTTTATTTAATATGACACAGATTGGTCATCTTCCAAAAGGCCTTAATCCACCGTCATCAAATATGTTATATTTTGATGGCTCTTATTTAGGGGTTGCTATCAAAACTGGCATTGTAACTGGGATCTTATCTCTCACAGTAAGTCCTTCAAAACCAGTACTTTTTTATTTTCAAATATATTATTTTATCGAGAAAGCGAGTATCTAAGGAAATTTAAAAAAAAAAAAAAAAATCAACTATTGTTTAACATTGAATATGTTAATTCTATTTTAGGAAGGAGTTGCAGTTGGAAGAACATTTGCTTCCTTGCAAAACTACCAAATTGATGGAAACAAAGAAATGATGGCAATTGGGTTCATGAACATTGCTGGTTGTTGTTCTTCATGTTATGTTACCACTGGTAAATAATCTTATCTCTATCTTTGATCAGATCATTATAGGCTATAGCAACAACTAAGACGATAAGTAATCTTCTTTCAGGATCATTTTCTAGATCTGCAGTGAACTATAATGCTGGAGCACAAACAGCAGTTTCGAACATTGTAATGGCTGCAACAGTGCTTGTTACACTGTTGTTTCTCATGCCATTGTTTTATTACACACCAAATGTGATCTTAGCAGCCATCATTATAACAGCTGTGATAGGACTAATTGATTACCAGTCTGCTTATCGGCTTTGGAAAGTTGACAAGCTCGATTTCTTGGCTTGTATATGTTCCTTTTTTGGAGTTCTCTTCATTTCTGTACCACTTGGTCTTGCCATTGCGGTAAATAAGAAGTTGAATTCTTAAAATTCAATATTGTTCCTTTAATTTTCATCATCCGAGTGTTAAATGTAGAGAATGTGTAAAATTTTAACATAATGAAAACTGTTGAGTGATTACTTTTCTTGGATGATCTTCTCAAGTTTTCATCATATGTTACACTTCAGGTTGGAATTTCAGTTCTTAAGATTTTACTTCACGTCACTCGGCCAAACACGACGGTTTTAGGAAATATTCCAGGAACTCAAATATACCACAATCTCAGCAGATACAAAGAAGCTTCAAGAGTTCCTTCATTTCTGATACTGGCCATTGAATCGCCTATCTACTTTGCAAATTCAACATACCTGCAAGAGAGGTATTTTCATCGATTGCTTGTGACACATTTTTATATCCTTTGCATAAACCATAAAGAAATAATTGTTCACTATTTCTAACAGAACATCATGTTATTGTTGTCTGATTAAGTGATACTCTTGAGTATAGGATATTAAGATGGATACGCGAGGAAGAAGAAAGGATAAAAGCGAACAACGAACACACATTAAAATGCATAATCATGGAAATGACCGGTGTGTTGGTCGAAATTGATACAATCTTGTCTATCTGGAATTTTCCATCTACATAATTATGCATATAACTAACAATTATTTGAAAATTCGTTTGTACTCTCAGCCGTGACTACAATAGACACCAGTGGCATTGACATATTACATGAGCTAAGAAAGATACTAGATAAAAGATCACTTCGGGTAAAGATTAATCATATCATCATACACATTAATGAAATTCTAAATGTAGTTTTTGTATTGATTTTGGTTACTTCTTCTCAGCTTGTGATGGCAAATCCTGTTGGGACTGTAATGGAAAAGCTGCAACAATCGAAAACCCTAGAGTCCTTTGAAAATGGGCTCTACCTCTCAGTTGGAGAAGCTGTAGCTGACATTTCATCAACTTGGAAGCCATGACTTCCTAAAGAGTTTTTGTAAGGACAAAAATGGAGAACAACTGACGCTTGCTTAAAAAGACTTATTAAGGTGAAGAGAGAAACCCTTCACTTTGTTCTGAAGATACCTTGGCGATATGTATTTTTTGCATTATTCTCCATTAAAGAATCAAGAGGCTTGTAATTTTAAAATTTTAGCATATTTCACCAAGTTCAAAGATAAATTTTAAAGACTAAAAATATATAATCAATTTCATAAAGAGAACAAGAATTTTTTAAAACGTAGGGAATTAACAATTGAATATGTAACAAATTAATAATCTTGTATGTTAAACAAATGACAGCTCTCTATTGTGTCATTACAAACGCTGAATTGGAAAGAGAAAACAGAGTAATACAGTGCAAGTGTGATATGTTTTTTTTTTCTTTCCTTATCGTGTCATATTCATGTTTGTGTAAGGAATTGTCACCCTTAAAGAACAAAAGGGAAGAAGAGGAGAGAGTACCCCAAAACACAGTTGAACAATGGAAAATTAACAAAAATAGTAACCCAAAATAAATTTGCTCATGTCTGCCATATTCTCTCTTAATTCAAACACCTGCAAGGACAAAGACGTAAATTAATTCGATATAGACTAACTAATTTAAAACTCAAAAGTTAGTTGTGTAGATCTTGTTGGATGTCATGAAGAGAAGGGGGTTGCAATGAAGCTAGAATTTCTAATAATGATTCATTCAACTTGCAACTACTCTAATTCCATCTTGGTCCAGCAGAAATTTATATAAGGAAAAAAAAAACCCAATAATCTAAAATGTTTCATCATTTGGACTCTTTAGTCCACTAGCTTAGGGATAATATACCATATAAGTCCGTCTAAGTACGAAAAATGGGACACCATAAGTCCGCAATGGACCTATGGTATATTATTTTCAAAATCTAACTGGCTTCGGACGTACCAAGGGTTCACTAGAAGTTCATAAAGTTCGAAAAATGGGACATCTAAAGTTTCCTAAGATGAATTAATAGGAGTTGATATTGGCCCATATTTGAGCTTTTGTGGTCTGACAAGAGTCCGTTTTTGTACTCTGAGTGCCAATTACATGGCCCATCACCTTTCTATTTTCACTAAGGCTTACTTTTCTCAATCCTTTTTCCTTTTATTTGATTGTCCAGATTTAGTCCAGCAGGCATTTGCCGCGGACTTTTCCCTCTGTAAATAAATAAATGGAGGTGTTAACCCATACGTATTATGAAGTGTACAAACGACCACACGTACTAGACTTTTCCAACACCACACTAAAAAATACAATTGACAATTCATTCATTTCACCATGTCATCCTAATTATGTGCACAAAAGTAACAGCCTAGTAACAAATAGGAATGTAATAACTAAAAGTCCAAAATGCACACTCAAAATCACATAAAAGACTTATAGTTGATTTTAACCGTACTTGTTAAACCAAGCCTAAGTGCCTATATGAATCACCCCAAGTCTTGTCGACTTTGTTTGCACATACACAACATTATATAAGAAAAAGTTCTTACTTGAACGGAATTGTGTTGTTGGAATCTCCTGCAGTTCACGTCTAATGCAAAGATATTCACCAAGCAAAGCCATAATTGCAAGTCCAGTAACACTCACAACCCACCATGTTATTGAGGATGGCCAACCCCCATAAAGAATGCATATAAATAGATGTACGATGAAAAGAGTGGCTGAAAAGTCCAAGCATTTCTTTGCCCTTTCAATCAGAACAAGTAAATATCCCCCTCTGCATAAAAAAAGGAACACATATAAGTTAAAAAGAGCAAACTACTAACAACAAGCTCAATCTAGTAATCAGTAGCCCCAAATAAACATAATCAAGACTCACTAACTATTCAACAATTAAGCGGTCATTGTTTAAGATGGAGGTAAAGTTATGAAAAATGTTTTTTTATTATGCATTCATCAGTCCACATGTGACAATATTATTAGTTCAACATCTCATCTTAGCAATTTAACATCCAATCTAACTAACACGTCAATTGACAAGTACAAAAACGTGATGCCTAGCATTACTCAACAATGTATACACCGCTCATGCAAAGTAGAAACCAAATTTCACTTACTTTTTCAAGGGTGCATAACTACAAACTATTGGTCCTAATCAAATCAAGGACATTATCACAGGGAAAATATACCTATTTCAGAAAAGAAAGAAGTTCAAATAAATTCTCACCCTGCAAACGCACTGAGAAGGAATGAAGCAATAACGCACCAACCAGTGACAGTAGAAGCAGTGACTGTAGCAAAATCAAAGAAATACACCATACTTGTACGCGAAACTCGAGTCCCAACCAGAATTGAAAGGAAAAATCCAAGAGTGAGATAGTAAATGCACTGAAGGCAAAAGATTTGGGCAACAATAAGCCAAGGGTCCCATACCACAGAACCATAAAACATGACTACAAGTCTACAAATCTGCAATCAGTTACTCCCAAACTTCAATACTATAAAGCTTCAAATTTCGCAAATGATAAAACTCTTGACAGAAAATTTCAAAACCCCCAAACAAAACCAAATTCTCAAATGCTTTCAGCAAGTTACGCAATTACTCAATTCCATATCATAATTCCAATACCACAATGCTTAAAAACAAGCTTCAAGTCCAAATAAGGGAGGGAGGGGAATTTACTTCCAACCCATTACTCCCGATAGCCAAAAGAACCTGCCTTTCTGATGGATTTGGATCTAAATTAACGAGAGAGAAAGAAAAAAAAAACAGGGGAAGAAAGTTTCAAAGTTGTAGAGAGAACTAAGAACAAAATACCAGAGGAAAAAAAAAATTAATGGCTCTTAGAGTGAAAAAGGAAATTCAATTGACGGAGTAACTCAGTGATATGAAGGAAGAAGAATATCAAAATCGAGAAAAACATAGTTGAAGAAGCTGACCGTTGAGAGGTTGGAGATTAAAGCTTCATCGTCAGCTCTTAGCGCCTTTGGGCGTAAAATGAAGCTGCTGCTGCTTTTTGACAGAGTAATTTTTGTCACCTGAACTGTTAAAAGTAGTTGTGAGAGTTGCAGAGTCGTGCTCCAACCAACCATTCAAGAACAGTTGCTTATTTACGAGGTTGAATACATTTAGGATTTTTTTTTTTAAAGACTTCTTTAAGGGTTATAAATTTATAGATTTTTATGAATTTTTTTAAAGAGCTTTGTAAATTTTAACAGTGTCTTTTTTAAAATATAGTTAAAATTATTGTAAATTTATAATAAAAAAATTGAAGTTGAGAGAAGAATAAGTAAAAATTAATTTATATATAGTTTTAATTAAAAAGTCATTACAAATTCATTAGTTTTAAAATCAATAATTTGTTGAATACATTTAAAATTTTTAAATTTTTTACAAAATTATAATTAAATATACCTAAATTTTTAAAGACTTGTGTAAAATTTTAAATGAATACATTTGACTTTTAAAAATTATTAAAAATCTGAATTACACTCTTGCTATTTTCATTTTTTATGAATCTATTTGTTTGCCTTTCTTTTCTTTTTAAGTTTTGCGTTGCTAATATAACAAGTGACTTATAGTAAAACGTAAATGACTTATACAGCAAGTATAATTGCTTGAAATTAACGTTTTAATTATGATGAAAATTAAAACTAAAATAAATAAATGAATCATTGCTTGCTGATTAGTGATTACGCATCTATTTTCAAGGTTGGGTATAGAGATGAACGGTTATATCGTCATCTAGAATGCATTCTGCAGATCCTACAAAAATAATAAAGATAGTTTACGGATGAAAAAAACAGCAAGACCTCATAGCGCAGTGGATTAGCGCGTTTGACTTCGGATCAAAAGGTCGTGGGTTCGACTCCCACTGTGGTCGTGTCCTTTTTTTCTTTCAAAGAAACTCACCGAGCTGTACACATACGGAATGCAATATGGTCTGATTAGCCAAATATTTGACACAAACATGCCGTTTATGGTCATCACTCTTCACAGCGTTCTCTTCTTACGACGGACAAAGGAAAGGAAAAAAAAAAGTACATATATATTTCCCTTGATAGGAGATTTATCCAAAATGTAACACGTTTGCCAAGAACATGCTAAAAGGAAAAAAACTAAAGTGAACAAGCCGCATGCAATATGGAACTCGGGACGAATAAGAACCATTTTGAATGAAAAACGCTAAAGGTGAATATATAACTTAAACGAAAATGTAAAATTTCCGCCACATCCCCTACAAAAAAGGAGACCAAATGAATCTCTTCAAAACCCTCCTAAAATAATTTCTGATTCCAAAGACCCACTTAAGCAACTAGTAAACTCTCGCAGACCAAGGAGTCGAAAGGCTTCACAAGCCTGAAGAAAAATCCAAAGGCGTTAGTAGGCTTCAACTGTCAGCCTACTAATTCCCCCGTATAAACATAAAGTTCTCCGTTTATATTTCTCTAGGAATAAAACAATTTTTCTTGAATAGATCATTTTATAAAAGCGCACTTTTAATAAATTATGTAGAGGTTGGAGGAGCTTCAGACTTGTCTGTCTCCATTGGCTCTGCAGAAGCTGGAGCTTCACCAGAGCCTGCCTCAGCGTTTTCATTACTACCAGAAGCATTGGCATTGGCATTGGCATTGGCCTCTCCACCCTGAGGTTGCTGTTGCTGTTGCTGGTCACCACCTTGAGAAGGTGGGGTTGATGGAGTTTCTGGAGCAGCTGGCTTGGGTGGAGCTGGTTTCGGTTTCATCATTATTGGCCTGCATAACCTGTTGGGAAATATAGATTAAGTTTAATCAACCAACTACTAACAGAAACAGCGGAGACCAATCAAAATTCTCAAAAGTTCTTGACGGTTAAAATACAGCTTAAAACAAACAGATATCCAATAATCCTAAATACAGCACTGCGACAAAAGAAAGTTTAGCTATTGCACCTATCAAGTGCTTCGGCCTTCTTTCTCACATCAGCAGACAAGAGTACAGGAGTAACATGTTTAGGAAGTGAATCTTGCTGTTGCCTTTTCTCTCTTAAAAAGGCCTCTGCTTCAACGCACTCGTTCAAGACCTACCAAAGGTAAAAATTGAAATTTGAAATAAAATTTACTGAAGCAAAAAACTAGTAAAATTACATTTGCAATTAGAAAGAATTTTAAATAAATAGATAAGTTACCTTCTGTTTCTCAGATATATCAATGTGATCAAACTTTAGATCAGTTGTCATAGCAGCTTCCCTGTAGCTATTAATGCAATAAAAAAGTTGATCGACCACAGCTCCCCTCTCCATGAACTCCTTGTACCGCTCTTCAATAGGGTTACCTTGCTTTAAATTTGGCATACAGTTAGCTATAAACTCAAAATGATGGAAATCAGAAAGAAGTGATAAAGAGAGAATTTCTTTTCCTAAAAGATAGAAGATGAAAAATACAGAAAGGGGGGAAGAAAAAGACAACAATTGAGGCTAAGGGGCTAATGAGCTAAGGGAGAAGATGGTAAAAAAAAAGCACTAGAATTTGGGGCGAAAACTTACTTTCTTGAGCTCCTCTAGTTTGGCAGCATAAACGCCATTGGTTTCATCTTCACCGTCTTCATATAACCAATCTTCTGTCTCCTGAAGCTTAACTGTAAATGCTTCCCTTTCTGAGTCCGTGACAAATTCCTGATACTTGTCACATAGCTGGATGGAGAAAAGCAATGCTATTAGTTTCAAACGAAAGAATGAACATAGTAATTATAAACTAAAGACACCTAGTGCAACACTGCAACTTACCTTGTTCCTCATATCATAAACATATGCCTCAACAGCATTTTTCATGTCTTTTGTTTCTTCCATCACACGGTCTTGAAGTGCCATTTCAAACTCTTTTTCAACTGCCGTTTGTAAGTCCGTTGGGTTCATTCCTCCATAAACCAACTCTGCAACAGGAACATTTGTTTTCTTAACTTTTGTCTTTTGAGCATCAGCCTGCACGCCAAGAACCAATAAGTAACAAATTAGCATAAGCTTGGGTTTGATGGACAAATGATAAAAGAGAGCTGTTTGAAGTTTGAATGATAATATACATAGACAAGACAAAGAGAGACTATATGCAGATGAAAATATATTTTGAAGCCTATACAAAAGCCTCACAAAGGATGAGGTGGTAAAAAACAGCTTCCACCTGCCCGTTTGAGATGATAAGAAACAGAGAAAATACAACTTAAAGTATTATATAGCTTACGCTTATGATCAAGAACCACAATTGCAATAATCAAACGAGAAAAGCTCTGAATGCAATCACAATATTCAAAGAAAAACATAAAATCAAACATGAGGAGATGAGTTAAAAATTGACCTTATCCGTTTCCATCTGCACAGGCTTATCTCCAGACTCAGGTTTGCCATTTTCAGCTCCTGAAGCATCAGCTGCCTTGGCATCTTGCATTTTAACATCAGTCTCTTTGGAGCTTTGAGGAACAGCACCACTGAGATTTTCATCAGTTTCCATCTTAGCAGCTTCTTTTGGCTGTTCCTTTGACACTGGGACTTCAATTTCTTCCTCCTCCAAGAGCTAGTGTAGATTTTTTTTTTAAAAGGCCAAAGAAACTCGTCGTTAAAAGGTTCAAAAGACAATATTCAACATCTACTACAGCCTACAGTCAGTTTAAAATTTACCGTTGTAGACTCAACATACACAACTCCATGCAGGTTCAATCGAACTTTGAGCTTTAATTTTGAACGTTCACTTTTTGTAGATTGGAAGGGACCAATCTGCACATACGATTACATCCAAGTTAGAACAGCAAAAATATTGTGCCACGCAATCAGCAAAATAGAAAGTGCAAGTGTATGATTTTGATAGCAGAAATTGACCACTCACCGTATATGTAGCAATCTTTGTGGGTGCCTGCAACTCACTGACATCTGCATACTGTACATCAACTGAAAACATGCCAGACCGATAAAATGTAAGAGCCTTGATGCTCGGTATTGGATTTCCCCTAGGAAAAACAATGGTACTTTGTTGGTTCTCAGTTGCTCCATTTTGGGCATCTGGAACATTGCCTTTCCATGACAGGGAAATTGAGAAAGGAAAGCTTTCATTGACCTGTGAGGAAACGGGGTAATATTAAAAAAATTAATGATCCAGACCAAGAACAAGAGTGACTAATCCAACATGCCCTTCTTTACATGTGAACCTGTAAGGTATAGAATAAAGCCTACAACCTGTGGCACAACCAAAGACACTGCTTGATATAAACAATAAAGAGGGGCATTTACCTGAAAGTCTCTTACTTTAAACGTTGGACTGAGAATAGCACACTCCAACGCAGAGCCTCTGGCAACACACTCACTGGCATTCATTGTACGCCTAGGCTCCTTCTTGAAGAATTCAGTCAATATCTTGATTACTGCGGGAACACGTGAGCCTGAACCCACAACCTCAACCATGTGAACATTCTCAATTGTAAGACCAGCATCAGCAAGAGCGTTTTCCAAAGGTCTCTTCACACGTTCCAGAATAGGAACACTAATTTGCTCAAATTCTTCCCGTTTAATGAACCCACGAACATCCTTTTCATCCATCAAACACTCAATATTTATAGGTGCCTCAGGATTTGCACTAAGTACCTTTTTCAACTTCTCACATGCAGCACGGAGCCTAATACAAGCCCTTGCATTCTGAAAAACATCAATCTTGTACTCTTCCTTGAATTTTGCAGCAAAGTGTTGGAACAGCACTTCATCAAAATCTCTACCACCCAAAGATCTGTCAAACGAGTGAACCAATATTTTGAGTTGGCCCTTCTTAAAACCAGCAATGCAGACTTGCATGCTTGAATGCCCAATATCAACAAATGCAACATTCAATTGGTCATTGTCTGGTAAATCCGTCTTATAAATTCCATAAGCCAAGGCCGTTGCTGTGGTTTCATGGATCAATCTTAGGGGGTGCAATCCTGCAATAGTAGCAGCATCAAGAACAGCTCTCCTTTGAAGATCGGTGAAATAGACTGGAATCCCGATGCAGCAATCAACCACTGCAGCATTTAGATTTTTCTTGGCTATTCCTTTAAGATTTGAAAACAACATGCCCAAAACCTGAGTTGGAGTAAATGTCCTTGTGTCACCAAGATAACGAGCATGAATCAAGGGGTACCCGTCAGGCCCCTCAGTAACAATGAAAGGAAAGGTCTTTAGATCCTTTTGCAACTCAGGATCAGAAAACTGCCGACCAATAAGCCTCTTGACTTGAGTTATTGAGTTTTTGGGGTTCATTGTAATTGAAGCAGCCCCAGCAGTCCCAATGAACCGCTGCTTGTCTCCAAAACTGATAATAGCAGGTGTTTCACGCTTTGATTCATCATTGAGTACCACATCAATCCCCCTCTGCCTAGCAACAGCTACAATGCAGCTTTCATTACCAAAATCAAAACCGACCACACTCATCCTAGTTAAACTCTAACTGTTGAATCTGGTCTATTTAGTAAGATGAAGCTAATCTGAACCGATAAAATTATAACCCACTATTAAGCAGCTGCATTATCAAGTACAAACTAGTTCCAATTCAAACTTCCAAGCAAAAGCGACCTAAAAGGTGGAGGGGAAAAAGAAGCTGAAAAGCAACATGTAACAAACCATTATGCGAGCATCAAAATACGTGAATACTGAATATCATAGATCAGTCCAGCAATGCATCTTATAACATAAATTAAATAAATCAACTCGTACATCAATATGTTTCAAATTTAGATTAAATTGAAAAACCTAAATGTGAAGATCAATGAAATTGAATGAATAGAACATGAAATGAACCATAAATCTATATATTAACTTAAACAGTACACTATAAACAACTTACGAAGCAACTATAGAAAAAGCCAATAAGTATATATATAATAAAAAGAAGAGAAAAAACTCAAAACAAAAGCCAAACACATAGAAGGGATAGTCTGCACCAAATTCTAAAGCAGCTCATCAAATAACATCTCAAATTCACAAACAGAAAGCCTTGGATCAAGAGTACTCCTCTTAAAAATATCTGAAACTAGCGCAGGAGCTAGGTTAAGACCCATACCTCTACAGTGATCCGAAGCAGCTCCGAGTTCACCACCACAGATTGCAAAAGAGAAGAATAGAAAGGAGGCGTTATGGTGTGTGGTTTCTATAACTCTCTTGTTTACGAGGTAAGCAAAGGAAGATTGATCTATTAAAGGACCAAAGGGATATCTGTGGAATTTTTTATATTGTTCTTTTTGTTTTCATAAATTAAAGAGGTTAAATAACATTTATACTTGAACTCTCTTCTTTTTAGAGCTCTCTTGTTGTTTTTGTTTTCATAAGTTCTTTTTGTTTCTGGAACTCTCTTGTTTTTAATTGTTGTAAATTTAAAATAATAAATATTAAATTATTTCATTAAAAAACATGAGAACAAAATTATTGTACACTGAAATAATAAGATTAAGTTATTTTATTTAAAATATAGGAATTAATGGTTAAAAGAAAATTAAATAAAAATATATTTAGCACTAAATTAAGGATCGTTGTTTTTATACTAGTTATTTTCCTAAATAATTAATATTAATAAAATATAAATTTATAAATATTTTTTTACATATATTTTTTATATTATAATACGTATAATTAATTTTATAATTCTCAAAATAACTTTAATACATATCTCTGATTATAAATTTATGTAATAATAATTTCTCTTTTGTTAGCAATTTAATATATATATTTTTTAACTTAAAACGTACTTATTATAGTTTGAATTGGTCTTTAACTTATAGACTGTTCTCATACATATCTTTAAATATCTCTCTTAAAATTTAATCATTAAAATAATAAAAAAAATATTTACCAATCAACGTGTACATTCCTCATTTATCATCTCCACGGTGGACAATCAATAACTAAACATCGATATAGTGAAAAAACTTATTATTAACGTTAACCCAAATCATATAATCATTTTACTATTATTTTTATTTATTACTTTAAAATAAAAAACTTATACACCTAAATTACAAAAAAGAAAGGAAACAAAAAAAGAAATTGAGATAAATAAAATCAACTATGCAATTTTCACAATTTTTTTTTATTAATTAAAAAATGTTCAACAAATTAAGTGAAAACAAATGAAACATGCTCAAATAAACTTTTCAATATTTAGCTAATATTCAAATAAGCTCGCCGGGTAAGAGAGCAACAGAAACCATCACTATCAATGACAACACTAATTTTAAAAGGTAATTGCTACACTAGTTTCAACACTAACTCATAAAAGAACAATCTATGTGGGATATATATTGATCATTTTAGATAATATTTAAAGGCAAATATTTTTACAAAAATTTATATTAATTTTGTTCTAAAAATTATATTCAAAAACTTTATTTTTTTCTTTTCTTTTATTAAATATTTTTTTTTGAAGCAGTAATAATTATTGTTTAATAATTAATATTATTATATATTTATAAATTTAAATCACCAAATCAGAATATTCCTAGGAAAGTAACTGCAAGCAAGCTTCGGTAATAATGATAATTGTTTGATTTAATTTTCCTTCTTTCATTTTATTATTGTCTGCTAATAAAATTCATAAATATATAATATATATTAGTATAAACATTATATTCTTTATTTGTTATCCTAACTCACAACATTTTTCCTTCCAACTATGAAATGGACATAATTTTATTTTGCACCAAATTCCTTAGTTAAATTGTGTGAAAGGACATTAAATTGTTTAGAACATGGAGTTCCATTGCTCACATATTTACAGGGAGGGTAATACTGCAGCTGACAGCTTAGCTTCTAGGGCTCCTAATTTATGTACAGCGACTTGGTGGTGGAATGTCCCATCTTTCGCTACCTCTTTTATCCATTCAGATGCTAACAACAAACCTAATTACAGGTTCTGTTGAGAACATTTATTTGTAATTTAAATTTTATTGTTATTTAATAATATTAATAGTTGAGCGGTTTCATGAAGAAGGTGCTAAGGAGGTGCCAACCTAGTTGGGATGTCTCGGTGCACTCACTGAAAACTGCTAACTATAACCTTTATTGAAAAAAAAAAGGACATTAAATAATGGAATGATATCTCGTTGTTTTTAAAGAGATATTCAAATATATATTTTATTACATAAATAGTAGATAGTTGAACAGAGTGACAATAAACTCGTTGAGTTTATTATACACAAAAATTTTGAATTGCGATACCAATAATTTTAAAATAACTCAAATTTTATATTCTAATAGATGCCCAAATAAATTTAATATGATTAAGACATGATTTGTTAGCAGGTAAATTTTATTTTTATCCATAATATTTTAATATATTATTTTATCCATTATATGTTTTCAATAATCTATTGTGAAAAACAAACAATTAAATTGATTTTTTTTTGGTATTATAATTAATACACTCATTTGAATATTTTATAACAAAATAATATAAAAACACATTCATTAGAAAAATATCTCAAGATGCATGAAAAATACCTAATGTATTTTAATAAATAATTTATCCATAATATATTTTCAAAAATCTATTTTGAAAAACAAACAATTAAATTGATTTTTCTGGTATTACACTCATTCAAATATTTTATAACAAAATGTTTTAAAAATACATTCATCAAAAGTTTGAAATTTTAAAGGAAAAAATCATGGATGAGGTACTAACATCAATACATTCACTATAACAGTTTCAAATTTTTAATAAGTAAAATTTTTATTTGTACTATTGAGAATTATTAAATTTTTACAAATTTATTAGGTAGATTAATGTTTTTTTATAGGACATTAAGAGCCATTAAAAAATGTAACTACTTTTTTATTGAATTAAAATTTGAAGTTAATTAAAAGCATCTATTTTTCTTTAAATTTGTAATTTATTTCTATATTATTACTTGACCAGAATAACCATTAAAAAGAGTAAATTGAATAAACGAAAAGAAATAAAAGGGAAAGATGGCGGGAAAACACTCAACTGACTTGACGACCGTATATTTGGCGCGCACAATGGCTAGGGTTTCGACAGTCTGACTTTCTTGGAAAACCTTTCTTTCAGTCGATCCGAACGGAATACAGAAAAAAATGCCGACTTACAGACTTAGAGGCATCGATGTGGATTTCCCGTTCGAGGCCTACGATTGCCAACTTGTTTACATGGAGAAAGTCATTCAAGCTCTTCAAGAGGTAAAGGTCACAGAAAATTGAGGATTTAGCTTTCAATTTTCGAATCGTGGACGCAAAGTTTATTTTTGACTTGTCTCACATTAAAAAAAAAAAAAAAACCTCATTTGACGATCAATTTCAAAATCTGTCAAAGGAGTTCTTTACAAACCACACAGAAGTTTTTGAACTTCAACTCTTTATATTTTTATTTCATTTCCTTTATTTAGTATCCATGACTTTTGTGAAAGATACATTATTAATATTCCACACTTTTCCGGATAATCTCATTTGTATATGGGTTTTGTATTTTGGAAGAAATGTAACGCACTGCTGGAGAGTCCTACTGGAACTGGAAAAACTTTGTGTCTCCTCTGTGCAACTCTGGCTTGGAGAAAGAGCTTGGGCACATTTTCAACTGGTATGAATGCGTTGAGCAGTCAGAGCAGCCAAGGGGCTGATTCGTCTTCACAGTCTACATCTAGGAAACATCCCATCATTATTTACGCATCTCGCACTCACAGTCAGATCCGCCAAGTAATTAAAGAGTTAAAAATGACCTCGTATAGGTCAGTCATTTGAATTTATTCTTTTGTTTAGTAGTTTAATAGGATGCATTGTTCTCATCCCTTGAAACCATTTGATGACCCTTGCAGTTCAGCCCTTAAAATGATACATGAAATGTCAAATATTGAATGTAGGATTTAGCTTTCTATTGTTTCTTGTAATCATATAAAAGAAATGAATGGTCAACCATGATAATTTTCAAGTTTTGAAGTTCTTCAATTCCTTTGTATGGTTTTGACATATAATTTTCTGATTCGATTATATTAAACGCCCCTTTAATCTTATTGATGCAAATGCACATTGTTGTTTTTCCAGATGGGGTGATGTTAGTTGAATCTGCTTTGGTCATAACAGATGTTACTCGAATATGCTTTAACAGCACGTTTTCTATCCTTGCCAGTTTTTCTGCTATTGATCCATTTGTATAATTGCAATATTCTTAATACTTCAGTTCATATAGTATGCCTACTAGAAACTGAAAAGCAAACTTTACATGATTTCAGCTTGTTTTTCACAGTACATAGTTTTGACTTTTAGAACTTTGATGCAAATATGTTATCATTATTGCTAATCCATGAGAATCAGACCCTTCTTGCAGGTTATAAGGAATTTTTGCATAAATGATACTTTTCTTATTTAGCATTATACTAAAATTTCTATTGAGCTGGACTTTCAAGTATCTTTTGTTTGCAGGGTTTGAGATTTATTAGCTACCTGATACTTGAGTACATGCAGGCCCAAAATGACAGTTCTAGGGTCTCGAGAGCAGTTGTGTATTCACGACGAAGTCAGCTTGCTCAAAGGAAGAATGCAGTCAAATGCATGTCGCTTTCTTCGTAGAAGGCCAGCCAAAAAACAGTCTGAAGAGCAGGATGAAGAGCGTTGCAAACATTATTCTTGTGTTTCTGGTATTTTGATCAACATTGTGCTTAAATGTGTGCTTGTGGTGTCTATTAAGTGCATCATTAAAACATAACATGACATATTGACATGTGAGTATGTGACATTGCATTCCCCCTAGTGCATATGGGCTGAACCTTATTTTTTTGCTTGCATATTAGAATTATTAGTTTGTCTTGTAATAGAAAATTTTAGCCAAAAATGCTACACTATAAGCTGGTTTTACGGTGGAAGAGAAGGCTTAAAGAAGGTCTCCAAAGTGGTTCCTAGAGTGTTGCGTATCCATGGCGTGATTGTTCTTTCCTCCCTCTTTTTTACTATTTTATTTTTAAATTTCAAGTTGAAGCTGGAGCTTCTAAGAAAGTCAAGACTTCAATTTCAAGTTTCTAGGTGGTGCTTTGTAGGTCTTAGTACTGGCCATTTCTCCAACCAAATAGTTAATCTCTTATTGACCCCTGCTTGATTTGTTTAGATTATTTTCTTTTGAATAATTAACTGTTGTTTCTAATGTCTCTTATGCGTTTGATTTGGGCTGGTTTTCAACTGACTTGTACTGACTCTTTGTAATTTTCTATGTGGTTTTCTTTTCTTCTTTATAGGATAATCCCGCATGAATTTTTCATCAACAAAGACATGTGTTTTTCAAAAATGTTGAAATTTGGTGACTTTTTTTCTAGGACATGTGCTGCAAGAAATTGACTATTTATCCTTGGCATTTGTATAATTTCTTGAATTAATGTACTGTTTAGACTACCTAAATCCATTATGTTGGTGCTTTTATTGTAGGTTACCTGAGGGAAAATCCTTATATTGGAGATGAACCTATAGATATTGAGGACTTGGTCAATATTGGAAAGACTTGTGGGCCGTAGGTTTTCTTCAATATTGTTTTATATCTGTTTAATAGAATGTTTAGATCTAGTTTTCTGTCAAGACCATTTTCTACCATCTAATCCACTCCAAAGACATTACAATTTTTTTTTTTTTTGGGTTATATAGAGTTTGCTTTCTTTATAATTGTCTACCTCTTTTTTGCAGGTGCCCTTATTATGTATCACGTGAGCTTCATACAGTGGTTGATATATTATTTGCACCTTATAACTATCTAATTGATCCTACGTATAGGAAATCTTTAAACTTTGTTTGGCAAGATAGTGTACTCATCTTTGATGAAGCTCACAACTTGGTAAGGATGCTTCTGTTATTTAAAGACAAAAAAATGATTTCTCTCTTAAACCATAAAAATGAATTTATTTTAAGTGATTCTCATATAAGTTCATTTATGATGCAGGAGAGCCTATGTGCAGATGCAGCTTCTTTTGATTTGCCCTCTTGGCTTCTTTCTACTTGTATAACTGAAGCTAAAACTTGTATTAGTCTTGCTAGACAAAGAAGGGACCAATCCAGTGACAAAACCCTTCAACCAGATGACTTTGCGATTCTAAGAGGTAAAATTGATTCAAAGATGTTCAACTAATATTGTATGTCTATTAATGATGTAACTTTTGACTAGTATTTTGGGAATGCATAGTCACTATTTGATACTAAGTTAAAATTGGTTGATCCATTGTGGATTGGGTTCATAATTTTTACAGTTAACCTCTCATCTCGTTTTTTTTTTTCCCCTTCCTTTTTTGAAGTAAAAAATTCCCAACATTTTATTTAATGAGATGATCCTATATATTTGCAGCACTTCTTCTAAAGCTTGAGGCGCGGATTGCTGAAGTACCCATTCAATCCAAGGAATTCGGTTTTTCTAAGCCTGGGCCTTACATCTATGAACTGCTTGCTGATCTTAATATCACTCAAGGAACGGTCTCACAGCTTGTAAACACAATTGAGAAAGCATCTCAACTCATCCAGGAAGATAACCAGCAGACAGGAAAGAACAACATATGCCGTTTAGAAAGCATTATGGACATTCTTAAAACAATTTTTAGAGGTGACACCAATGCTCATGCAAAATTTTATCGTGTAAGTTAAGAAATGGGTTGCATGTCATTGTGTTAGATAGTCTTAACTTGATTTTGCCAATTTATTTGCCTTCTCACTGTCGAATGATTGTTAAGGCTGAACAATCTAAATCTGTTTTTTTTTATTAGTTTTCAAATTAATACTATCTCATGTACATGTGTTTATATAATACAACAATGAAATCATAACAGAAAAATAAAATCTAAATATATTATTTGCAAATAATATATTCCTCTAATTGTATTATTCTCTAGAATTAAATCCCTTAGATATCAGGATTTCAACACACTCCCTCAAGTTGGATCATAAATATTGATTATGTCTAACTTGTAGATAAAATCATCGAAATTTTGTCGAAGAAGTCATTTGGTGAAGATATTTGCCATTTGCTCTTGTGTGGGAATGTAAGTCATGCAAATGATCTTGTTCTCAACATTTTCTTTGATCAAATGTCTACCCACTTCTACATGTTTAGTCTGATTATGCTGAATTGGATTGAGAAAAATATTGATAGTAGCTTTGTTATTACTGTAGACTTTGAGTGGAACATCAGTTTTGATCAGTAGTTCTTCCAGAAGTTTCTTCAACCATAATCCTTCGCATATCTTCTGTGCAAATGAAATTCAGCTTCAGTGCTGCTTCTGGCTACTACATTCTATTTTTTATTCCTCTAAGTTACTAGGTTTTCCCAAACAAAAGTACAATATCTAGTAGATCTTCTATCTTCGGTCGAACCTGCCCAATCTATATTTGTGAAAACTTCTATTTTTCTATCTTCAGTTTTCTTGAAGAATAGTCCTTTGCCTAGGGAGCTCTTGAGATATCTTAGAATTTTGTATACCGCCTCTAGATAAATTCTAGCATATGAAACGAGGGAATCGTGATGTGATAGACAACTATATGAAAATGGTGGCGCTATGGTAAGAGCTCAATTTGAGTCTCAAAGAAGAGTGGGAGTGCGTGGGGGATAGTGTTCCGTATAAGAGGAAGTTGGAGAGTCAAAGTTATAAAATTGATCTTCACTCAAATTCTCCCCTCAAAGAGAGGGTTTGTTGTAATATGGTATTTTTTTAAAGAATGTGACATCAAGGATAGTAAAAATCCTTTTTGTAGATGGATCATAGCATTTGTATTCTTTTTGAGTAGGAGAATAACCAATAAAAATACAAACACATATGAGGGCTCTTGGATTGAGTTTACTTTGATTGTAGGAATAAATATGTACAAAAGCAATACACCCAAACACTTTGAGGGAAATATCAAAAATGAGACGAGAGATAGGAAAATATTTTTGCAGTTTGTGGATGGGTGTTTTGAAGGAAAGAACCCAGTTGGGCGTCCTATTTAGGAGATAAGCAGATGTTGAAATAGCATCACCCCATAACATTTTTGGCACATTGGTAGTAAACATTAGTGCACGTGCAACTTCCCAAAGATGTCTATTTTTTGGTTTTGCAACTCCATTTTGTTGAAGAGTGTAAACACATGAAGTTTGTTGAATTATTCCATGATGTTGGAGATAATTCCTCAAGATAGTATTGAAATATTAAATATCATTATCGGTACGCAAAAATTTGAATTTATGTCTAGAATTGTGTTCGAATTATTGATTAAAAATTGATAAATACAGTATAGACATCAGTTTTATCTTTTAACAAGTAAACCCAACACACATGGATATAATCGTCAATAAAGGTGACAAACTATTTTGTATGGGTACGATTCAAAGTACGAGATGGTCCTCATAAATCACTATGAATTAGAAAAAATGGCTTAGACGATGTATATGTGAATTTCAAAAAAGAAGTACGTTGGTGTTTTGTAAGGTCACACATTTTACATTGTAAATCAAACAATCCTTTATTTTGAATAAGAGAAGGAAACAATTGTTTTAAATACTGAAAATTAGGGTGACTCATTCTAAAATGTTACAATAAAAGTTCACTACACTTAGGAAGAGATGCAGAAGTACAACTTGCAATTTGACATGGTTTATTCATATTGGCTTCCTCAAAAGATCAGAGTCCATCACATTTATTAGCACTGTCAATTGTTTTCCTTGATGATAAGTCATGAAATATATAAAATGAAGGAAAAAATTTAGCAGAACAATTGGAATGCATTGTTAATTTACTAATAGACAATAAATTGCACGATAATTTTGGAATATGAAGAATTAATTCAAGGATTAGAGAGTCATAAATTTTAATACTCTCTTTTCCAACAATGGGTAAAAGAGTGCCATAATTGGGTTTTGATCTCAAAAATTTGGGGGAAGTTTTTAGTGTCCGAGTAAGTTCCCCGAACAACTACCTACACATCATTTGCTCTTGGATGGAAGAGATAGTTCTTTCCTATCGATGGTTTCATGGACTACACTAGCCAAGTAATGACCATGAAATTTTCTGATTTCCACTTTTAGAGGCTGACTTGAATATCTAAGGCTGGATCTTTTGTTTCACGGTAAGGTATCCCAGTTTTCCTTTCCCATCAATTATAAGTTTAATGGATTGTGCCCATTCACAGTAATTTTTTTCAGTAAGTTTCTCCACCGTGGGTTAGACGGATGAGTTATCAATTCCTCTAGAGTTCATCGTAGATATCTCCTTTGTCTCTCTATTGGTGTGATCAGAGGGACTCGATGTATTGTTTCGGCCATTGATAACAAGATTAGAGCAACCTTGCTCTAATACCATGAAGGTTGAACAATCTAAGTCTGTTTTTTTATTAGTTTTCAAATTAATACTATCTCATGTAAATGTGTTTATATAATACAACAATGAAATCATAATAGAAAAATAAAATCTAATAAAATCTGAAAGTATTATTTGCAGATGATATATTCCTCTAACTGTTTTATTCTCTAGAATTAAATCCCTTGGATATCAGGATTTCAACAGATTGATTTTCTATACTTTGTTATCGTGCTGTAATGAACTCAGTTTTTTTCTCTTTGGGAGTTCTTTTAACTATTCTTTGAATCTAGAACTCTGTCTTGTTCATTTCAGGTTCATTTGCAAGAAGTTGAAGCAAATGTTGCTGATGGCTTTAAAGGTAAACTGAAGGATATCAGGTTCTCATGTTAAAGTTTCTAATCAATAGTACATCAAAGAGTGGTAAACAGGGTTAGCAAACAAATGAAGCTTGGGTTTTTGTATCTAAGGGAGCTGATTAATTTCCTGACCAGAGCTCAATAAGCTTGATCTTGTCAGAGTTGATTAGGCAAATAGAGTTGTTCTATTTTATGTTCAAAAGTCAATTGTATTAGTAGCTTGACTCTATATAAACTTTTCATGATCGTTATGTGATTTGAGGGTACTGGTTCCTACTATTTTTAACATTTGTTTATGTTGATTTTTTGGTTTCAGGTAAGGTATCCAGAACACTCAGCTGGTGGTGTTTTAATCCTGGACTTGCAATGAAGGAATTCTGCAAGCAGAAGGTGGGCTCTATTATACTAACGTCTGGCACACTATCCCCAATGGATTCATTTGCCTCGGAACTAAAAATGTAAGCCACATATGCTTTTTATTTTCCATTTTCTCTATCTGGTGACTACCATCGATTCTAAGTAGATAATTCCTTTTTTTCCCAGAGAATTTCCTATCCGCTTGGAAAATCCACATGTTATAACCCAGAGTCAGTTATGGGCTGGAGTAGTACCAGCTGGTCCTTCTGGTTATTGTTTTAACTCATCTTATCGAAGTCGGGAGTCTGTTGAGTACAAGCAAGAGCTTGGCAATGCTATTGGTGGGTGCTTAGTTATCAGTACTTACAAGCTCTTTTTGACTCTACGATCAGTACTTATCAACTATTTTTTGCTCTACCATCAGTACTTGATAACTTGATCAACTTAAAATAATAACTGCTACGATGAGGTAACCTATTTGGGATGTTTCTAAATGTCCATGCTCCGGTCCGGTTAAGCAAAAATTTCAAAATTGTACTGGATTATAAAGTGCAACGGACCACACTTTACAGTATGGTCCGGTTAAATGGTTAAATATTGTTATCAAAAACTATTTCACGCATGGTGAGAGTCCTACTTGACAACCTTAGATGTCTGGGTTCGAATGCACAATATCTAAACATTTGATTAAATAAATTAGAAAGCACATATTCCATTGAAATTCAAGTAGCATGGATGCCTTGGTCTTGTTTCTTTAGCGAGGATAACATGTTTCGACTCCCATTGTAGGCATGTCTTATTATTTTTTTTAGAAAATAAACATAGATATAAATATTTATAAAATAAAAGTAATTAACGGTTTGGTCCAGCTGGTCCAGTGTGTAGTATTACCAAACCAGAATGAACCGTTTCATACTTCTAACGGTACAGTTATGGCCGGTCTGATCCAATTTTCTGTTTCAGTCAGATTTATCGGGTAAATGGAGTGTTGCCAAGGGTCCTTTGGACCCCTCTGGAGAAAAAAAACATTGTTTGCTTTCTGCAACTTCAAATTTGTATTTATATACACCTCGTTTCTGATTCAAAGTCTGTATGGACTCCTGATTTATATTAATTTAGCAAAAAGAATGTTATCTGATACGACTTCTTGAATTTCATCTTCCAGTCAATTTTGCCCGGATTGTACCAGATGGACTGCTTGTTTTCTTCCCATCTTACTACCTTCTAGATCAATGCATAGCATGCTGGAAGAATATTGTAAGTAATCATGTAATTTCAAATGGGTCAAATCTGTTTACTCTATTTCATAACATGCTGTGTGCTATTTTATGCAGGGTCATTCCACATCAACAACTATATGGGAAAGAATTTGCAAGCACAAGAAGCCTGTTGTAGAACCTAGACAGTCTTCTCTATTTATTTTGTCTATTGAGGTTGATAACTGAGTCTCAGTCTGCTTTCTTCTACATAAATAAGCCTGGATATACATACATACATCTATATTTGAGTGATGTTCTTGATTTTTGGACCTCTCTTTCTTGGCAGGACTACATGGCTAAGCTGAAGGACACTCAACTTCCGGTGCAATATTCTTTGCTGTTTGTCGTGGTAAAGTATGTCCATCCCCTCTCTTTGGCATTATGATATGGTACTGGAAGGCTTATATGTATTGTGTGCATGACGACAATATGGAATCAACTTTTTAAATATTTTACCATAAATAAAACGGTGAAGGCCTTCAAAAGCTCTGTTCATTTAAGTAAGATAGAAACCTTAACCAATGGCTTTGAGAAGTCAAGGTTTAGGTGGCAGGTGGACAAGAACCCCATTGATGTTTGTTAGACAATATAACATATATTGGTGTATCTCCCTCAACTTAAGTTGTTTGGAGTATTGGTGAACAACTATGTTACTTGGGCTTGGGAAGAAGAGTTTGTGCCTAGGGATCGGTTTATCACTTGGTAGATTTTTAGGTTGCATGGACCATTTTTTGACACATGCATTTGAACACTGCATATAATAATTATCTAAAGTTCCTCTTAAAAAGTTTGTCATGGTAAATTCAATTTTTATGTTTACTTGTCGATTTTCCTCCTTTTTCCCTTATTATATACATAACTTCTTATAGTTATAAATTGGATTTCAAATAAACAAGTTAAAGTTTAAATTTGAGCTTATTTTGAACATATTAAAACAATATATAAGCCCATTTGTTAATGTACTTATGGTTTTTGAGCTATTTCATTTTATGCACATCTATCTAGTTGAAGTAGATTACATGATATACCCTAAGTGTTAACACAAACAATGAGCTTCTCTTCTCCACTTGTCTTCTTCCTTCATCTTCAACAGTTGCAAGCTCTTGCAGCCATTAAAGATCATTGGAATCACCAATAAAGCGATGTATGTGCTAATTTTTTCGAGTGTCAAGACTTAGATCTTGCAACCGTGTCAGAGTGGTGTTATGTCGACACAGGTGTTGCATTCATAAAATGCCAAGTTGATGATAGAAGTTACCAACACACACTAACATGATATCAGAGCCTAAAAAGTGTATAGAGCTTATGCTTGAGGGGAGAATGTTATAGGTTATAATATATGTTAGTGATTTCTTAACAATTTTAACTTTTGAGCTTTTGAGAGAATTAATAACTAACACGCTCTAACAATGTACAAATTATACAAGTAATTATTATAAGAATCTCCCTCGGGGATGAATGACAGTTTTGGCTTCATTCCAAAAATTTTCTTAACAATATTATATGATGAATCAAGGGGTTCCAGTTTATTGAATCAATGTATGACATAGGGCATAAGTGGATTCATTTGGTGAGGCTTAATTTGGTCAAAAGAGTATGAAAGGGCTCATGCATTATCCAAGTTATGAATCCCCATCTTTAGAGTTAAAATGTTTTCCTAGGCAGAGTACTTCCCCGTAATTCTCGTCATAAACTAATGATACAATTCTTTTATGGCTTGTGCTATATTGCAAGTATAGCTATGGATGCTTGCATATCAGTTACTACTGACTGTGGCTTAAGTGACTACAAATCACAAATTAACGTTGGATTCAGGAATTGTGGCATCTTCTCTAAGTTCCATGATTTCAATATTTTAATATTTGACACCAACTTTTCTTGGTTTAGACTTCTCATTATCTGAATGATAATTTTCAATTTATCAATGCCTATTAATAATTTTTATTTTAGATAATTTATCATATATTTGTGGTGACTGTCTCTGTGAGAGTTTACATTGTGTATTATGGTTGATTGAATCTAATTTGCAGGTAAGTGAAGGATTAGATTTTGCTGATCAGGCTGGAAGAGCTGTAGTCATCACTGGCTTACCATTTGCCATGAGGAATGATCCAAAGGTTCAATATTTTATTTTTCCTTTTTTCCTTAATATTTTGTTGCTGTACCTTTTATGTAACTTGAAATTTCCATCTTTGTCAAGTTTTACCATTAGAGATGCATTTTGAATGTTATTTGTTGGCAAGAAGCAAAAACAAGATATTAAGTCTGATCTGTCAGTTTATAATTGGTTTTAGCATTGCTGGACCTAAGCTGGTGTTTCCATTCTTTACAGCAGAAAATGTGCTGCATTTGAGCCACCACTCTTCAGTGTGAAGTTTAAATTGCGTAACATTTAACCTTATATGGTTATTTTGAACCTTTATAAATGTGGGCAAGACTCAAAACCCTCTCTATTGGTCAGATTTTATTCATCAGCTTTAATGTTTTACCCTTACCTGGGCCTCTTAAATAGCTTTCTGTGTTTTATATAATTTTATAGTGTTTCCAATCTTTTTTTTTTTTATACAAAGCTGTTTTTAGTTAGCTTTTTTGGATACTTTGGTTTCCCTTTTCTACATATTTTTTTTTACCAAGCATCTCAAGAGTATTCATTAAAGCCTGCTATCTGATGTGATTAATATAAACAGGTTCGTTTGAAACGTGAATATTTGGATGAAAACTCACAATCCAGGAGTGAAATAGACAAGGTAATTCCATTATTGCTTGATATGGAGTTTTTTTATTGATTTATGGAAACATTTTATGTTAGAATTGGTCATTTTCTTGCCAAATATTTATTGTTATTTTTGATATTGAAGTCAGAGATTCTTACTGGAGAAGAATGGTACAGTCAACAAGCATCACGAGCTGTAAATCAGGCTGTTGGACGTGTGATCCGTCATCGCCATGACTATGGAGCAATTATTTTTTGTGACGAAAGGTTTGTTTCCTTCCCTTTTTGCCAATTCTTTCCCAGTTCCACCCGTTCAGCTTGGATGGATGATTACTTATTTCCACTGCTTATTTATTTTCATCTTGTATATAGATGTTCATGACATAAATATCAGTCTTGAGTTTCAAAAATATCCATATACATATTTGGTCTCAGTACTCAGTTATAAACAGGTTTGCGCATCTACATCGCCAGTCTCAAGTTTCAAAGTGGATCCAGCCTCATCTCAAGGTTCTGTCTTATTCTCTGTGGACAATACTCTATTTATTAGTACTTGTAGTTATTTGTTTTCTATTTTCCAGTGTTACTCCAGATTTGGTGATGTTGTATTCACATTGACCCGTTTTTTTCGGGAGGGAGGAACTCGCGGTCCTACAAAGACAATGTTAGTACAAAACAAAAATTTGGGTAAGCATATCACTTAAAATATTCATTTGAAGTTTATCATATCTACTTGGTTTTTTGTTTTACCTAATATTATGACAGTTCCTACGTAGGATATTGCTTTTTCTCTGAATAGTGCTTCTAGGTTTTAATAGTCTATGATATGTTCTTTCCGACGTAAGAGAGAAAAGAAGCACTTTATAGAAATTGCATTTCAGTGGGGCATATGTGGTGTAAGTCTTAAAAGATTCATGAAGAGTCAAGGAATTCTACTTGTTTTGCTTGATATTTTGTTTGATTCCAACATTTTCTCATTTAGTTATAATGAAAGGAACTGCTTGTTTATATCTATCTTTGTGTGATCCAACTTCAAAGGCATTTAAAAGACTTGGCCAGCAATATATTTTTGGGAAAGTTACTATGGAATGTGGATAGTCTTCACCACCTCCTGTCACTAGAGGCCCTTTCTAAACTTCTAACTAGTAGAAAGCCAGCCTATGTTGTATGATGGAAATACCCGGAATTAGTATTTTATATTGCTCCTTTGTTACAGTGTTCATGGAATAGGTTGTTGGTTTTCTAGCATTATATTAGGTAAATAAAAAAGAATTTAGTATTTTCGGTGCTGGGAAAAGGTTGATGCTAAAACTTTTGAAAATATTCAAGAAGGAAAAAAAAAAAAAGAGTCAACAAATCAATCCTAAACAGCTAATGGATAAAAATATGCATCATTATATAGGATTTATACATTTTCTTAGAACTTTCGCTTATTCAGTGCATTATTATTTTTCTTATCAATTGTGGGCTTTTAGGATGTATATCTATTATGGTCTTCTGTAACTGTAATGATCATGCCCTACAAACTAACGTCTTTCATCCCATGTTTTAGATCCAGTTTCTAAATTAAAACTAGAACGAGTTGAACTTGAGCAGATAAATGAGGTCCCATTGGATGATAAATTGCTTGTTTTAGGCTCATCAACTTCAACCCGTGGTACATTCTCTCACTGGTCTAGAAATTGCTTCTTCTTTTCGTTTTCTTTTCTTTTTCTATCATTAAATGGACAGGGTCAATTATCTATGGTTGTCATAAATTCTATTGTCTGCGACTTCTTTACACATCCTATTTAGAAGTTTTGGGGGATAACAGGTTGTTCACCAACCAAAGGCACCACGTAATCGTGCATTTTTACGTATCTGTTTTTATTTGGAATTGATTTAGTCTTGTACATAATGAAATTGATCAATAGCTGTCAGGAGCTTTTCATCATGTTTTTGTATCGCTGTGAATTTAACGTAGAAATTTCAGGGTATCTATGACTAGGCTTCTGCTTTAGTCTGCTTTCTTTAATCAAAATTGTTTTCTTGTGATATTTATTCATAACAAAGTGCAAGTTACCACAAAACTCTTGAGGCTTATGATATAGACATGAGAATCTGTAAATTTGAGCTTGTGCACAGTATTCTTCTGTATTAGAAAACTGCATAATTGTCATAATGCATTATAAATGGTAAGAATTTCCCTAAAACTTCTCAAATTTTCTTGTGCAGTAACTGTAAGCGAGTCAAAAACTGAGCAGTCTTTGGACAAATCTAATATTATGAAATTCCTGTCTTCGGTAAATTTTTACCCTACATTGAAACTCAGGTTTCCTATCAAATTTTAGTCTTTCGTTTTATTCACATGATTCCTTTCATTGTTGTCAGACTAGACTAATGGAACATCAATCTGTGAAGTCATCTTCCCTGCTTGAAGTTAATAGGGAAGATAGATTGGGGAAAGTTCTTCCTGCTAATTGCTCATCACTTTCTTCATACAAGGATCACTCTGTTAAGATGAACTATTCAAAGGAACAATGCTGCAGCGAGAAAATGTTGCTTAGTTCTGGGAGTAAAGATACACAATATCAAAGTTGCAGAATAACTGATTTTCCTGGTAACTCTATGGTGGATGGAAAATCAAGTAATGAGCTGATAGGACATTGTTCTGCCAAGAAGCGTAAATTAACAAGAACTGAGCATGGATTAATTCAACAGAATGAAGTTCAGTATTTATCTCATGGAAGAAATTACAAATCAGATGTCCTTTCTTGCAATTTTATGGAAGATGAGAAGTCACACACTTCTGTTTGCAAAAGTGCACAGAATGCTCAAGTTGGCAGAAGACAGCTACATAAAGACAGTGAGACCATGAGGATGACAACGGATGTTGATATTATTGACCAGAAAATCCAGGTTCATCCATGCAGTTCCAAGCCTTCTGGTGATGAAAAAACAAGAGGATCTAACTTCCTCATTCAGGTGAAGTTTCTTGACATTATGAAGACCATCATTCTTTATTGTGAATAAGATCTTTAAAAAACGGTAAACAAATGAGGCATGTAAATAAATAATGGATGTTCAAATATTAATGCTCTAGGGTTTAGGGATAAAATAAGTTAACACTTCTAAGGCTTGTTTTTCATGCTTGAGAAGAACCTATAATTCAAGTGTGTACCATCAGTGTCCTGTAATGTTGTGAGAAAGTTTTGTGTTTTCTAATTTGCCTCACCCAAATACTCTTTGGATAGTGTTTCAAATTAGTCATGTATTTTAAATATTCAAACCTTTCATTAAAGTCCATCCCACTGGCTCCAAATTCATAATAAAACTATTCTCACAGCATGTTTCATTCTTTTTTCAACTACATTTAACTGGATATTGCAAAACAAGGAACCTATCATCCTTTGTGTCCAGGTCAAAGAGAAACTTAGTGCTTCTGAGTACACAGAATTTGTGAATTCTATGAAGGCATTAAAGTCTAAAGCAATGAAGATAAGTGAAGTTTTGCAATCCATCGCGAGGTTATTTTCTAGTCCTGAGAGGCTCTCTCTTCTTAGAAGGTATTACTGATATTTGTTGTATATATAGCTCATAAACGTTCCTGTTTAAGCTAATCTTATATTTTTGACTTGCAATAGCATTAGAACATAAAATGACAAAAACATTTTAAATTGTGAAATCTATTGTCATCACTATGGTAGAAATTACTAGCTTGGTTCTTGCCTCTGTATTTTTTCAGTTCGTTGCTATGATTGTATCATGAATTAACAATTAGTTTGTTTTTATCTTTTATCTACTTTATTGTACACGCACCTTTGATATAAAGCTTGGATGGACCATTATTTCTATAGTCGTTCTGTATATACGATGTACTGCATCAGGACATGACTTATAAAATTTAGTTTTTAGTTCTATTATGCTGTCATCAGGGAATATTTACAAGTGATTGAATTGTCAGATACTAACTAAATTTTATTTATTATGAAGATCTCTTCGTGATTATTTCTCCGTATTTCTTACATGTGCATCTCACATTTGATCAATTCTCTTCCTCTATTTGGTAAATAATGTTTTCTTTCATTGTTAACAGGTTCAAGGATTTTATCCCTGCTAAGTATCATTCTATATACGAGCAGTATTTTGAAAGAAATTACTGAACAATTGATATCCAGGGCAAGGAGTAAAATCATACTTATGAATATTTATTTATTTCACCTTATATGCTATGATCTACTTCATTGTATTGGGCTTTTATGTACAAAAAAAGCTAATCCTGCGTATGGAAAAAGCTAATTTGTGAATAAACAGTGGAAATTGAAGTCAATTTGCACATTTTGAAAAATGAAGTGACTAAGAGTGCCTACTTAAAAGGTAATAGACCAAACTGCCCAGTTTGAAGAACAATTGGACTCTATAGGGCCTTTTTGCCTACTTCCATGTAATGCTGTGATTAGATTTACAGTTGATCAAAGCTCTTAAGATGATCTAGATGGTATAATGTGGAGCTTTAAATGTTCGTAACAAGGATCATGAACTTATCCTCAAAGTGATAATTTTTTACCTCCTGACAGGCCTTTTCTATAATCTATATATCATGTAATTTTATTTAATTATCTCGATAAAACTCTCTTTTTCAACTTCATCTCCTTTATATCTTGATACTGTATATTTTCCGCCATATCCCTCAAGTTGTAAATTGGCTCCTCTACGTAAATTAGTGAGCTTTGGCATTATCATTTTGAAGAGCTCCTTAGTTTGTTGCAGCTTCTAGCAAACATTTTACATACCTGTTGGCGTTATAACATGATTACCTGGTGGCATTATTGTAGTTTCTAGTAAATCCAGTTGAACTGCCACCTGGAAATCTCCATTGTGTTTTCTTGGAGGAGAATTTATTTATTACTCTTGAGTATTAAAGTGGTATCTAGCATGTCAAACGTGTTGTGCATTCGTGATTTACATATTTTTTAACATGATCAAAACCAAATTATTTTGAAAAATAAAAATAAAAAATAAAATTCCTATAACTTAGGACACAATAGCAATAAGTAATATTTAATGAGTTTAAATGATTGTATAATTGGAATGATGTTCCATGTAAAATTATGTCATATTTTTTTTAATATTGAAAATATGAGTTAAATATAAATGATATTATTTTTTTTGTTATTATAAATATTAAGGGCGTTATTTTTATTATTTTTTTTTATTAGAAAAATACACTTATGTGAGTATTGAGGGGTTATTTAATTTAGAGATTTTTATGTGTTTTAGAAGTTTCTAAAAGTTTAGATATATTCATTTAAGGCTCTTTAAGAATTTATAAAAGCCTAGCAATATTCGGTTAAAATTTTTAAATTTTTTTAAGAAGTTTATAAAATTTTAGTTGTATTCAATTACTATTTTTTATAAGTTTTTGAAAGTATTAGTGTATTTAAAACGTCAATAATTTTTAAAAATTTTATTTAATTAGAAGTTTTTAAATTTTTTTTTATGTATAAATAAAATTTACTACAAATAGCATTTTTTTCATATGAAATTTTTGAGAATTTTAAATATTTTTAAGTATAAATAAATTATACCAAAAGTAACGTCTTGTTATGTGAGACTTTTGAATTTTTTTTTAAATTCTCGTGCTGTTTTCTAATTATGAATTTAAACATCGTTGTTTTTATCAATAGATACTCTAATGGAAAATGGCAAAGGAGAGACGCGAATATAGGGGCATATGGGTTTGGAAAAATTGGGTTTTAGAGAAGAAGGTAAAGATATTGTTTACTAGTAAGTTCGTAGTATATAAAATTAAGTGTTTTAATATATACAAACCATTTTTCTTATTTATTATTTTTTTTCCTCTTAAAAAAATAGTGAATAATTTTATTGCAGAAATAAAATAAAATAATATATTTTACAACTAATAATAATATAAATTTTGATATTACATATGTCATTTTTTTAATTAATTTTTAAAAATGCAAGTGTTTATTTAATAATAATTATTTAATATGTAATTAAGTTTGAATTTTATATATTATTAAATTATTAGTTCTATTAACATATTTTTTTTATTATCATTTTTTATTTTATTGCATATTTAATATGAAATAATTATATTGTTAATATTTTGAAATATTTTTTTTTATGAATTATATTTTATTGTAAAACATAAATAATATAAATTTTTTTTTATTGGAGAGTAAAATTGAATATGAAAATCCTTTGAATACTTGCTAATGTTAATAGATTGTAGAAATAAAATGTGAATGTTTTTAAAAATTAATTAAAAAAGAAAAAAAATTGAAAGATGTAAAAAAATTTAATAATAAAATTATATAAAATTGTATAAAAGTTACTGCTATAAAAGTTTATAAAAATGTTAAAATAAAAATAAAAATAAGTTTTTTTAAAAAATTATATGAATTTATAAAAAATATTTAAGATTTAAAATTTATAAAAATTTAAATTAAATGCACTCCAATAAAATGTCAAATAAAATTGATCGTGTAACGCATCCTTGTAATATAATGCAAGTACCACAACTTTTCTCCTCCCATTTTAGGTTGTAAAAGAATCGCAATGAGGGACAAATTAAAGAGAGTGATGCGATAAGCATTTGATACATCACATATGTATTAAGCAATATAATATTAATTTTAACACATTAAAATATGGTTATGTATTATAACAACTTTTAGTTTCTTAATTATAATTATTTGTGCGTATTCTTTAACATCATTGCAAACAAAATTGATCCGTAAAATTCCCTTGTTCCCTTTTGGAAACATCAACATGCATGGAAATATGACATGTCGTATCATAAGAATTGAATTTTCAACATAAATACCGAACATAATAAGGATATAAACTTGGATAGCGATCAAGGTTAGAATTGAAGAGATGGCTACGAACATAAGCAGAGAAGAGAGGAGGAAGAAAATAATGGAGAGAGGATCAGATCGATTGGCATTGATAACAGGTAAACTTAAGGATTTGCCAGTTTCACCACCACCTTCACCATCTGCCTCCACACCTCAACATCCTATGCGTACTCTCTCTTTTCCTTCTCAACCTTCCTCCTTTCAACCTCCTCATCATCATCGCCACTCTGATTCTCAACCCACTCTTCCTCATCGCCTTCACGGTATTCTTTTCATTCCCTTTCTCTATTCGTTATTTAATTTCAATCGTCCTTAATTCTCTTTTTAATTAATTCAGAATTTTCTAGCTACTACATGTTTCCATATTGTTCCTCAGTCGAAACTTTGTTATTTGTGTTGTGAACAAGTTCCACGATATTTGTTATTAGAATTTTCTTTCTAGTGTCCGTTAGATTAGGGGAAAGAATGTTGTCCGGAATTTCTAATGAATTCCTCCTCCTGCAAGATAAATTGACATCCCTATGCATAAACAACCATTAATTTCTTTAGCAAGGCTCGTTTATTATGCTAGCAGTCAAATATTATTGTAAGTGTATAAAAGAATTTCAATAAATTCATTATTGAATTTCACAATGTTCTAATTTGAATTCGGTTACACACCCATCTGATTGAGTTACAAGCATTTACAACCTTGCACATATCTCTAACTCAGTTACATAATTGTGTAATTGAGTTGAAATTGTCACATTATAAAATTCGGATATTTCATCATGCATTGTGAATTTGTTAAGTTTGCACTAATATGTCATCCCATTTTGTTGAGTTGTACAGAACAGGTTATTGTTGATCAACAAACTGACTATTTAATTTAATTACTTTTCTTTAGACATCATCTCACGCATAAATCTCTCTGGTTTTTTCAGTTTGTTCACACAGCAATGATGATGACAGCCTTGCTCCATCATCACCTGCACTACTTGAAATCACTCAAGAGGTTTCAAAGAAAATAGACGATTTTGACCTTGCCAAACACAACATTGTATCTCAGGTACCTAGTAAAAACAGTAAGAGTACTACAGATTCGGTACAAACTGATACCAAGGAAAAAAGGAACCAAGATGAAGAACAAAGATCATCAAACTCTTCAATAGTTAGAAACTCACAAATTGACAAAGAACCAAACTTATCACACAGGCTTAAGCCTACAATTTTCAGCTACAAAAGATTAAATTATTGCATTATAGCTACACAGAGTACACGCATAATTTCTTCTCTACTAATAGCTATCTTGGTAGTGTTTTCTTTTGTTGGTTGTTCAGAGTGTGTTATAGCCACAAGACCACTTCACATTCTTTTGATAACTGATATCACAATTGTGCTGGCAAAGTTGTATTTTGACAAGACAAGAGGCTTTGAGGAATTAGAGGAAGAACAAGAAGAGGAGGCTATGGATGATGATCAAGAAAATTGGGGTTCAGCATTTAAGCTTTTGGAGAAAGGTTTGACTCTTTACCAAGTTGTTCGTGGGATTTTCATAGATTTCAGTGTTTATGCTGTGGTTGTTATTTGTGCTCTCTCTTTGCAATTTTAGCGTTTTGTTGCAGTTATTGAGATCATTATAGACTTGAAGTGTTTTCAACAAATGCTTCTGAGGAGGAAAAATTTTGTGATCTTCAATTGTTTTATTCATTTAGTGTTGCAAATTAATTGACTCTCCACTTCTTTCGCTCTAATTTGCTGTCTCAGAATTAATGTTGTAATATAATCAGAGACCCATTAGAGCTTAGATTTTGCTTTTCTAGCTCGGAGGGAATTAATAAACACTCTAGCCCCAAAATCGTGTGTACAATCTATACATTAATTCATTCTCCTTCCTTCCCACAAATACAATATACAATCATAAAGCTATATATTGTATAAGAATAGGACAAATATGAATTGAAAATAGGTTCTGCATGCTTCAAACAGCCAAAACACTACTAGCATAAGGTAACATATGTCCATTGAATCTTCTGCCCATGCTGCATCTTGGTTCTTGGCTTGCACTCAAAATTTCACTGTCATCCAAAACAAAATTCAGATAACCAAAATCAATGCCATTTCTGTAACACGTTGGTGTTGCCTAAGAACTCAAGAAAGAGTAAGAATCGGGGCAAGGGAGTAGGGAGGAGGCAAAACCAAAACAACCAGCATATTTAAAACGGTCAAGACCAGTTAGGGCATAGAAGAATTTCAAATTGTTGGCTATTAATAAATAACTTAAAAGTCTACCAACCTCAGGGTAACAACTTTGTTTAGCAATTGTCTGATTAAATGTATTAACGGTAACTTCACAGGATACTTTTGCCTGTCAACAAACACAAGTAGAACAAGATGAGGCAGTGAAGTCTTAACTGACATAGATAAAAACAGAAAAGCACATTCTTCTGAAATCACTTTCAAAACAAGCACAACCAAACAGATCCCTATAATCTAAAATGATCTCAAAGTTTGCTTCAATAAGTAATTGATCCCCATAAGCAAAGTAATTATGCATTGACCATGAAATGTTGCTGATTCACAAGTAGTCAGTCGTGTTTCACCCGTTTCATTTCTTCCCTTTTTTTTTTTTTTCAGGATTGTCAAAGTTAAAAACAACACTTGACCATGCTTAAAAGACAAATAAAAATTTCTAAAATTAGAAGTTCTATTTAACAGTCAGGATAAGAATGTATTTCCTTAAAAATAACATGTTTAACGACAAAGCATGAGATGTTTACTATAGAAAACCTAATTCTAGTAATATATTTTGCACAAAAAAAAAAAATGCGTCTGTCTTAAATAGCCCTCATTGGCAAAGTTATTGGTTATCGCAGTTTTTATGTAATTCGACCCAAAATAACCAATTATAGCAATTTTTAAGCACTTTGATAACGATTTTAATTTTAATTTTTTAAAAAATTATACCAAAATACGGGATGATTCATAAAACTTAAAAAAAATAATGAATTAAATTTATAATTTATAATTTTTTTTTTTATTTTTGACCAAACATATTTTCTAAATAATAAATCAAAATTTATAACTTTATATATATAAATATTAAATAAAATGATTAAAAATTTAAAATTTGTAAAAAAAAATAATTTATTTATTTATTTATTTTTAAAATTATTTGAAAAAAAAAATCAAAGAATAAAAGTTTTATGAAACAAGTTTAAGGTAAATTTTATTTTATTTTTTCTTGAAAATGATAAATATAAATTTTTATTAAATATATTAATAATTATTTTTATAAAAAAATTAAAAATTATAAAATTAATTATTTAATCATACATTATAAATAAAATTTTTACTGCTAGAAAACAATTGAGGCTATTAAACGGATAAAATTGATCAAAGTCGCCAAATTTAATCAATTTGTACCAATTTTGAACAGATTGGAATAACTTCTACCAAGTTGACCAAATTAGTACTTTTAAAATGGATCATTTTAAACCTTGGTTAGTACCATTTAAGCAATTGCACAAAAAGAAGAAAATATATATATATATTTTTAAGAATTATACCTTTAAAGGGAGCTGAAGGAACAAAAGACCCAACTGTCCCTTAACCTCCGTAACAGTATCAAAAGGTACCATACCCTTTGTGAAGTCCTCAAGAAAATACAACACGTCTGAGAAAAACCCAACCCCTTCCAACTCCAGCTCAGCGTCTACATAAGAGGAACCCCTAGCCCTCACGTGCCCGTGTTCCGACGTCACGTGACCCAGCATTTTCCCTCTGTACCCAACACCCACATCCAAGGCTCTGTAGTACATGGAGTAAACGTCGGCGTTTCGTACCTTCATGGTCAGCGATATGGACACGTCAATGGTAATGTGCGGAACTCTGTGTACGTGGATGCTCTTAAGCCGCATCCGTACGATCTTGATGTGAGGATGGGACGGCCATAAAACGTAAACGGCGGCTGCCACTAGGATTATAGAGAAGATGGATACTGTTGTACGGGTACGACGGCGTCGGTAAGGGTAATAGACGGGCAAAACGAAGTAGTTTTGATCGGGAGGTAAGGGCGAGTAGTCAAGAGAGGGTGGTTGATTCTGGTGCTGGGATTTGGAGGGAGGCATTTTTGGTTTTTGGAGCAACGGGGTTGAAGTTTTTTGTGTTATTTTTATTTTTGAAACAAAATCAGTAGAGGTTTTATTTTTATTTGATTGCGCTTTAAGGAGAGTTGGCAATTTTGTGGGCTTCGATCAGAATCGATCGAATAATTATTTAAAAGTTTTATTTTAGTATTTTCTTGAGTTGGTAAATATATTAACTTTTCTTATCATTTGCTTTCGTTGGTAAAAATGTGAATTTGGGTTATAAAAACAATACGACACGCACAATATTACAAGATTTACATCCTAAGTTTTGGTTTGCTTGTTCTGAAATTGAAGTGGGGTAGACGTTACTTATATTCTTTCGTTTGCTTTGAATAATACAAATAAAAAACAAACACCAAGTAAATATAGAAAGGATCTGTATGATAACACACTCTCAGATAAACAAATAATATGTGTCCATTACAAGGGAAAATAAAGACCTTCACAATCATTCAATCTACTCATTACAGTTTATGCATGATTTAATTTCTGGGTCTTTTCCCATTGAAGAATTGCATAAGGCTAGTGACTTATACAGTTAAATATAATAACATCTTCAAGAAATGAGAGAGAAGGAAAATTAAAAAATATAACTTACAATGTAGATATATAAACAGGAAAGGAAGGAAAAGAGATAGAGAGAGAGAGAGATTAGGCAGAGGCATCATTTATATTCTGGGGCAGTGAACGCATTTCATCGTACATTTCTGAACACTCGGCTGCAAACTCTGTCAATGCTTTGAAGAGCTCTGGCATGCGCATTTTGAGGCTTGCTACGGATTTCTCTCTCACATGTTTGCTTTGCGTCTGATAAGCTTCTTGTTCATGTTCCAACCTCTTCTTCACCGTTTCCACCATAAATTGCCTTTCTGCAAAACCATCGCTACTTCCTGTGTCTGCAGTTCTTTCAGGGTCGACTTCTTCGTCTGGTATTCTACGCTGCATGTATTTATTATACCAATCTTCAAATTGCCGAGTCTTACGAGCAAGTTCCTTTTTGGTCTCTTCACATTTGTACTTCAGTTTCATCTCTTCCTCTTGCTGATGCATTATAGTTTCTATTACAGCAGCAAAGTTGTAGATAGCGCTTCTTGCAGGCTCGTCTGGAAGTTTTCCAAGATGATCATGCCAAACTCCAAGGAGTCCTTGAATTGGGGGAGAATGAATCCTTGGTGGTGAAGAGACTTTCTCCTTCAAGCTGCTCTCAATAGGTGTAAGATTAAGCTTTAACCAACTGTTAAGTGCTTTTATATACTCCTTTTGATTGTTAATAAGCTTCTGAAATTGTGAATGCCACTCCTGCACAACAACAAACAGCTGTATTGTGCGCTCGTGATGGTGCTCACTTGTTTCCTTTGGTGATTGTGAAATATCAAGATATTTGAGATCTTGCAAGACACTTAATTGGTGCTCATGGTGAAATTGCATGGTTTTCCACATAGTGGCCATCCTACAGTCCATCGAAAAATAATTAAGGAATTGAATAACAGCATACAGAATACAGTCAGGATGAGAAGAGCAATGCTATATAAGATGATTATAGTAGTCGTGTTTTGCACCTCTACTGCACGGCGCCTTTAATTTTAATTTTACTTTTCTTTTTTCTCTCTTACATTTAATGGTTACGATAAAGTAGTAGTGCAGAACATGACCTAAACGTGGTTTACCATGACATTATTCACATGAAGATCCTTTCTATCCAGTGTACTTTAATTATTCACAAGGAACCATAAATCCATTTTCAAAATACAAGAAATATTAAATTTTAAAGGCAACATGAGTGAAGTGGTCACAGTATAAAATACAGAATAGCCCAAGAACATGTTTAAGAACAAGCTTATTTAGCATTCATCGGGATGGATGAGTAGCACAATTAGAATGAATAATGCATATAAACATTCACTTTTGACAGGCAAAATGTAACATGAAATGGTAATGAGTTGATATGTAGAACATCCATATCTTGCAAATTTTCATTGCAGATGATAAAGTCAACTTTTGTTTCTTCTTTCTTTCAAGTAGACTTATCAGATCAGTTTTAATACTGATGTCAATGAGTCTCAGAAAAACAAAACTTCCTTTGATTTAAAAAAGAAGAAGAAGATGCTGACTGAAGACACCTATTTCGAAAAGGTCCGAACTTAGCAAATAGTTATCTTAACCTTTAACAGAAAGAGGAAAACGTAACATCACGAGGTCTACCTAAAACTTGTTATCCACAGAAACACATGTATCAACCAATATGTACGAGCCAATAAAACCAGCACCACAGAATCCCAGGTTTCAGACCATCATTAAATTCAATATTCTCAATCCTTAACTATTTGCACTCATTTAAAAAATAAAATTAAAAAGAAAGATAACATGTCAACTTATGACTTACGAGAGCACTCTAACCAAATACTTGAACTCTCAAACTACTAAATGAAAACTCACCCATCAACAAGTTGAACAAGTTTTGGGTAGAGCTGATCATCTCTTAAGCGGTTTATCTCTGAAACAGTTGAATCCAAGGATTGCATATCGACAATATATCTTGTATGCAGATGACTAACAGCTGCTTTCGCTTTCTCCAATGCATCAGAATTGCCCCCCCGTTTCTTTAGCTTGTTCAATGAACTCACCTTCTTCTGGTACTCAATTTTCATAAGTTCACCTGCCTATCCAACCATGGCAGCCATAATAAGTTTTTTTCCAACAAGTAATTTAAGAACGTGTCAGACAATACAAGCTGAAAGTTGGGCCAGAAATAGGAGTTCTACTTGTGATCATAAACCTGAAGGAAGCAACATAGAGTAAAAAAGAGGGAGCGGTCCACTAGATTAGGTCATTTGTGTCATTTGCTCCCTTAGATTATAAGTAGTGTTATTTAATCATTTAGCTTCTGAAAAAGGACCAATTAAGAACAAAATATATATTTTAATGATTTTTAATTAAAATATCTTTTTTTAAAAGTAATATTTTAATATAAAAATATTAAAATAATATAATTTGTACTTAATTGGCTTTTTAAAAAATGATATTTTAATTAAAAATCATTAAAATATATATTTTGTTCTTAATTGGTCCTTTTTCAGAAGCTAAATGATTAAATAATACCACTTATAATCTAAGAGATGAAATAACACAAATGACCTAATTAGGACCTCTATCACACTTTCCTCTATAAAAAAAAGAAAGATATGATGAGTAAATTTCAGTGGTGAAACAGAGATAAACCACACATAACAGGGAAAAAAGTAAAGGAGGTCTGTTTTTACTTTCACTTCATCGTAAAGCTTTTTCTCCCATGCTAACAACTTATCCAGAACTGTAGCATGAGTTTCATGCTCTTCTGAATCAAAATCATCCTTTCCATCATCAACAATTGGCATTCCTTTAAATGACCTATTCCATGTAATCACACGCATAACTCTGGCAGAATGATCAATGTGCCCTGTGTAAAAGAATTATCAACATAATTCACATCTCAAAGTTAAGAGCAATAGTAAAGCAGAAGTATAATTACCCAACAAACAAGTACTTCTAATAAGATAACAAAGCTAATAACCAAACATACAAAAACAGACTCATCCATAGCATTGTAATTTCTCCATGCTATGCTATCAAATGATGCCCTCTTTTGATCTTCAACTTCTACCTCATTGATTTAATACATGCACGAAATGGTACGTGTACCTTATTCCCGATGAACTTGTAAACATAAACCTTTCATAATACTGAAAGAATTACCTCGATTATCAGCAAAGTTCGAGTGATAGTGCAACCTGGTAGCCTCAAGCATCTTGGAAACCTCATGGGCACTCTCCGAAGCTTTCAGAAAATGATCATCAAGGTCAACAAATATCTGCAACAAATTATTATTCTTCCCTCTCTTACCCTCCCCTGAAGTTGATCCACCCATCTTCACTTTCTTCAAACTCTTTTTTTCTACAACAGCCTCAGCCTCAGCCTCCACAGGAGGTTCCACAGGCTTCTCAGGCATGACTAATTCCTCTGCCTCAGCTCTTCTCTGCCTCTCCTTCGCAACAACCACTTTGGTGGGTCTTTCATCGAACACCTTCCTTTCAATCTCCTCCTTATTAATTCTAACCTCTTCAACATCATCCAAAGTTGGCCCGGGTATATTATCCACATTAAAGAAGAAATCCCAAGTAGAAACTTGAGGCGGGGGTGGAGAAGGTGGGCCACGTGTTCGCACCTCTTGCAAAGGTGGTGGACGTGGCGGAGTCCTAGTCGGCGATGATGGGACAGGCGGTGGAGCATCCATATCCTCTACAGCAACCTCCTTATGGCCACCCTTACTACTTCTACTCCTCCTCCTCAAACTACCTTCATTGGCAATCTCGTCGTCCTCGTCCTCGTCCTCGTCCTCATCAATCCGTTTGGGTTTGGACTTGACAGTCTCGGGCTTGGGAATGATCTGAGGCATACTAGCGGCACGCTGAATTTGCATCACCGGAGGATCGAAATTGACGGTAGGAGGAGGCGGAGGACGAAGATTCTCCATCGGAGCTTGAGGAGCGGTGGAATTGGATTGCGTTTGAACCATTAGTGGGTTTTGAACTTCACCTTGGCCAAAATCGCTTAAGGCAGCGCCGGTATTTTTCAGATACACGGCATAACCGGAATGGGCAGCCGCAAAAGCGTTTCGGGCAGACACAGCTTCTTTCATAAATTGTCTTCGGCTTTTACAGCGCGTGACTGCTTCTTCGTTCTCGATCTTCGATTGTGTACAGCCCATATTGCGATCGCTGTTGATATAGTGAAGAAAATAGTGGTGCCTAGGTGGTCAACGGATCGGTTATGGAAGAAGAAGCAAGCATGTAAGGTTTCTAGTTCCTACTGGTTAAATTGAGATTTGAGAGAGTTAGTGATGAGATTAGGAGGGTGGTTTACTTTTCTACTAGTGTGCCTTTTTTCTTCTTCTATGGTTGTGAAAAAGCAGGGTCGAACGGTGGGAGAGAATTGAGAGAGAAGGTTTTAGAGAATCACTACATTGACAAATGGTATCGTCTATTTTAAGTTTCTTATTTCTTATTTATTTTTTATTTTTCGATTCATTATTTTTTTCTGCTTATTTATTATTTTTTTCCTGCTTATTTATCTCGCAGTCAGGGGATTATTTGGGATTGGAGTTTATTGTTATTGGGATTTGATCTGTAATTGTTAATTCATAACGCTCTTAAGGGTAACCTTGGGATGGGACAAATTCTCCAAAAAATAGTTTATTGGCATATTACATATTTTAAAAAATTAATAATTTATAAGCGTTTTTTCGGAGTAACGGGTAAAAATATTTTAGGTTAAAAAATATATTAGAATTCAAATTCAAAAGATTTTATCTTGTTTAAAAGTGCTGGATACCGATTCGTGGGATGCAATATATATATATATATATATATATATATATATATATATATATATATATATATATATATATATAATATATATATATATGTTTGTGTGTGTGTGTATTGTCTTTATTAAAAAAAAAATTAAAAATACTCTCAAAACTTAATCAAATATTGAGACGTAAATTTTACGAAAAATATTAAAAATATTGTCATTGTTTACAAAAATTTAAAAAAAAAAAAGTCTTAAAAAGTATGAATTTTTTTACAAAACTTTATAAGATATTAAAATGATCAATTATCGACATCTTTATTAGCAGATGTGAATAAGTTAAGGAAAAATTTTAGAGCTTACGAGTGATGCCAAAAAAAAAACATTTTATGTGACGTGTGGTGAAGCATATAATTCCTTATTGTGTAGAAGACATGAGATGATCGAGCCGAATTGTACATTGTGTAGAGATGGTATGAAGACTTTAACCATGCTTTTATAGAGTTGTTTGGTGGCAAAGGAGGTGTGGAAACAAAGTGTGTTGGCTCAATTCTAAATTATTATAAACATTTGGATGTTGTAGAAAGTATATGTTTAAAGTTCAGAAAACTCAACGATGAAAATATGTAGCTGTTGGCAAATCTGATGTATTGGGTTTGGCAAAGTAGATATGCAACCGTTTTTTAAGGAAGGTAATGTATATTGAACATATCCGAAAATAAGCTGTACAGCAAGTAAAGGAATGGGTTGTGTAGTAAGGAATTATTTGGGTGAAGTGATGGGTGTTATACTGTTATTGCTAGTAGACGACTCTCTTCCAAGAGTTGCTGAACTTTGGACATGGGCTTCGTTTCAGTGGGATTATTGGCTTTTATAGGGTTGTTTTAGAGTAAGATTGCCTTCAAGCTATTCAATTGATTAATAGTCAATCAAGCAATCTTTTCGACAATGGTGCTATTGTTTAGGATATTCGTAGTTTAATTATTTTTAATAGTTATTTCTCTTGTTCGTATACATCTAGAATGACTAATTATATTGTTCATAAATTAGCTAAATTTAGGATTATCTATCTAGATTTTATTAATTTGATTGAAATTGAGTCAACATTACTTTGTTCAGTCCTTGCATTTGATGTAACATTTATCAATTAATTAAAGAATAAAGTATCACAAAAATCTCTTAAATTATACCATTTAAATCATTTAATCTCTTCTATTAAAAATAGTGTTATTTAATTCATTAATTTTGTAAAAAAATTAATTAAGAACAAACTATATAATTTTACTGATTTAATATGAAATTGTTTAGGAAAAAATCAACAATAATAATATTAAAACGTAAAGTTGTTTAAATACATATTTTAATTTTTAATAAAAATTAATAAAACATTAAAATAAAATAGTAACAATTAACATATATTTAAAACAAACCTTTTGTGAATTTTTTCATATTAATTGTAACTTTATTATTGTTAAAGACTCGTATTTTAATTGTGTTTAATTATTTGACAGAAAAATAATAATATTTTAACAAAAAAATTATTAAAATAATATAATATGTTCTTAATTGACATTTTTTACAAAATTAAGGGACTAAATGACGACGTTTATAATATAATAAATTAAATGGCATGATCTAAAGGACTTATGTGATATATTTCTCTTAAATAAATATATATTTCTTAAAAATGCTAATTTTTTTTATTTAATACATATATTTTTAAATTCTTGTACTATTTATATTGATAAAAAAAATTTACTAATTAAATAAAATATTTTTTTTGGAAAAATATTTTACTATAATTAAATAATTAAAAATAAATAATTAATTAATTGTATTAATTATTATAAATATATAAATTTTAGGTGACCTAATGATAATTCCATTCAATGCAATTTATAAAATATTTATAATTAAAATTTGTGACATGGACATCACAAGATAATATAATATGAATATAATATTATATAAATAACAAATTTAGTTATAATTAATTAATTATTTATTTTATTTTTTTAAAAAAAATTTATTATTTTTTACTATTATATACAAACAATATGTACAAAATTAAAATAATTTTTTCTACGTGCCATCAAACAAATTAAAAAGTTATCATGGAGATTTTATGATTAAATATGAAACGATTACAACAGTTACTAGATCTCAAATTCACTGAAACAAAAAAAGTTATCATGGATATTTTATGATTAAATATGAAGCAATGTTATCGACTTATCGCCACTACAATAATCAATATTCATTGACACTTTTAAACATTTTCACGACGTATCAATCAATTCTAACTTTCTAAGTACTTGTACAAATGCAATGAGTTATTCTTTCCTATCATATCAATAAATCAAATCAAAAATTAATTTATTATAAAACATTTTCATATATTATAATTTTATTATAATTATAATTTATATAATAAATTTTTATTAAATATAATTATATAAATTTAATTATATTTATTAATAATATTATATATATTATTGATAATTTATTATAAATTTATGATAAATATAATAATTTTTATTTTTTTTAATATAAAAATATACTTAAATTTAGAGAACTAAACACGATCTAAATTATATATTATAAAAAAGTAAGAATAAAATGCGGTGAAGCACATGAAAGTAAAGGGTAAAAATTAAGATTATATATATTGAATTGTTATATATTAAATGATGTTAACTTAATTATTAAGTAATAAATTGAAAAAAAAAAAAAAGAGAGAGATTGAAAAGTAAGTAATAAATATTGTTATAAAAAAAACATTTTCGAATAGAAAAGTATGAAAATCCTAGTGGATGATCCAATCAAGGTGTGTGGGAAACAGCTAGTGGGAGTGGAGTGTCGAGATACGTCAGACAGCATCAGCAACAATAGTATGAGACGTAGAGGATCTGGAGCCACCCAAGCGCATTTAGCGAAACACGAGCATAAAAGCAGACCACTGCTGCTGTACGCCTGTTTTTTGTACTTGAGGCTTGAGAGTTGGGTGGTGACGGAGAGGGAGAGGGAGAGAGAGAGCAGGCTTTAGGGAGTTACTTTTTTTCGTCACTCCTTTATTATTTTCTTAATTGTGACTTTATTGGCATTTGATAAAGCTAAATTCGGTAACGGCCTTCGCCATCTCAGTCAGATTCTTTACTTAAATGACACATTGCACGTAAATTGACTGTCACATTCTTGTAACAACTCAGAAGATAGACTGTCAGATGTCGATGTTCGTGGGACCAAGTCATACAACCGAGGAACTTCTATTCTATATCCCTCAATGCGACTGTATTTGTAGGCTTCAAGCATTAAAAATTCAAAATATTAAATAATTTTGAGACCGAGTGTAAATATTGAAGACCGATTAATTAATTTAAATTATGTTATATATCAAATAAAATATCAATATTAAATTATATATTAAATTAAAATTTTAAAATAATTATTTAATCATTTAATAATAATTAAGAGATTATTTATATTATAAAATGTATATTAAAATATTTTTTAATTTATCAATATTATATATAAAAGTTTAAATCACGCTTAATATTTTTGAACAAAATTATCCTTCGATTTGAAGTAATTGATATTGATTGTCCTTTTTAGATTTATTATCACATTAAATAATGACTCAAAAATATAATAATAAAATAAGTATCGTATCTAATAAAAATTCTAATTATATGATGATTATTGTATCGAATAAAGACTTAAAAATTATTTTTTTTATAATTAATTTAAAAATATAAAAATTAATTTTAATATTATTTTAAATATATTATAAAAATTAATAAATAAAATAATTTACGTATAATATTTGCCTTTTTTAATTAGTAAGGATTCAAATCTACTGCAGTTCATCAGTGTTGCTAAACTAGTCCTAGTGGAAACGCATAGCCAATAGAGGTAGAGACTACAGACAAAAAGCATATTTATTGCAATAAATTATATATAATTATATTAAATTTAAGCGTAATTAATTATATTATAATTAATTTACATAATATTTAATAATATATAAGTAGTAGAATACAATTATTTATAAATATTTTAATAAAATAATTTATATTTAAAATATTTATTATAATTAAAATTGTTTATAATTTTTTTACATAAATATTTAATTTTTTTACATTTTAAAAAATAAAAAAAATATTTTTTAATTTGATATAAAATAAAAAATCTAAAAATATTTAATTTTATAATTAAAAATTTTAAATATATTAAGATAAATATTTAATACTATTTAAATTCACCTTGGTATATAAAATTTATACATAATCTTGTAACTTTTGTACAGAAAAAAAGAGACATTAATTCTTAAGGTCATTATTTTATATTTTTAACTTATGTTATTATATTATATTTTATTTGGATAATTTGTTTTTTCAAAAGATTTTTATTTTTATCAAACGAGGCCCAAAAAATTTGAGCCATTAATCAATAAAATTTTAATACTATACGAATTTTATATAGTGTATAAATAATATAAAATATCTACGATTAATATTTAAAGTAATTAAGTATTATAATTACTTATAATCACGTTATACATTTAACAACATGTACCTAAATGCACTTAATCCTAAAACAGAGCTTCTACTTAAGAGCAGCAATACGTGCAGCCAATTCATCGTAATCAGGTAGCTTAGGATGAGATCGAGGCACTTGGGTTTCAAACGAACCGGTCTTTGACATCTCATTTGGATTTACTTCAGGAGGAAGAGACAATGCTCTGACTGGTTGAGAGTCTGATTCAGTCTTCCTACTCCCATGGCATGGAGCGTCACTATCATCTGTTGCATCTCTGCCTCTCCAAGACAAGCCGCCCTCCTGTCTTTTGCTATCTGCTGTTGTTTTAGTTTCGGCATTGTCCATACTAGGAGTTGATTTAAAGTTTCTTCTAACTGATCTCGGTTTCGGTTTATCATAAGTACTGGCTGACTCATCCTTCTCATTAGCTTTTGGTTTGAAATAAGGGGGTTGCATAAATCTGTAGTAGAAGGGTTTCTTACTATCTGCATCGTCATCAGAATTGCTTCCTACTGAAGTAATACTTGAAGAGTTCTTTGGACCATCATGGGATATATCTGTGCTTGTTTCATCGTCACTTTCACTTTCTTGGATTGCTTTGTACACTTTCATTTTATTCCGTTGCTCTTTTTGAGGAAGGTTATTTTCTTTGCTTTTCTGACATTTGTGCAAATCATCATCATTGTTGCTTAGAGGATCATATTTGGGCTAATCTTGCAAGAAAGTAAATGCACTATTCAAAATGAAACTAATAACTTCAAGAAAATTAAGAATTATTTATTTAGGAAGGATCTGTTTCTTCTCATGAGACCACGTAAAAGCGCTTCTGACAGTAAATCAAACGCTTTAAGATCAATAAAGAAAAAATTGTTACAAGTGCATTTAGAAAAAACACATTTTGTGCTTACAGAAATAAGCACAAACTGCTTTTTTTTTCTTTCTAAAATCACTTATGTTTAAAACTAATTTCTAACAGAAACACAAGCAAATCAACTGATATCATGCATGGCACTTTGAAAGCACAAAAATTCTCTAACTGTACATTGATGTTTCCTTCAACTATGAACTTGTAATTGGCAAATGGAGAGATATAAAGCAAGGCTAACCTGAACTGGCGGAGGAGTATATAGTTCCTGAACTGGCGGAGGAGTATATAGTTTCTGTTCCAAAGCCTTAGTATCCCATTCAATTGAAAATTCATTTGCAATCTCTTGCATCGCCTGAAGCTTCATCTCCTTACTAAGAGGATGTCCCTTTAGTTTCTCCATCAACTATGCAAAAAGACGTATCGAATGCATCAGCAATAAAAAACAATCTACTAAGCTACGCAGTTTGCAACCTTTATTTGTTTGAGCTAGAGATGGACTCATTGGGCTGGCAAATCATGTCAAACAAGTCATCTTTGGGTTACCTTGATATTGACTTGACTTAGATAAGCATTAATTCAAACACGTAGGTGTCAAAGAGGTCGGGTGTCAAATTAGCGTGTCGTGCCGGTATGTGGCCCATTAGCTAGCGTGCCGTGTCGATCATTGGCTCGTATATGGGTCGTACAGTGGCTCCATTCTTGGCACGTGGGTTTTGACGTGCCGTGCTGTGCTCGGTTCATTGGGTTGTGCTTAACGGGCTAGCACGGCCCATAACCCATTTATTATATTTTTATTATATATTTATTTAATTACTTAATTAAAAATTATTAATAATGCTTTAAAAAATTAAAGTGAGAGTTGAACTCTCACCCTTTTATTTGATACATTATTAGGAATTTATTAGAGTATGTATAATTTTTATTAAATGTAAAAAAATTTATTTACTTATTGGTATTTTTTTAAATTAAATTTTAAAACACTAAGGCTTTGCGTGCCGTCTTGGTCCACTTCGTTACTAGCAAAGGGTTGTGGCCTTACCATACTACTCTTTTTGACTAACAATCTGTGTCGTGTCGAATATTTGGTGGACCGTTGCTGGCCTAATGGGCCGTGCCTGGCCGACCCATTTGACACATCTACCTGATAATATATCAAGTTAGGTTTCATTAACCCTAACATAACCTAATAAATTAATGTGTCAAACGGATCGTATTTGAGTTAACTTAATAACCTGTTAAGACAATACTAAACTTAACACATGTTGCAATATGGATTGTTTAATTTCTAAGAACGAAGAAATAAAATAAAATAAATATAATATCTCAGTGATGAAAAAATAGAAATACAAATGATGATGAATGAGATAACCACGAGTGAGATAGAGACTAACAAATAATAGGTGACAAAAATGAAAAAAAAAAAAAAAAAACAAGTGTATAACGTAGGACAAACAACAGAGAAATGTATAAGGAAGAGGGTTGGAACTTAGGCGTAAGAATTTGTTTTGAACTTTTAATGTTTTATTATTAGTTTTACGCTTTTTTTATTTTTTCTATTTCAAAACCTTTAAATATTTAAATAACGGGTCTAACAGGTTGACTCATCAATAACTAAAATCCAACTTGTTTTTATTTATTTATATATTTAAACTAATTGACCCAAAATCATATCGAATGGTGTTCATGTCATGTTTTTCGAGTTGTGTTAGAAATTGCTACCTAGATTTATTACCTCTTTATTTGTATAAGCTTCAAGGGAATCTTTATATTTCTCAGTAAACATTTTTCTGAGATCACGTAGTTCAGGCAAATCACCAAATCTTGCAGCAGCATAAATCAAAGAGGCAACAGCTTCCTTACATTCTTCAGGGCACTCACTATAAGCATTTTTAACAGATAATGTCAGAAACAATGAGCAAGAATTATCATGAAATACACATACATGTATATGTGTTCATTTGCGAAATGAATATAACGTTGCGAAAGCTACGCGTACCATTGCTTTTGCATAAGAGAAAGATGACTTGTAATGCATCCACAAAAATTCTCAACTAACTGGTAGCATAAGGATATATTTTTCTCAACGAGAATACCCTCAATCTGCTACAGAAAACAACAGAGTTAAAGCAACACAATTAGATTTATGCAGAGAATTACATGAAACACACATAAATTCATAATCATGGACAAGTAGCTTTATGGACAGAATAGGAGGCCATGTGGATACAACACATGTTCTTATGTGGGAACAAGAGGCATTATATATGTGTCCCAGTATATGTCACAATGGTGCCAAAAATAAAATAACTAGATGAGGGAATAATACTATGAAAGACCACTTTTGAGTTGTGTTATGCACCATTGCTCTATTTGAATATAGAATTCAAGACAAAAGAATGGATTATATATAATATGTATTGTAACTAACAATATGAAACAAAAAGTAATTAGAAATTACCCTGCCATAGGCATTAATGTCTAGGCCATTACTAAGAAGATCCGCTACATCTTTCTTCAAAAACTTGTGCACTGCATTTTTCTTCCTTGTTATAATATCAAGCCTCGTTTTCAAGAGTCTTAAATATGATTTGCTGCGTGAAACATATAATATATTCTGAAATAAGGGTTATTTTTTAAATAGTAAATAAAATTAGATAATATAATTCAGTACAAACCATTTGGACTGAAATTTCGGTTTCATTAACCCTTCAAACATCTCGATGTCTAAGGCTTGGTAAAATCTAAATGGGTTTTTGAAAGAAAATAAGAAGATTGCGGAAATGGGTTTGCTTAAAGAAGAATGAGCAAACTAAAGAATGACTGTTAAATTAAAAATGAGATCATGAGGTAAAGCCAAGAATCGTCATACAAGAAACCCAAAACAAAAGAAATTGTAAAAACGGTTGGGTTTCAGAAACTTGTTAAAGAAGACGAGTCTTTGAAAAACTAGACAGAGAAGATGGCCGGGCTAGCAACTGATATCATTCATTTTCTATTGATTGTATGAAAATTAATCAATTCAAGATAAATGGGCAAATTTGAAATGCGTGAAAGAGACGATCTTTCCAAATTTGGCACCAAATTAACGTAAAAAGAAATTGAAAGATAAAAATATTAAACTCAAGAAGCTGAAAGGATAATTCTTATTTATTATACTCGGAATTGAGAGACGAATGGTCAATGACTCTGAGACAAGAAGAATTATAGCTGGTTTTGAGGGAGAGAAAGCTAGAGCATCTTGCCACGTGGAACTTTCTCCAAGTTCGCTCTCAGCTGAATTTTTTATTTTATTTTTCCTTCCGGCGAAAGAAAATTAAAAAAAAAACAAATAATAGAAAAGATAATTAAGATGAAAAAGCTTAATGGTTTAATTAAAAATAGAAAAGGCCGCTTGTAGACCAACCACCTGTCATTTAAACCTTAATTTTTTAAAATATGAATACATATATATCATTAAATTCAGTGGTTATTTTATCTATTTATTTTACGCTATTTTTCAGCTTTGAACATTGCATAAAATTAGCCCCTAATCCCTATACAATCGGAGGCTCAGAAGTCAGAATTATTAAAATTTATGGATAATGTTATTTGGTCTTAAATTAATTTTTGGTATTTGACCGTCAAAATTAACCAAGGATTATAAGTGTAAGGGAAGGACTTGAAAACAGAAGAAAACAAAGAGCAGAGTTAGGGGGAATTTGTCTTTTGGGATAAGGGAACCTAAGAAGTTCCTCATTTCTTGAGATAATGAGAAACAAGAATTTAGTAACTCTAGCTTGATGGGCCGGCAGCCATTTAATTTTTCTTTTTTACATTGCACTGTGCACAGTAATACAATCATTACAAGTTAGAAGTAAACTGACATAACTAATTTTTATTAATCTTATTTTAATATAAATATTTTAATTGTAATTTTTTTTACGTATAAAATTTCTATTAAAATAAAAATAGTAAAAAAATGATGACATATTTTTCTACGAAAAAATTAGAAATAATTTATTTTATATACGTGTTAAGCTAATATATATATATATATATATATATATTTTTTTTTTTTTTCCTCGAAAGATATGAGTTGGATGTAAAAAATAGTACTACTGTAATGCACCAATATTATTATAGATCATAAATTTTGGAAAAACTCTCAAATTTAAGGAAATATATATTTATCTAAGATCAATGATGGTGAATTAAGACTTAATATTGAAGTATATATTTTAAACTTTAGACCTATTGTCCAATAAAATTTGGTGTATTAAATGATGCTTGATATCGTTAAATAAGATAATCAATTGTATTTGCTGTTAAATTTGAATAGTTCATGAGCAAAAGCAAAAATTAATTTGCTTAGTTTTGTAAAACGGGTGGGTTGGGTTGTGTTTGTGTCCATCGTATTATAACAGGATTTGTTCATGGATTTTCATCAATAATGTTTGTACAAATTCTTATTTATAAATCATTATAATAATTATTTTTCAAACAATTTAGGGTGCATTTTATAATGACCTAGATTCTTTATTTTTTTTTAAAATAATTTTTTAATTATGATTGATGATAATTCTTAATTTTAATTTTCATATTTCAAACGAATAATACTAAAATATTGGGTGATTTTTAAACCTTTAAAATAATATTTTTGAATCATATTTTTAATTTTCAATTTTATTTCTTTCATTTTCATTAAGACATTTTTTTACAAGTAAATCACATATTATGACTTATGTATCTACCAATTAAAAATATTTGTCTTTGCACGTGAATTGTTTTATTTATTTTAATTTTTTACTTTAGTTAATTTTTAAATTAATTGTAAAAATAAAATAATATTTAAAATTTCTTATTAGATGTGATATTTATTATAATAATATGATTAAAATTCTTATTAGTTGTGATTTTTATTCTATTATTGTATTTAGAGTTCTTATTTAATGTGATAATAAATTATAAATGTCAAAGCTTAAAATGTAAGAATAATTTTGTCTAAAAAAATTATTAGGCTTAATTCAAGTTTTTATTTGTAGTATTAAATAGATAGATTTTGAAATAAAATAATTAAAAACTTAAAATTTATAAATAATAATATTTTTTAAAAGTTTATAAAAAAAATTATCAAACAACTTATAAATATCTTTTAGTTTTTTTCTTAAAAATTATTAAGTATAAAATATTATCAAATTTTTATAATGAAATTAAAATTTTAAAATATAATTTTTTAATTATATATCATAAATTAAAATTATTGTTAATATCTTATTCTATTTTGCTCGACTTCAAAAGATTGATAATTATTATAAATTTTTGATATATAACATGTTTTGTTTACCAATACACAAACATTCGTTACAGTTAATTATTGGACCTTATTATTATATTATTCCCTTAAAGTCAAGCATTAACAAGTAACGAAAAAATTAGGGAAAATTGACAAAAAAATAAATAAATAAATCCTAATATAACATATATTTTCTATGTATCATATATAATGGTAATACTAATTGGAAATATTGTTTATTCAGTGGTTAGTTTTTTTCTTTTAATTATGTGATCCCTTTTATCTCTCTCTCACTTTCAATAGTAAAAACGACAACAAATTATTTACTTAAGTAGATACAGAAGCTACTACCACAAACAAGAGGCCACATGACTCTTTTTTTTTTTTTGGGAAAATAATTTAAGTTTAATATTAATAAATTTATACATAAAATAGAATGTTTCATAAATTTTAAATTTTAAATTTTTATCACTTAAAATCTCATTATAAATTTAATAATTAAAATATATTTACATTTAAATGAAATTTATATAACATATTTATTCAACAACAAGCAAACAATAACTAATATACATTTTTTACTATTTTTATATTGCCTGAGCTCTAATCCAAGATCCGTCAAATATTAACATAAAGAATGCATATAAGTAAAGGAAAATAAATAAGTATTTTATTCCTTTATCTAAACAACAACAAACAAAAAATGAGAGAATTTTAACCGTAACTAAGCAATTCATTTAATTATCAAAATAAATATTATTATCATATAAAATTTGATAATGAGATTTATTTTGATCCTTTAATTTTCCAAAATATAACAATTTTTTTTTGTTATTAAAATCACTATAAAATCACTAGAATGCGGAAACTGAAAGGTCTAAACGAGGGTATAATCGTGAAACTATAATTCTCCTTATACACGTGGTTAGCACGTGCAATCAGACCAATCCTGTCTATAAAGTAAGTGAAAGGATGAATCCCTCGTTGCAGTATTGATCATTAGGGTTGGGTTCATCTGCATCCCGACTTTCCTCCTAGCTTTCTATTCGTATTGCCTGCCCCTAGATCTCAATCTCCAGTCATGTCGAAGCAAGGTACACTCAATCCCCAGATTTTTGTTAGTCGTGTATTGAATTTGATGCTGAAGGCTTAGCTATTTTCATTCGAGAATGAAACTTGGAATTTCTTGAGATTTGTTTTATGAGATTAACTCTTGTAATTTTTCAGGCGGCAAAGCGAAGCCTTTGAAGCAACCCAAGGCTGAAAAGAAGGAGTACGATGAGGTTAGTAATTATTTTGGTTATTACTTTATTCGAATTTCTTGATTAGATATTCGATAATTTTGGGTCCATTGTTTTTACGGTCGTAGCAAATTTTTAATAAAAGAAAAATAAATTGATTCATGTTGGAGAATTGTATGCATCAATGTCAATATAAGAAAAATATTTATATGTTTCTAAATTAGTCTTATTTGATATATAGATCGTGCTGCTTTTCGCCTAACTTGGACTATATAGCACTAGTCTTGATTAATTGCTTAGGTTACCGAATTTAGGGAAGGAAAAAGCTAAAAAGTGTTAATTCTCGCATCACTTTTTAAAATTCGTGTTTTGAAGTTTCACTTTGCCAAGCATATGAAGCATTTTTAATTAAGTAGGAACTAATTGCATTAGTTGACACACTTCGTTGATGGTTTTAGATTTTAGTAACACATATCAGTGCTCAACCCTTGCAATGAATAGACACATGGTTAAAAATTTGACCAGAGGAGTGAGTATTACCGATGTTTCCTAGTAAGTCTATATCTTAATCAATAGAAGTTGATGAAGAGTGAAGACTATTTATTTGAACAGCTTTTTTTTCCTCTATTGTTGTCTGATCTTAATTTTGGTATCTTCTGAATTTTGTCATGAATTGGTACCACGGCTGCCTTTTATTGGTTAATTGTGTTTTTGAACTTCATATTCTTAGAATTGGATAATAACATAGCACAATCATTGCAGCTTGACCTGGCTAACATTCAGAAAAAGAAGGAAGAAGAGAAGGTAATACTCTGTTCCATTATATGTTGTTTTCTTTGTAATTGGTGGATGACCTGGTTGCTAATGTTTTGTTATACCTTGCAGGTATTGAAGGAGCTTAGAGCCAAGGCGTCACAAAAGGGGAGCTTTGGAGGCTCTGGTCTCAAGAAAAGTGGAAAGAAATGAGGGTTTCTATAACCTTGTCTGAATGCAGAACACAATATGTCATACTATTGAACTGTAACTATAATTGATGTTATGACCTCTCTAGTCTTTTCAGTTGATGTGATCATCTACTATCTTCCGAATATGCTCCTAAATGTTTCATCCATGTCAGTGTGTAATGCGTAATAAAACCTTTGAATTTATGCTGACTATCTTTTGTTTTTTATATTTTTTTGCTTGGGTACACTTGAATTTGCTCCTTGCTTCTTTGGTTTGGTTGTGCTTTGTTTGCGCAATTATTCATAGGATGTGTACAGAATATGTACTTGCTCTTCTAGATTTAGGGTAGCGTGTTCGATTTTCAATAGTGATTTTAGAAAATATGCTTATAAATACAGTGCCTTCTAAACCCATAAAATTTATAACACTCGAAGTAGAAAGTTTAGAAAATATGTATCCTTCCTTTACAAAATTTTTGGGCTGAAAGATGCATCATTATAGTTTACTTGCTCTTGTTGGTCTTTATTACCTAATCTTCGATTCATTACGATAGATGCAACGATTTACGTTGGTAAAGTAGTAATTACGATAAATTATTTGTTAGTTTCGAAAGAAGCTGATATGTTTGTCTCTTATTCACCCTTACACTTGATAGTCGGGGTGGGCATAGGTTTATTATTTGACTATTTTATAAATCGATTTTATATCGGTCGTTTTGAAAGCTCAAAACTTTGGTGCCAAAAAATAAACTTTTAAGCTTACCTACAAAATTGTTCTTTAGACTCAAAACTTTGGAGCCAAAAAATTAACTTTTAAGCTTACTTACAAGATCGATCTTTAGACAATAGAGAAAAACAAAGTACATAAATATATTCATCGACATAAAATATTAGTATTTATTTTAAAGTGTAATTCACATAAATTAATGATACATTATCAAAGAATTTGTTAATGTTTATGTGAAATATTGTTAGAATTAAATACTCTTTAGATAACATTATAAGCCATCTTTTATTTATATTTATATTTTTATATACATTCTAAATAAAATATTAGAATAATCATAATTTAATAATAGCAAAAATTATAATATATGAATAAATCATAAAAAATACTTGAACAAATTATTGTATTAAAAATGTAGATTCAATTATATATTATTTAATTACTCTTTTATTGACTTTCTCTCCGCCTTCTCTCTAGGTTTTGAACTGTGCTCAGCTTTATTGGCCGCCGGCAGGTAGTTTTGGCTGCTGGGCTGGCGGCCAGTCCTTCTCTTCTACTTTTCCTTTCGTTCTTTCTGTCGATCTCTGTCTTTTTTGGGCGTTTTCCCTCGCTCGTTGTGTTTGCTGTCGTCTCCGACAGATCTCGCATTTGTGGCCATTTGTGTCTCATCTCGGTGGCGAGGGGCTGCTCGGAGCATCTTGTAGCTGGTACCTTTCCCACTTTCTCCGATCTGGCTCTGGTCTGCATTTGATCTGTTTTGGTCGTTTTCGGTCTGCTCTGGTCTCCTCAAGCAGCTTTGGTCGGCTTCCTTGAGCGGCTCCGGCAGTTCAGTTCACCAGTGGGGTGGAGGAGGGTAGTTTTGGTATTCTAGTTTTATTATGGTTATTTTATGTGTGTATTTTAATATGTTTTTTAATAATGTCCTGCTATTTTGGTTTACATTAAAATATGCAGGTTTGTTGTGTTGTAATTTTGTTGATGAGGGTTTTGATTCCCCTCTTAATGTATTGTCTGAATCTGAGATTTATTCACTTTTCTATTTCTTATTTGAGTTAGGCATTAAAATGAGTCAGAATAAAGAGCTAATATGGAACGCTCATGATTATTCGCTCATAGTTACGTGTTTCTTAAATAACACGTGGTCGTTCAATAGCCTAATTAGTTTCCTAACTGGGTTTTGGAATTGGGATGTAATTTTAGTTTCGATGTGCTTTAAGTTTGTAATTTGGACCCTTGTTTAATGAAATTTACATTTTCTTATATAAAAAAAAAAAAATTGTAGATTCAATTTGATTTTATCATTTTTGAAATCTACATTTGAATCTACTATATCAATTTATATAATTTTCAAACTTATTTAAACCAATCAATTTCTAAAAACAAAAAATAGGTTCAATTCGATCTTGAACTCAAATTGTTCGGTCGATTTTTGCAAAAATTGTTGAAATCCAGCTGTACTAGCCGTTATGTTTCTAGCCGTTATGTTTCTAGCTGTTAGCATTCTTTTATTCCTTTTTGTTATTCCAATTCTATTATAAATTAGTGATCAAACATTGTAATACATAAGAGAAATAATACAACAAAGTATTCATCTCTGCATTTTCTTAACATGGTATCAGAGCATTTTCGATCCTAATCACAAGCAACCACAACATTAACAGCATCAACAATTTCAACATCAACATCAACAACAAAATCAGCAACAACAACAACATCAACATCAAGCAGCATAAACAACAACTAAAAAAAAAAAAAATACCAGCAGCTGCCTCGTCGCCAACAGCCCATCGCCAGCGCCACTAGCCCGCGCCAACAGCCCATCGCCAGCGCCACTAGCCCGCGTCAACAGCTGCCTCGTCGCCAACAGCCCATCGCCAGCGCCACTAGCCCCCGTCAACAGCTGCCTCGTCGCCAACAGCCCATCGCCAGCGCCACTAGCCCGCGCCAGCGCCACCAGCCCAGTAGCAGCAGCAGCACCGCTGCAACCTGAAGTCGTACAGTCAGCAGCTCAGCCACATCGCCAGTCAGCAGCTCAGCCACATCGCCAGCCACACAGCAGCAACAGCCGTCAGCAGCAGCTCCACCGCAGCAGCAGCTCCACCGCACCAGATCCAGTCAACGACACACCAGCTCCGTCTTCATCAGCCCAGCACCGTCAGCAGCAGATCCAGTCAACGACACACCAGCTCCGTCTTCATCAGCCCAGCACCGTCAGCAGCAGCTCCACCGCAGCAGGAGCCGTCTTCAACAGTCCATCGCCGTTCCAGTCCGTCCAGCAGCTACGCCGTTCCAGTCTGTCCGTCGCCAGCAGCCACAACAAGCAGCTCCGTCCGTCCGTTCCTGCGCCAGCTTCTGCGCCAGCTTCTGTATCAACTCCTGCTCTGTCTCATTATATTATCTACCATACAATAGATATATAAACACAAACCCTACCCACATTTTTAAACTCAAACCCAAACCCAAATCCAAACTCTACTCACATTTTAAGCCCAAATCCAAACCCTACTCACATTTTTAAGTCCAAACCCAAACCCAAACCCTACCCACATTTTCAAGCCCAAATTTTCAAACCCAAACCCAAACCCAAATTTTCAAACCCAAACCCAAACCCAAACCCAAACCCAAACCCAAACCCTACCCACATTTCCAAACCCAAACCCAAACCCTACCCACATTTTCAAGCCCAAATTTTCAACCCAAACACCAATCCTCAAATTCTACTATGAATTCATCACATCCATTTTTTATTCATCATAGCCGATCACCCAAACGCTGTGAACATTGTAATAGACATGGTCATACCATTGCAGAATGTCGAACCCTCAAATTCTATTGCAAGTTTTGTGATAGGAGAGGTCACACTGAGGAACGATGTAAAATAAAAAATGGTACATGGGTTCCTAAGCAACAACATCAAGGGTCTAAAAGGAACATCAACTCACGTGGTTTCTTTCCTACTGCCCACGCAACAAACACATCTTCAGCACACAATTTCCAGTCAAATGGTTCCCAGGCAACAACCCATCTAGCCTCTCAATCCAACCCTTTACATGAGTTTTCTGCAGAGCAACTCCAACAATTAGCACAGGCTGTCTCCATGATGGGTTCAACTCATTCCTCTGGTAATAGTAATGCTTATGCAAAAGCTGCAGGTCTGGCTCCTTTTTCCATTACCTCTATAAATTCTGTGTTCACTGAACCTTGGATTTTAGATAGCGGAGCTACTGATCACATCACTTATGACCCCACAGTTTTCACTCACAAGGAATCATCAAAAATAACCTTTGTTAAATTACCTACTGGTTCTCATGCCCCAATCACTTCCACTGGCACCATACCATTCAATGCAAATATCACATTAGACAAAGTTTTATGTGTTCCATCTTTTCACTTAAATCTAATATCTGCTAGCAAACTCACTACTTCTCTAAACTGTTGTGCCATTTTGTTTCCTACCTTTTGTGTTATACAGGACTTGGCTACGGGGAAGATGATTGGCTCGGGTAAACAGCGTGGTGGTCTATATTACATGTCTCCACTACAAAAGACGTCTATCTCATTTCAAGTTTCACTCTCATCCAACCTATGGCACATGCGACTTGGACACCCATCCCCTGCTCGTCTTCGGTTAGCTTCTCCATTATTACCCTCTAAAAATATTTCATTTGATAATAATTGTAATGTTTGTCCAATGGCCAAACAAACAAGACTTCCATTTCCTCACAGCTTAATATCAACTAAATCTCCATTTGATTTGTTACATTGTGATATTTGGGGTCCACACAAAATTGCCACACATTCTGGGGCACGTTTTTTTCTCACTATTGTAGATGACTTTACACGATGCACATGGATATTTTTGATGCAACATAAATCTGAAACCCAACACCTTCTCAAAACTTTTATTGCTTTTGCCAACTCTCAATTCCATGCCAACATTAAAACCATTCGGGTAGACAACGGGTCTGAATTTTTCTCCATGCGTAATTTTTTTCAAACTAATGGCATTGAATATCAGCGCACTTGTGTTTACACTCCACAACAAAATGGAGTCGCCGAACGCAAGCATCGCCATATTCTCACTGTCGCAAGATCATTACTTTTTCAATCTCACTTACCCCTTACTTTCTGGGGTGAATGTGTCTTGACCGCTGTCTATCTTATTAACCGATTACCTTCACCATTACTTTCCACTAAATCACCTTTTGAATTATTATACCACCGTTCCCCATCACTGGACCATCTAAAAGTCTTTGGTTGTCTTTGTTATGCAACTGTTGTTCATCCCATTCATAAATTTGATCCCCGTGCCACACGTTGTGTCTTTGTTGGGTATCCTACTGGCCAAAAAGGTTACAAACTCTACAATTTGGAGACAAACAAATTTTTTGTCAGTCGTGATGTCCGATTCAGTGAACATATCTTCCCTTTCTCTCAAAATTCGACCCCTCAGCCCTCCATTTCCTCTGATTTACTTAACAACTGGACTCCACCGATCGATACGCATGATGAACATGCCAACCCCACCCCTTCCCATACAGATAACCTCATTCCTCCCATCTTACCTCTGTCCACCTCCGTTGACCCCACCCCTTCCCATACAGATAACCCCATCACAGATAACCCTACCTCTCTCATCACACCCTTGTCTATCACACCCGTATCCACCTCCGTTGAACCCACCCCTCCCCATACAAATAACCCCATTCCTCTCATCCTCCCTCCTCGACATTCCACTCGCTCTACACATCCTCCAGCATGGCATAAAGACTACCACATGTCCAACCATGTCAATCATTCAACCTCAGGGCCTCGTTCTGCATCAGGTACTCGGTATCCTCTTTCCCACTTCCTTACCTACTCCCGTTTATCTTCAGCCCATTGTGCTTTTCTTACTAACATTACAGGTCACACAGAACCCACATCTTATGCTCAGGCTATTCTTGATCCACATTGGTGTCATGCCATGACTGCAGAACTAGAAGCTTTAAAACACAATAACACTTGGAGTTTGGTTCCACTACCTGTTGGTCATAAACCGATTGGATGCAAATGGGTCTATAAAATCAAATACAGGTCTGACGGCACCATTGAACGTTACAAGGCTCGGCTTGTTGCTAAAGGCTACACTCAAATTGAGGGGATTGATTATCAGGAAACTTTCTCTCCTACAGCCAAACTCACTACCCTCCGCTGTCTTCTTACTGTTGCTGCTGCTCGCAATTGGTTCATTCACCAATTAGACGTTCAGAATGCTTTTCTCCATGGCGATTTACATGAGGTGGTATACATGGAACCTCCTCCCGGTCTTCACCGACAGGGGGAGAATATTGTATGTCGGCTCAACAAGTCTCTCTATGGTCTCAAACAGGCTTCCAGAAACTGGTTTTCTACATTTTCAAATACCATTCAAAAGGCCGGTTATCAACAGTCTAAAACAGATTATTCTCTTTTTACCAAGGTTCAAGGCACTTCATTTACTGCAGTTCTTATATATGTTGACGACATACTTCTCACGGGAAATAATCTTCAAGAAATGGAACATCTCAAAAGGTTCCTTCTCAATCGCTTCCGCATAAAAGATCACGGAGATTTGAAATATTTTCTGGGCATTGAATTATCTCGTTCTAAGAAAGGTATTTTCATGTCTCAAAGAAAGTACGCACTTGATATATTGCAGGATTCGGGACTTTTAGGTGCACGCCCAGACAAGTTCCCAATGGAACAAAATTTGAAACTCACTCCTACAGACGGAGAGCTACTGAATGATCCAACAAAATACAGGAGACTGATTGGCCGATTGATCTACCTTACTGTCACAAGACCTGATATAGTCTATTCTGTTCGAACACTAAGTCAATTCATGCATCAGCCTCGCAGACCTCACTGGGATGCCGCCATACGAGTTCTTAAATATCTCAAGGGGACTCTAGGTCAAGGTTTGTTATTTTCTGCTACCAACAATCTTACACTAAAAGCTTTTTGTGATTCAGATTGGGGAGGTTGTTGTGCGACAAGGAGATCAGTTACAGGATATTGTGTTTTTCTTGGAAACTCACTCATCTCATGGAAATCCAAGAAACAAACCAATGTTTCAAGATCATCAGCAGAATCTGAATATCGAGCTATGGCCAACACATGTTTGGAGCTGATTTGGTTACGTTTTCTACTACAAGATTTAAAAGTCCCACAAACAGCTCCTGCACCATTGTTTTGTGATAATCAATCAGCTTTGTATATTGCTGCTAATCCTGTTTTTCATGAACGTACAAAGCACATCGAAATTGATTGTCACATAGTTCGAGAAAAACTACAAGCTGGAATAATCAGTCCTTCATATGTACCTACACGCTTTCAATTGGCAGACATTTTTACAAAGGCCTTAGGGAAGGATCAGTTTGTAACATTACGTGACAAGTTGGGACTTCATGATATTCACTCTCCAACTTGAGGGGGAGTGTTGAAATCCAGCTGTACTAGCCGTTATGTTTCTAGCCGTTATGTTTCTAGCTGTTAGCATTCTTTTATTCCTTTTTGTTATTCCAATTCTATTATAAATTAGTGATCAAACATTGTAATACATAAGAGAAATAATACAACAAAGTATTCATCTCTGCATTTTCTTAACAAAAATTACTCATCCCTGCTTGTTAGTGGCCTGGATCTGTGATCTTAACTTAACTAAGGACTAATTAATAACTATGGCAATCTATTCCACTTCGCTATTTTACCCGACTGCTTTTCGTGCTAAGAACAACAGTACACGAAACAGAAGAAGAAGAAAGTGTGATAATTGGTTTTAAAGTAGTTCTATATGCATTAAATTATAGTATAAATTAAATTACGTTTTAATTATTGATTGAATATAAAATTAAAAATATATAATGAATAAATAATTATAAATTTTTTTATTTATAAAACTAATTAAATTATAATAAAAAAAGTTATATTGATATTATACTTTGATAAATTCAAACTACACTATATATTTTGAAAAATTATCTCACGTGAGAAACCCATAACAAAAATAAAATAAAATTTTAGGAGGTATTAATTTTTGGAAAAATAACAAAATTAGTACCTCTTAAACTTGTAATAACAAAATTAGCACCCCTTATATTCAAATTTATATTTTCACAATTAAAAAAAATGATTAATATGTTATTTTTTTTAACAGCCATTCAATTAGAATTGAACGACGATAATTTAAATCAGTTCAATATTTCACGTTCAAATTGAAAGCTTAATATTATTGAGGGTGTTAATTTTATTATTATAAATTTTAGGGGTGTTATTTTCGATAAATTTTCTTAATTTTTTTGGGCAGAGAAACGTGGAGGACTGGAGGGTGATCATGCACCACGTGGCATACTTTTATCTCTCTGATCCCAACAAAATAGCATCCTGTGAGTTTTGCACGGTCCTTTATTCAATTTCAGTAGCTGTTAATTCTAGGACTTGGATTTTCTTTGTTTCTGACTTTGATTATTGACAACAATAGATAAAATAACGATTTGAGGTCCTATTATTTTGGAGACCGAAAGATGACGACAGACATTCAGATACAGTGTGTGAGATTCATTCTTTAAAAGAAATTTACTTAATTTATTGTATATTTTTAAGGTTTGAGAAGATAATGGCTTAAGAGCCCAACAAGAAAATGGTAGACTTGAAAAGGGAAAAAAAAAAAAAAAGATTGTTTTTTTTTTTATTCTTTGGTTCCTTGCAAAAGGAGAATTTGATATGAAATCTCAAATTTATTTTAATTCTCAGGATTTGATTGTGGTCACAGTGGGAGTGCGAGAAAAATGCATTTCTGGCCAGAGTTTGTAGAGAGCAGTTGGGGAAGAGAATTTGTGGCAGGTGGGTTTAGAGGTATAGCTGGGCCTGGGATTACATATATGGTCGTCCACTTGACATTCTTCGTATTATGCAACAGGGCTCATAAAATGGTTTTGCTTTTGAGCATTCTTCGTAAATCGAAATGTACCTTCTACTGATGGACCTTCTGCTCTTTTCAAAGGAATGTCTGCACCTTTGGCTTCTGTTCTGTTAGTTTTCAATTTTTCATGTTATATATTATCTTATTTTCACCATTACTTTCTCTGTACATATGATTACGATTACGATTATGATGTTACATACGTTTGTTTCTGAAGAAATGCTTCATGAACTATTTTCTTAACAGGAATCACAATGCTCAAGGGATTCAGAACATCCATTACAATCAAGCTTCAAGTAGACAGAGTTAAGCAAATATAAGCTCTCTCATCTTGTGCCTTTATGCAAATATATAGATGAATCCTATAAAGATTCTGACAAGATGAACATAAACAGGATATTATTATTCTTATTAATAGTTGCACGTAATGCAATTTACATATATATATATATATATAGCAAGTTCTATTCAAGTCATTATAAATGATCAATGCAACAGAGACAGACAAAAGTTTTCGGCAAAGGAAAACAAACCTCCTATTTCAAGCATTAAAGAAGAACAAAGTGCTTAATCTTAAGGGCCTCTATGCTACTGTTCGAGCCTATCCTCATTGAGGCTGAGACCTGCCATAGCATCAGCCAAACCACAGCTCGTCTCCAGAAGCACATGTGGATCATTGTAGTGCCGGACAGCCTGAACTATACCCCTAACACGCTTATATGGATCCGAAGAATTGAAGATTTCAGAACCCACAAAAACTCCATCACAACCCAATTGCATCATCATAGCTGCGTCCGCCGGAGTAACAATGCCTCCAGCGGCAAATTGAACCACGGGAAGTCTACCCATTTGCTTCGTCTGGGCAACCAGATCGTAAGGCGCAGCAATCTTCTTTGAAAAAGCGAAAACTTCATCTTCGTCCATATTGCTCAAAACCCTGAAATCCCCCATAACCGATCTCACATTCTTTACAGTTTCAGCAATATTGCCAGAACCCAGCAAGTCCCCTTGGGTCCTAATCATCGCCGCACCTTCCCTTACTCTCCTCAGAGCCTCCCCAAGGTTACGACAACCACAAACAAATGGAATTCTAAAATTATTCTTGTTGATGTAATGGTCTTTGTCTGCCACAGCTACAGCTTCACTTTCATCGATATAATCAACTCCAATGGCTTCGAGTATCTGCGCTTCAACAAAATGCCCAACTCGAGATCTTGCCATTACGGGAATGGAAATAGATCGCTTGATCTCCTTGATGAGAGCAGGATCAGACATGCGCGAAATGCCTCGTTGATTGGGTGGTTCGGATACAATAACAGAGCAAGCCCCTGCCTCTTCAGCGAGTTTGGCTTGTTCTGCATTAACAACTTCGAAATTGGCTCCACCACGCAGCATTTGCGCTATTCCGGCCTTGAATGAAAATGGATTTTCTTGGGATCAGTAACGACGCTGCTAGCATAGACAGTCACAACTCCGTCTTCAGCCATCTCCATGTGTTTGTTGAAATGTCTGAACCAAATACGAAAATGAAGCCAAGTAGATAAAACGAATATGGTGCTATATTTCGGTGAACGAATTCTGAAATTTTATACAAAGAGATAAGAAAGCAAGAACATAATTATTGGGATAATTCCAGAAACTTCGACGAGGTTTCCGTGTTGAATTGGGCGGATGGGTACATGGGGGTTATGAAGATGTAGAATCTTCCATGGTGATTAAGGCATCTTCCATTTTAGTCTTTGATTGCCTTTTTTTTTTTTTTAATAATAATTTTTAACATATTGTACATACTTGACTGCTAGTCAATAGTCATAATATGCTAAGCGGATAGTCAGTCTCGTGGCTAATGTAAAACACAGGTAGTTTTGGACTTTTACTTTAAAAATATTAAAATACTATTGGACCATTTATATTAGGAAAACAGCTTTTATAACAATTATTTTTATATACAACTTTCCACAAGTAATTGATTCTAACTGACGAATGAGCTCATGCTATTGAAGTTTTTACTGGTTAACAACTTTTGTGACAATTAAATGTATAGTTTGAATGAGAGTTCTTCCTGTTCTTTTAAGTGTATACATAATTTCTATTAGCTGACATTCAAACTCATAATTTTTTTTTTTTTTGGGTATTTACTTGAAGTATGTTAATTCATTCCATCTTAAAATTTTCATATAAGTTATTATTTTTATTTTATTTAAAAAAAAATACTACTTTATTCTCTTTTTATTATATATAGCAAAAATCTTGTTAGTCATATTAACTTATTTAATAAACTAAATGTATCATAATTCTTATTACATAAATAATAAATGTGTTTTTATTCTATCGGTTATTTTAAAGTTTGAACTGTTCACGAATCGAGTTAATTTATTCTTAACTAAAAATATTAACAAAAATACACCATTTCAATTTATTTATAAAAAATTTGACTTTTCCAATATAACCGACGAACTTTTTGGTTATTTTTATACTTCACAACTTATTTGTTATTCAAATTGTATTTTTACATATGAAATAGCCAATACTATATATACCGAATTATAAATTTAAGAGGTAATAAAATAATCTTAATTATACATAAAAATTTATTAACAATACTCTCTACTATTTTTAATATAAACATTAATTCAAGTAAATGATAAAATGCAGGTGTTAAATTGTTTTTATTTCAAAGAATATTTTTATTAAAATATAAAAAATTCTGACTTTACACAAAATTATTAAATTGTTAAAGGTTAGAAATATTCTTACAAATTATTATTTTTTAATACAAGTTCTAAATTGTTCCTATAGCTTGCCACATTAATAAATAAAACCACCCTCTAACATCTATCAAATCTTGTTGCACTGAGACAAAATTTTTCATTGGTACTATAATTGTTTTTTAAATAAATTTAAGAGTTTTACTTGCACTATTATTCTTTTTATTCAATTATTATAATTGATTTTAAAAAACACAATTTTTCACTAATTATTTTAAATTATAAAGAGATAAATTCTACATTTAAGAGAAAATGAACACTAATTTTACTACTAAATTATTAATATATGTTTGTTGCTTATTAATAACATATATAATGACTTATTGAAATGCTTATGTTATATTTAGTTTGCATAATAAAAATCCAATAAGAATATGATTATAATATAAATTTAATTGAATGAAGATAATCTTACTATTATAATATTTGTTTGAATATTATAATTAAAATAAATAATAATATTAAAATAAATTTATAAAACTATAAATAAAGTAAAATTAAAATTAAAATTAAACTTATTTTTATTTATAAATGTGGTAAAATAAGAAAATAATTATAAATAATTATGTAAATTGTGAGAAAAATAAAACATTATAGTATATTTATAAGAAATATAAGAATTATTTTTATTGCCGTAATCATTTTATATTTAATTATCGACTTATTGTAAAATCAAACATAATAATATTTAAAATTTTATTATAATTATTGTCTATGTCAACCATAGATGTCATGTACAATGTGTACATGCTTTTCTTCGATTGTGTATGCTCATCCCACCCATCACTAATATTTACTTAAAAAAAAAAATCTATATGATATTAAGCTAAAGGGAAATTTTCTTTTTATACATAATACTTTTTCCTTCGAATGCCAAGAGAACATCTACAAAATCCATTTAAAGATGGAAAATAGAAGAAGCACAGCCGACGACTCCTTGATGGTCACATATTTTATTACTCGTTGGATCTTAATTATTTTCAAACTCCACCGTTGGATTTACTCTGTAAGACTCTCAAATTCGTTGGTAGCAAGTCGAGACACGTGGCCAGATGAATTTGAATAAACTAGCCAAGCGCGTAATTCAATCAAAATAAGAGAAATAAAACATACTAAAAGTTATAAGCGGCTCCACAACGTGAAGCAGTGCGAGATTTTTAAATTATTGTTGGCCTAAAATCAGCACATAAATACTAATTTATTATCACCACATCAGCAGCACTAGTTTAGCTTTGGACCACAGTATAAATGTGGTGATAAATTTTAACACGATTTAGATATAATATAATATAAAATTTTTTAATAAAATTTAATTAATAAATTTTTTATGTTTTTAAATATTTTATTATTTTTTATTATTATAAATAATCAATACGAAAAAAAGTAGAATAAAAATTTTTATGAATCAACTAACACGAAACTAAAAAATACGACTAATACAATACGATTGCTACCCTTCCATATAATTTTTTCTAGTTAAAAATAACATTAGGTCCCACAAATCCGTCGTCGTTTTACTCACTTCTTTTAGCCCTTTAGTCTTTATTTACCAGTTACCACAGCAAGATCACGTGTCCCACACGTGAAATCAATTTATTCAAAATTTCAAGGCCCAAGCCTCTCTCTACTAGTCTCTGACCTCTATCTATATCTCCCCGTTTATCTTTGTGTTTACTCAAATACCAACTAGAATCTCCATCATACTTTCTCTGCTAGGCAGCTTTGTGTACTCATCAGAAAATAAACAAATAAAAAAGGAAAAAATTTAAGAGAAGCTTGAGCTCCATAGCTCTTTGCATTAATATCTTAGAAATAGATTGATTTTGCAGAGAGAATTACAGTAAGAGACTTCGATCCAAAGACTTTTATTTCAGGGTCGCATCAAGATTCGATATTTGTCTTTATAGAAAGATGAGCGGTGTAGGCAGGCAAGGGCAGAGATCTGGTGCGGCAGGGGTGCATCATCAGCGGCAATACTCCGACAACTTCTTTGAGGCGTCGTCCAATGGAAGGTGGTTGCAATCGGCTGGTCTTCAGCATCTCCAGGCTTCAAATGCCTCTGGTCCAACTTCTCAGGTTTTTCTTTTCATCCATTTTCTCTTCTCTGGGCTGTGTTTGGTTTCTCGGAGATTTGATGGAAATGAGATATAAATAAAATAAAATAAAAGAGTTGGTAAAATTGGTTAGGTACATCGTGGTTATTGTTATTTGCGATATTGGGTTTTTTAGAGAGAGATGAATATCTGGAGGGAAGCTCATTGAGCTGATTTTGATAGATCTGATTGTGGATATAATCTTTTAGATGTATGATTGGTCTTCTTTTGATGGTTGGATTAAAGCAGGACTATGGTTTTTATGGTGGTGGAGGTGGCGGTGGAGAACAAGGTTCAAAAATGTACCGAACTGCGCAGAGGGATTTCAATGAGTTTTACATGGAGCCCTCTTCGCCTCCCAACAATTCTCGGAGGAAGAACTGTGAAGACTCGCCTAATGAGTTTAGCCCTGGACTCTTAGATCTGCATTCTTTCGACACTGAGCTTATACCTGAGGTGGAATTCTTTGAAATTGGAAAAGAACTTGAATTCCCTCCCCCCCCCCCCAAATTTTGCCTTTTGTTTTTAATGGTATTTTATGTTGTAATTTTAATGGTGTGTGAAACGCTTCTATTTTATTTTTTTTATCTTCAATCTGTGAATAATTCAACTGAAAATCGAATGATTCTCTCTGTCTGTACTCTATATGTGAAACTGAGACTTAATAGAATAGTAACGTCAGTTATTTGATTCTTTTATATTAAAATTAATATCTATGATTTTGGACCTGGATCATATTTAAGCTGATAAGTTACGTTCTTGTGGATAGATGCCAGTCTCTGCGATGTTTGATGGTACTTCTCTATATCAGTCTGCTCGAGGAAGAAGTTTTGATGACTCTGAGCCTTACATTTCAAACAATAAACAGACGGGCAGAACACGTGCAATGCTAGAGAACAACCTCCTCAAAAGTTTTGCTGCGGATAAAGAGAAGACCAATTCTGTTGCAAAGATCAAAGTCGTGGTATGTTCTATGTTCATTCACAGTATCTTTTATACTCTATCCATTTTATTTAACTGGTATCCCCTAAATAAGTTCTAATTCTTTAAGGAAAAAGCAGCTGCTAGTTAGATAATAGAGACCATATAAATATCTTGATTTGGATTTTGTTGTATCCTATTGTGCCAGTTGACTCTTGTTGTCGTTGGTGTCCTTTGTTTTAGCTTCTAAAGTGTTCATAACATTTAAGATTTGAATACAGGTGCGTAAGAGGCCTCTTAATAAGAAAGAGTTAGCAAAGAATGAGGAAGATATTATAGATACCCATTTGAACTCTCTGACTGTACACGAGACAAAGCTTAAGGTAACTAATATTTCATGGACATAATCTTAGAATAACACAGCATGTTAACATTAGTTATCTTCTCTTCTGTTGTTCATTTTCTTGCAGGTTGACCTTACAGAATATGTCGAAAAACATGAATTTGTTTTTGATGCTGTGTTGAATGAGGAGGTCTCAAATGACGAGGTAAAAAGATTTAGTTACTAACTTGGTCATGGAATGAAGTATGAAAAAAACATGATAAATAGGCTGACACCGCATCTACAGGTATATCATGAAACTGTGGAGCCCATAGTTCCAATAATTTTTCAAAGCACAAAGGCAACTTGTTTTGCATATGGACAGACAGGTAATTGGCTACTCTACCCATATAATATTATAATCCGAAAAGTTAGGCAGTGAACTATGCTTACCTATTTTTTTCCCTTCCTCAGGGAGTGGGAAAACTTATACCATGAAACCGTTGCCCCTCAAAGCTTCACAGGACATCTTGAGGTTGATGCACCACACTTACCGAAACCAGGGATTTCATTTGTTTGTGAGCTTCTTTGAGATTTATGGGGGAAAGCTTTTTGATCTCCTCAACGATAGAAAGTAAGTAGAGCTACAAACCATCAGTGGCTTCTTAGGTTTTAAGATTACTCAAAAACCTATTCTTTCTATTTCTGCAGAAAACTTTGCATGAGAGAGGATGGGAGGCAGCAAGTTTGCATTGTTGGTTTGCAAGAATATAAAGTATCAGATGTTGAGACAATTAAGGAGCTCATTGAGAGAGGGAGTGGGACAAGAAGCATTGGTACAACTGGTGCAAATGAAGAGTCTTCACGTTCACATGCTATACTTCAACTCTCTATAAAGAGATCAGTTCAGGGCAATGAATCAAAGCCACCTCGTGTTGTTGGCAAGCTCTCCTTCATAGATCTTGCTGGGAGTGAACGTGGTGCTGATACTACAGATAATGATAAACAGACAAGGTAGGACTCCCATCTTCCATCTAATCCACCTTGGAGAAACTCAAGATTAAATTGTTTTTTCTCTTTTATTTTTGAGTTCGATGAAAATGGAAACATGCATATGATGTTAGAAATCCAAGTCCATCAGCATAGCTAGAATCCAAGTTGGTATCTTATGCTGGCTTCTGTGATGATCTTATTATTATTTTCATCTCATTTTTTTACTAGAATTTTAGAACTCGAGGTCATCATAAATGGAATTTTTAATAATATTGGTATGGGTATACTTTAAAGGATATTTCTTCGTATCCACTATATCTGTTTATTTATATGCCTTTTAAAAATTATGATGCAGAATGGAAGGCGCTGAAATCAATAAGAGTTTACTTGCTTTGAAGGAATGCATAAGAGCTCTTGACAATGACCAGGGCCATATTCCATTCAGAGGTAGTAAACTTACTGAAGTTCTTAGAGATTCATTTGTTGGAGATTCACGCACTGTGATGATATCATGCATATCACCAAGCTCTGGATCATGTGAACATACACTGAACACCTTGAGATATGCAGACAGGTGAAAACCCTTGCTCTAATTGTGGTAAATCTTCCCGTTTTTAACTCTTCTGATTTATTTCCACCGCCCATCATGATTCAATTATGCTGAAAACTGAAATTCAGGGTGAAGAGTCTATCAAAAGGGAAAAACCCTAAGAAGGATGCTGCACCTTTAAATCTCAGGGAATCGACAACTTTTCCCTTATCTGCTACTTTACCAACTGCCCCAACTTATGAGGATGACATAACTGACACATGGCCTCAAGTTGAAAGGGAAGAGTTTGATGAGCCAGAGGATCCCTATGATCAGGGGAGACCATTATGGAAGAAGAATGGGAAACTAGAACAATATAATATTGCAGCTCCAGAGGACAAATTTCAAAGACCAAGTGGACGTACAAAATGGAATGACCTGCCAAAAGTTGATTCTAGAAAGTCGCATGTTGATGATGATTTAAATGACCTTTTACAGGTATGCACAGCAACAGGATGTTTTCCATTAGTTGTCTAAGATTAAGAAAAATTTACAGTACTTGTACAAATGATTTGACTGTCTAATATGGCAGTGTCAAACAACAGCTATGAAAATCACAGTTCAATTGTGTACAAATAAACTTTTCCATGCCAAGTCTTTGAAATGTGCTGCTTATGTTGTGTGTTTCCAGGAAGAGGAAGATCTTGTAAATGCTCACCGGAAACAAGTGGAGGATACTATGAATATTGTTAAAGAGGTATCTAGTTAAAACTTAGATCAATTTTACTAGGCTTTGTCATATATCTTTGGATCTGCCATAGGCAGGCTTGCTTGGTGTGTTGTTCGTGGTGATCAATGTCTTTGGAATTTTTACTCATTATATCAATATTTTGCAGGAGATGAATCTATTGGTTGAAGCAGACCAACCGGGGAACCGGCTAGATGATTATGTTTTCAGATTGAATTCAATCTTGTCCCAAAAGGCAGCAAACATCCTGCAATTGCAAACTCGTTTGGCTCATTTTCAGAAGCGTTTGAAAGAACATAATATTCTTGTTTCTTCTTCTGGCTATTGATTCCGTGTAGAATTGCAGGAGGCTCATACAATCACAGAATTTGGTTTTCGAAAGAGCATAATTGTTCATCCGATAGAAGTGGGAGCATCATTTTGACAGACAGTCTCTACTTGCTCAGAAGGGATTCAAGTTTTCATTTGATTAGGATCATGCCATGAGTATGAAATTGGGTTATCATATGGGATTTGTCATGTGGCAATGCCTTTGTATAACTCTTCTGCATCATTGTGTTACTATTGAAAAACAGGGAGACATATGGGGTTTTGTTTTCATCTCGTACTGGTATTATGGCAACATGTACTCATGTTTGCAAATATTCATGAAATTTGTGATATTTGGTTTTTATAATGCAATCATAGGCCTCTATCATATTTTTTTTGTTGGATAGTATTTAGGTTAATTCTCAGGTCAATTTGATGGCGTCCAACTTCTCCACACATGCCTCAGGAATAGGCTAGGCGTTTGAGTTATTAAAAACAGGAAAAAGAAAAAACAGTTGTACTTATAATGCAAAGAATTAGAAATGTAAATTGAGAAGGGGTGGTTAATGATATTCATAATACAATATTATACTTAAAATTAAGCATATTAAGATTGTAATTTTAATAAGATGAAATAAAATGACATAATATTGTGTTATGGTCTTATTAAAAACATTAAATAAAATATAAGATGAGATGAGATATTACAATTTACATCTTTACAAATAATAACCAATAGAAAAAGATGAAAAATGAATAATTTATTAAAATTAACTTCAACTTCGGTATTGTCTTACTGACAGATATTAAAATTAACGAAAGAGAGAGAAATAAGTATTAGAAAAATTAAATTAATAAAAATCAAAAGTAAAAAAAGAAAAAGAAAAAAAAAAAGATTAATCCAATCTCTCTTTCCTTACACAACATCAATCTACTTAATATAATTAATAAATATTTACGTATTTATTTTAATATATCATTATCATCAACTTTACGAGTACAATATTGCTCTTACAATTTACTATCATAACCTTTTTCTCTCAACCAACATCATCGAACCACTTTAATTGTCTTTAATTGAAATTCATTGAATCATTCAACAACTTCCTAGCAATAATCTGTTGAATTTATGAAGTTGTTTGTAAAAATAAAACGGTATTATCATTGAACTTAATTTTTCAAACATTTTAATATTTTATGATAACGGCAACAATACATATCAAGCACATAACTATCAAGATAAGGGGAAAAAAATCATGAATACAAAGCCAAAATCACTAGTAAAAAAATACAAACAAATAAAACAGAAAATTAAAAGAGCAAAAGAAGAAGAAGAAGAAGAGAATCATATACCAAGGAAAATAACTAGTTGCTTCCATGACAATCTTATCTATCTATATGTTCTAAATGAGCCAAATCTCCTCTTTGAATTGTTAGTGCTGATAGAGGCTGCTTGTGGATGAGAAAATTCAGAGTAAATATCCGTAAAAAAGTTGTCAACAATATCAAGATAAACAGGACTCTTAAGACGAGAATAGTAGTGAAGTGCTTCTTCAATATCCAACACTTGTTCTAAATTCCCAGCATCCATCCTCTCCAATTCCTTCATTTGTTGTCGCAACACATGATTTTGACTTGTATTCATATTCTGAGAAGAAAATGACTTCTTTGCCCTTCCAAGATGTGAACTGCCTATTTTCTTCTTTTCCTTCGATACCCCTTTTCTTTGCTTGATCTTCAATTGATCACTCTCCTTATTTGCAAATTTCATGAAGTTTCCTTCACATGGGCTTTCTTCATCTTCCTTCATTGGTTCTTTCATGTTGTGCAAATGAGTTATACTCTCCAATTCATCATAAAAATCTGTGAAGAATTTATCTGTTTTATGATTTCTAAAGTTGCAACTAGCACAAGAAATAAAGGGCTTGAAGGAAATTGATTTGGGTAGTTTTTGATATCCACTAAAGAAGATAGATTTCAGATTCAGAAGGGTCTTTTGACACAAGTTTCCTCTTTCTTTTAGCAGCATTTGTAATCTAGTGTGGGATAACGAGGCTTATTTCTTGAAGAACAGACACAGAGTTCTATGTTTGTTTGGCTTCTACTTTTTCTCACCCTTGTGTGGTTTTGCGTGTATAGAAAAGAAAGATTGAGACATTCAAGTTTGTTTCTTAAGGTTACATGAAGATAAAGGCAAAATCTGAATGCAAAAACTTTAAGCCTGTCTTCTCTGTTTTGGTCTTCACTTTCTTTCTTTTCGTTCACACCTTAATCCCTAGCCTTTTTCTTTGCGTTTTTGAGAAATTAAAGTGTCCTTCAAATTCCAATATGGTGAATTTGATTGGCAGTTTGTAGTTGTGCAAAAGTCATTTAAGAATAGAGTACTAAGGGTAGGGACTTGGGAATCCAATGATTAATGTTTTTTAGGTTTTTGACTATATGTTATATAAAGTGTAGTGATATTGATAATAATGTAAAGCAAAAGGTAAATAGCTTGTAATATTTGGTTAAAGATTTTAGTAGTTTTTTTTTTTTTTGGCAAAAGAGAATGGTGGGTTGGTAGAACTTAGAAGCATATTGTATTAAACTAAAGGTTAAACATTATCAGGATATTTCTAACCAAGGGTCCCATAGGCATAATAGTTCAAATCAATGTTAAATTTATCTATACTACATTGATAACACTCGTTTGCGCTTGAGATTTGGGTTTCAAGAGAATGCTAGCTGTTTTTATATTTGTGCACAATTTCACCCATTGAATTTTAACGATATATTTGTTACACCGTATAAAATATTCTTATTATATAATTTATATATAAAATTAAACTGTATCGTACATTATAAAAATAATACAGTTATGTAAAAATTTTGTACGATTAGTAGTATAAAAATAGTACAGTTATTGTACAGTATAAAAATTTTATAGTATAAAAATTTTATACGACCAGGAGTATAAATCTAAACCATATTAGACAATTAACTTAATCAGTCTAAATTTTTAATTATAAAATTATATGTCTTAACTTTTTCTTTTATCTCAAATTAAAAATAATATATATATTTTTTATTTTTAGAAATATAATAAAAATATTAATTTAAATAAATAATCAATTTAATTTGACTATATTATACAGCTTTTCACCAAACACTGTACAGTCTAATTATAATACAATTTAATATAGTTCAGTTCAATACGACTATACTTAACTTATCTGATACAGTGCACTAAATATATCACACCATACTCTAAAAAATTGAAAAGTTATGAATTTTATTTTTAACATCGCATTTATGGTATGAAGTAGAGATAAATTATTTATTGTTCTTGAAATAAATTATAATTTGATACTCTAGACTAATAAAATAGAATATTAGCCTAAATATTTTTTTTAAAAAAATACAAATAATTAATGTTTAATGAAAAAAATATATAATTAGTTTAGAGTTTTCCGATAATGAATAATACTTTGTGAAGTAGACACAATGTTGGACGCAATTAGCTACAAGCCCACCTCCAAGTCACGTGATGTGGCAACATTAATAGCATACCATGTCTCTATCCAATTGTCGGGCACAGACCATTTGCGTTAAATTTTTCTTACAGATCATGTACAAGATAAACCCTAAAAGATGAATCCTAGTAATCAATTTTTGTATTAAATAAACCATGTACTTAGGGGGGGATCTAGGTCTGAATTTATTAAAGTGAAATGAAAATATCACACATTTTTTAATATATTTTTGCAGCAAGGCTTATTTATGTTGTGCAAGTGTAAAAAATTATTTTGAAAATAAGTGAAATAATTTAATTTTTTAAATAATATTAACACATGTTACATATAATTATATTAAGTGCAAATATATATATATATATTGACATTTCTCATTTTATTAAATTAAGGTGAATGAGCATGCATGGACCCCTATCTTTTAAGAGGGTTCTTAAATTTTGTAAATAAAATGATAACGTGCATTTGGATTTGTGAAAGTTCAAGTCCTTTTCATACTGCTGCAATGTTAAAGACACTACCCAACTTCATAAAATTTAGCATATAGACAATTGAATTATATCTACTGTGCAGCTTTGCAAAGATAGTTATAAGCTATAAATGATATTTGTTCATTCCAATAACAAGCAGGACCAGATTGTGACTTCAAAGGTCAAAGTTCTTCCACTTGAGCTCGTCCATGTGCTTATTATAGTAATCTAAATAGGTTATCATAAACTGTTTGTTTCCAATTTTTATTTCACTGCACAAAGCACCCAAAATAAGCAGTATTAGTTTAAAGACCTGATTTAGCTTAGTAATTTCTTTGAAATGAAATGTAAGTTTGGTCGTTTGAAAACTTTTTTTTTTTGTGTGTGTGAGTGTGTGAGAGAGAGAGAGAGAGAGAGAGAGTTGTAATATTTCATGAAAACTCAAATCTAAAAGGCAATACAACAAGAACATTATCTAAACAGATGAAATTTACTAATACATATTTAAGTACTAAAAGGCAAATTACACATAAGGAAAAAAAAAAAAACTTTTTTATCTTCTTCATATGTTTGCATCTCTACCATCCAAAGTAGTTTGAAGCTATGTATTAGTAAAACTTTGAAAAGAGGTTCTATAGCTTGTCAAATCTTTACAGATATGAGATTTATAGAAACATGTAGACATCTTATTGAAAAAAAAAAACTTCATACCAAACATACGTAGATTCAGACACACTAAACTTGACATTTATAGAGTCAGATTTGGCAAAAAAACTACTAAAAACAGTAGCAGAAAAGAGAGAATGGAAAGGAAAACACAAAAAAATAAATTATCCATTGGAGAGAGAAACTCCCTAAGAGCACCCTCTCCCCAGTGAGTGGAAGAGCAAAAGAAAAAGGAAAAGAACAAACAAGAGAAGAGGGGGAGGGAGAGATGCGGTGAAGAAAGAGATGACTTTTATTCCGATAGTTTGAAAACTAAAAATAGCTATATGTTTAGACGGAGTAAAAAATCTTCTAATAAAAAAATAACCTTTTAAATCAAACAATTTTTTTTATTTATAAAAAGTGTTTCCAAAAATCACTTTTTCTATAATCACTTTTGGATGCAACTACTTTTAACATAGCACAAACACAAGCATAAAGACCTTGTATTGATTTAAATAGATCTAAAGCCTCATGATAAGATGCTAGAGTTTGGAGGTTGACTGCATGTGAAAGCTATATACAGACTGGGACTAAGTACCATAAAATAGATAGTTGTAACCTATTTTCAATCTTTCAATAATGTATGGTTTTATCATTTTGTGCATATACAATTATGTGAATCTATAGCTTTGCTATAAGCATCCAATTCTCAATCCAAGCCACTTACTTGATAGAAATTTCTATTTAGTTCCTGGATTTTTGTTAAATTTGAAAAATTGATGCAGCATCCTATGAACTTCACCATAGTTTTCTTTTGAAAAAACCAGACGACTCTTTATCCATTGTGGCAGCTTGCTTGTTGGACGTGAAAGGCTTCTTTTTGAGGGATCTGATGCACATGTGTATCGTGAGTCCACTAACAAAATTGCTGCATAGTCATTTATGTGCCGAATTGCTCTACCTATAACAGGCCAAGAGAAACACGACATTAGATGATTTACAAAGAAACCAAATAACAGCTAAAATAAATACGTGAGAAGGAAACGACCAACTAAGAAAATTTGATCAAAGGGATTTAAGGTCTTATTGCTTGGGCTTATAGTTAAAAGTGGTTTTAATTAAAAGCAATTTTGAGATAAAGTATTTAAACGAAGAAGCATTCTATAAAGGAAACACCAACGTGCTTTTAAGGCTGAAAGCACTTAAGACAATTTTTTTTTTGGTCAAGAAATATATATTTTCCTTTCATAATTGTTTTAGAGAGTTGGCACACATACCCTAATGACATGTTTTACCAGCGTAAGAAGGTAAATGCAGAACAAAGAAATGAATGCATTATACAAGGCATTTCAAAGAATCTAAAAAGACAATGTATTAAATAAAACCATGTTCTGGTTTCATTGAATTGCAATCACAAAAACACCATGTATTAACTTATTAAGTAAGTGGCACAAACCAATTGACTGATTGACAGCTTTCATGCAAAGATTTTCATAATATTCTTTTCCTCTGTGCATGCAACTTCTGAGGATCTCAAAACCCGCCTGCACATCCCCGGTATTGAATTCGTTGCTGACTAATAAATTTGAAGTTTTCCTGGAATTTGAATTTCCTAGCCCTTCAATAAACTTAACCCTTTCCATCAATTCCAAATCAGATGGACTCGGGTAAGGTAGTCCAACCATAACTACACATCGTCCCATTTCATCACTTAAGTTGATGCCTTCTGATATCTTAGCACCTACAACAGCAAGAAGTAGTGCACCATTTTCAGGAGATGAGTTTTCTCTCAGATCTCCCGTTGATAATGCATTGATTGTTTCCTTATACTTCCTGAGAACAGATTCCACATCTGTATTTTTCCGAGGCTCTCTAAATACCCGCTTCTTCTTTTTAATCCTTTCAAGGATCCCTGAAGTCTTCCATGCATCAAAGACCAGTCCTTCATAATCAAATGAAGAGAAGAACACAACAATTCCTTCTGGAACTACAGTGGACAAATTACAAATCAAAAGCCCTAGCTCCTGCATCTATATATTCACACATAAAACAACCATCTGTGATAAATCTGCTATCCACTAAATAGCAAAAGATAAAATGTTACTGTGCTAAGTGATATTTATGCAGACGTGAACTATTCCATTGTTATAGATAGTACTAGAATGTACTCACCATGTTCAATGTGCTTCTTGAACTATAGCTAAAATCAAAAGTTCGACCAGAAGGACCACGAGAAACGGCAATAGGTAAAATGCTCTCAGGAGGCACAATATGGCTACAAGAAAAGAAATGCAACCGCTTTGGTGGTAATGATGGAAAAAGTCTCTCCTTTATTTCTTCAATAGGCTGCAGTGTTCCTCCGGCCAGAACCATTGCATGTGCTTGTTCCAAAATCTTCAGTAAGTTCAGAGTTATTAGTTCATAGTTAAGAGGATAATATAAGCTATGAAAGCTAGACATGCTCAAATAAGTGAATTTTGACAAACCTCTAAAAAAATATTTTCCCCGGTCAACATAATGTACTTTATGTATCCTCCTCCTTGCCCAGAGCAAGTAGGTCTAGTCCTCGAGATGATAATTCTTCCATCACCATCCTTGTTTGTCAGTGACAAAAGCAAATCGGCTAATGCCTGGAAACTGGACAGAGTGCTTTCATTTTCGCCACAATTTGTGGGCCCATTAACTGCTGCATTTTTACGCGAACCAGCTAGTTTGTCTCCATAGCCACTAACCTGAAACAAGTTATCACCTCAAGTTACATGGAGAGTGCAGGAAAGAATATGAAGGATAAAAAAATAAGAGTGACGAGACAAGGGTTTACCTTGTGCATGATTTTGCTTTCCTTAATATACTGTAGCAATTTGACCAAGTTGATGTTGTCAATGTTAAGTGAAAATAAAAAGTCATTAATAGCCATAGAAGAATCAGAAGCACCCTTTGTTATATATGCCTTTTCAGTATCCTGGAAAGGATCTAATAGTACAGCATCCTTCACATTGCATAAGGTTTGAAGAAAAGCCCGAGTCAGGACCAGTAGAGTTTGGATATATCTCCGATTACCAGGTCCCAAGACACTACAAAACCTTTCAAAGTACTTCTCTAAGTGGTACTGCACATTCTCCAGCTGTAAAGAAGCAAATAAAAAAAGCAAAGCATCCAATTAATTTGATGGCATCTAAGCTCAAACATGCAAGCTATGCTCCAACTTATAAGGCAAGGTTTTCTGCACAAGCCACACCAGTTCAAAGCCTATAAACTCACAAATTTTAACATTGTCCTTTACTCTAATTACAATATCAAATAATTTGTTACATACATACCTGGGGTAGCTTTGCTCTTCACCCTTTTCAATTGATTGAAATATAGCTTCTAAGTTGCATTAAGTTAAAAAAATATTTAAGCTTATTTACCTGAGACCAAGTAATGTTTGCGTCATACATGCTGATGAGGGAGTCGGCTAAATTGTGAGCCTCATCTATAATGATAATGCTATTCTTCAAATTCAGACCAAGTGATTCACGGGATGATTTTGACAGAAGAGATTGATAGGGTAGCACTACAAGATCTGCAGCAGGAACCATGCTTCGAGAGCCATAATAGGGACATGTTTTCATACTTCTTCCAAGCTGAACAAGATCTTCAATATCTAATGCTTGTTGAGATATCTCGCTCCTGAACTGCTTTTGTAGTTTGTACTTTCTTAGCATCGGACATCCAGAAGAAGCCTTGTTACTCTGTATTCTTCCTCCTGCACCCAGGTTCTGCAAATTTGTAGAACCTCACGTTAGAGAATTCTTTCCCAGTTACGAAAAACAGACTCTTTGTTTACAATAGCCGAAAGCATGATCATAGACAGAAGGGACCTGATGACTGCATGAAAGCAGTTGGGGAGAAAGCATATAGCAGACAAGTCCAAATAATGTGTACATAAAATTAATCAGAAGACCTTGAAATGGAAACATTTGAAACCTTGAATTTGGAAACTTCATCATTCTTCTTCGTCTGAAGCTCTAGACACCTTTCATTAACTCGAACTGAGTTTCCAAGCTTGAGAACCTCTGTTACACATACTGTTAAAAATGTACTCAGATATAAGAGATGCAATCAATCTACTGATGCAAAGATAAAGCAGTACCTTCATTAATACAGAAGTTCTTCCTAGAGCCCAGACACACAACCGTCATGTCATTAGCAAAGAAAGTCTTCCTTAACTCCCTCACAAATTGAGAGAGTTGCGAATGTGTCCGACTACAAAAATAAACCTGCAGCTTCTCTTCCTCTTCCTCATCAGACCCATCTTCCTCCTCATCATCACTTGATGAAATTAGAGAAACCTCACAGGCTTTCCTCTTTGAAATCCTACCAGTAAGATCTCCTTCCTCTTCACTTTCATATTCTTCCAATAAATACTCCTCTTCACCCAAGTCCAAATCCTCATTTCCAATTTCCAAATTTTTCTTTCCCTCTTTCTTTCTACAACTCTCATGCTTCCTCTGCTCACCAGTTTCTAATGCTAGTCTTGATTTTTTCTGCTTGGTCTTTTTGTCCTGTCTTTCATTGCTCTTGTTTACAAGAAAGTTTCTCATCCAATCAGGTTCATCATCCGAGCCCAATTCAGCAGTTTTTGCTCTCTCCTGCTGGGACTCCTGTTGTTTCCTCCTATCAACTACCCACTGCAATGCGCTGCATATAATGCTTAAAGTTTTCCCAGTCCCTATCCAAACACAACAAATAAATTACCAACAACAAAAATTTAATAGAGGGGAACCTCAAGAAAGGGCGCGAAACAAATTTTTGGACATTCATATCGTTCTAATATCCATAACCTCTTATCATGGTTGTCCAGTTCTGTGCAAAAAAAACAACTTGATCATTTTTTTACTCGGTAAATAATCTGAGTAAAAAATGATAACAAAGAAAAAGAGGAATTTTCCCATGACTAAGAGCAAGTTTAAACTCGTGTCACTTGGGTTTTCCAACCTAAGGCTTAGTATCCATAATCGCATCATTTAAGACAGCTTAGCTTTATCAACTCAAACATATTCATTTTAAGACGAGAATGAAAGGAAGTATGTGAAATAGGATGATTACTTATTACCGGTTGGGCTTTCTAGCATAGATACACCGCCCTCGTTGAGAGATTGATAGAGGGCATTCATGAAATCGATCTGAATGGAGTAGGGTTTGTATGGAAATCCTTCAAATTTTGGAGACTCAACATTTTTATCTTCCATTTCTCAAGTTTTTTTTTTTTTTTTTTCCTTTCTTCTTGTTCCTTTCCTTCACTGGTGTGGTAAGTCTGAGACCGTGAGTGAGGTAAGCTTATAAAGTGTGCTCTTTGGCGCGCTTTGAGTACATTCGCGTCGGGTGAGTCGGTGAGAGTACCAAATCAAATGGGCTGAAATGTTCGACTTGTGTTAACACTCGTACCTGGCCCGCCCATATTCATAAATAAACGACATGTCGTCTGCCTATTAAATTACTTTTTAGCCCAAATTTTTTTTTTAAAGATGAACCACCCTAGTAGTTTGTTATTAAAGACGATGCTCCTATTCTTTTAAATCTAAGTTTGAGTTTTCCTCCACATAGTTTTTTCTTAAGCCACTCCCTTCACATAATTTAGAATAATTAATTAGTTAGTGAGTATGTATAGAAAAAAAATTATATATATTTTTTTATAAAACAATGAGTTGTATACACTAGTTGTTTCTTTGTCATAAGTGCCTACTTTGCAACTAATGAATCTATAATACAATATTTCTCAACATTTATGTACTAAAATAAATTAGAAAACGTTTCAATACAATATCATTTTTTGAGAAACAAAAATCGAAAGTCATATTAAACAAATAATTTTAACAAGCTGTATCTTAGCAGAAAAAAGAATTGTATTTTTGTTATAGTGGAACTAAAAGTATGGTGTTTTAAGTCTTTCTTACACTAGTTTATAACTCAAGTTACGTAGTTTATCTCAACATGAGCCCATGGAATAAGTGGAAAAATGTTTGTTATTTAAAAGGCCAATTCTATTAACATACCCCAATTTTCTTAAGCAGGGGTATGTGGAATATGGGGATGCATTGAGGGAGTTATGTGCTTGAAAAAATGTGATATGTTAATAAAATTGGGCTATTTAAAAAAACATTGGGCTGCCCTAATTTTGTTAAGCCCAAATTTGGATATAATTGACGGACTTTATAATTCCAAGCCCAATAAAATACAACTAGTAATAAAACCATAAATTGGCTAAACTCTTTCTTGTCCTCGGTCATTGAATTAGGGTTTCAGAAGCGCCTCCATGGTACGTTCGTTTTTCTTCTTGTCATCACTATCTTGTGTGTTGTCCAGTTTCTCGCTGATTTCTCATTCATATGCGTTTATGTAATCTTTGATATTTTATTGTTGTTATTGATAAACAAAAAATAGGGTAAGGGTACCGGAAGTTTTGGTAAGAGGAGGAACAAAACCCACACCCTTTGTGTGAGGTGTGGTCGTCGTAGTTTCCATCTTCAGAAGAGTCGTTGCGCTGCTTGTGGGTTTCCAGCTGCTCGCAAGAGAAAGTGTAAGCCCTTCATCGATTTCTTTTATTATTACAATTTTATCTCCGATTTTGTTTCGGTACCATTTTAGCGAAAAAGTTTCAATTTATGTTTTGATGCTGTTTTGAGAACTTTTATATGTTTGTTTGTGTGTTTCTGTAATGTTAATAGTTAATTGGAGTGTGAAAGCGATCCGAAGAAAGACTACTGGAACTGGAAGGATGAGGTACCTTCGAAACGTTCCTCGCAGATTCAAGAGTGGATTTAGAGAAGGTAAGAAGATTCTTTGTTTTGATTGTTTATTTCTTGTTTTTGATAAGAAATTGTTCATTTATTGTTGGTTTTAGTTTTCTCTTGTTCTTACAAATTTTGTTTTTCAATATTATGCTTATTTATTGTAATTGTGGTTTTGATTGTAGGTACCCAAGCAGCACCCAGGAATAAGGGAGCAGCAACAACTGCTTAAGCAATTTAGAGGATATGTTTGGTACCCAATTACTACTTTGCTGTGAGATTTATGTGTTGACTAAGTTTTAAGTACGTTGTTTTAAATGAGTTACAATTCTGTTTTAGTTATTTTTGAATTTCTGAGTATGTAGCTGCACTACATTTTGATTTTAAGGATTATGAAGATCATTGAGTTGCCTTTTCTTTGATGCTTATTTTGCATCTATGATTTGACATAGATCATGTGTTACACTACTAGTCTTCCTTTTTCACGTTTTCTGTTTTAGATTTGTGTTGTTGGCAATGCCCAATAAATATCCGTTTCTTTAACATTCCAAAACAATTCATTCAGGCCTAAGTAATTTTAGCATATGATGAGGTGATTGATATCATGTTTAAAGGGATCTCTTTAACCAATGCCCAATTTCATTCATGATGTATGGCCATTTTGTTCATTTTCAACCCTTCTTAAACTTGCCTCTCTCTATTTGCTAGTAATCTGCTTTGGATTCATTATGTCCCTGTTCACTTGTCATCCTCGTTTTCTCTTTTTCATGCCGGCTCCTTTTTCACGATATTTTGGACTTGGGCGTCAACAAAAGATTCCGAGGTCTTTTTCTTCATTGGACAAATTAAGTTTGAAATTTAGAATTGCCTCCTTGTAGACAATATACTTTTGGGGAAAAGGCACTAGAGGTCTTGTTATTATGTTAAAATAGACACTGTAATCCTGTAATTATGGGTTAACTTCTGGTCTTTAGTTATTTGAGAAAATTTTAAAAAATTGTGTAAAAATTGCATCAGTATGATTAATTGTAGGACTTTTAGCTGTTAATTTTTAGTAATTATGGTATTAATTGTAGTTATTTTCCATAATAACATAACTAACATAATTAGTGGTGTTTGATCCAATAATTATGGTACTTTTGTTTCAATTTTTCCAAAAATTGGGACCATTTGTCTCTTCCTTTTGGTCTGGAATGTTGGGGGAGACTTTCAACATTGTGCGTTATTTGCAAGTTTGTGTTTTTGTTGTTGTTATGTCATCTCTATTGGCAATTGAAAATTTGTGATGTTAGTTTAAATAATAAGTAAAATCTAACCTAGATAGTATTTGTTTTGGTAAAAATACTTTCAATTGAATAATTTAATTAGCTTTAAGATCAACCCAAAAAATTGTTTTCTTTTTTACAATATATCTATGATCAAAGTGTCCCATAATTTATTCATGTTTTCCGTTTTATATGGGACACACACTTCGTACACTTTTCCTCGAATCGAATTTGAATAAATATGAGGAAAATACCATAGGAAGACGCATGCGTTGTATTCAGTAGGGAAAAACAAGAGAGTATAATTCGAATTTTGGAATACGATTTCTATCACTACATTTCAAATTCGACAAATTTATTATTTTATTTGTGCAATTTTTAAAATACGGGATCCAGCTCTGGATATGATAGACGAGTGTAGGAGTTCGAGAAGGTCAAAAGCCGGCTGTTTCAAACTAACAGATGACTGCATTGGCCTGGTATTAATAATGGGTTATATGGCAACTTGAAGACAAGTTCCTTGCTATTAAATTGAATTTATAGTTGTTTACATATATTATTATTTAAAATATTTAAGATATTATCTTATTATTCTATTTTAATATGCACTTATATTTTGAACTCTTTTTTATTGGCTAATGAAATTATTTCCGTGTGTTAAGAAGAAAAAAAACTAACGGATGATTGCACAAGAAAATGGCGTTATCTAATAATAAGAACAAGAATGATTTTTATCATAATTTAATGTATAATATATTGATTTACATGATATAATTTAATTAGTCTGAGTTTTATAATTATTTTATCATCATATATTCTTAACTTTACATTCAAATAATTAACTTCAAGACTGTCGTGTTGACATGAAAAGGTGACTTGGTGTTTTTTTTTTTTTTTTTCCTTCGTCCTTCAGTTTAATGATATTTAGATCCTCACAATTGAGTGTAATATTGTATTAAATATTTTTTTAGTACAATTTATTGAATAAATTAATTTAAATTATATAATTTAAATAATCGATGTTAACAAATAATCTTATAATTATTTAATAATTTTCGTATTTTAACTTAATATTTAATTCGTTATTTAATGTACTAATTTTAATAAGAAAAATAAAAAGAGAATAGAAGAGTAATGCATAAGAATTTTCCTAACGTGAAAAGGTAAAATTTAGTGAAACAAATGGGTATCAAAGGGAAATACCTAAAAAAGATCTGAATATCGTATTCAGGTTGTGCTCTCTCGCACGTTGGCACCAATGATCGCCCAGTGTTGTCTTTAACCTCAACATATAACAACAGTTCTGTTCTATACATCAAAAATTTATCTTTAGATCTTGAGCTTTTCTGTCTTGCTTCCCTATTCCAAAAATTCAAAATCTAGGTTTTGGATTTTTATTTTCTCAATTTTAAATACGTAATTCAACCCATGACTTCTCGTTGAATGATGCTCTTAAAGGTCATCATCCTAAACTTCTTCTTTTTTCTTTCTTTAATTTTGATTTTATTTTTGCTTCTTTGCCAATTAGAATGTAAACAAGAGAGACATGGACATTAAGTTTATCCTGTTGAGTAAATTGTTTCAGATTTTATGCGTTTTCTTTCTATGTTTTCCTCTGTTTAAATTTTTTATCTCATCTTTTGTATGTTTCATTAATTTTATAGGGTTGGCAAGACCTTTTATCTATCAAAAATATAAATATACATGTGACATATGTGCTATTTTATTATATTTAACGAAAAATTGGATAAAAAATTTTACCTGACACATTTTTTAATTTAAAAACACATTTTTCATAAGTAAATAAACTTAAAAGACTCTTTTTACAAAAATAAAAAACCCTATGACAATTTTTTTTCCCCCTAATTTTAATATTTTCAGTTTTCCTGAAAGAAGCAAAAAAAATTCTTTCTGAAAGAAGCAATTACATTTTGATTCTTTCAATTTTCTTTTAATGAAACAATCATTGTTCAATTGGTCTGTTTTAAATATAAACCATAAACAGCATGCAACAAGAATTTAATTTCATCTAGCTAACTTACATTTCTTCTTCAGGTTCATTCTTTACTGCATTCTTGGCTATTCATAAGCAGCATCGACGTTGAATCTTTCTTTCTTTTGCAGAGGTCTCAAAGTATGGTATGTTTCCCTTGGAAGCACACCATGCCTTTGCTTTCTTCTCGGAGACCCACAACAAAGGAAACTATAACCAACAAGAGCAAAAAATGTGGAGATCTTTTTGTTCCATTTTCATGTGAGACACAATTGAGCAGGATACAGGCAAAACGAGCTGAGCACATACGTCGCAAAGAAATAAAACTTACCCCACCCCTACTATTCCCACCATCAACATATACCAATATCAATGTATTCTAAGATTAGTTGCAAGCAATTTTAACAAAAGTTAACTGGATCAGAAATTCATCTCTCTAGTTGTTTAGATTATCAAATGATTTCATGACTTTGACATCATAGACAAGAACACAGCAATCAGCACCACGGTAGAATGCTACACCAAAACTTTGTAATCCCAAAATGTATACAGTTTGCAAAGTAAGGTTATCATTTGTCAACCACTCAACTTAAAGACAATGCTACTGAAATCATCTCAGATTTGTCCAGCAAAGAAAGAACATGAACATGACATAACATTCACACTGAATTAATTATAACTAATTAACTCGTTACCTAGGCATCCAATATCAAGTTCGAAGGAACAAAAAGTAATATGACATAAAAGGGAATTCTTTCCAACAACATCTCCGTAGCATCATAATAGTCTAGTCTCATTTTTCCTGTTCTTTGAACTATATATGGTTATAATTGTTTCCAGATCAACCAGGTAAAACTAAGAGACAAAAAAGTCCATCTTAATAGAACCCCATAATTCACAGGCCAGGTTCGTATTACAAACTCACTGTTTCACCTGCATGGTCAAACAAAATCTACAGGACAATAGTTATACTCGGGATCATAAAGATTCCTTAAGCACTTTTCTCTATAATATAGGAAATTTCTGTTTTGGGTTTTGCTTGATGGCAATGAAATATATCTACCTGACACGATTGATGTGGCTGGCGGTGGGCGGCAACAAAGATCTTCAGGGTGTGAGTGTTAAAAATGAGTAACAATAAGCTTTTTCTTTTCTTTTCTTTTCACTTTGTTAAAATTATTGTTATTTATAATTATAGTAGGATGTTGTTATTAAAATTAGAATTTTTCGAAATAGTAGGCTTTGAATTTCGAAAGATAAGTGTGAAGTACATTTCATAATATTAAAAATAGGCGATTTAATTGATGAAATATTATTATAATTTTAATGAGTGTTCACATACTATAAAAAATGAGAGAAGAAAACATATATAAGCGTAAATAATAATATCTTTTTTTTATAAATATAAAAATTATTTGATCATATATGTTATTGATAATTATAGTAGGATGTTGTTAACGAAAACCAATAAATTAGTTTTCCGAAATAGTAGGCTTTGAATTTCAATTTGTATTATACGTGGGTTGGAGGATGCATACTTATGTCATATCATTGTTTTGTTAATATTTGGCGGGTTTGTATATTTCTTTTTTTACCTTATGTTTTATCATTGTAATATTGTATCGTACTAGGATTTCTAAGTGGTGCTCAGGTGCTCTTACTATTGATCCTTGCTGATATATATTATCAAAATGTCAATAACGAAATTATTTTGAATTTTATGATAAATCAATTTGGTTGGTAGCTACTGTCTGGCATGCACAATTATATTTAATAAAAAATATCACTTTGATTGTGATAAGTTTTTTTTGGGTCAAAATATTCGTGAAAAAATTATGACATATAAAACTATATAAGATAAATTAGCGTATTCCATTTATTTTAAATGGGTAAGTGAAGAGTTTAAATTTTATGTATTATTTTTGTTGTATCAATTTATATATTATTAATATGTAATATATATATGAATAAAAATTATTAAGATGAGAAATAAAATTATTTAAAATATAATTTTTTTAATCTATTTAAAATTTATTAATAATAAATACATTAAAATATTAAAAGCGGTAAAAAGTGAAATCACAACTTACAGTCACATTAAATTTAAAATTGAGGTTTCACAACGAATAGGACGTAATTAGTTCTATTTGAGATGAAACAACCCTCTACACTCTACAGTGTTACAACCAAATTTACATGTATCTACACATGACAGTTGATCAGCTTCCTTCCACGTAAGGCGACACGTGGTGTATTTGAATCGAAGAGAATGATTCGAATTTTCTGGATACAAGCCTGGACGACAAACTTTTTACATACCAAACCACTGTCGTTCATTCTCTATCCTTCCTTTCTTGTCCGACTCTCATCTTCGAATTAAATCCATTGGATCATTGGTTCAGAACTTCAAGACACTTCAGCTCTTCTTCTTCTGCATCTTCCTTGTCTAGGGTTTGATATACAAATCCCAATTTGAAGTTTTGCTCTGTTACATTCATGGAGGCCGTGAAGGAAAAAGAAGCTGGACTACTGCGTGGCATTCTTCCTCCGCGTCTTGAGGACGCTGGCCTCGAAGATTGTGCCCTCCCTCCAGACTCCATTAAAGAAGCTTTCTTAAAGGCAGCTATAGCCGTGAAATCACGCGTACCTTCGATCTTCAATTCTGACGAAGACCAGGATGCGGATATCAAATGTGTCAAGGATCCGTGGTCAGAAGCCAAGGATAGATCGGATGAGGTGATCGGAGTTATGCCTGAAGGGGAGCTACCAGGATTGTGTTCGTCGGATAAAGGTGTTGGAACAACGTTAGAGGTGGGTGGTGATGATGTGGTTGTCGGTGGGGGTGAGGAGAAGAGTGATGAGATTTTGGTTGGTGGAGATAAGGTGAGTAAAGGAGAGAAGGCTTGCGTTGAAGGGCTCGAGGATTTGGATAATGGAGAGAAAATGGTGGACAACGACGGTGGAGATGACGATGAGGAACAAGGTAAACGAGAACGCCCAATTCTAACTGAAGGCTTTGTTTGAAATTAAAATCAACGTTAAAAGCCTTTTATTTTTTCTTTGGATCAGTACGGAACTTGTATGATAGTGTTTAATGTAGGCTATGGATTTGTTCGAGTTATATGTGATAGTTTTGCTGAATGGTTAAACAGAGTGAACTTTGAAGACTGAACGTTTCATATTGTGATTGTCATGCATGCTAATTTATGTTATTGTGAATTTATGTTGTGCTAAGCTAAAAATTAAGGTTTTCAAAGAGATATGTAATGGAAGGTTTGTGTTCTTGCATTTCGTGTTTTACGTTTGACCTGAACCTTTGTGATGGAGATATAATTTATTGCTCATTGGTTGATGGCTTTATCAAGGATTGGGTAGTTGTATTTTAAAAAAAAAACATAGTTGCACTAATATTGCATGTCATTGGGTTGGAGATCATCACCGAAAACAAGGAATAATTTCTCGTGATGTAATTGCATTGTTAAAATACATTCATTGATTGGGCTCAATCATATAATTTGTGGCGAACTACGATAAGCTGCAAAAGGTTTAGATTTCCTTTCTTGTGGTTTTAGTGTTGAAAGGATATTGAATCTATTTATATATGTTAATAATGTTATCAAGTGTGATCTGGTCTCAAACCTTATTGTGTCAAGCTAAGTGAGTTGGACTCATTTGGTGAAGCACGGAAGCATAGGAGGGAATGCTTTCGTGCTTCACCAAATGAGTTAGTAGAACTTTAGAGTGTTCGATAACTTTGTTATTAGATATGGCAATGGGTCGGTTCGAGTCAGATTTGATTCGCTGTTCAAATTGAACTGAAACATTTCAAACAAAATTAGTTTGTTTCGGTTCGGGTAATATCCGCAGGTTAAAAAAATCGAACCGTTGGCCCTCTTTTTTTTTTTTTTTTTTTTTCCAAACAATTTTTTTTTAATGTAATTAAAATTTGTCATAAATAAGTGGGTACTCGAATGGTGTCTCGAACCGAATTGAACGGAACTATTTTAAATAAAATGAATAATGCCGGAAACGAACGAGTCGGATACCCATGGATATCCAAATTGTCGAGTCAAATTGCCATCCTTATTTGTTATGCTTGCATCAGCATTTGGAAGCCTCTAGAAGCTTGTGTTTCTGATAATAAAAAGCGCTTATTCTTCTTTATCTGAACTAACATTCGGCGCTTTTTTAACTGTGTTATCTTAATAAAGGTCTCATCATTCATACAATCCATTTCAAGTTATTCGAAAACTCATAAGTTATAAGTACAAGAATGCTCTTTGAACTTGAGGGTTTTGGTGCTAATGGAATCTATGACTACATGGCAAGATATTTGCTTTCTGTGCTTTGTTCTCACTAGCTTTCCCACTACATAACCTCTTGACCTTATTTCAAATTTTAATGTCAATGGAATCACGACACCATTCGGTGAGTTTGTTAAAGTGGAACCTTTGTTCCTTTTAAATGTACCCAGCACACTTGTGTGGCTCTTCCTGGGTTGATAATATTTCTTCAACTGATGTCATGAAGTACAAAATGGGTTAAGCTATTTTGACACTTTTTAAGTCTTACTAGTTGGAGAAATTGGACACCATAAGTTCGTGGTGAACTTTGATGTCCTTAATGTTTACCAATTATTAGTACAAGGAAACTATAGTGTCATTTTGATCAAGTCTACTGGACCAAGTTGGACCACACCCTGAGCAAAAGGCAATATAGATATTCTGATTGATGGACTTGAAGAAGAGATATTTAATTCGTACCTGACCATTTGCAACAGTGATATATGAATAAACAATATTGAAGGGTGTGGAGCTAACATGTATTCCAAATATTGTATGTAGCTGGGTTGTAGAAACTTAATTTTAAGGAACCATTCAATGTCAACATCTTTGTTGGGACAACTGAACCCTCTCCAATATAGAATGAATTACCTCCTACATTTAGCTATGACATTGTAGTTTTGAGGAAGAGGAACAACCAACCAGTGAAAATACATGATATTAAAACTGAAAGGAAAAGTTAAGTTTTGAGCTCTATATGCGTTGTAAGATTTGATAAAACTAGTTATTCTCCAATATTACCTAAGCGAGCTCATTACAACCCTAGATAACACTAATTGTTAAGACAAGAAGTTCCCAATAATTGGTTTCTAAAATTGAGGAGAAAATGTAATAATGTTGATAAGGGGACTTAGTTTTTCTAGTTATCTTAATATCATACATATATCATAATTCAAATCCCGCAATCAAATTGTTCCTAAAATAAAAATAAAAATAAATTTGAAACCCAGTTGCTCCAAAATTTCAAGTTTCTAGTTAACAGAGTTCACTTGTAAGCAACCAGTATTGCAGTTCGTATAAGTTATTAAAGGTTATTTGTGAAATTTTCTAGTAATAATTAATAAGTTGTTTCCAAATTTTATATTGATTAGGAATACTCAATAGATGCTGCAGTTTCTTCCAAGGTTGTATCCTTTTTGATAGAGAACTTGTTCAATGACAGAGAAAAAAAGAAAAGAAGATACAGTCTAAATTTTGAAATCAACAATAAAACTTGTCCTTTTAAAGTACTTCTTACAAACCAAATGAAAAAATATATCCGCCATAAGTACTTTCATGGCTCAGAGATCATATTTCACGCAACTATATGCGTTTTTTGAAATATTACTTTTGACAGAACTTACTTCATTACTAAGAACCAGCATTGGAAATCAAGTAAAGAAGAAAAACAAGAGCTAGCATACCTTAACAGCAATGTCAGCTTTGAAAGGACTTCTTGCTCGCCAAATAATAAAACAGAATATAATAAACACCATCACAAAGCTACGCATAGCAATCAAGACTCTTGAGAGAGCCTTATCTTCAAGTTCATCATAAGACCCTTCTTCCAAAATAACTAACTTTACTCTCTGGACACCCCTTGTCATTATTCCTATGTTTCAAAAGGTGGGAGTGAAGGTGACTCATTTGGACTGTTATTGTAAATTGGAGTAGCCTGCATTGAAGATGACGTTTTTTCCATCTTTAGAGTTACTTGAAGGACTTTGCACGTAATAAACTGGTCGCTTAGGTAACCTTGATGGTGATGATTCTGATTTTGCTGAAAGCATTTTTTGCTTATGAAATTGGATTATGAACAACTGATTTCAACTCAAGCTTTCACAATAAATGCTACTACTAATTAGGTAGAGTACATTTTCTCAGATTTTTTTTATTCAAATAGTGAGCTTTTGAGCAAATACAAAATTGCTCAATTCAATTAAATTCACTAGTTCAGAAAATGGAGAGAGTATATTTTCTTGTAATTGTTTTGGAATAAATAGATCAATTTAAAGAAAGATTAATGACTACTATTTTTCCACATACTTAACGAGACACCTACTACTTCAATCGGCTAGTAATGAAAGTAGACTAAAAGCCGGAGTTCACTCTCTGTTTCCGTCTTTATTTCAGTGTCTCTCCCTCTGTTTTCTAAAGAAATTGAGATAAGTCAGCAAGATCCTGATAGATTTTCTATATTTAGACATTTTTAACTCAAAATTTTATTTTAATTTAATTTTTGCATATAATATTAGTATAAAAATTGTATAACTTTTTTTTTCTTATTATATTAAATATCACACTAAAAATATATTATTTAAAATATATTTTTTTAATTTTCTTTTATTACAACCTTTGAACCAAAATAATGCAACAATTGTCTTATTTTTTTTAATATCCAATACACCATACTAAATATTATATTAAAAAATACATTTGAAAAAAAGAAACACAACACTATTTATCGCAATATTTTAGTACAAAATTATAAAATCTATTTGGATTAACTTTTTGTGCAAAATTTGCACTAAAATAAAGATATAAAATCTCTTGAAATATGCTCTTAGCACGAGAAGCTTTGAAGTTTGAAGAGATACGTAGTTAACGATAGGTATTTATTTTATTCGTAAATTAAATTTGTGTCATATTTATATTGTATTTTCAAATACAATAAATAATTTAGATAATATTTTGTTATGTAAATAATTTAGAATAATAATAAGAAAACCTTTAAATTTATATAAATTTTAATTAAATCTTATTTTAGTTATGTCATTATAGAATTTATTCTTTCACTTAAATTACTTCGATGAGTTAATTTGTTGTTTTTAGAATTGATAATTATGTAATATTTTAAGTTAATAAAATATATAATTAATATATTTTTTTTAAATTATAGTATTGATAAAAGAATAATCAATAAAATTTGTGAAAAGTATACTCTAACACTATTCATTTGTTAGTGGCGGGAAGCATTTTCGTCATTCTACATTGAAAAAACAATTGCTTCGGCGTTTCGCGCGAAGACCGGTGAGCACTGAGCATCCCTAAAACCCTAACCATAAACTTCCAATGCCCTCCAAATTACTACAATGGCTTCCATGGACGAAGATACGAAAAACAAAATCCTCCGTCAGGTCTAAATTTTTCTCTATTTTGCTTTCCTTAACTTTCTCTTTCTATTTTTTTCTTCTTCTATTATTTGAATTCATGACTGTAAAATCTCTCACTTTTTTGGTTTCAGGTAGAATTTTACTTCAGCGATAGTAATCTTCCCCGAGATGATTTCCTCAAAAAATCAGTATCAAAAAGCTCTGATGGCTGTATCCTTTATCCTTGCTTTATGTTCATTCGCTTTGATTCTGCTTCTGCATTATCATTTTTTCGACATTGGGGTCTTGATTCCCCTTCTTTAACGGATACGATGGTCTAGTGGTAAGCTTGGCTCTCATCTGTACCTTCTCTCGGATGAGACATTTTCTGGGTTTGAGTAGAAAAAATAAGCTTGACGATGTTCCCGACCGAATTGTAACTTTGGTGGCTGAAATCCTTCGAAACTCGAACTGTCTCAGAGTTTCCGAGGATGGTGGGTCTTTAATTGTTTTAGTATACTGTAAGTTATTGGTTATTTTGGCGATTCATGGACCAAGTTTTTTAAGTTGTTTCTCTTTGGTTCAGGCAAGAAAGTTGGCAGGCTCAATAAGCTTGTTAAGACAGAAGAGGTTATTGAGAAATTGGACAATCGAACTGTTGCTGTCTCACCTCTAGAGTATGATGTCAAGATTGAAGACTTGGAAGCTTTCTTTTCTCAATATGGCAAGGTATTGCACTTTTGTTTGCCCCTTTTCTTTCTCCCAAGTTGGATCTTTTATTTTTATTTTTAAATCCAGTAAATATCAACTATATCAATATTTGGCAGAATTATTTATTTGGTTAGAATTATCTGACTGATGGATCTTTAGGATGCATTTTCTTTGCATTATTTGGCTATTAACCAACTTTGTTTTGAGGAGTGTTGGTTCGTAGACTTCGGTAGGTATAACTTTTGTTTGTTTGATAGGGTCTTACCTGATCTCTTCTTTTAGGTGAATAGTGTGAGGCTACCTGGCCATGTTGCAGATAGAAATTATTTTTGCGGTACTGCTTTGGTTGAGTTCTCAACAGTTGAAGATGCTGATAATATTAAGAAGCAAAATTTAATTTATTCCAGTATCAAGCTAGAACTAAAATCAAAGTAAGTAACTAAGCCTTTTTTTTTAATGTTTATTAGTAAATATTTTCTTTTCCATTTTTGAAGTTCTTCCTTAGTCATGTTCTTAATGAGCCTTTTAAGCTGGTTTGTATAAATGACTGTTAATTTTAGGAAGGAGTTTGATCATGACAGAGAAAAATCAACCAAAAATGTCAAGTGTCATCCTTCAGCAATTGCATTCGAGAAGAATAAAGACAGTATGGAGCTGAAGTTAGTCCTTGTTGCTATGGCAGATTTAGGAACATTTCCGTTAACTTGAAATCTTCTGCCTGATGTTTTTCCCTTTGGTAATGGCAGATATCAGAAAGGTCTTATAGTTGCTTTGAATTTGAAGAGCTCTACTGGAACACCTCCGAAAACATGCGATGCTTTGGGGTCAACTGATATAAGTGGAGGCCATTGTCTAAAAAAGCACAAAAGGTCGAAAAAACAAGCTGTCAAGGGGGCACAAAATAATGCTGGTGATTCTATGGATAGCTTAGTAAACTTTTAAGAGAACATTGATAAGAAAACTTGTGAAAACTTTGAACATAATCTTTCTGAAGTTTTAGGTTGTGAAGATATTCCTGATGCGAACTTTGGACAGCAAAAAAATGCTAGTGTCCAAGAAGAAAAGAACTTCATTTCATGTGAGGAACTCAAAGATGTCTTTCAAAGGTTTGGTGCTGTTAAGGTAGTTGCGTTATCTTCCTTTGTTCATTCATTCATTGATACTTTTTTTCAAATTGATTTTGTTTTCCAAGCTTTTTTTTATTAGTATCAATGTTCCTTTTGATGCCTGGATTGGATTGCATCCCGTTAACTGCTGTATGTTCTGCCAACTAAAAGGATCTTAAATATGAAAAACTGCTTATTTTGTGCAATGCTTATTCCTCTAGTATTCCTTAAGGGGTGCTTTTATGGAACTACATGACGTTCTTACACTCTGGTTTTTTGTCTCCCCTCGAATTACAGCATGTTGATTGGGAAGTCAGGGGAGATTCAGGTTATATATGTTTTCAAGAACCCGATGCAGCTATAAAAGCACGTGCAATTGCAGAATTTGTTGGAGGTGGTCTGTTTGTGAAGAATAAGGTCTTTGTCCTTTTAGAAGCAGTAACTGGTAGGCAATTATCTGTTCTTCTGTGTGTGATATTTTGAATGTCTTTTTTGTCCCTGTTATCTAAGCTTAAGGAGTTTCTTTAGGTAGTTCTTTGAATCTGATACAATATCAATATGATAAATAGATACGTAACTCACCCAACATTCTTTCTGTTTTCTGCAAAGTTTCTGAATGACGTTGAACATGGCTTCAATTTAAGTGAAATTCTAAAACTTGACCAAGCTCCATGTAGAGAGGATGTATGGCTAATTTATTGACGTCTGCAGTCTATTCCATAGGGCATTATGCAGAGTTTCTTTTTCTTGTTCACAGGAGAAGCTGAACGGGAATATTGGAAATCCCATCATAGTGACGACAAGCAATGCCCGGAAAACAGAGACATTGGAAGGTATTCTACTTAGATACTCGGTCTTATTTAAAATATGTTGAAGAAATCCATGGCCTAACTCCCTCCAAAAGAGCTCTCAAGGAGGAAGGGTTGCCATAGACTTATAAGTGCAACATAAGCTTCATGCTAAGTCGATGTGGGACTTCAACACTCCCCCTCACATCGATTTCCGACCGGGGATATGGAGCACCTCCCCCTCACACCGGCGCAGGGTTCATCCCCTACAACCGGCCGGGTACCGACCGAGTTACCTGGCTTTGATACCATGAAGAAATAAATAATTTGAAGAAACAATCTAACCGAAGAAGAAATGGTTTCTCCGATATATTTTCATTCTTAATTCGTATGAGTTTGTACATTGTTTATATAGGAAAATATTAATTACTATTACAACTACCACACTCAACATTTACAGCTGCACGTTTTCTTTGATAGGCGCCGTCTGCCGTGAAGGTTGGTAACTGTCGGTAGGCGCCGTCTTCTTTGATAGGCGCCGTCTAACGTGAATTGTTGAACGTCGGTGCGTTCATTGTTGAATTCAACACTCCCCCTCAAGTTGGTGCATAGATGTCTGTCATGCCCAACTTGACTGAAACTTCTGTGAATACTCGATATGAGACTGCTTTAGTGAGAATATCAGCCAAGTCATTGCTCTATACAAATTGAAACACTTATTAGCCTAAACTGAGTTTTCTTTCTCTGAAAAATATTTTTTCTCAGAAAAAAATTCTCACCCAAACACCCAAACAAATATTAATTAAAAACCTCATTTTTGAGTCAGTATTTATCTCACCTAATTTTACCAGATTACTCTAAACAGAATTCTGAGCATTTTGGTAAAATTAGGACAGGAAAAAACCCATACACGCGCCCCCACGCGCCTCCATAAGTTGGCTGGAAAAATCCACGCGCCACCACTCGCCACCACGCGCCCCCACGCGCCAGCTGAAGGTTGAAGACGCTGACGTGGTTCGGCTCGGCTCACTCGGCTCGGCTCACTCGGCTCGGCTCACTCGGCTCGGCTCATTCCGGTCCGGCTCAACCCAGGTTCGGTCCGGTTAGACCGGTGGTTCGGTCTGAACCCGGTTTTTTCGCAGTTTTTGCAAATTTGACCGGTTCGGTCCATTTTCAAAGTCTAAACCCGGTTTTTTCTCCGGTTCTGTCTTTTTCAAACCGGTTTGGTCCATTTTTCAAGGTTTTTAAACCAATTGTGTCCCCGGTTTTGTGTTTTTTATTCGATTTGGTCCATTTCTTCTTAAAAAACCCATCGGTTTCATATTTTTTATACCGGTTCTTGCATTCTTCTTTCCAGTTCTGAAATTATTACACCATTTTTCTAGTTTTTGTACCCTAACATCATGACAGAGGGCACAATTTCATTACCTGTGGAGAAATCAACTCCAGTTATTGTACAGTCTGTCCATTCTGAAGGTGTTTTTAATGCTGGAATTATTCTTACTGAGACTAATTATGATGTTTGGTCTCAAATAATAGAAATGCATATTGCAGAGAGAGAAAAACTCTCTTATATTCATGACAAAAATTTGCAACCCGAAAAAACATCAGAAAATCATAACAAGTGGTATGCAGAAAATTAAAAAGTGAAGAGATGGCTACTTATGTCAATGAGTCCTGAAATCATGAAGCGTTACTTACGCATACCAACTGCTTTTGAAATTTGGGGTGCTTTGGCAAAGGCATTTTATGATGGAACTGACGAATTACAGGTATTTGTCTTAAACCAAAAAGCCTTTGCTTCTAGACAAAATGGAAAATCACTTTCTGAATATTATGGAGAGTTAACTGAAATTTTTCAAGAACTAGACCATCGTGATAAGGTGGTCATGAAAGATCCTGATGATTTAATATCATATCAAGAGTCTGTTGAAAGATTGAGGGTACATATTTTTCTTGCTGGATTAGATGATGAATTTGAGCAGGTTCGTGGAGAAATTCTGCGAAAAGAAACCATCCCGGATTTAGAAGGATGTTACTCCTTGATTCGACGAGAAGTAGTGCGTCGAATATCATTAAAAGAAAAATCTGGAGACTCTGATGCTTCCGCCATGATATCTCAAAACCGTTCTTTTTCAAATCAGCAAGAACGAATGAATGTTAAAAAGGCTGTTGAAAAATCATCATTCAAATGTACCCATTGTCATCAAAAGGGTCACACCAAAGAACGATGTTTTGAACTTGTGGGATACCCTGATTGGTGGGATCACAGCCGTGAATCTCGCAAGAAAAATCCAAGACAGATGTCTATTGCCACCAATGTTGAAGCAATGAATGATCATGTTGCAAACTCCTCAGCATCAGTAGCAACCTCAAACAATGTTGGTAAGAAAGCTTTTCCTCCTGTTTTTAATAATACATGGATAATTGATTCAGGTGCAACTGATCATATGACATTCAATTCTAAACAAATCTCAAAATCATCTTCACACAAAATTGTTTGCACTGCCAATGGTAACACAACTCCAGTTATTGGGGAAAGTTCTTTATCTCTCACTAGTACTTTAAATTTAGATTCAGTGCTAGTTGTTCCTTCTTTAGAGTATAACCTTTTATCTATTTTTCAAATAACCACTGCTTTATCTTGTTTTGTTACTTTTTGGCCTGACTTTTGTGTGTTCAAGGACATCCAAACAAAGCAAACGATTGGTCGTGGTGTTAGGCGAGAAAACTTGTATTATTTGGACTTAGCTTCAACAAATCATGCACTGGTAGCTAATGGATCTAAAAGAAAGGATACATCAAATATATGGCTATGGCATAGGAGATTGGGTCATGCTTCTTTTGGATATTTAAAGAAATTATTTCCAAGTTTATTTTTAAATTTAGATATTTCTTCTTTAAAGTGTGATGTTTGTGAGTTAGCAAAAAGTCATCGTTCTTCTTTTCCTATAACCTTAAATAAAAGTCCTTTTCCTTTTATGGTTATACACTCTGACGTATGGGGCCCTTCTAAAGTCTCTACTTTGGGTGGCTCACGTTGGTTTGTTACTTTTATTGATGATTTTAGTAGAATGACTTGGGTCTGTTTAATGAAATCTAAAAGTGAGGTAAACTTATTATTTAGAAAATTTCATAAAATGGTTCGTACTCAATATAATACACAGATTCAAGTTTTACGTAGTGATAATGGAGGAGAATATAAGAGTTCTGAGCTTCAAGAATATCTTCAATCAGAAGGCATTATTCATCAAACTACTTGTGTTGATACACCTCAGCAAAATGGAGTTGCAGAAAGGAAAAATCGACACTTATTGGAGGTTGTCCGTGCCTTATTGATCGAAGCTCATATGTCATTATCTTATTGGGGAGAAGCACTTGTTTCTGCTGCATATTTGATCAATCGGATACCTTCCAGTTCAATTGACTTCCAAACACCACTACAAGCCATCACCAAAGCAATTGTTGCACCAAGTGTTCCAAATTTATCTCCCCATGTCTTTGGGTGTGTAGCATTTGTACACCTACATAAACAGCAACGTAGCAAGTTGGATCCACGAGCACTACGTTGTGTTTTTATGGGATATGCTACACAACAAAAAGGGTACCGTTGTTATCATCCTCCAACAAAACAAATGATTACCACCATGGATGTTATTTTTCATGAGGATACAATGTATTTCTCTTCTAAGCCTGAATTTCAGGGGGAGTACAACTACAACCATGATGAAATTCAGACCCTCACATATAAATTGTTACCTTATGAAGAAAGACAAATTATATGTGATCAAAACACAAATAAATTGGATTCAGATGGTAATAACTCCCAAAATGGAAGAGATTTAAGGGAAATGGAATCAAGTCCTCGTCAACTCCAAGATCATCAAACAAATTCATTACTACCATTAAGTGAGTACGAGTTTCCTACTCCACAAGTTGCTGATATACCTAACCAATCGTTTGCAGAGGATGTTCCAACTATTGAACCAACCAGAAAAATACTTCCACCACGTCTTAACAGAGGTATTCCTAAAACCATGTATGAACCTGAGATTTCAAGTAAAGTCAAATATCCCATGAATAACTATGTGTCTACACACCGTTTGTCAAAATCAAACATGTCATTTGTGAATCAATTATCTGTTGTATCTATTCCTAACAGTGTGCAGGAAGCTTTAGCTAACCCAAAATGGGAAGAAGCTATGAATGAGGAACTAAGATCCTTAGAAATAAATAGAACTTGGGAACTTGTCGATCGTCCACCAACAAAGAAAATTGTTGGATGTCGATGGATTTTTTCAGTAAAGTACCAAGCAGATGGTATGATTGAACGTTATAAAGCAAGATTGGTGGCAAAAGGATACACTCAGACATATGGGATTGACTATACAGAAACATTTGCACCTGTAGCCAAAATCAACACTGTTCGAGTCTTGGTATCTCTAGCTACAAATCTAGATTGGCCATTATATCAGTTTGATGTAAAAAATGCCTTTCTACATGGAGATTTAATTGAAGAAGTCTATATGGATCTACCACCAGGAATCAAGAAATCAGAAATACATGATGGAAAGGTGTGCAGATTAAAAAAATCATTGTATGGTTTAAAACAATCTCCAAGAGCATGGTTTGGCAGATTCACAAAGTCTATGAAGGCATTTGGCTACGAGCAAAGCAATTCAGACCATACTTTATTTCTGAAAAAAAGGCATGGTAAGATCACTGCACTTATTGTATATGTTGATGATATGATAGTAACAGGAAATGATGATGAAGAGAGGAAAGCTCTACAAAGATATTTGTCTAGAGAATTTGAAATGAAAGACCTTGGTTCCTTAAAATATTTTCTTGGGATTGAGGTTTCTCGATCAAAAGAAGGAATCTTCTTATCTCAAAGAAAATATGCCTTGGATTTATTAAAAGAAACTGGTATGTCGGCATGTCAACCAGTTAATACACCAGTGGAGGAAGGATTAAAGTTATGTATCAAGGTGGATCAAGTTCCAGTAAATAAAGAAAGATATCAAAGGCTTGTTGGAAGGTTGATGTATTTGGCACACACAAGACCAGATCTTGCCTATGCTTTAAGTATTGTTAGCCAATTTATGCATAATCCTGGAGAACAACATATGAATGCAGTTATTCGTATTTTGAGGTATCTAAAGTCTGCTCCTGGAAAAGGAGTATTGTTCAAAAAAATTACAGAGTTCCAAAGAATAGAAGTATATACTGATGCTGACTGGGCTGGATCAATAAATGATAGGCGATCTACATCAGGCTACTTCACTTTTGTAGGTGGAAATCTTGTAACATGGAGAAGTAAGAAACAACATGTTGTCGCCCGTTCAAGCGCAGAGGCTGAATACAGAGGCATGGCACTTGGACTTTGTGAGGCTTTGTGGTTACAATCTCTCTTGAATGATTTGGAATATCCTGTTAAAGAATCAATTAAATTATTTTGTGACAATAAAGCAGCATGTGATATTGCTCACAATCCAGTCCAACATGATCGTACAAAACATGTTGAAGTGGACAGATTCTTTATTAAGGAAAAAATAGAAGAAAATTCTTTGGAATTGCCAAAAATTAAGTCAGAAGATCAATTGGCTGATATTCTCACTAAAGCAGTCTCATATCGAGTATTCACAGAAGTTTCAGTCAAGTTGGGCATGACAGACATCTATGCACCAACTTGAGGGGGAGTGTTGAATTCAACAATGAACGCACCGACGTTCAACAATTCACGTTAGACGGCGCCTATCAAAGAAGACGGCGCCTACCGACAGTTACCAACCTTCACGGCAGACGGCGCCTATCAAAGAAAACGTGCAGCTGTAAATGTTGAGTGTGGTAGTTGTAATAGTAATTAATATTTTCCTATATAAACAATGTACAAACTCATACGAATTAAGAATGAAAATATATCGGAGAAACCATTTCTTCTTCGGTTAGATTGTTTCTTCAAATTATTTATTTCTTCATGGTATCAAAGCCAGGTAACTCGGTCGGTACCCGGCCGGTTGTAGGGGATGAACCCTGCGCCGGTGTGAGGGGGAGGTGCTCCATATCCCCGGTCGGGGATGTTCTCATTACTCCTGCACATTTATTATTCGCTATTCTCAATCTCGATATCGATTTCCGACCGGGGATATGGAGCACCTCCCCCTCACACCGGCGCAAGGTTCATCCCCTACAACCGGCCGGGTACCGACCGAGTTACCTGGCTTTGATACCATGAAGAAATAAATAATTTGAAGAAACAATCTAACCGAAGAAGAAATGGTTTCTCCGATATATTTTCATTCTTAATTCGTATGAGTTTGTACATTGTTTATATAGGAAAATATTAATTACTATTACAACTACCACACTCAACATTTACAGCTGCACGTTTTCTTTGATAGGCGCCGTCTGCCGTGAAGGTTGGTAACTGTCGGTAGGCGCCGTCTTCTTTGATAGGCGCCGTCTAACGTGAATTGTTGAACGTCGGTGCGTTCATTGTTGAATTCAACATATGTGACGTCTTAAGAAAACAAAAATGTGATCGTGGTTTGATGAGAAGGTATGTAGCGTATAAATATTTTGTGATCAGAAGACCCAGAACGTGCATGTTCTGAGGATAAAGATTCTGCCATACACCTGTGAAGACTCGTTTTTCAAATAGTTAATTGCTCTATTCTATCCTTAATTTTGGTTGTCAGCCAAAAAAGGATCCTATATTTTTAGTTTTTTTGAGTAATCATCAGATGGAAGATTGAATTTTTTTTTAACTGAGAACTGAATGGATCAAACTATTTCACTAATCCTACGATTAAAATATATAGATGTCTACAAATATATAGAAAATTCTAAAATATTTATATTTTGAACAATAACTTAATATTGAAAAAATTAAATAATATTAAATCTTTTTCGATAAATTAATAACCATATGCCAAATAAATGAATAACTTGTGTAAAAATATGATGTTTTAATATTAAGGAATTATGCTACAATTGGATTAAAAAGATTTTTTAGGGTATTCTAAGCACATGTTATCTTGATTCAAATACTACTAGTGCTATGTTATGTAGTTAATAGTTAGAGGTAGTTTGAATATAATTATTAAGATATCTTGAGTATATTATTTGATATCTTTTATGTATAAAAAATTGTGGGTTAATTTAATAATTTACGAATTGTTGTGGAAGATTTTTAAAGATTCTATAAGCATTATGTACACCCGTGTTAGTTGTGAGATTATTTTTATTCGTATTAATATTTATTAAAGATAAGTTTCAACTGTGGTTTCATTTATCATTATATTGTGTTATTCATTTTTTTTTTATTTTTTTTCAAAAGTTGTACTACAAAAATTGATATAATTATATTGTATGTTATTGTTAATATAGTGGATATTTGGTAAAAATAGTATTATATAGCTATTTACATATCAAACATTGTAGATATTGGATATTATCCGCTATATATTGGGATACATCATGTTTTTTTAATCTATGGTCGTAAGCACAGTGAAGGTTCGAAAATTGTTGGTAGGCATGGTGCTCTCCGTGCTACTTGTGTTTTGTTTAAATACATGTTATTTTGGGAGGGAAAAATAGTACAAAATAAAAGCTTTGAAATATTTAAAAGAAATTTTTAAATATAATATATTATATGATATTTATAAATTATAATTGTTGATGTTATTTAAGTATTTAATATTAATTTTTTTTATAAAAATAAATGATTAAAAGTAATTTGCTATACCACATAATATATACAATTATTATGCATAAGACGTTCTCAATTTGTAGGCATATGTGGGATGTAAGAGCCCTTATTAATCACCTAAGTTTTAAGTTTTAAGCATTATATCGCAGTTTAATTGGTATACATTAAAGTATATAAAAATTATCCCAAAATAAAAGTTACATTTTAAGGAGAATAAATATAATTTAAATTATCAACAGGTGATATACATAAAACATCCTAAACTAGCTCGTATTGTAAACTAATTTTCCAACATTAATAATAAATTATTTAAAAAATTCAAAAATTTGTACCTAAAAATAACATCCATCATCCTTTAGTATTTTTTAAAACATGATTACATAACACACTCATTATTTTTTGAATCAATTTTACAAATATTTAAGCCTCAGTAGTTAAATAAGACAAAAATACAACTCACAACAAACTTATAAGCTCTAAGCTCTAATTTAAAGTTAAACGGCACTTCTTAAATGGTAGTAATATTTTCAATTTTTGTTCATATAAAATTTCAAAGCTTGTAAGACTTATAATTTTTTCATTAGAATTTTAAGTTTAAATCTTATTTTAACGTGTATGTGTATTTTTTCTTCTTTAATAAAAAGAAAAACTTTAAAAACCCCGCCCCCCCCCCCCCCCCCCCCCCCCGCCCTTTTTTTTTTAAGTTTCAAGGCTTGTAAATGCGTGCTGACAAGAGTCTTTATAGCTAGTTTTTCAAAATCAAATTTTCTTAAAGGGGAAAAGAATCTTAAATACTGTCGGAGAATTGATTAATACAAGTCGATAGGAGTTAAGTATTATAATTCTCAAGGTTATGTAGTTTGGTAAGCCTAACTTTTTTATTCTTTTAAAATATATGCGAACAATCCTTTAATTGTTAAAGCATCTCAGGCCGTCAGGCGTGACATTTTTGTATCAAAAGTGTTCAAGGAGACTACATAATTTCTGCGCTAAAATAATACGATAAATAATATCGTATAATACTGTTCATATAGCACTAAATATATGTTAATTTTTTTCAATTATATATTTTAATGTGATATTTAATCTAATAGATTGGAAATAAAAAGAGATAATATAATTTTTACATTATTTTAATTCAAAAGTTGCATTAAATAAATTAAAAATATATATATTTTTAATGTAATATATTATATAACAAGTGAAGAATGAAAATTAAAAAAAAAAAAAACAATAGACTTTGTATTGTTACAGTGCAAAAGTTTTATTAAAATATTGACAGAACAGTGTAATCCTTTTATTTTTCTGTTAGATTTTTTTTTTCGATCAAATAAAAAAATATTTTTATTAATTGTAAAAATGTACATATTATATTTATAGATTAAAATTACAAGCTTACATAAATAAAAAATACATTATGAAATAAAAGATTACTTAAATTAAAGAGGATGACAAATTTGTTCACACATAAACCAACTAGTTTGATAAAATAAATATTAAAATTTCTTATGTATTTCATTAATGAATATATACGGCATGAGGCATCAGAGAATTTGGGAGAAATTGGCACAAACTCTATTACTACTACTATGGTATGAAAACACCTTCTTTAGGTGGCAACTCATCATAGAGCCACTCATCAATCTCTATGAGTTAACATTTTCTCGAATATATTTTGTGCATTTGCTTTCAACTTTGTTACTTATGAAATACAACAAGAAGTTCAGATCTGAGAACATAAACACACTGAACAAAAAGAAATTACAATAAATTTAAGTCTAAACTAATCTCTAAGCAACTTTTACCAAATACATTCTTCCTAAAGAAAGAACAAAAAACATCACCATCAACCCAACGACGGCAAGCAATCTGACCAAAGAACGGGTAATACGATGCCGGACAAACAAGTAACACAAAATTAGACAAACTAACACTGTCCCGAAACAGTTAAGTGCCACGCCGAAAAACACAAAACCATGGCCAAAAAGGAACCTATTCAACCTAAAAGATCAACGGCAACCAAGGACGACGATGACCTGGCTAGCAAGTGAACAAAACCACCTTGCCAGAGGAGTGGAAGGACGAACCCAAACAACAGAAGATGACGCTATCCACAAAAAATGCCACTGTAGGAGATGTGGTCGAACTCAAGGAAAACAAAAGCGCCCACAGGCGAACAAAATAACCGATCACGCCTAAGTTGCCAAAACCAAAGGTGGACAGGCCAACTACTGTTGCTGAAAAAAGATGGTCAAACTAGAACCCCAGCCAAAACAGGAAAAATAGTAGACGACGTTGACCAAAAAATAGAGGAAGAAATAGAAAAAAGAAAAAGACCGCCGTCAGACTAGACGGCCTAAACCAAATCGAAAATGAAAAACTCTGGCCGACGGCCCACAAGAAAGAGGCAATTAGGTTTTTAGGGAGAGGTGAGAGAAATAAAAAGTTAGACAGACGTTTTTTACCTTAACAATTATGACTATATTTTTCAGTTAGATGACCTTGCATGGAATTATTCAAAAAATCATTTCATATTGTTATTGTAGTGGATAGTTTAATTTGTGATGTAATTAAAAGCACAAAATAGTTATTAAAAAATTTTAACCACAGCATCGATACTAATTTATTATTGATATTTTTAAATATAAGAATTTTTAAAAAAAAAAAAAAAAAATAAGAGAGTCAGTAGTTATAAAGGGATACGAGTGTAGTCAATAGTTATAAAGTGCTACGAGTGACGTAGAATTCAACTTAATCATTGCTTCACTTTCAACCAGTTCCGGAAAGAATCATCAATCATACTCTCTATTCTGTGTTATAAATTTTTGTATGGGTAGTGGGGATAGAAGTCTTTTAAATTATAAAGAGTATTATTTAATATTTTAATTTTTAAAATATTTAATTAAAAATAATATATATTTTAAAATAATTTTTTTATTAAAATATTATTTTTAAAGTAATATTTTGTTATAAAAAATATTTAAAATAATATAATTTGTTATTAATTAATTTTTTAAAAAATAACATTTTAATAAAAATTATTAAAATAATATATTTTATCCTTAATTAATATCTTTTTTTTTTAAATTAAAATATTAAATAACATTATTTATAATCTAAAGATCAAATAATACAAAACTTTATGACACTTTTCTCCTACATTATTAGAAAAATCTATCAAAATTTTGTAGTTTTCAATTGATGTTCCAAGTTTCAATGTTGAATCTTGAATTTTTGTTGTTGCTGTTTTTTTTTTTTTAAAGATAAGAATTGTTTCAACAAAAAAACGTAAATCTGAAAACTTTGTTCTGCTCAGAAGCATCAGATGCTTTCGTGATATAAAGAAAGAAAAAACAAGTAAATCTGAAAAATAAAATAGAAGGCCGAAAATAAAATGGAAAACCAAAAATGAAAGTTGATATGGTTCGGTTTTCATAAGCTGAAACGTTATCAACCTAAAAATGAAAGAAGAATAAGAGAGAAAAGAGAGATTGTAACGATGCAACCATTGAACAATTAACTAAGTTTTAGGAGGTATTCTTAATTGATCTTGGACCACAAATAGAATGCAGGGGGAGAGAACGGGAAGAGAACTTTTAAGCTTTTAAAACTATAATTATTAATTTTCATTGATTTTAAAGATATAATGTATAATTTTTTCAAATTCTAACAAAAGTACAACAAATCGTGTGTTTAATTACGCTGACACAAGTAAGAGAGAGAAAGAAAGAGACAGATAAGAAAAAAAAAATGCAATTATCATCTAAAATTAGAAGAAAATGGTTTTACACCAAAAGCGCCTAAACAGAAGAGAGAAAGGGACATGAAAACAAAAGTGCTTGGATGTTGTGCCCTCCTAAAATATTATTGTATTCAAGCTGTTCCTTCACAGTTGGATGTAGGAAGAGAGAGGAGACCTCCATAGACAATGTGCTTATAAACCCTTTGTTTCTTCTATTTTACTCAAGGATAAGATCAAGATACCAAAAACAACTTCTGGGTTTTGTTTAGAGTTGCATAGAGAGATTGTGTTAAGATGTTGGAAGGCAAAGCTTTAATACAAGATACAGACATGCCAATTAAGATGCAGATTCAAGCCATGGCTGCAGCTTCTGAAGCTCTGGATCTCTATGATGTTTTTGACTGCAGATCTATTGCTGGTCACTTAAAAAAGGTACTCTCTCTCTCTCTAATACTTAGAACAAGGAATTTCTATTGTTGATCTAGCTAGCCCTTTTAACTATTTATTTTCAAATATGGCAGGAATTTGACAAGAGATATGGAGGTGGTTGGCAATGTGTGGTGGGTTCAAACTTTGGGTGTTTCTTCACTCATTCTAAAGGAACCTTCATCTACTTCACTCTTGAGACTCTCAACTTTCTTATCTACAAAGGGGCTTCTTCTGAATCCTCTTCATGAAGTCAAAGCGGTTTTAAAGGAGGCTCAAGAGCCATGGAATCAGGGGAAAGGATTATTGGATTGTGGTTGTTTTTTTTACTTTTTTCCCCCTTATCCCATTTACTAGAATATTAGATAAAGAAACATGATTTAAGCTAAACTGTGAGTGACTCACATAATAGCATGCGCTGCCTTTTTTGTCTTTTGTTCTGTGAATAAGAGAGCTTTGTAATGCACTGGATGGGCATTGTTATGTCTACCCTGTTTGCATATATGAAGCATGGCTTTGTGGGCTTTATCTTTTATCATCTACCTTATATTTTATGTTCTGTTTGGCTGCCAAGAAAAGGGAAGCAAAAAAAAAAAAAAAAAATAGTATATTTTGACATTGAAAAGTCTAGCATCCCACATACAAATCCAGAATATAGCAAGTTAACTAGTTCATTCAGTTAGATAAAAACAACAAAAAATTTAGCATAGTTTCAAGCTCAAAAATCGATGCCTAGAAGGCTATTATGATAATGTGCTTCTTTCTATAAAGACTTATGAAATTGCTTTAAGCAAAAATGAATACAAAAAGAGACCCTTCAGTTAATTTTATAGTATACACCAGACGTAGAAAACTGACCAGACACAGACTTGAAAATTGACATACGACTAGAGTGGGCAGCCAAACGAAAAGAGAACAATGATATGATGAAAGAAAACTTTTTCTCATAAATGTATCAAATGCTATGATTTTCTGATATCTAACATTAGATGTAATGCAGTTCATCTAAGAGACAAACCTTAAGTTATTAATACTTAGAAATTGAGGATATAAAAGCTAACAAACTCTGTTCTTAACAAGTCAAGAAGACATACCAGCTAACAGAGTCAAATCACTGGAGTTAAGAGTGGCTTGTTCAGAGAGTAAGCTTCCAAGTTTTTGATAACAAGGTCTGCCATAGCAGTGCTAGTTTCAAAAGTATCACTTCCCACATGAGGTAAAAGTAAAACATTTTCAAGACCAAACAATTGTTCGGGAACCTCTGGCTCTTCTTCAAACACATCAAGTCCTGCACCAGCTAACCTGCCTTCTATTAATGCAGAAACCAGCTCTGTTTCATCGACATGCCGGCCTCGCCCAATGTTGATGAGAATGCCTCTTGGACCCAACGCATCAATCACTCTACGATTCACAATGTGATGTGTTTCTTCTGTTAGAGTGCAGGCCACAACAAGGATTTCACAGTTTGATGCCAAATCAATTATATTTGAGTAGTACTTGTAGTTGGTATGTGGTTTCTTTGTTCTGGAACAGTAACTAATTGAACAGCCGAATGCTTCGGCTCTCTTTGCTATTGCCGAACCAATTCTTCCTAATCCAACAATTCCAATTGATTTTCCAGTGAACTGAAGTAGATTTCAGAAAAAACAACGAAAGAGTAAATAGCTGGAGAAAGTGCATTGACGAATAATGAAATAATTTGTACTTCTCCTAGAAATCACACCATTAGATTCCGAGTCTGAAATCACTTATTGTAAACAAAAAAAAAATTATTTATGATAAACTCAAGAGTATATATTCAAATGTAGAAATCAAGAGAACATATTAAGAGAGAAAGAGAGGAGACGAGGCTAGGGTTTCTCCTCCTAATAAAAATGTATACAAGATACAAGCAAATGAGGGTATATATATATAGGCTTACAGTTAAAACACTATACAATACTAATTAATCTAACATTATCTAACAATTTAGAAGTGCTTCTATGGAATTGCAAAAGCAGAAACATTATCATCTTCAAGGATTCCAAAAGAAATTTCAGCTTAAGATTAAAGCACAATACAAAAACACTACTAACCTTTGTAGTTAATCCAAAATCTCTTTTTTTCCACGAACCACTTCTCACAAACTCATGACAAACGCAGAGTCTTCTCAATACCGCCAACATTAATCCAATTGCAATGTCAGCGACATCGTCAGTCAAAACGTCAGGTGTGTTAGTAACTCTGATCCCCTTTTGCTCACACTTTCTTAAATCAATCTTATCCAAACCCACGCTATAGCTCGCCACGATTCTCAAATTTGGCAAAGAATCAATCAGCTCGGCGTCGGCGCCGATTTTGGTGTTTCCGACGACGGCTTGGATCTTATTTGCGTTCTCTTTTAAAAATTCGGACATTGAAGAATAGTGCCATAGCTTGAAGAGATTGAAGCGTTTCTCTAGCTCGTGCTCGAGATAAACATACATTGGGCACATCATCAGGACGCCAATTGTGTCCATTTGCAGCCAAAACAAGAAGATTGAGGAATTAGGTTACGAATTTCAGCTGCTTTTAGCGCCACGGATGGGAATTTCGCAAGCCCATTGGGCGTTTTGCCTTAAATGAGCGATGAAGGTTGTAACACTTGATGTTGATGTTCATTCATATGTTTTTTTAATTACCTTTTTAAGAATATTGATCAAATATCAATCTTTAATAAACCATCATTTTTGCATATTTTAACTTTTTGAAACATATATAATTTTTTTTTACAATCATTCAACTAAAGATGATAACTTATTATACTAATAATAAAAAAAAAAACTCAAATCTAGCTAAGAATCCTTAAAACGAAAATTCACCTATAAAAATCAAGGGAAATTTTCCAAACTCTTTTCAAATTTCATCACTTTTAAGGCAAATACTAAGCAATTAATTATGTTTTTATATTTTTCAAAATACTTAAAAAGAAAATAATTTAATAATATTATAAAATTATAAATTATAAAGAATAGAAGATAATAAAAAGAAATGATAACAAAATATAAAGAGAGAAAGGTCGAGAGAAAATAATTTGATATTGTGTGCTGAATACAATATTATAAGTAATATTTATGGGTTCTCAGTATAAAATACAAGTCTTAAAAGCTCAAATATCAGGATAAGTGATAATATTATATTGATTTCTCCCTTTTCTTCAAGCATTTAAATGGGAAAAAATAAATATTGGGAATAATTTTTTAGGAGAAATTATCCAACACCCTTTGACAATTGGACCAACTTTAAAGGATATTCATCAAATATATTATTAGTTGGTACTTGGTACTCAAAGTCCAGAGAAAGAAAGGGTATTCATCAAATCAAAGAAAGAGTTCCCTGAGAAAAAAAGATCAATTGAAGGTTTAAACAATGATAGGCAGTTTGTTACAAGTAAACATAAAAAATTACAAGCTATATCATCCAGATCTGTAGCAGACAAGATGAAGCTGGAAGACAATCATATATCGATTCTGCACGTGCAAGTATGCAACAACACTATCAAATGGATAGTCAGATGACTGGAGTTAATAATGGCTTGTTCAAAAAGTGAGCCTCCAAGTTACCAATTACCAGGTCAGCCATAGCATTTCGGGTTTCGACGGTGCCACTTCCTACATGAGGCAAAAGGACTACATTTTCTAGTCCGAATAACTGCTCCGGTATTTCAGGCTCTTTCTCAAAGACATCAAGCCCTGCACCACCTAAGCGACCTTCAACCAAGGCAGATACCAATTCAGCTTCATCAACATGAGGACCCCTCCCAATGTTAATGAGAACCCCTTTTGGTCCCAAAGCATCAATGACTTTGCGGTTAATAACGTGGCGGGTCTCTTCGGTTAAAGGACAAGCAACCACTAAAATATGGCAGTTGGAGGCCAGCTCTACTACACTTGGATAGTATTTGTATTTTAACTCTGGTTTTTCTGTTCTGGTGTAGTAACTAATGGGACAATTAAATGCTTCGGCTCTTTTCGCATTGCTTTGCCGATCCTTCCCATACCTATGATGCCTACTGTTTTTCCACTAAACTGAGAAGGAACAAAAGCTTTGCTATAAAGAGGAACATTTTAAAAACAATCGTGAGAAAACAAAAAATTCAGGGAAGACCTAACATTGAACCATGTAAAATATGGTTTCAAAAGAAAGTCTGAAAGTGCTTTTAGGATTAAACATATTATTTCTGCTTTTGTTAGGAAACACAAATATATTTTTTAAACTTGAATACACTTATGGCAAAAAAAATTTACTTTTTACCTTCCAAGTGCTTTACAAAATTTCAAAATCAGAAGAAAAAAACCCTAATACTCAATTGCTATAACAAAACATTTTGACATCTTGTCAAGGTTCCTATCCCATACTTTTTTTGTCGACCATTTAACAGCATAAAAGTAGGCAAGCTGATAAGATGGAAACAGTAGATAAGGCAAAGAGCAAGTAGAAAGAGAAGTAAACAACAATAACTGCACAGTATTACTCATTATAAACCCTGCAACAGCTTAAAATTTCTTAGAACGTTGACACAGAACAACATACTAGAAGCTACCAAAGCAAATATTTCTACAAAAACAAGAAGAAGGAAACAATCAACTGTAACAAAAATCATATTCTGCCAAAATTCAGAAGTTGGTAAAATGTTTAGCATTCTCTTGAATCAAGCACCATCAATTCAGATTATATGATTGTCAGTACAAGTCCCTTTACAAACAAACTGTAAATGCATCACTGAAAAAGAAGAGAAAAAAGAATACATGGTTACTTCTCATCATTTCACCTACTCATGAACCATATAAGTAATGTTGTAGCAACTCCAAAAAGGAAATATGCACCAAGAGTCATACCAGACACTTTTATGTGGATAACAAGAAACAAACAAGGGCCATGACGACAAACACATGTGATTGTAGGTAAGCTGCTTATATGCAAACAAGAACTACTGAATACTTTTGCAGGCACTACAAAGAAGTGCCCTTAGAAGCGCAAGTGCATTTTCATGCGTCCAATAACAAATAGAGAAGAACTTTCATGAGCTCTAGGGTCCCTTTTGCAACAGTAATTTTTTTTTTCCCTTACTGTAAGCCTGTAAATGAAGCTAAGTTTTATATAGTGTATAAGTAACATAAGACATCCACTTTTAATGGTTAATTTTAAAAGAAGCTAAGTTTTATAATACTTGTAAATACTACACTAGTATTATTGTTTAGTAACGTGGGATGTTCTTTTCATACTAACAAAGCAATCCCCCGGAAAAAAAAAAATCACCCATAAGCACTTCTAGCAGAAGCGCATCCTCATAACCAAACAACCGGCTTTAACTAGCATACAAAACTTTAATTACTGAGATGAAGCCTATTTGCTTATCATTAAGCTTTCTAAAGCACACTTTCCATTATTTTTTTTGTCCCCATTTTACAACTAGAATAGTTAAACCAATAGCCCATTTTTTAAAAATACAACCAAACTATGCTTAGCATAAGATTTAAGAAATTAGATAGTAACAAGAAAAAAGGCAACAAAACATTCCAAGTTTCCAATTTATCCTTGACTGTAATTATTTTGACCACTATTTCAATCAAACACAGTAATAAAATTTAGCAATGATATGAAAAAGTCAAAACCAACCTTAGTGGTCAGCTTATAGTCTCCCTTTCTCTTCCAGTTGCCACTCCTGACATAGCGGTCACTCTCACACAACCTCCTCAGCACTGTGAGCATCAATCCGATTGCCATGTCAGCAACGTCTTCGGTCAACACATCAGGTGTGTTGGAAACCCGAATCCCTTTTTCCCTACACTTTTGCAAATCTATCTTATCGAGTCCAACACTGAAGCTAGAAACGATCTCCAATTTGGGCAAGGCATCGATCATTGCGGCATCGGCACCAGCCGTGGCATTGCCAACGACGGCGCGGATGGAGCTGGAATATTCCTTAAGGAACTGGGTTTTCTGAGAGAAGGTCCAGAGCTTGAAGAGGTTGAAACGCTTATCGAGCTCTTGCTCGAGGTAGGGATTCATCGGAACTGGCATGAGAACGCCAATGGAATCCATGAAAGGCAGAGGATTTAGGGTTAGAGATTTTTAAGATTCTGAAAATGTTGAGAGCTTTGTGGTGTTCGATGGCTTTGTCACGTTGAGCTAGTGATATTGGTTCGAGGAAGTTGAAATGCTGTTGTGGTCCTTGTGGAAATGGTGGTTGGTTTTGGACTTTTGGTTGGGCTTGGACTGTTGCTCTGTCTTATGAGAGAACGAACCTGTTAACTGAAGATTCCCTTTTTTAATCGAATGAAATAATCTTCTTAATATATGTATAGTTTTAATTTTAAACTCTTTAAAAATATATATATAATATAAATAAATATATATTTTTTTTATAAAAAAATTGAATCAGTTTAATAAATTTGTGAATTATGCACAAGAAGGTTTAAAAATGAGTACAGATTTGTAGAAACCTCTTCCATTGAAATAAATAATTAGACCGAAACAATGGATGGTTAAACCTGCACGGCTATATTTATCAATAAATCAAAACCTCAATCTTGTCAATCATTCAACAACGAAAAAATCCTAAAATAAAAATAAATAGAAAAAGAAAAAAAAAATTGGTAATTTGCATTAAACCCAACAACTTGAAAATCATTTGGAAGCTGGGATTTTGTCTCTGCTTCCTCCTCTGTTTTTCTTTTGAATTTCCTTCTGAAAAATAATTAACGAAAATAACTGACAAAATAGATTCCCCTACCTCCAACCTCTCTTCATCTGTTCAATTAAATAAATTGAACAGAGCCCAAGCTTTATTTTCAGTTGTTAATTCTATAAAAATCTTCTTCAAAAAAATAAAAATGATTAAGGCTATTGAACAAGAACAACAGAGTTACACACCTAAGCTGTTCCATTTCAAAGGTATGTTTGAGAATAATGGTGGTCGTCATACCAAGAGCTTAAGCATTGAAAATGCTAGCCATTACGTATATCAAGAAGATGAAGAAGAAGATGAAGAAGAAGAAGAAGAAGAAGCAGCAGCTTACCAAAATCTTCAAGGAGGAAAGTCTCTTAATGAATTGGAAAGGAAACAAATTGCCAATGCTTTTAATTGTAATGATAGGGTCAAAGAAGAAATTGCTGCTTTGAAAGAAGCCAAGGAAAAACTTGCCTTAGGCAAGTTAACTTCCTTTTAATCCACCATTTTATTTATTTTACTGTTTATCTAGCAATGTATTATTGGTTGAAATTTGCGAGAATCATCTTTTATTTTGTAGATATAAGTTATTTAATCAATAATCATTTCCTATGATTAGTGGACTAAAGGGAAAATGGTTGAAGAATACAAATGGTTGACATGTATTTGATTTATGGTTTTGTGATTTGGGTTTGTTTTAGAAATGGAGCAAATGAAGGAGAGATTTGCTAAATTGCTTTTGGGTGAAGATATGTCAGGTGGAGGAAAGGGTGTTTCTTCAGCATTAGCTTTGTCAAATGCCTTCACAAATCTAGCAGGTTTGACAACATTGATTTAAGATAACAAAATAATTTGTTAAAATCCCTATTCAGTTTTTTTAAACAACTGCGATTTTTTTTTTTTTTACTAAAAAAATACATTTTCGTTTTCTAATTGCTGAAATGCAATGCAGCTTCAATGTTTGGTGAACAACATCGTTTGGAGCCCATGTCAGCTGAAAGCAAAGTAAGGTGGAGAAAAGAAATAGATTTGCTTTTGTTAGTTACAGATTATGTAGTTGAATTTGTTCCTTCGCAACAAAAATCCAAAGAAGGAATAAACATGGAGGTATGATAACATCTCTTTATTCCCTCCCTTCTATTCTCCTTCTCTCAATTTAAATTAATATATTCTTCTTCTGTCATCATTGAATAGATTATGACGACAAGGAAAAGAACTGATTTGCATATGAACATTCCAACCCTTCGCAAGCTCGACAATATGCTTATTGTAAGATAATAATCAATTTGTCATCTATGTTTCATTTAAATCAAGTTTGTTTGAGATTCTATGAAAGCACTTCTGATAACGGAAAGCAAAAACTTATTGAATAAAATAGATAAAAATCATCAGAATTGTTTGAATTTGGATTGTCATATCTAATAAGGTTTATGATAATCAGGATTGTCTAGATAACTTCAAGGATCAAAATGAGTTCTTTTATGTGTCTAACCATGACTCTAAGAAAGGCACAAAGAGAAAAGATGATAAATGGTGGTTACCAACTGTTAAAGTTCCTCCATTTGGTTTGTCTGATGGAGCTAAAAAATTTGTTCAGAATCAAAAAGATTGTGCAAACCAAGTTCTTAAAGCAGCAATGGCTATAAATGCTCAAACTCTATTAGAAATGGAGATTCCAGAAAATTACATTGAATCTCTTCCTAAGGTAAATTAAAATGGAACACGATAAGTCTAACTTCATAATATTTCTGTTTCACATCACTTCAGAAATTTCCTACTTTTTTGAAGAACGGGAGAGCAAGTCTCGGGGACTCAATCTACAGAAGTATTACAGTTGATTTTTTTGATCATGATAATTTTCTATCCACCATGGACTTATCATCAGACCATAAAATTCTAGATCTCAAGAACAAAATAGAAGCTTCTATTGTGATTTGGAGGAGGAAGATGAACCACAAGGATAGCAAATCAGGTTGGGGTTCAGCTGTGAGTTTAGAAAAGAGAGAACTCTTTGAAGAGAGAGCAGAGACCATATTGCTTCTCCTTAAGCAGAAGTTTCCTGGTCTCCCTCAATCTGCTCTGGACGTTAGCAAAATTCAATACAACCGGGTAAGTCATTCATCATGAATCAAAACACTCGGTGTTCTAAAAGAGACCATATAACATAGCTTGGAACAAGATATAAGAGGAATGTTAGCACTCCTCTGGTATATTAAGCTTTTATAAGAATTGATTGTTAGTTTATCTTCTTCGAATAATTAGTTGCTAACAATCTTCTAAATAGCTTTGGATCATATAAACTTGGACTGGTAAACAATTTTGTTTCATGTTATTAAACTAGTTTAAATTTTTCACAGGATATTGGACTTGCTGTTCTTGAGAGTTATTCAAGAATATTAGAGAGCTTGGCCTTTACTGTCTTGTCCCGAATTGAGGATGTACTCTACGCTGATTTTATCGCTCAAAATCCATCACATGCTTCGGGTAAAGGAATCCTTTAAAGAAAACTCCATCAATGGAGAGTTGATAAAGGAGAAGGAGATCAAAAATAGGATTCTTTCCAAAGGAGAATTTGAGTCAAAGCACCTTCATTTGCATAAAACAGTAACTATAGGGTATGGAACTACAGGAAAAACCAAAGGTAAGAAAGAATGGAGGAATTGAGATCACAAGAGACAGAGAGAGAGAGAGAGAATAATAGCAAAACAGTTGCAAAGAGAGGGCAAGCGTGACCTTCACATGTAGGTTTTACATACGTTAGAAAGACTCATCATTTTTGATGAACTAATTTTGTCCTAGCAACATAACGTGGACAATAGTTTGACTACTCGATCCTCCATTATGGTAAAATTTGTAACGAAAAAAAATGAACGTGTTTAATACTCAAATACATATCCAAATTTTGCAACAGAGTTATATAACATAGAATAAGGTTTTACTAGACCCTCTCTCTTTTTTCATTTCTTATTCATTTTTTTAATAGAGAAGGAGGAAGATCAATATTGTTCAATTTATTTTTCTATGATTGTCTTCTTTTTGTAAGAGATTGTTATGTAGATTGACTGAAAATGGGATTTTGATAAGCTTTGACTTGGATATATCTTTCTCTCTATTTCCTTTATTATTCGTATATTACATTATCTTTTCACATAGCTATGACACAAAGTGAACTTAAAATGAACTTTTGATTAATTCAAACAAGGGTACACTTAAGACAGAGTGAAATATAAGAAATTAAAAGAAGGTACAAAGTGATCAAATTAGATCTTGTCACGAGGGCCTAGCTTAGGAGGAAGTTGGGGTCCTTTCTTGATTGGAAGAACATCATCTGGGGCAGTAGCACTTATATAAGTGAGGGTGAAAGCACCACCCAATATCAAGAACTTAAGCAGCAATCCTCTCTTTGTGAATGGAGCTGCAAATGTCTCAAAGAATTTGCTCTGCAGTTTCATTTACAAATTTCATGTCAGACGCAAACACATTTTGTAATTTTATTACCAAGCACTTATAATTTTTTAATACAAAAGCCTTTTTTTTACTGTTGAAAAGACTTGCGAAGTCTTGAAATGCAGAAACAAACATATAATATTGTTTGCTTATGTTTACGTTAAAAGAGGTTTTGAAACATTTCATAAAAAATTGATTTCGAGAAGAAACATAATATATGTTCTTCTGTGAGCAAGCAAAAATCCATGACGAATTTTTTACGTTGATCTTGAAGCATTTTTTAACTTTCAAAAACGCTTCTATAAGCAGAAACAAACAGACCCTAATTTAGAAAGACAGGGACCTGAAGAGAGTTGTATGGTGAAGGAGCATCTGAACCATAGAGATCCCATTGGCCTGTGGTGTTGCCCAAATCCTCTAAATCAAAGTAGACACTCTTATCTCCATATTTTGCAACAATACCACCACTCCTATAATCCAAGAAACCAAATTATTATATCAGAAAATTAAACAACTTGTTTGTAACCTTTTCATTAGTTACCTCAAACTTTTAGGTCTAAGGCTCTGGCGTGTGGACTTGACATGGAGCTTTGTTCCACTGAGGGAGCTTCCACTAAGGCCTTTGATGGTGGCTGGTTGAATAGCTGCTAAAGTTGCGAGAGAAGCCATGGCCTTATTGGGTCTCTTGAATTGTGATTATTAATTGCTATTCTGTTTCCAGTGGCAAGGGTAGTAAAGAAAAAGTAGGTTATGATGTTTTCCATGGATCTTGGCTTGACACGTGGCATATTGGTTTTTCTTTGAGTATATGGACTTTCATTTAGAAGCTGCCATGTGGACAGGTAGCTGGATAAGCCTATCCATATTGTGACAGAGAAGATAATTGGTTTATTATCAGGAAAGGTTCTGTTTCTTTAGATTACAGATAAGTCATGTTTAGAATCAACTTGTTTTTGTTGATCAGATTGAAACACAAACAAGAACTCACTAGGCTTGCAATGAAGTTTGGAATTTTTGTTGGTTTTAGGGTAGTAGCTTTAGAGTATAAATGTTTGAGCTTGGTTTAAAAGTCGCTTTTGATTTAATTTAGTTTTAAGAGAAAGTGAGATTTAGATGTAGCATTTTTTTTTTCTTGAACTGTTTCAAAAGAATAATAAAATATATACTGATAAAATTGAAAATTGTAACTATGACAAAAACGTACGTACAATAAATTGAGGTTTGGAGCTGATATATATACATATATTAATATTATATAAGTATTTTATTTGTTTCGGAGAAATGATTAAGCCTTAAGACATTCCGTTCGATTTTGCATTAAAATTAAAACTGATGTAATAAAATTAATTTTTAAAAATTAAAAATCCATGCAATCAAACAAAAATTATAAAATCAATATAAATCTAACTTTTGGATTGGTTTAAATATAGTTGAAATAATTAATTGTTGTGCTTTTTTTTTCCAATCATTAATTATTATTTTTAATAATAAAGTAACTATTGCATTATATTTTTTGTTTTAAAATTGTGACTAGGCTTAAGACCTAAAAGCATTTTAATTTTTTAAAAAATAAATCAATAAAATTATGTACTACAATTCAAAGCATGAAAACTAAAATAACATTTGTAAAATAATTTTATATCAATTAAATATAGATTACATTCTTAAATAAATATTTAACTTAAATATTAATCATGTGATTAAATAAATACTAATATAAATTATATTTTATCCTTAATTCTAATCCAATTAATTATTCACTAATTAAAATAAATTACTTATATCAAACAAAAATCAATACTTTTAATGTTTTTATTTTTATTTAATAAAATTAAAATAAATCAAATAATAATAGTAGTAGGCTGAATTGGTTCTTGAGATTTTCAATATTAAAGACCAATTCAATCTATTTTGCATAATTTTTAGAACTAATTAAATTTGATAAAAAGAAATAACTGAATAATATAGATTGTATTAGCTTAAATTAAATGAGTTGGCTTGCATAATTTAAATTTGAGCCCGCCTAGAAATGATAGGTATGAGATTACACAATATATGAGAATTCGAAACGGAAAAGAAAAGGAGAAAAAAGAAAGAAAAAACCGAAGGAAATTTGGGAAAATAGGTGTTTGATGTATTTTAGTTTTTTATTTTTTAAAATGTATACTATAAGTGTTTTATTTATTTTAAGATGTACTTACGTAAGTTACGTTTTATATTAATTATTTTAATTTAATTATAATTTAATCATATATATCAACTAAATTTTTAAATAAATAAAAATAATTATTAATTTTAAAAAAAAAATAAACATTTTCTTAATACTAAATTTACTTGTCCAATAATTTTTGTTTATATTAATTAAAATAATTAATTTAATATAAATTTATATATATTTTTATAGAAAGTTAAGAACTGAAATATATCTTTTGAAAAACATTAAGGAACCAAGTGCACCAGACGCCGGAGAGTTGTGAGTGAATAGTACACACTACCTTATGTATAGGAATTTCCCAACCCAAAAAGATAAGGAAAATACTATTAAGAACCAAACCTCATTCTTTACCCAACACCGAAAGCCAGAAATGGCACTCGCAGCCTCACTCCTTCAACTCCCTCCCTTACACTCCTTGAAACTCTCTTCCTCTTCCATCAATGCCTCATCTTTCTTCCATGGCTCAACTCCACTCTCTCTCATCTCAAAACCCTCTTCCTCTTTCACCCACCAAACCCCATCTCCTCCATCTTTCCTCCCTCTAATTAGGGCAGTGAAATCACTTCAGGGTCGTGTCGTCACCAACATCAACGACAAGACTGTGGCTGTTGAGGTTGTGCGTTTAGCTCCTCATCCCAAGTACAAGAGACGGATCAGGAAGAAGAAGAAGTACCAAGCTCATGACCCAGATAACCAATTTCAAGTTGGTGACCTTGTTCAGCTCGAATCTTGCAAACCCATCAGCAAATCCAAGCATTTTATTGCGGTACCTGTTCCTAGCAGAAATTCTAATAAGAAAAAAACTGAAGGTGAAAAGCCTCAAGAACTTGGGATTCCTTTGGAATCTCAGCAGTTTCAGGCTTAGAATTTGAGGTTTTTGTGTTTCTGTTGAATTTGTGAAACTTTACTGCTTTATTTTGTGATATTGTTGGAAATTAATGTAATTGTTGGTAAATTGATGGTTTTTCTTAATGATTTTCACTATTCTTTGTTGGCATATTGTTGTGTTATGTTGTTGGATTATGGTAATGGATTTTGACTAGACTCTTGTTCAAATTTTCTATTTATGTTGTTTAATTGGGATTTGATTTTAGCTAATTTCACTCTGTAATCTTTATACACTGCCCCTATCTAAACAATAGGAACCATAGACTCTCATATTTCATGAAATAGGTTTACCCGAACCAGATACGTATACATGGGAGTCTTAAAAGAATCCATGTACGTATACTTGTGAGTCTTAAAATAATCCATGTAACTTAGTAACATAGTTTAGACATTGTCAATTTGTGGACACTACTTTTACAAACAAGGATATACCAGTTCTGTAGACCTATGTAGATGCTCTGTTGACATTTTTAACTACACTGCCTTAAGAGTCAAGTCCCACCCTATTTATACAAATGAAAACAAACCACACTATAAATGCTTGCTCAAACATTATAACTAAATTAATTAAAATAATGAAAGCAAAAGAAAAACCTATGAGTTTTACAGTAAACAATAGTCTACCTAAGTATCGAAGTAAGTTTAAACATCTTCACATTGCAAGCTTGTCTTAATATTTTTCAAGGTACATGATATAAGAGTATTAGCAGAATCCACAGACTCCATACTTAGTTTGGATTAGCTAGAATTTGGAATGTTTAGCAAAGATCCCCCTTATGTTGTTTTCTTTTCATGTCTAGAAGTGATGACTAGGGGTGTGTAAAATATTTGATATTTGAACCGAACCAATCCAATCCAATCTAATCCATTAATTTTAGAACGGTTACATTCAAGACTCAAGATTGCTTGTTTTCAGGATGTTTGTTAGATGAGATTGCTTGTTTTCAGGATGTTTGTTAGATGTGAAAGAATGAAATGATGAACTTAAATTAGCTTCTTCTATTATGAACTCTCTTTTAATTGATTGTTAGTTTTATTAAATGAATATTGAAATTTGTATTATGCTATTTTTTTTTAATGTAATTTGGGTTTTATTATTTTATATTTTTTGAGGTTTATTTTTCAAATATGCTTATGTTATGTAAAAATTTAAGTTTTTTATTTAAAATTGCTAAAAAAAAGGAGCAAAATAAGTTTATTGATTGAATTTAACCGATCAAATTTGAATAAATTACATATTAGATCAGATAGGATGCTTCAATCCGATCAAAAGATTAGATCAAATTAGATGCGAATAAAATGAACTATTTTTATCCAATGCACACTCCCCCTATTTATGACTAAAGGTCTTCACTATACTCCATAAGGAAGGATCAAGAAACCGAAGGGCAATATGGCAATGTTGCTAGAACCACATCAAGTCATTACAGATTAGATTCCGGTAATGTCCACCGGGACAAAGACCACCATAGACTCATAAGCATTTGCGCACCAGTCTTGGGCGTATCCACACACTGCTCTCATTTGATTTCATCATCTAGATGAATAGTAACATTAGTATTTTAGAACAAGTTTGGAGTATGAAATAGGAGAAACTTTGTTTTTATTTTAGCCCTTGGATACTTAAGAAGATCGAAAATAAGTTTGTCTCATTATATAAATGGTGGTCATAGACAACAAACTCACTTGGATGGTTACGGCGTTGCCACTTTTGTTTTTTTTTCCCTCTTTATAAATAAAAAACACTTACATAAAAAAAAATCGACTTAATACAATGTGGCACCAATACGGTGTGCCAAAATCAACATTATTAAACCTTTTCTATGAGTATAAATATAATGTAGACTTTTATCTTTTGCCTTGCATCATTTATAATTTAACAAAAACTTGCTTTCATTCTTTGTCTTAATTGTAGTTCAATTCCTGACCGGAATTGATCACATTTACCTAACATCCATAGAAAAAAATTTAAAAAAATCACAAAATAATAACACTTCTTAATATTAATTCATATTTTTCTTAATTTAAAATAAAGATACTATTTTTATCACTATAAATTTTAAGGAGTATTATTTTACACTTCTTAATATTAATTCATATTTTTCTTAATTTAAAATAAAGGTACTATTTTTATCGGTATAAATTTTAAGGGGTATTATTTTAAGGAGGATATTTGGCAAAAGTCCAACTTTTCAATTATTTCACTTATCTTATTTCCTGCTACTTTTCAAGTTGATGAATCAATTCAGGTGCAACAAGTACACTATCAGGAGTGAAACGGTTATAATTGACAATTGCAATCGAACTAGGCAAGAATACTCAATACATTAGAGAGGATTGTAGTAATAATGTCAATTATTAGTGTTGAAACAATTACGTAAATAATTAATAGGAACAAGGTTATCAAATTATTGAAATAACATTGCTTGGGTTGAGTCGCGGCCTAAGTCGTTCTCTTTAAGAAGTTTCGCGGCTCTGCTCAAAATTGTGTAAGCAAACACAGTCTCGTCGTCCCCAGGATAAAACAGCCCAGCAAAATTCTGTTTCGAAGTTACACTACACTGATAAACTCCGGAATGCTACACCCTGTAAAATAATTTTGTTGCTCGAAAAACTAAAAAATTATATTTAATGTATAATGGATGATATTTCTGGTTTTTTTTTTTTTTTTTTGGAATTTTTGTGATGCTCAATAATTAAAGCGAGAGAGAGAAAAGTGAGAGGAGAGTTGAGAGCTGAGGGATGAAATGAACTGTGAGCGGAGTGCTCTATTTATAGGTTGAGGAAGTCACAAAAATAATGGACCCAAAACGGTCGTGAAGAACGTGCAACGTTCAGAAACGGTCATTCCGTAAGACTCGGTCCGAAACGGAACGGAACAGTCACCTGCAACAGTCACGACGTGGGGTAACGAATTCCGGGAGACTCGGTCTCAACAGAACGAAACGTTAAAAAGATAACGGTCACATTTGGGTAACGGAACTGTTGAAAAAATTAATTTTAATAAATAATTTTTTATCAAAAAATAACATGTCACCTCACCTCACACACACACATGCACTCGGCCCGACCGGCAGGTGGCAGCATGCGTGTGTGGTGCACCCACAATTGCCTAGATCCTCTCCCCTTCCACAAAATTAGGTGCCCCTTGGGGCCCAATCCCACTAATTCTTTTCTATATATATGCTTCTAAGGAGAAATAAAAAGGCAATGTAGGACTTAAAATTTTTTTAACTTATGCATTTTTTCTCTTTTCTCTTTTTTATCCAAATTAATAATAATAATAATTCCAAGTACTACAAGTATAGACGTCACTGACTCAAAACAAAGTCAAAGAAAAGGTGGAGAGTGTATCTAAAGTTGCGTGAGAATATTAATAAAAAAAAGTAGCCACAAATCTTTTGCCAATGCTCAAAGGCATTTGGGTTTGAAAAGCAGATTATCAAAACGAAAAATACAAGAGAGAACGTGACATGAAAACTTCATAGGACTACGAATGAAAAGGTAACAAAAACTTCCTCTAACAATCTTAGTTTGCAAAACAAGATACAAACATGAAACAGGAATTAATTCTAAACACAAGTGACAAAAGTACTAGTTTGAGTGTGTGCCCAATCTGACACTTTTAAGATTTCATTTGCAACAAAGAACACAAGAATCAATTATACTCGATTAGGGTTCTTCACCCCCTTACATAGTAGTATATCGACAAAACTGTCATACACCGTTACAAACTGAAAACTCTTCACTCAAAACCAGTCAAAAAAACATGACCGAACATAAAGATAGATGCTGAAGTATAAGAAACTAGGCACAATGGTTCCAAGACATCAAGAAAGATACAAGAAGCCACGACGATACATCAAAACAGTTGCAGAAGTATATATAGACCAAATAAAGACAATCCACCAAGCCATAAATATAGCTACTTCTTTGACAAAAGCAGAGCAAGGTAGTAGACTACAAACCAATCTGTAATTTACCAAAGAGTTGCCATCAACTTGAGATAACCCAAGAAAGAGAAGTAGTAGCCCTGGCGGTGCAAGAAACTGCAAAACTACAAGACACAAATAGTGGTTATGCAAGAAGACCTTTGCCCTGCTATAATCCAAGTCAGGAACTTTGCTAGCATGCAACCTTTGATACCAAGACAATAGCGCCTCGTTTAAGTACATTTGCAAATTCGGGCGTAAAGCAGCGAGTTGCAAGATACCAGAGAGCAACAAACACCAAAACCTAAGGTTAGCAAAATCAGATGACAAAAATCCCACATGTCCTACCAAAATATCTGCATTTTGAGACCCTTTACCATCATTAATGTTCTTGTTAACTAGCATTTCAGACATGGTATTAATCCATAGCATTGTAGAGAATAGGATCAACAAATAATTGGCATATAGAATTCCTCTTCCTAACCATCCACAAGTAATCATATCCAAATTAGACCTAACCTGATCAGTTCCAAGCCAAAACGACCGAGCACTCTTCGTCGCAGGCATAAACAAGAAACCAGCTAAGCAACCCATTAAGACAGCAATGAAGAATTTTCCAGACCCATCAATGGAATCAAACTTGAAATCTAAAAAATTAGGACTAAATGCAAAACAAATCATAAACCCTAAAATCAATCCCAAAATTCCAAACAGAAAGCTCAATTGCTTCTCTGACCGTCTCGAGGCAGACCTCTCAAAAGAAACTTTAGCAAGCAATATCAATAACCTAAAAGCAGCCACAAATCCGAGAATAACAGGGACAAAAACTCCATTTGCCAAAGACCCAGATCTGGCTGATTCATAACCCAAGTAACTCTGAAGCAAAAGAGAAGAAATAGCAATAAATGAGAGAGAAAAGACACTACAATATTGATCGGAGTAAAGACGGGATTGAATATGAGCCTCATCGAGGGTTAGCCTGAAGATCTGCGCATTCTTTTCATCGAACTCAAACTTTTCTTTGGTCTTGTTCCTCTTCTTGAGAGAAGAGGTTAACCCAGCTCCAGAATCGGAGCTGTCGGGTCTCCGAATAGCTGCTCGGGCGCCATTGCCGAGGTTATCAGGGTGGATGTAGGTTTGAAGGCCATAGAGGAAGAAGAATGGGATTTTGATGAAGGTGAGGAGAAGAGATAGTGTGAGTGATAGCAGAATGTGGAGTAGTAGATTCTTGTAAGTCGATAAGAACTCGAGCATGATGTTGAATCTTCAAAGCTAGCGACTACCGGTAGAAGAAATTGGTGGTGTATCTGGATTATTTGGCTTCGTAACAAAAATGCATACTTTGAGTTGGGTTCCTAAGCTCCTTGGGGTTGCACAGTAGGACTTGGTGTGGTCCATGTGTACATGAAATCCTCTGTGCGATTTCTCTTTTTTAGGCCTGTGTGTTCGCTTAGTGTCACCAGCCATTAAATAGTAATTAGTACATGCAAGATAATTAATTGCGTGCAATTAAGTCAAATTAAAAAAAAAAAAAACTAAGTTGGTATAAAAGAATTACTGTACGGAAAATTCTTCTCTATATAAGGCGGCGTTTGGTTCGCTGGAATGTAATCGTAATCGTAATCGTAATGGAATGTAATGTAAAGGAATCAGTATTACAATTACAGTGTTTGGTTTAGTCACTGTAATAAAAAAAGGAATCAGTATTACAGTGTTTGGTTTGACAACTGTAATGTAATGGAATAGAAAAAAATTACACAAATTTTAATAAATAAATTTTAATTAATCACATAAATTAACAACAATAAAAATTAATTATAACAAAAAAAAATAACAATAATTAATAAATTTACAAAAACAATTAATTTTACAATTAACTTAGAAATTATTAATCAATTTTTTAATAATTAATTAACTAAAAAATTATTAATCAATTTTTTAATTAATTAAAATTAATTTGTTAATAATTAATTAAGAAATTATTAATCAGTTTTTTAATTAATTAAAACTAATTTCCTTTTGTTCGCGAGGGACGATGGTTCGATGGTTTTTGTTCGCGAGGGACGGCACGTGGTGGCGCTGGTTCGCGATGGACGCTGGATCGCGGTGGCGCGGGTTTGCGCTGGACGCTCGTTCACGGTGGCGCTGGTTCGCGATGGACGCTGGTTCGCGGTGGCGATGGATACTCGCGATGGACGCTGGTTCGGGACCTACGCTCGCGATGGATACTCACGATGGACGCTCGTTCGCGGTGGCGCTGGTTGGCGGTGGAAGCTGGCTCGCGATGGACGGCCACTGGACGACGACGCCGCCACCAAAGGGACGGCACGCGGTGGACGGCTGCTTCTGTTATACGCGTTGCTTAATAAAAAAAAAAAAAAACGAGTTGCTGGAAGGAAAAAAATTCACTGTTCATTCCAGCGCTCAATGTAATCCCAATTCATGACTCTCAGCTCTGTAATCCCAATTCCTTAATTTAATGTAATCAATTACATTACATTCCCACTCTTTAACCTAACCAAACATTGTAATGGACTGAATCCATTACATTACCTATTCCATTACATTCAACCAAACATCCCCTAAGTTCTCGATCGATTTGCATCATTGATCAAAATATGTGTAATATCTTCGAATATTTTTCACTTTTGAAAAATATCGATGTAAAAAAAAAATGTGAATGTTTTCGATTTGAGTAATGTTAGTAATATTATTTGAATAATCCTAACAATATTTATAATTACACTTTTATTTATACTTGATATATTTTTTTTAAGTAATATGTATAATTTTTACTTCATGTTATACTGAAAAAAACATGCCAACAAAACAGAGTTGTACGAGTCACTTGAGCAGTGGTGTAAGTAAAAATAAAAATACAACCGAGAATATTACTAACATTGTTTCACTAGACAAGTTTTGAATGATAAATAAAAAATATTTTGTTATATAAATATAAAAATCTTTTTATAAAAGTATAAATATAAATTTTAGATATTTTTATTTTTATTTTATATTATAAATAATATAAAATAAAATAAATAGATATTTTTTTTATATATGAACACACATTTATACATACATATACAATTATCAAGAATAAAGCTCGAATTTATTAACTAAATGTACATAAAACTAATTGGAAAAAAACATAATTTTAATTTTTTGAAATAATAATTATAGATATAAAAATTTAATTAATTATTTTACGAAAATATATCAAACATTCATAATTTTATAAATGTCAATTAGTAAAATTAAAAAATATATAAAAAAACAAAACCAATATATTATATTAAAAAACCACATATTTAATACATAAATGTTGAGGGTTAGGGGGTAACCAGCCCCAACTTCGCTCCATACATGACTTGTATCATAAATAAGGTTAGTAATTTGTAGGAGTGAGCAGTAGATCGAAATTGTCTGTTTTTTATCAATTTGAATCCGATCCGATTTGAAACAGATTTGAAGATTTCTAATCCAAATTCGATACGATAATGTCGTCAATCCGAACCAATCTGAATCCGAGCAGATTGGAATTTTTCGGATCGAATAAGTCGGATTGATATTATAATTTATTTTTTATTATTATCATATATAAAACACAATATATACTAACATTTAAAATTTAAATTGGTATATTTTTTAGTAAAATTTATTTATTTATAGTCACAAATTAGATAATCAAAATAATAAAAAAGTATACTGTTGAATATTATTAAATTATTATAGAGAATTTAATATTTTTATGATTTAAAAAATTAAAATAATAATTTAATGTAATTGTGGTATGTATAATATTTAAATATAACACATTAAAAATAAATATGCATTTATTTATGATTTTAATAGTAATTCAAGTCCGGATCGGATTATAGCGGATTATAAAATCTGTTAATCCGAATCTGAACGGATTGTATAATTTTCAATCCGAATCCGATCCGACTACAAAATCTATCAATCAAATCCGATCCGAATCCGACGGATCGGATCGAATTTATTAATTTAAGCGGATCGAGTAGATTATTTGCACACCCCTAGTAATTTGTGTCATATTTTGATAGATTAAATTAAACTTGAATCAAATACAAAATAAATTAAAATTTGGCTTATTTTGATCCAATTTGAATAATCTAAAAAAAATTAAGCTTGATTAGGACCAACCCATTAGTCCTAAATGAAATAAAATAAAAAAAAAAGGCTATATTAAAATTAAAATAATCTATCATCTCTTTCAGTATTTCTATTTTATGATATATCAGTTATTTTTCTTCCATTTTCTTTTAAAAAATAAGTTGATAATGGATAAATAGTTATAATTTATTCATTTTGTCACAATATTATGCTATATTCTTTGATGTTAATGCATTTAATGTTTAAATCTATCGAACTCTTTAAACAAAAAAAATAATATTCATATTTAATTCCAATTAGTATTATGAAGTTTTTATTTTTAAATCGATTAGGTATTAATTTTTGAAGTAAAAATTTTAAACATTTTATCAACCTGTGTTATGCAATTTTTTTTCACTTGTTCATTGTCTTAATAACTATGTATTATGTAATAATCAAAATTATATTCTTGTGTACATAAAAAAATTTATATTCTAGTATAACATATTAATTTATTTTAACTCTTCATTTTTTATAAGCATCTTTATTTAATCTACTCATATTTATTTATTTTGTTTAATTGTTGGAAGAAATTTTATTTAGATTTGAAAATTCTTTATTTTAAATGTAAAATTTTATGAGGGCATAATAGCTTCTAACTTTTTACATGAGTATAGTTTGATGGCATTTAACCATTGCATAATTAATTTTAAAATTGACTTCTTGTTTTAATAATTAATTTTTTCTTATATTTATATTTTTTTATTATTTTATCTAATACTACTAGAGCTTTAATTATTATATATATATTTTTAATAAAAATATATATAATTAATAATTCAGACTATAAATAGTCTCAGAACGTTTGTATTTGGTTTAAATTCAAATTTATTTTTACTTGAATTAAATTGAAGTTATACAAATTTAAATTAGGTGAATTTGAGTTAGGTTAAATTAAATTAATTCACACAAACTAGCACCCTTAAATTCACAAATTATGGAAAAAATAATAATCGATTAAAAATATAAGTAGCCCAATTTCGTTCCATAACTTATATTATAAATTATATATAAAATAATGATCGATTAAAAATATAAATTAAAAAATAAATGTATCACTTCATTCAATAACATGCATTCAAGTAATTATTTCTATATGAATGATGATAGAATAATAGTAAATAAAAACAATAATTTTCTCTGAATTTTTATAAGTCTCAGCGTGCTCGCGTATACATTAGTCTATTAGATAATGTTTGAAGTTGGAATTTTTCAAAGGTGAAATTAAACACCATCGATAATAAGACACGTCAATAGTCTAAACAGTAATTTTTTAAAACTAAGAATAACAGTACTAGTAATATTCTTAATCACTCTACTTTAATTTGCATTATTTTTTTAGTGGCATATATAAATTTAACTTTTCTTTGTACATTAATTTTTTAAAAAAACATAAAAAGAGTATGCCAAATAATGTAAAATTTAAACATATAACGTAAAAAATATATAAATAAGATAAAATTTTATTAAGAACATAACCAATCTCAAATAATTAGAAGCGATAAATGATTTTATTTCTGTATTTGATATACAATCCATTAATTAAGTCCACACCACTTGCCTAGTAATTCATAAATATCTCTTTATAATCTGTTCACCTCTCACGTCTATAAAATTTGGCACAGTTGCAACTAAAATACATTTACTGTTAATTTATTCCTTAAAAAGACCAAGCAACAAACACGTATTCGCAATTAATTTATTGATATACAATTATTTTATTTATCTTCTAATTTGTTCATAAATAACAAGATTTAGAAAAACGAATAAACAAATAATGTAATTATAATCACTACGTTATATTTAATGAAAATTTATCACGTAAATTATGCATTAACAAAGTAATTTATGCATGACATATAATGATAATATGGTGAAACTTTCAACAAGTTTTATTATAGATCATCAGCTTAAAATGAGAACACTTGTTTATGCATTAACAAAGTAATTTAGCTCCTAAAATATATATTTTTAAAAACCACGTGCTCCAAATATCTAAGCTAAAAAGAATGCATTAAAGTCTAGAAAGATAAGAAAATAAATAAATAAAAACGATTCAAATATACAAAAGATGGCCCTCTACTATCGTCTTCAAATATTAGTCACGCACCATTTAACTTCAAACAGTCGCGCTGCATTTAATCTTTCCAGAAATAATCAACTTCCACATCACTGTCCATTTCCAAAAATAATAAATCACTACAAAATTAGTGTTTAATTATCAAAACACATAAATAAATAAAAACGAAAAATGTAAATATAAAAAATAAACAAAAAAAATTATCAAAAATAATACGCCAAAATTTATAATAATAATAATACACTTTAATAATAATAAAAAAAAAATATACCATGTTCGTTTTTTGATTAGCTAGCAGCTGCTCGAGGTACATGAATTGGATATATTATGGTCGCACTCATCTAATCGATCATCACCAACAGCTCTGTTTTCAAACCGAGGGACCACCTGTAGGTACACTTCCGTCATACACATCTCAAAAAAATCATGCATTTAATTACTTTTAATAATCAAACTCATTATAGAAATTTAATTAATAAAAATCAATTTTTTGAGTTACTTTTTTTATAAAACTTAATTAACAAAAAATCAAATTGTTGCCTATTTACTTCCATTATGCTTGTTATTTGTCAACGTAACTAATATAATAATATTTTAAGTTAATAACAAGTCTATTCACACCTTTAAAATACTTCATGAAGATCCTATTTAAACATTAATTGTTAAAATGATAAACTTATGGGAAAGTACAGCAAACTTCCCTAAAGTTAGATGAAACTGCAAAAGAGGAAAAGCTCCCAATTTTTGGAAACAAACTCCAACTCTGAAAATACGTAATTATAACGCTAAGTTTTTATTATATTACAATATGGTCTCTCAAATATTTGGATTTTATCAAAAAATCTCAAACACCTCCCTTAAAGTCGAATTCAAAAAATACAATTGTTATTTTTAAAATTTTGAAGAGTATTTTAGTAAACACTATGTATTAGTAATTCACCCCAGATTTTATTCTTGCCTTAAAATAGGTTTTTTTTTTTTTTTCATATTAATTAGTTAGTAAAATATCTTCTGTTCTTGGCGTTAAAGAAACAAAAAAAAAAAAAATCTTATGATTCTTATTAGAAAAGATCCCTTATCTCAAAGCCTTAAACTTTCATTTTTTGAATTTTTTTTAAAAATAACAGACCTAAAATATTTTCGTTGTTATAAATTTTATGCTCGGATCCTAATCTAACAGTTATGAGAAAACGTACAAGTGACTTCTACTTGATTCAAGGACAAACCTGATCATCATCTGGTGAACTTAATGGCTGAGTTGCCATTACTCTCCTTGATTTTTTCCCAATTCTACGGTTCTCTCTTACACCCAAAAATTCTTCTGGTGCAAAATAAACAAAAAATTTACAAATTAAATTTACAGGGGAAAAAAATTAATAATGCTGTGGAGTACCGATACTAAATGGAGAATGAAAAATAAAAAATGACGCAAAAATAAGAACACAATTACTGATATAATATAAGCCGATCAAACCAAACAAAGAACTTCATATATATGTGATATTTAATTGCTGGCATATAATAATTATATTAATTAATTAAAAAAACTTACTGGAAATGCGAAGCTTTTTGGTTAGGCGAGGTTTCAAATCTAAGGTGGAATCAGAAGTATCAGGCAAGAAACGATCCAAACGAAGAAGATTACGATGGTTGTTTTCAAACATGGCACGCACGAAGGAGGCTTCCATGGAGTTCAAGAAGCGCACGTGCTTTTCATCGGTCCAAGACTCCGTTTGGTCACTTTCTGTCACGTGATCAGAATTCATTTTATCGCCGGTAAGATACTGGGGTTTGGAGTTACGATGAGCTAAATTTATAATCTGTAATGAAATGAAGAAGGAGCTTTATCATATAAAAAAATAATGGGGGCTTTTATTTTTATAGAGAGATCGAGAAGAACACATCTTTTTGGTTAAAGGCTTCCGTTAAAATCAGACGTACTTGCTCTGTTTAGCCGAAAGTGCCTTATTTTTTTTATTTTTATATTATGAAATTGGTGCGTTTGTAAATAAAGGTTTCAAATGCAAGAAATTCATGAGCAAACATATTTAAATTCAAAAATTTTAAAAAATATATATATATATAATTCTGTTTAAAGAAGAAAAAAAAAATTAGTATAACCTTAAGCTTATTTTTGACTTTTTGTAAAATAAAAAAAGATTCTTTTAATTTTTCATAATAAAATTATGATACTTATAATTGATAATTTTTTTTTAAATGAGCTTTCAAATACAGCTATATGTGGACTGATTTTTTTTTAAGGTGATCAGCTAATTTGATAAACAAATAGTTATTTGACACGTCTACTGAATAGTGAATACAAACAATACATAAAAAAACATAAAGAAAATAAGATACATAGAAAGAATACGGAAGGATGCCAACGCCGTGACATAAAGCGAATGGCGAAGATATTTTCTAGGCATTAAATAAAAAAGCAACCAATACAAAGGAGTATAAAAATATCTGCGTACTTTAGTGATGAAAATTATCTGTGATATTTTAAATATATTATTTTATGTTTTAATAAATTTATATTTTATACAATAAAAATTTATATTTTTAATTTTTTATATATTTAAAAATAATACACAATAATTGAACTCCTATTTTAGTAGATTCAATTTTATGGGAAACATCTGATAGATATTTTAGTTGCTTTTTCTTTTTAAATTTTTTGAACCGAAGATATTTTGGGTAGGAAGCAATGATCTTTTTCTTAGAAATGGAGAGAGAAAGGGAGAGGGAAAAATATCTGAAGGAGGAATTGTTATCAAATAAATATAATATGGGGGGGCTGACCTAACTACGGCAGTCCAGTTAAGGGCTCTGATTTTTGTCTTGACATTAATGGTTTTGAAACTTTTGTGCTCAAAATTTACAATTGTGTTCTTTAGTTAGTCAATGTCACCAAATGTCTTTCGTTTAAAGAAAACAAAGGGTACGGACTAGAGGATAATGCTGATTGTTGCCAAGCCTTTCGCCTTGCAATTTGCCAAATATGGGGCATGGCAGGCTAAGGCCGGACGTGGTGTAGTGTGGTTTTAGGTTTTTTCTTTTTTTTTTATCTCTTACAAATGCATCAAATATATTACAAATTATGGATTAATAGAAAAATTTATAATATAAAATGATAAATTAATTATGAATTATTTATTAATAAATAAATAAATAAATTATACCATATAAATTAATATATACATCAAAATAAAAAATAAAAATGAAAAACAAACCACATAAAAAATGCACTTCAAAATTGAAAAATCAATTAATTTTATTTTCCCTTCACTTTCACCAAAAGGAATAAAAATGAATTTACACTATATAATCAATAACAATATAATAACATAATTACTTATTACTTCTAGATTATTTTAACATATCATCAGTATCAATATAGTATAAACTATAAAGACTTACACTAACCCATAAAAGCATTAAAAATATATATAAAAAAAGGTTTAGAAAAATACAAATTATAAAGGTTCCTGCAAGTTATTTTTCATGTATCATAAAATCGTATTTTCCTGCTATCACATTAAAATTGTGTATAAAAAACATTTAAAACTCAAAGCATATAAACAAAAAAAAAAAAAAAATACTTTATATCATAAATTTGTGATAATTTATCATATTAAATTGTAATTAAGTTACCAAACATTTAATATCGTCATACTTACAAAACTATGATTTATATGAGCTTTATCGAATCAAATTTTATCACAATATTTGAAATTATCATAGTTTTATTATATATATAGTAGTGCTCTTGTGTGGTCCAGTAGTCCCCCCCCCCCCCCTAGCCAATAAATTCCCAGTCCAATTCCAAAATTGAAACAGCAATGCAGGTTATAAATAAACACATTCAATCTTTGAGGCCATGGTGAAATACAAAACAAGAAGATAGTTCAACAATCTGTAACGTTAACCTCAAACTTTGTACCCTATTGGGGCAAGTTTACAGTACCACAAACAGTATAACAAACCACCCCCACCATTTTGTGACCTACAAACCTAACAAGATCGCATAAGATTCTAAGTCTAAAAGTTAACAGATAAAAACAAACCACCTTCATTTCAATTATATGAACATAACAAATAACTAGATCACATCCTCCATAAATGTTAAGCCCCATGGAGTGGCAGGAGGCCTCAATAGAAAAGGCAATCAAGTCCTCCATAAATGCATTTATTGACAAAGATTCAAAATAGTAAAAATGGAAAATATTAAAATTAGTGAAAATTTCAAACAAACCAAAAAAAAAAAAGAGTAAAAATAAAATAACCAAAACAATTAAGCTTACCAAATAAATTTGGTAAAATAATAACAAAATAAATAAATAAATAAAGTATAAAATAATAACCAAATAATTAAGATTATGAAATACATTTTGTAAAAAATAATAATTAAATTAAAAATAGTATATTGTGGTTGATAAATAAGAAATGAGTGGTTGAAAATTTTTGGGCAATAAATTTTGAGTAGTATATTGTGATACAATTTGCATAGTTGAATAGCATTATCTCAAACAAAGCTTATGTCTCATATCGCGTCGTTAAGAACTTCTCACGGCCTTTCAAAACCTTGATATTCATGGGTTTGTTAGTTTTTGAAACTAATAGCTCTACTGGTGTTTTATATACACATTTTCTGACCACTTGAAACTTCAATCATTTACGTACTATAACAATTGTTTAAACAAAATCATTGATTATAATTAATTGAGAAGTTGATGAAAACCCACCATCCACGAAATCTTCAAATCAAATCAGCTTGGCGAGATCTAATCCATTCAGGAGGATCTTCGGTATACACACCAACCAGATAAATGACCATATCAAACAACGCCAGTAAAGCCAACTCAAATTCACTTGCAGAAGGAAGCAATCGCCGAGGAGCTTCAACCATATCATCATCAACAATCTTCACCGGAATATAACCAATAAGAGTGGCGTGTTTAACGCACGTTCCAGTTTCAGGCTCGGTCGTTAACAGCAAAACCCTAGCCTCTTTCGATTTTGCGGCGCAACAAACGGCATCAACTGTTGGGTATCCACCTCGTCCAGCAGAAGCTATGAGAAGATCGCCTTCGTAAACATTGGGACCGGCATAGTCGGAGACGAAGTGAGCATTAAATGCGTGCTCACGTAGACGCCACCAAAGAGATTTCATCATTAGGCCTTCTCGACCGACACCATATACGAAGATCTCGCCGTTTTCTCTAAGGAATTGGTCTCTGATTTCGTCGGCTAGGAGGTCTAATACAGGTGGGTGAGGGTACGAGGGTTTGCAGAGAATGGAATGAATGCTATTACTTATGTAAGACGAGTACTTAGTCATCGCCGTTGTTGGGCATTGTTGAGCTTTTGATTCCATTGTGCTCTGCCTTTGAGGAGAAGGGGATCGCTCTGGTTTTCTCTTTAGTGAAGCTCTCTCTTCCTCTATCTGTTTGTCTTCCGCCATTGTTTGGTGGGTTGTTTGCTTTTGTTTCTTGGTTTGCTATTGCTATTTGTTGTACAGCACCAATTTATGGCTTTTAGATTTTCACAAAAATGTGTGCTATTTACCGCCGAATTGTATTTTCCCGCCTTCTAATCCCTCGTTTTCCCTCCTTTAAAATAACATTTAATTAAAAATCATTTTAAATTTATGTGCATGCTTACTATTCTCGTTCATATTTATATATAAAGTTTTTTTAATTACAAAAAAAAAAAAAAAAAACATAGAAATATAAAATTATCTTTTATTTGGATAATATAATCAAAAGAATAAAAGAAAACTATATATAAGAATTGATAAACAAATAAAATATAAAATTAGCATATAAGTGATATAAATGGGAGCTGCTTATGAATTTAAAGATAATTAAATTATTTTATAAATCATATAAAAATAAATAAAATTTAATAGCAAAAAGAAAAACTCCACTTTCTTCTCACAAACAAATCAAAGCAACCTTACAGCCCAAACATAATTCGTTGAGTAACTCAACCACATGCAGTAGCCACTGGCAACCATACTCGAACCACATAGCAGCAAAAAGCAACCAAAATAACTCACCAGTGCAACTTCGCAAACCACCACCACAGTCGCCTCTCTCACCACTACTCCACCTGTCAGTAATCACCTTTCTCCCTACACCATAACAACTAATTATGAGTTTTCTTTTATTTTCTGTATTTTTCTATGCTAGTTAACTATTTATTTAAATTTTTTTTTACTGTTGTATTAAAAAATTATTATTTTTTAAAATATATTGTATCTTCATTTGTAATTAAATATGTTCTATATTTATTTTTTTAATTGAATGTATTATATGTTTTTTGTTTATATTAACGTCAATATTTTTTTATGATAAATAATTCTATGTTTTAATTAGCTATATATTAGTTAATTTAAATATTAAAATATATATTATAAAAATAAAGAATGTGAAATATATATATATATATATATATATATATATATATATAAACATTTTTTTTATTTGTAGGTCATATTTTATACGTAATCATGTTTTATATGTCATAAACTTGAAAATTGTGTGTGTTATGCAAGATAATTGAAATTGTCAATTATTAAGATATGCTTCAATTGTACGTAGGGTTAATTGTGTCGAAGTTTTTTTTTTTTTTTTTTTTTTTTTTATAGTTTTGAAAATGTGTTTGTAATTGGTAATTTTTCAAACAAAAAATTTTAAAAACTTTGAAAAAATAATAATTTAAAAACTTTTTAAAAATAATAAATTTTCAAAACTTTTTAATATAGTAATTTTTCCAAAAAAAACATTAAAATAATTTTTTTTATTTTTTGTTTGAAGTTTAATTTTCCAAAACTTATTAAAAATATTAAATTTTAAAAATTAAAAAATTTCTAAAAATAATAAATTTTAATAACTTTAAAAAATAATTATTTTTAAAACTTTTTTAAAAATAGTAGTTGTCCAAAACTTTCTTAAAATAATCAATTTTCAAAACTTCCTAAAATTAGTAAATTTTCAAAACTTTATAAAAATAGTAATTTTTTAAAACTTTATAAAAATAGTAATTTTTTAAAAAAAGTATAAAAATAGTAAGTTTTCAAAAAAATTTATAAAAACAGTAACTTTTCAAAAATAATTATTTTACATTTTTTTCTAAAAATAATAAGTTTTTTTTTATTTTTTTTTTAATATAGTAGTTTTTCTAAACTTTACAACAATATTAATTTTTCAAATTTTTTTAAAAATAATAATTTTTATAACTTATTAAAAATAATTTGGTCTCAATGCTTAGATGCGCCAGTTTAGAATTGTGATTTTGCCTCCACTTTCAAGGATTTAATTAGGTGTCTAAATTATTTTCCCAAACTATTTCTTGATTAAGGTACGTTTCGAAAATATAAGATTTTTTTAAATGGACGACAAAACTTACTAACTTAGTTATGCTTGTGTGTCCATTTTGATATAATTTTTTTTAAATAATATTATGACATACGACAAAAGTATATTAGATCATTTATGTAAAAATAAGTGAATTGTAATTATTAAAAATCAATGTAAAGTACATAATTATACTCGTGAATTATAAAATAAAATAAAATAAATTAATTCCATCCATTGAATTTTTAAAAAATATATATGTAATTTTTTTTAAATATATTGTTCACTTTAAATATGATTTAATAATAAACGATTAAGGCTTGAAAGAATAATGCTCTTATTCAAATCTCATAATCCCTAATGCCAACAAGTTATGATTTAATGACATTTGAGCATATAGAATGTTTAAATTCAAGTCTCAATTATAAATATATGAATTGTAATTATTTTAAAAAATAATAATAATCTCATAGTCCTTAATTATGTTTTGTCTATAAAAATATAATTTTATTCTTTTTTAAAGAAACCAAATATGATCATCTTGGTCCTCATTCAATCGGACGAGTTGGTAAAACAAGTGTCGTACGTCTACGATTTTGAATTCAAGCTTCTTCTCATGAAACAAAGTTTAGTGGTTAATACAAGGAAAGAAAAAAAGAAAAAAACATTACATTGGAAGAAAAATACACATTTTAACTAAATTCTCTCATAGAATTTAGAGATTGATACTAAGGAAAGACATAAAAGTACAATTTAAATTTGGTGCTTTTTTTGTTGTTGCAGTTTAGTCCTTTAACTCATTAGTCTAAAAAGTGGTGCATATGAGATCATTTGAAAGATTAAATGATTTGAAAAAAATAATAAATACATATGTGAGAATAGAATTTGAGTCTTTTAATTACTAAATTATTTATAATTTGCTAAATTGAATTATTTTTCTTGCTATATTTAATATGTATGTCTTTAGTGTCTTTCTTTCATCTATTAAGCTCTATATTGCGTTACGTGCGTGGTTTGTGGTTTAGTTTCATTTTTCTTTGTTATTGGTGGTAGATGGTGACTTTTGCTTGAAGATTCATCTTTACAACGTATAAACTTTCACTCAGTTTCCAATACCAGCAAATATTTTGGCCTCACATACTAATTACACTTGACAGTAGCACATTCTAAGCTTGATAAAAGAAGATTAACAATTAGCATCATGAAGTTCATCTCATTACACATAATCACCAAAATACTGTAAAACATAAATAATTAAACGCAAAAAAGGGTTCAAATCACAACCCACCATAATCTTAACTAAGAGCTCTCAAAGCGCAAATTACAACGGCGCAGTTGAATCCACTTTGTGGGATTATCAATAGCATCACGAAGATCACAAGCAACCATCTCAAACAAAACCATCAAAGCCAACTCAAACTCACTCCTCATTGGTAGTAATTTTCGAGTTTCAAAGTAAAAATTACTCCCATAACAAATCTTCTTACCAGGAGTGGCCTCAGGAGCCGGCAAATAACCGATCATAGTCGCGTGTTCCACACACGATCCTGTCTTCGGTTCAGACGTCAGTAGCAAAACCCTAGCACCATTTGATTTCGCGATCGAGCAAACGACCTCGACGGTGAGATATACGCCAGATCCAGCAGAGGCAATTAAAAGATCGTCTTTCCCAATTTCAAGGCCTGCACAATCGGAGACAAAATGAGCGTTGATTTTGTAGTCGTGGAGTCTCCACCAGAGAGAGTTTAGCATAAAACCCTCTCGACCCACTCCGTAGAGGACTACTCGACCATTTTGCCTTTCAATATGTTGGTGATAAATTTCGTCGACGATGAGTTCTAGTACTGGTGGGTATGTGTTTGTGGGTTTGCGAAAAACTGAATGAATGCGTTTGAAAATTTCTAAGGTATAGGATCTTATGTCTGTTGGGGTTTCGCCTTTGGTTGTTTGAATGAGTGGAGTAGACGACGTCGTTTTGTTCTGAGAAGAAGGTGAAGATGAACCTTCTTGTGCCTTTTCTCTTTAGTGCAAGTGTGGGTGTCTCTGATGATGACGATCCCTCTCCCTCCTCTCTTTGTTGGGCCATTAAACTTGGTCTATGGGTAAATTGCTTTCAGAATTTTGGTTGAATGGATTGTTTGTAGATGTAGTCTATTTATCTCGATTTTTGGAACACTTTTGTTTGCCGCTTTTTTTTTTTTGTTACCGCGATGAGACTTTTCCCTCTACTTTGTGCGCTTTTGTTTGTTTTTAGAATTTCATTTGAACTTCCACTTTCTCCTTTTAATACTGGTCTTACAAAATAGATCAGCAATTCGATGTGACCCAAAAACTTGGACAAGGCCCAACTGAACAGTCTAGGCCGAGCAAACTATCTCAAAAGGGTCGGATTCAATGGATTTTTAACTGTCGGTCCATTAAAGTGCGGACCTGTCAGTATCCTAACAGGTCCGCCTGATATAGCAAGTAGCAACGGCGACCAAACAATTTCACAAACCAAGAAATTTGGGAATGGGAAGAAGAATGAGCGAATGAAGGATCTGAAGAGCTAGGCAATAAGTAACATTGACAAAAGAGCTATTTAGCAACTCAAGCTCTGGAGTCTGGACTCGCCGGCCCGTCGCCGAAGAGACTAGCAGCATCCACCATTGACGGCCTGCCATAGTAAGATTATATACGCTGAATTCTATGAAACTATCTGAATTATCTACTTGAATATAGATATGAATTGTACATACTTTCACTTTTTCGATCCGGGCATTTTTTCCATTGGACCCTAATCTCAACTGGTTGAATTTAACTGTATTATTGTTTATTTCAATTTTTAAATCTATAGCACATTCTCTGGTATGTCGTTTTAATTTCAACTTTATTATGCTCTTTTAATTGGACACAGTTCTTCTTTTGGTCAAACTACATTTTCTTCTTGATCATTATAAAATACTTCCTCTTATAATTCTTATGCTGCGATTTCTTCCATTCACCTATGTTATGTCCATGATTTGTTGATTGAAATTGGATAATTGGTTGTCCTTTAAAATTTTTGCTAAAGAAATAAAAAGCAATTATGATTAATCTATGCGGAAATGGATCCCCTGTATATGTATATTTTTCATGGAAGGACTTGGTGGTTTCTGAATTGTCACCTTCGTAGATGTTTGATTTTCTTTTTTTTTTTACTCACCGGAAGTTTCGAAGTTAATCGTTTGATGCTTGTTGGGAGCTGTTAGTTCTGATTCTAGAACTGCCATGGTGTGTGAAAAGACATTCTCTTAGTAAAAATAACATATCAGGGAATTAATATTATTAATAATAATAATAAGAAAAAAGAGCGGAAATGTTGAGATCATATCTTAGTAAAAAATTATTGTGAATATAAGATTAAAAGTTGCAGATGCATCAGCCAGCCTCCTCCTACTAGCAAAGACTTGGCATCTCCCTAAAAAATTTCCCATTAAAATCTCCATCCCTAAATATCTTTATGAATTTTATATAGATGTGTTTCATTTTGTATTTTTTAATTTTTCATCTTTGTTTTAACCAATGACTGCAGTTCCTATTGTGTTTCCAGAAGTTTGAAGGATCATCTTCAAGGATTTCAAGTTAGACGTTATGAAATTCTCTTTTTTCATATAGTCTGTTGGAAAGAAGAAAATAGTGAGGAAGGCAACCAAAAGTAGCAATGTTTTCATTATTTTATGGACTTTGGAAATATATATTTAGTAAGACAGAGTTTCATATTCTTATTCTTGGAATTGACAAGGCCGGAAAGACGGTAATTCATGGTCTTATCTATTTTCGAAATTTTATCTTCCGATCAGTTCTGATGCTGTTCTCTTGTACTTCATATATTTTATCTTAACATCTTGTAAACACTGGTTCAAATTTTGTATGCATGATTTGTAGACTTTGCTAGAGAAGTTGAAATCTATGTACTCGAACATGGAAGGTCTTCCTGCTGATCGAATTGTTCCTACTGTGGGACTGAATATTGGTCGTTTAGAAGTCTTAAACTCGAAACTTGTTTTCTGGGATCTGGGAGGTCAGGTATGTAAATTAAATTAATGAAATTTATTCTTTCTTTTTTTTTCTTGAATGACTGATTCAGATTATTTTCTTCATACTTTGAAATTGTTACAAGCTATTTATACAGTGTAATTATGGTCCTTAAGGAAGTAGCGTGATCCGCTATTTAAAAATATTGTAAGATCATTATTCAGCGTCAGTGTACTTTACCTGAGGCAAGCAATATAGGTGCTGTATATGGTTTAATATGAAAATACAATAATATTATGGATTTACCACATGTCTTTGGTAAATTATCACTGGCCTAAAATGTTAGATGCCAAGTAATAAGTTTATGAACAGTTTTTGTAGGGAAATGTCCGTTTGACTTGTATTAGACACAATCATCTATTGTGCTAGCCTATTTGTTCAAAACATGATCTGTACAGAATAAGACCATACCATAACAAGTCATTCTTCCGTTTTCATTTTTCTTTAGATGGTCGTTTTATGATAATTGATGCAAGATTTATTTTCTTAATTTTTGTGGCAGATGGGTCTTCGCTCAATATGGGAGAAGTACTATGAAGAAGCTCATGCAGTGATATACGTAATTGATGCCACTTGTTCCTCACGTTTTGAAGATTCAAAATCTGCATTGGGTTAGTCTTATTTGATTATTGAGTTTTGTGAAAACAGAATCATGGGTTATTGACTGGCTTTAATATTGTACTGAAGAGCTTACGACTATTTTAACATCGTGCTATTCAATTTGTTGCACCAGAAAAGTTCTACGGCATGAGGATTTAAAAGGAGCTCCACTTTTGATATTAACGAACAAACAGGTGATACTAACTCATAAAACCTTCAAAAAAAATTCAGTTACTATTTAACTTCAGGACAGAGTTGTCAGAGCTGTAAGAATCTTAAACTTTTGTGTATACTATTAGGCCACGATTTTCACAAATGTCCTTTATTTTCCTTTTCATCGTTGCTCTGCACAATTTCATCTTTCGTGGCTTTTTACCGTTAAGAGTTGTATCATTCCAAAGTATGATTTGATGTTAGAAGTTATTATGATATTAACTTTTCGAAAAGCTTAAGCTATTAGGAGGAGGGCCAACTACATTTTAATGTATTTATCATTTTCCTACAAGTGTTGGCTTCATACACCATGCAGACCAGATATTTGTGATTCAATAATTGAGAGTTGTTAGGCTTTTAAACACAAGACTTTTAGCTCTGATACCATGTTATAAATTGTTAGAAAACTAACTGTTATAAAAACTTAAGTTATTTAGGAAGGGTCAACAATTATTTTATACATCTATCACTTCCCACAGGTGTTTACTATATGGATTGTGTAGGCCAAACACTTCTTGCAATTCAATAATTAAGGTTGTTGAGCCTTGAACACAGGAACTCCAGTTTTAATACCATGTTAAAAATTGTTTGGATAAAACTTGGGTAAAAGATACAAGGCGAACTCTCACTATTATTTGCCATTTTAAGACCTTCAAAATCACAAAGCTCTGATATGAAGCAAAGAATTGAGTAGATACAGTTTACAAAGAGAGAGATTGAATAAATTGTGATAATATTAATGTATTAAGGCAATGCCTTATGTATACATTTACAGCCTAAACTACTTGTAACAACCTGCAGATTGTATTGTATGTACACAAGTGCTCAGCTACTTACTAGCTATTAACAAAATACATGAACCTATATGCATTATTATTTTACTCGTCAAATAACTTTCTACCTGCTATTCAACTTCTTAGGTAGAAAATTTCATTTGTATACCAGTCAGTAGTAGTCAAATTATCGTTGGGTCCTATTGATGGCAGGATTTGAATGACGCTGTATCAGCAGAGGGAGTTGCTCGATATCTGGACCTAAAGAAATTGGATGAAAGAATTTACATGTTTGAAGCCGTTTCAGCATATGATGGGTGAGTAAAGTTACAGTGTTGCTGAATTTTAAAATGGAAATTTGGAATCTAATATCTCTTGAAATAAAAAATCACGCATCCAAAAACGAAATGTTCTCTTGTTGAAACCTTATTCTTAGCAAATATACTCACGTAATGAAGTATGATTGCAGACTAGGAATCAAAATTAGTGTAGAATGGTTGGTGGAGGTAATGGAGAGAAGCAAGAGAACTGAAATATTGAGAGACCCGTGCAGGTTTAACCGGTCCTGCGTTTGCTTAAAGGAACCAATTTCTAGCCCTGCTTTTGTGTAAATAAATCAGTGGTTTAATTTGATTACTACAAGCTGATTAAGTTTTTTAATTGTCAGGACTGGATCTAGTTCCCAAATTTTTGATTGACAGTTTAATAGTTGAGAGGATGAACTTATAAACGGGTCTCTTATTGAAAGTGGATTTTAGGACTCAATTTTAAAATTACTGAAATGTATTCTTTTTTAAAATATACTGAATCAAGCGTCTTTAAAATGTCAAGTCAAGCGACCAATTTATATCTATCTATATTTTATAAATTTGAATTATGCTTATTATTATTTTTTTATATAAATTTATCCCTAGATAATAACATTGACTGCCTGTTTATTATTGCATCCAAGGACTCAGTTACAAGTCATCTAATTTCTTAGCGAATTCTAGAAGACTTCAGGATTTTATTAGGATTTCTCTGTTTCTTTTAATCAATTGCCTTTTTTTTTTTTTTTCCTTTTTAAATTTAAATGTGTCAGATCTCTCTTTGCTTTTACTGCTTCTCTGATCTTTTCGTTCTCTATCCGGACGTTTGTTTGTGCTTGAGAGAGACCCATCTGTTTGGGTTATTTTCCTTTATTTTAATAACTTTATATCTTTTTTGTTCTAAAATTTTCAATTGATATGGATTCTTCATTGTGGTTTCAGTCCTTCTACGCATAAACAGTTGATTGAAGGTAAAAATAAAAATAAAAAATTCCTTCAATCTCTTAGCCATAGTCGCTATTTTTCTGGTATTTTCTAAATGAGAGAGGTAGAGGATCTAATACAATGTAAGACTTGTAATGAAAAATATCATATACTAAGATTTCTCTAACAAAAAAATAAAGATTGAGAAACATGAAAATGTATATTTAGTGATTAATTTTATGTTTCTTTTGTTTTGTCTTTCCCAATTAGTATAGATTCTTTTATTTTATTTTATTTTCTAATATATATTATATTTTAGTTATTAATTAATATATAAAGAAGTGTTAGAAATTTGCATTTAATATTACTGTTGTGTTGTGTGAGACATGACCAAATAATTTTTTTAAAAAAATTATTCGTTTATCCCTCTATAAGTACAAATTATTTATAATTCTTTTTCTAATATCCTCACGAACTATAATATAAATATAAAGTAATATTAATTAAATAACAACAACTACAACTCGTGCACTCTACTAATATTTACAACTAAAATGGCTTTACTTTTCCTCTCATTTTCTTTCTTAAAAAAAGGAAAAAAGCTTCATATTTTTTAAGAAAATATTGTCATCTTCTGCTTTTGCTTTTTATCGTAATAAAAACTCCTGTCACAATAACTCTCTCCAATAAATTCACTTTTTATTTTATTTATTTGTATAATAATCTTCAATTTTGATTTAATATGGTTTTTTGTTCACTTAAATTTTTATCTTAGGATAATTTCAAATATATTGTATTATAGTTTGTATTTATTCATTTTCTTATTTATTTTACTATTAATGCCAGGTGTTCTAAATTGTTGTTGTTGTCAAGGTAAATAATTGGCTTAGTAATTGTATTTAACATGAATAAATTAATTATTGTATAATATAACGATATGCTTCTCTTTTTTCTTTTCTTTTCTTTTCTTTTTTACGTAAATGCAAAAGTTTTAATAAAAATGAACTTTTCAACTTGAGCAGAAAAGGAATTTTACAAAAAAGGAAAAGTCCAAAAAAGGAAAAGAAATATTTTCTTATATTTCGCAATTACTATTAATGGACAAGTCATAAGGGAGTAGCTGTTATAGTCAGAGAGGCAGCCAATTAGCCAACCATTACTGAACAGTCAAACGTTAAGTTGTTGGCAACTAATTTTTTAAAATTTTAAATTATTAAAATAAAAATTAATTATATTTTTATAAATTTATTATTAAAAAAATAACTAATATATTATATAAATTAAATATTTATAATTAATAATTAAAACTGTTAGATCTTAAATATTTTTATATATTTATTATGCAATTACTTACTAATTACTGCTAAACAGCATCTCTAACTCCAACAGCGCTTTTTCTATAAAATTAAAAATAAAAAAATAAACAAAAAGCTCTAATACCGTTTAATACGAAGACTCTCCAAATTATTCATTATTTTTAAAATAATTAATAATTTTAATATTTTAAATTAATAAAATTCAATACTTAATAAAAAATATGATGAATATCAGCTTAATTTGGTCATTTCCGTTCGATGTAACTTTAACTTGGTTCCTCTTTTCATCTCTCTCCTTCAGTTTCCTGTTTCGAAAATATCAAAGAAGAAGTAAAAAACAAAAACAAAGAATCCAGATATTTCTTGCAGCTAAGGAATCAGAAAATTTCCCAGGAACGACAACGATTCATGTATCCAGGTCTTCTTTCTTTCTATGCCATTATTTTCTTCGCCTTTTTTTTTTTTTTATTACTATTATTATTGTATGTAATTTTAAGTTTTATAATTGAGTGAAAATTGGATCTAATTTGTAGATCTGTTTTCAAATCAGAAAAATCTGAAATCTGGAAACATGGGAATTAAACCGGGATTTAGGTTCATGAGTTTCTGTTTAATTCCGAAGTGAATTTCATACATGGTTGATTTTTTTGTAGAAGTCAAATTTAGATTTTTATTTTCTGAAGATTTTTACTCAGGAGTTAGACAAGCAAATGGGACATGAAGATAGAGGTTTAGGTGTTTGGTCATGAACATTTTTCAATTTCTATAAACAAAATTAAACACCAAAAAAATTAATGTTTTTGCTTCTTATTTTGTTTTTGGTATGTTAAAAACTTAAACTTGGCCTCACTACCTCTTGATTTTACATCCAGTGATACAATTTTGCTAGAAGATCATTCTTTCTAGGACAGAGAAAACCAAATTACTTCTTCCGCGGACTGTCTTCTTCTGCTTTTAAGACCATTTATAATTGCTTATGGTAGAAAAAAGGCTTATGAGCCAAACAACATGAAGGATCTATTTGTTTTTGCTACTGATACCATGTAAAAGCACTTCACACAGCAAAAATTTATTCAACACGAAACATGAAAAATTATTATAATAAGCACTTTAAGCCTACAAAGCACATTTTGTGTATAAAACGACTTTTATGATAAACACAAGCACTTAGATCATTGTTTTTCAGCGTTCAGACTTAAAAAACACATTTTATGATTAGCACAAATATTATACTTATTTATGGAAAAGCTTTTTTCTTTGCTCGCTTTGAACATATGGGCTTTAATTTGAGTTAGCTGGATAGTCATGAATAACATTATTAGCTGTTTTCTCCTAAAAACTGCAACTTTTATATTTCTTAGATCACTTAACATTGAGATTTCTCTTTAGTTGAATCTTGTGATCAGTATTCAGTTGAGGGTTAAGTGTTGTTTTAGGTCTTTTATCCGAGTTTGAAATTTTTTTATGCAGCCATCAATGAGCACTCAAGATATTAGGAGACTTCTGGAGAAAGCTGGTGACATGGAAGAAGACAGTGAATCTAATGTGAGAAGATGGGAAGATCTAGACACCGACATATTAGTGAGGATTTTCCAAACTTTCGATATCTTCCAGTTAACTTCAGGGATTGCTCATGTTTGTAGTGCTTGGCGTATGGCTGCTTGTGATCCTTTGCTTTGGAAGACACTTGACTTATCTATGTTAAAATCTAATTTCATCAAAATCCCATTGGAGCCTTTTGTTTATGTTGATGGCCGTTCTGATAAGATGCTGACTCGTGTCTTGAAGATCTCTTTGAGTCTTAGTTGTAGAAACATTACTTCATTGTTTTTTCACTTCAATTTATATGTAAGCGAAGATCAGTTGACTTACACTGCTGAAAGGTAATTCACTTAATTTTTCTGTTTAATAGTCTTGTTTTGTTATTAAACTTTAATTTCATAGTTTTATTGTGTTTGTTACTTACAGTAGCTTTTATTCATTGTCTGCATTTTTGTTCTGAATTTTATTTTGGATTCAAAATTGTAATATTTCACACTCTAGGCTAAGTTCATGTATGGAATATCAACAATGTCATGTATGGAATATTTGGATGTTAAGCTCTGAACCGCGCTTATTTTTTGTTATATTTCATACATTCTGAGATAGTTTTCAACACTCAAGAGTGTGAAATGCTTGCAAACTTGAGTCTAGTTTAGGTGATTTTCATTTTGTTTTTGTGACCTTAAATGGCGTGTCTAGATTGGTTCAACTAATTTGTAATTTTCTTCATAGTAGGTGTCCATGTCTCAAACGACTTGTTCTGCCAGCTTGGAACAGGATAAAGGAAACTGGGATGTGCAAAGCCATTCGTTTTTGGAAACACCTTGAATCCCTAACAATGCCAAGCATAGCAAATCCACGATACCTTATGGAGGAGATATCAAAGAATTGCAAAATATTTCGCAAACTCAAGATCATGGGTCCGTTTGATGTATTGTGTGCTTCAACATTAGTTACGAATCTTCCGAGATTGAAGGTTTTAAGCCTCCGGTGCTCGATGCTCCACAAGGATGCTCTGCACACCATCTTGGACGGCTTACCTGACCTTGAAGTTTTAAATATATCACATTGCCTTTTGGTTGAAATAGCTCCTTATCCTGCACCTAAAAGAGGTTTTAAAGAACTTGGTAAATGTATACTTGAGAAGGCATCACGATTACGTGTATTTCTGACTTGCATGGAGGACTCTTGCATCATGTGCCAGCGAACTAAAAATGATGAAGGCCTCATGAGGTGGTACAAATATGAAGAAGGATTATGGAAAGCTGATGAGGTGAGCTCTCTAGCTGTTAATTAGAGAAATATTGGAATGTATTGGATCTTATAATTATAATGTTCTTAGTTTTTGCGTATGCAAGTTTATTTAAGCAGTGAAAATAACAAATCTTATATGTCCTTTTGCCGAGTAGTTTCTGTGCAAATATGTCAATATTCTGTTCAGTGTGGGTAGGTTTGGTTAGAAGATTTGTGGTTTATGACAAGAAATTCACACTCTCTCATTTAAATAAGCAGGTTCTAATCACAATATTACAATAAATAATAAATACCGTTTGATTTAAAATTATGAAAGAAAAGTTTGTTTTTTTTTTTTTTTTTGGTAAGAAGAGTTCAAACAATTATATTCCTTTTGAGAAATTAAAATTATTGATGTTGTTGATATGATACTTTAAAGAGTAATGCTATGTGATCAAATTAAAGCAGGTATTAAGTTACGAATTAATTATGTGGTAAGAAAAAATAATTGTTAAATTTTTACTAATTAAGAGTTAATTATAAGTGGTAAGACTCCTCCTTCCCCACTAGGAACCAAAGTTCGAATTTCACCATGGGTGTGTGAGTTATTTTCTCTTTATTTAATAAAAAAAAAAGGGCCTTTAGAGCCCTTTTTTTATTTTAAAAATATATATATATATATATATTATGTTATATTGATTAATATATATATAATTGTGATAAAAGTATTTTGAAAAATTATTAAAAATAATACCTTTAAAATTTATAATAATAAAATTAGTACCTTAATATTGAACGTGAAATATTGAACGGGTCTAAATTATCGTCATTTAATTTTAAGTGAATGGGTGGTCAAAGAAAAATAATATATTAGTTATTTTTTTATTTGTGAAAATATAAGTTTGAATACAAAGGTTGTTAGTTTTATCATTATAAATTTTAAGTGGTGTTATTTTTATAAATATTTTTGTACATTAAATGAATTACCTACATGGTCGGTCAGATATTTTTTATTAACCAACATGTAAAAAAAGTGTGCACTTTATTTGCCGAAAATGATTCAGTAATTATATTATCTATGGCATCAGGCCTTAAGGTTTACGATTGTGATTTATTTATCTATTTATTATTATTATTTATTTATTTTATGCGGGTACGGAATGTATGATAAATTTCATTTATCGAATTTCTTATAAAGCATTACAGTGAGTATATCTGTAAAAAAAAAATCTATATCCGCTGTTTAAATAAAGTGCACACCCTTTTTCGAACTATTCTTACTTTCATGTACGATTGCATTCTAAGGCTTCTAACTAATTTAGTACATAGATTCCTAATAAAAACATATTTACAAAAAATTTGGTGTTTTTTCTCCAAATTAACACTATTTTATTCGAAGCGAGAGAATAATAGTTATTACAAAAATGTATTTAAATAAAAATGAACAAATATTAATATTTTATTTATATATGGGAGATTGGGAGTCGTTTCCCTTGTAAAGCATTTTGTCAAATGTATTTATCAGCCAACATCTTAATTATTTAATTAATTTTAATCTACCGTTAGATATATTATCAATTATATTCTTAAAGCTCGCGTCTAAACATCTAACCTTCCATCCAAACATCTCAAAACTCATCATCTTGTGACTATGAAATAAGCTTGAAGGTATAGATTTAAAATGATAGAGTGTTTAAGTCTTTTATTTTTAACAAAAATATACTTTAAATTTATACACATTAAAAGAATGGTACAAATCTTTTACTTTTAAAAAAAATAATCACAAAAGTCCATTTTATAAATGTAATGAATTTATGCTACCCTTTTATATTGTTAATAAAAGTCCATTATTTTACAAAATTGACTTATGCAATATTTTTTTTGTAAAAATAGTAGACTCCTTTAAATAAGTACGAGTCTAAAGTGTAAGTAAGTTGTTATCCGTTCATACTCCATAGTTATTCTCAAACCTTTCCAAAATAAATGTGAGAGTTATAGTTATTAGTAGGGGTGAGCAGCGGATCGAAACTGTCTGTTTTTCACCAATCCGAATCCGATCCGATCCGAAGCAGATTTGAAGATTTCTAATCCGATAATGTAGTCAATCCGAATCCGAGCAGATCGAATTTTTCGGATCGGATAGGTCGGATTGAGATTATAATTTATTTTTTATTATTATCATATATAAAACACAATATATACTAATATTTAAATTTTAAATTGATATATTTTTTAGTAAAATTTATTTATTTATAGTCACAACTTATATAATCAAAATAATAAAAAATATACTATTAAATATTATTAAATTATTATAGAGAATTTAACATTTTTATTTTTTTAAAATTAAAATAATAATTTAATGTAATTGTGGTATGTATAATATTTAAATATAATATATTAAAAATAAATATGCATTTATTTATAATTTTAATAGTAATTCAGTCCGGATCGGATTGCAGCGGATTATAAAATCTGTCAATCTGAATCCGAAAGGATTGAATACTTTTCAATCCGAATCCGATCCGATCCGATCATAAAATATGTCAATTCAATCTGATCCGAATCCGACGGATCGGATCGAATTTATTAATTTAAACAGATTGATCGAATTATTTACTCACCTCTAATTATTAGTATAATTAGTCTCTAGCACTCACCCATCCCAGATATTATTAAGAAGAGAATTAAGTGTAAAAATGAAAACATGTGAAATTATACCAAGTAACAAAATACATTGAGAAATATGTGTAAAAATAAAAACATGTGAAAATATAGTTGAAAAGAATGCATAGAATAATATTATATACATTAAATTGTATTTCATTAATAACATATTTATATAAAACTAGATGCAAAGTTTAAAATATAAAATGTTAAAGTAAGTGTAAAATCACTTATAAAGAAAGAGTAATATATTGTATCAGATATATTAAATGAAACTTCCGACTTGAGATTAATAATTTTTAAAATAAAAAAAAATATTGAGATAAAAATCATTCCCAGAAAAAAATAAAATCGTAAATAACTTATTTAAAAATATCGTACATGGGTAGGCTGTATCTTGTTTTGGGCTTTTAAAGATCAAGACTTTATATAAATTTGTTTGGGCTTATTTTAAATACATCCGCCAAAACTTACAAATACATGCCCTTGTGTGTAAAATTATTGAAAAGTATGTATTAAAGAGTATGTAGTTGGAGATTTTGATGGATGTAAATAGAATTGACCATTTGTTTGGGCCAATAAGGCCCAGCTCTCAATCTAATTTCCAATTGAATAGGAAAAGGAGCCTGCTGTAATTTCAATAATGGAAGTTCTACTAATATAAGGCATGTGTTTATAAAAATGGGATATGTGTTTATAAGTAGCCATCAATAATTTCTGTTAGTATGGCAGGTAACATAGTTTTAACACAAATCCATTGCAGAGTCACCTGAAAATCCTCCAAACATTCTAAACGATTTAGGGACACTCTCCGAGAAGAGAAATAGAGAGGAGAAAATGGTGTTGGGGTCAACGGTAGTCAACACATATCCTCTATCGAGCTACACTTTCGGGACTAAAGAGCCCAAGATGGAGAAGGACACTTCTGTTGCTGATCGTCTTGCTCGCATGAAAGTCAAGTATGCTCTTTTCTGTTTTCCTTTACCTTCTGACTTTTTTACTCCCCCTCATACCCTAAATCCTTTTTTTTTTTTTCCTTTGATGGGATCGACATTATTGTTCTTTCTGAAATCTAGAAGGATTTTTGTGAAATTTTTATTCTAATTTTGCTGCCTAAAAACCCTTTCTCATGTGAATTTTAACCCAATTTTTAAATGATTAAAATTTGGATTTACAGCTATATGAAAGAGGGAATGAGGACAAGCGTGGAAGCAATCTTGCTGGTATTTTTATATATATATAGAAATAATTTGATTACTACCCTATTTGTTTATTGTGTACACTGAAAGCTTAATTTGGGTCTTTTGGATTGCTTGGTTTCATTATTGTAAAACAAAGAAAGAAAGATAAGCTATAGATATACAATTGTTGTCTACCAGCCGTTCTCAACTGATAAAGGCTTGGTTGTTTCTCAGGAAATGCTCGGTTTCAAATCCCCTACCTCGGATTATTAAAAAATATATATATATACAATTGTTGTCTGTTTTCTGCTGAATATGGTTTCAAATTATGGTTGTTTCACCTTACAAATTATAGTAGTTTTGCTTGAAATGTTAGAATCATTCCTTGTATTTACCAAGTTATGTTTGTTAGCTGTCGAATATGTCTTCAGATCAGGATTGTTTCACTTGCAAAGTATTGAAGTTTTTCTTGAAATGTTCGAAGCATGCTTTGTATTTGCCAATTACTTCGTTAGAAATTCTTGAATTTGTTTCACCGGGTAGTGACCTCTAATATTTCCACAAGTTACTTCGCCGTATTGGATGTCTATTACTACTCACAGCCTTAGCCCTGTCATCATGCTACTTGGATAGAAGAATCTTATTTTGGATAAATGTCTAGGACCTCTAGATTCTAACTTTTGTCTCAACTTATTCCTTGTTTTTCAGGTACAAGAACATAATCATCCTCACATTCTTCTCTTGCAAATTGGGAACACATTTTGCAAACTTCCTGGAGGGCGTCTGAAGCCAGGAGAGAATGGTATGCTTCTGGTCAATGCATACAAATCTAATACTGTATTATCTCTCTCTCTCTTTTTTTTAATACGACCATAAGTTTGACTCCTTTTTTATATATTCATTTTTTCCTGGTTTTCTTTATGCATCAGAAATTGAAGGATTAAAGAGGAAGCTAACAAGCAAGCTTGGTGCTAACTCACCTGCTCTCGTGCCCGATTGGCAGGTCTTTTCAATATTTTATCTGTATAGATTATTATTGGAGAAATGTTGTAAATTAAAATTTTGAGTGATTTTAAATGGAGTGAATCAAAAAATTAAGAGAGGACTGAAATGAAAGACAACTTTGAAAATCTCAGTTCAGCTTAGAATGCAATAGTTTAACTTATGTTAACCTTTGCTGGCTGGATGTTCATTTAGTGTGCTCATTTTTGTGCAAGCAAAAATATTTCTTTCGATAAATTAGAAGTTGCAGAGTGTCCTTGTATGTTTGTAGTTGGAAACTTGTGTGCCCAGAAATGTTGATTTGAACATGTTATTGAAGTCATGCCAGAACATGCTTTTATCTGCAATGTTTGTATCAATGGTATAGTGATATTTAGCTTATGTTTTCTCCCACACTTTTTTGCAGATAGGAGAGTGTGTAGCTATCTGGTGGAGGCCAAATTTTGAGACCATAATGTATCCCTATTGCCCTCCTCATATAACAAAACCTAAGGTAATTATTACTTTATTTCTACGAATTGTTTTTTTTTTTTTGTGCGGGTGTGTTGTGGGGGTTGCTTCATGTACATGATTCTCCTGGTCTGAGTTCTTAATATTTATTGTCTTTCTCATTCTTGTCATGCAGGAGTGTAAGAAGCTGTTTCTTGTTCACTTATCTGAAAGGGAATACTTTGCTGTGCCCAAAAATTTGAAACTTCTTGCTGTTCCATTATTTGAGCTCTATGATAATGTTCAGGTATGGTGTTTAGATGATTATCCTAAAATAAATAAAGTGTCTCTCAAGTAAAGCACTTCTAAGTGAAACACATCCAAATAGGCCTTTCTTCACTTATTTTGGAGGCTCCTGCTGATGTACCAGTGCTCTGTATGATTGCATGAATATGATTTTCCTCATTCACTAGTATGGTCTTGGATTTATGTGTAATTTTTCGATTTAACACCCATTTATCATTTCTTCACAGAGATATGGGCCAGTTATCTCTACCATTCCTCAACAGCTTTCAAGATTCCAATTCAATATGATTACTAATTGATTGGCATGTCTTTAGAAGATACTTAGAAAGCACCTGAGGGTGATGCCTTTTTTCCCAGGACTGCTCAAACTCGCACTAGGATTTAAAAATGCTCAGCAGTAGACGGCTTTTATTTGAGGACTCCTCAATTATGCATGTGACTGAAGCTTATCTTGTGAAACAATTTATTTATGGGACTGAGAATATTAGTCTTTGTGCTCCTCTTGGAGTATTCTTCCAAGAAAATTTGTGAATTGATAGTTATTAGTTATTGATCCTAAACTAACTATTTCAAGATTAGGAGTTTGGAATTGCTTTATTGTTGTTCAGAATTTATTTATTTATTTGGAAAATTCCGTATAACTGACTTTGCTTCAGTGTAGTAATGGATTGGTTAATGTAGTTTAAATTGTATTTAGAGATGTTTTGACATGTATCTGACAACGAACTAGTTACACCTGGATTGAGAATCATGTAACCAATTTTGTAATATGTGTATAAATAGTGAATAACTCTGTCTAAACAACATTCTATGTTTTTCTCTTGATTTATCAAAACTTATAATTTTTTCCCCAAGAATAATTCAAATTATTTTAATTTCTTTCTTAACCTTTACTTTTGTAATGTAGCTGCTGGGTACAAATATATAACCATAATATGAAAGAACCATATCTGAATTATCAAAGATTGTTGAAATGTGGTCTAAATTAGCTTGAAAACCAACTAAGGAGATTCTTTGGAGAAGTTCCAGTGGCACGATATTTAGCAGCTATCTCCTCTGCCTTAAGATGATCTTCCCCTTTTTTAGCTTCAATGATTGCTTTCTTTTCCTCTGCTTCCTTGTGAATTAGGGCTATCTTGTTTCTCATTTTCTCCACATATTTTGCCTTTTTCTTCTCCAGTTTCTCCTGCTCGTAGTTATCAAATATATGTTGAAAACAGTTTATTTTTTATTTGAGGCCCCATACTCGGAGTTTTCGTTATGCATACATGAGTTATGTACACGGTACGCATGAGTTTACATAGCATAGGGATGTTGTATATGATATATAAGTGAGTCATGTACAAGCTATTATTAAACTGCGTGATTTAGGGCCAAGGTTGTACTTTTAATATTGGTGTATTTTTGTCTGTATATGTATTCAGAGCACAGCTCAAATAAAGGCTATTAAGGAAAAGTATTGTCATGTTACCTCCAACTTTTTCAATTCAGCCTCTACAGATGCTTTCTTTCTGTTCTCCCATGCCCCAATTGATGATAGTTTCTTGTGAGCTCTGTTTCCATATTATCAAAACAATTCATATCAAACTTTCAAATGATACAAAAAAAAGGGGTCCAAAATTGAAGTATGATGCTTTCCAAATAGTAGCCTATTTGAAGGGTGAAAAACAAGTAATACTTGGAACAAAACCATATTTAAATAAGTGGATCAAAAGTTTAGACCTAAACGTTGTCAAAAACAACCAAAAAATAGATTAAAGATCAACCAAGTTGAGTAAAATAAGATGTGTCTTAAGAAAATTAGAGGTTTATTATGGTAAACTAAAGTACTTGTTTTCTGCTTTTGACTTTTCATTTTCTTCCCATGCCTTGATCAGGGACATCCGTTTCTCTGTTTCAACTCTTGTAAGCACAGCATCTAAAATAGGAGAGAATAGTTTAAGTTACATGGTCAAAGTTATACTTCTTTTTCTTTTTTCAATTTAACAAAGCAAATAAACAGAATTTAAAATCACATACTACCTCTATTTATAGAACCTTCAGTGGTTTTCTCTTCAGCCGGTTCAGTAGGCTCTGCCAAGGCAGAACATGCAAGGGTTTAGTTAAACTCATACAAGTGCTCATATAAAAATTTAACATTGATGCATAAACTATTTTGACAAATTACAAACAATTCTGACCGGGCATATGTAGCCCCGTCGCATGTTCTCTAAACAAAAAATTGTCTTTAAAATATTAAATATATTACTTTCAACAAGGGCAAGTGCTTTGGAATCATCAAGCTTATCCTTTGCTTCAGGAAGAGGTGGTGGAATTACTGATTTCTCCTCATGTTCAGAGGGTTCGGATTCAACCTTTTTGGGTTCTTCTTCTGCCATATCTTTAAAATCTCAAAAAAGCTTAGACCAGCTAAGTTAATTAGCAAAAGGAAATTTTACTAAGAAAGAGGGAGTTGGTTGAGATATTATTGTTGAATGAAGGCAACCTTTTTTGTTATATGAAGGACTTAGTTGGATGATAGCTACAATTGGCCTAATATGTATGAGTTGGGTTCATTGCCTTGGTGAAATAGCCAATGATATTCGATAAGAATACAAAGCAAGCTACCCTTGAGATGTTTTATATAAATAATGATTAATGGAATGAACAAAGAGCTGTAATTTCCCTTTTGGACATTTGCTGTAGCCGGGAACCGGGAGTCAATTACTAAGGTTATGTTTTTAATATGCTTTTTAATTTAAAATCTATTTACATAATTTTAAAAACAATAGCAATACTTGTTTTTTTTTATTTTATTATTATTATTATAAATATTTTTATATAAAGTGATAATTATATCTAAATTATGAAATTGGAGAAAATTCACAAACTTGGTTCAAAATATGGAAATTATAGAACTTTTGTTGACTTAAAGACTTGCTTTTCCATACTTAAAATAATGATTTATTTTCTTTTATATATAGTTTCTTTGTAATGTATGTTTGTTAATAAAAAAACTAGTGTTATTATTATTTTTTTCTTTCTATTTTCATCCTTGTTTGCTAACTACAATGAGCTACAACTCATGTCTACTAGAGAAAAAAAAAAAAAAAAAAAAGCTCGTTTATTATTTCACACGACTTACATTTCTTCAAAAATGGTTTGCTTCCCATCTCAGAATCTTAAATTTGAAGCTGAGCTTGCATGTCTACTTCAACTTAAAGCTTAAATCTAAATAACCTTAAATAAACTTCTAAAAAAGCTTAAACCAAAACTAATTCCTCACCATTTTTCGGCTTTTGTAAGTAATGAAGTACAAATAAATATAAAATAAATATTTTGTTAAGTGATGATAATATAATTTCTAGGATTAAACCAGTTTGGAAATTTCATGTCACATTTCACTAAAAGTGCCACTATGTTTACTTTTCACTTCAAATTTAGACACTAATGAACTTATCAACTGAACTAAATGTGATTTTTTTTTTTTTTTTATTAGGCCAAGTTTCTAGGTGGATGTAGGAACAAATTATGATATGAAATAGTGGGATGTGTAAGGCTCAATCAACAAATTTCTTCGGAATTTCTTAACACGAAGGCCCATTGAAACAGCGTCCAATAAGAAAGCCCATTGTAGAGAAATGGGCCTCTAACTGAAATCTGAAGGTATTGAACTAGCCCAAAGCAGCTAATTGAGTTTACTTCCGAGATTAAAAGAAAGAAACACACACAGATTTAATAGATGTATAAAATAATATTAGTTATTCTTAAATTTTTTGAAGAATTAATGATCAATAATTTTTAACATCTGTATCAGAGCTAGAAATTCTGTGTGTAAAACCTAATAACCCAAATTATTATTGCAAGTAGTTTATCCTGTATAATACCTAAATTTTTCACTTATAAATGAGTGATAGATATATAAAGATAATATTGATTATTTTGTTAATAATTAAAATTTTTAGAATAATGAGTAACCAACAACTCATAAGAAGATTGGCTTCCTTCCTTTCACACAACTCATAAATTGGAGTTCACTTGGCAGTTGGCACCATTAATGTACGTTGAACTACTTGAAAGCTGACTCACAGGGCAAGGAAACTATAATGTCGTATATGAAGTAGATTTAAACTTTATGTTCTACTGTGTTAGATGTGTGTCTATACTGATGAACTTGATGTGTGTCCACAAGAGTTTTAGGCATTATGGTAAATTTACAACCAAATTAAGGCAAGTAAAAATTTGAATGGTGGTAAATTCAGGGTTGATATTTAAGTTATTTATTTATTATTTTTCCACAAAAAGAATAAAATTTCTCTAGAGTCCTAGACACTTGAAAACAAGCAGATTATTTATGTAATAGACTGTTATTTCAATTATTATGTTTTGTTATTTGTTTCGCATGAGGTTCAAATTTTTAAAAATATAGTAATTATTTAACTTAAATCCCAGGTGACTTGATTTCTAAAAATATTCTTAATTAATTTCTTCTGCGGACAATTTTTTGAATTTTGTTAATTCGATTCGTTAATTAATACTTTGGGTGCTAGGTGGCTGTTTTAGGTACAATTATTTTTTCCCTCTCTCAGAGAATAGTAGCGAGTAAATTTAAGGATTCGTACAGGTCACATGTAGTTTTCCTTCGTAATCACATAATTATTAAAAACAATTAACTTATATATCATTTCACTGCCTATATTTGTTGAGTAGTTATTAAAATATTTTTTAATATTTTTAATGGATAAGATTCACTGAAATAAATCTAAAGATCTAAAATATAAGAAGGCAATATTATTAATTCGGTTGACTTAGATAGTCCGTTTCCAAAATTTTCTAATTGTGAATTGAATTTCTAAATGGATCAAATTTAGATTACCTTACTGTTTCATTTCAACTTGTAAGATTCCCTCCCAATCCCATCCATTGTAAATTAGCAAAAAAGCTGGCTTAGTCAAACTAGATCACGCTGTAGAAAAATCTAGATTTCCGTCATCCGTGTAAGCATTGACTTTTATATTTTTCATATTACCCTCGGCTTTTTAATTCTATTTACATATTTGCTAGTGACAATGTTATATGAAAAATTATTATGATAACAAAAAATTTACTTTTAATTATATTATAAGACGTGAAAAAATTATTTAAAAAATTAAATTATTATTTTATTTTTTAAAATAATTTTATTATGTATCGTAATATAATTAATATGGATAAAAAAATAAGTCTAAATTTATGCATTCTTAGCAATTTTTCATGCTATATATATATGTTTCTTTTGGCTTTCTTTTCATTCTTCTACATTGGATTCAAAAAAGAATTTGTAGCTAAAATGCAGGAACTAATTAAAAAGAAAAGAAATAGTAAACACAAGGAACTTGTGAAAAAAGAAAGAAAGAAGAAGGCGGCAAATTAGAACCCAAAAGACAGAAAATGCAAGATGAATCTACAAGTTACAGGCCTTGACTTCTTGTCTTCTTTAATTGCCTTTTTCATAGTCAGGAATAGGAAATGAACACAAAGAACGTGGGTGACATTATTTTGTTTTTATTTTGTAATAATTACACGTACATGAACACGAGAGAAGGTTTTAGAGACATTATAAGCTGTGCCTGTCTTTGGTTTAATTAATTCAGAGGATTTTTCATGTAAAATCATAATTTAAATTACGATTGGATTAATTTTAAAGGTAATTAATCCATGATTAGAAAATCAAATCAAATCAACTAAAAAAAAATACTTTGTTTTACTATTTATAATATGTATTCATTCATGTTCAGATCTTTTCATCAAGATCATGACACAATAACTACTCCGAGGACAAGAGCCCAAAATTTCCTTGAATTTGATTCTAAATCATCCGGTCGTTTACTTTAGAACCTTTTTCCAATAATGTGCCTTGCATCTTTTTAACTAATTTATTTCAAGGCCTGTTTGGAAGTTGTAACTGCTTTATAAAAAAAATGCCATAAAAATCATTTTATTTTTATAAAATATAACATTTAGTTCTTTAGGTTATAAAAAGTATTTTTAAATTTGTTTGTTTTTGAAAAATATGTTTTTAAATCCATTTACTTGTAAAAAATGTGTCAAGCAATGATAAAGTTAATTTTTTTTCTAATTTTTCTTTAAATCTAACAGAATATCAGATGTGTCACACACACACATATACATACATGTAAAAAAATTAATATTTAATTAAAAAATTACTCACTTTTTTAATTTAAAAAAAATTAATAAAATTTTCAATAAAATTTTCATTGTTCAATATATAAAGTCACAAATAATAAAAAAATTATTTAAATTTGATTGAATTCAATTAAATTTAAATAAAATTTTCATTGTTTAGTATCTAAAATCACAAATTAGACAATAAAAATTTTATTTAAGTTTAATAGGAAAAAAATTGTAAAAAATTAGAGTAATTTTTTAATTAAAAATTATTTAATTTGATATATATCTAACGAAAAATATAAACATGCATGTGACACATGTAATATTCTGTTAAATTTAACGAAAAATTAGATGAAAAATTAATTTTGTCCTTACCTGACATAATTTTTATAAGTAAATAAACTTTAAAATATATTTTTCATAAGTAAATGGACTTAAATACACTTTTATAAACTAGAGAATTAAATATTACATATTGTATAAGTAAAATGACTATTTTAACTCATCACTTTTATATATATATATATATATATATATAATATATGTAAGGATGTATGTATAAATTGGTCGGGCTGAAGTGCTTATATTTTGTAAATGTGTTCCCGACATGGTATTGAAAGCACCATACAATACAAGAAAACAAACTAAAATTACGAATTTATTTCATGATCAACATGCCCCGGCCGTGTTCCTCAAAATTATTTAAAAAATTTACGACTAAAAAATAAGATAATTATTTTAAAAGGCATACTGGCTGACTAGCTTGTGCTTGACAGCTAATATGACACCCATAATTTTGAAAGTGATTTAATCTTCAAAATATATGACACTCATTATTTATGCGTGGTGCATTGCTGGACGGAGAATTTTGCGGCTCATTGTTGGGCTGGGGAGGAGGAAGGAGTGAATTGTAAAATGGTTTCAACGACAATTTGTTAAATATTTACACAATTTTATTTAATAATAACATTAAATTGTAATTATTATGTAAATATAATAAATAATTGATGTAAGTTTATCGCGAGTAACAAAAATAAATAATTAAAACAATATCATTATCCTACCGTCAATCCAGAGAAAACACTTCTAATGCCAACTGTCAAACTCTTGGGAAACTCAAATCTATTAGATAACACCCTAAAACACCATATTTTATGCTAAAAGAAAGGCATTATCGAGACTAAAGTGTTGCCCCTACAATTATTTTTAAAATTTTAAGCATAAATTCTTAAATTTTTAAATCTTATAATTTAGTTTTAATTTTAAAAATTTATACATTATTTTAAAATTTTGATTTAAAAACATATTTAAATATTTAAAATAAAATTTATGTGTGAATTTTTAAAAATTTAAAGATTAAATTATAAAATTTATATATAAAATTTAAAAGTTTAAATATTAAATTATAAAATTTAAGTATAAATTTAATTAAAATTTAAAGATTAAATTATAAAATTTATATATAAAATTTAAAAGTTTAAATATTAAATTATAAAATTTAAGTATAAATTTAATTAAAATTTAAAAATAAAATAAATAGATAAACATAATATTTATTACACTTAGCTGGTGACAGAGTTAATAGTAACAAATATAATTTTTCAAAAAAATAAAGATATGTTCCGTTTATACGTACAATTAAGTCTCCTAGGGGAGGAAAAAAATTGGAAAGAAAACGTAAAAATTATTAACTGGCTAATAAAATATTACTGAAATAGAAGGTCATTTATGTGAATTAAAACGCCTGATCTAGCTTTGTGATGGAAAAACTAAGGAGTTTATTGTCATCATCCAGTGATGTTGCGATTACAAGCACTCACTCGGATGTAACAGATAGAATTAATTTAATTATACTTTTAAAATACATAATAATAAAATTAATATTTTAATAATATTAAATATTTAATATAAAATTAATTTAAATTATTATTGTTTAATTTTAATAGAATGAATATTAATATATATATAGTGAATAATATATTATAAAAATATATTTTAAATAATAATAATAATTTATTCTTAAGCGTTATTTTTTCAAAAATATTTTCCTCTAAAATAATTTAGGCAATCATCTTCGAGTATTACTTCCAGTGTTGGATTCCAGATTCTTCTCGATATCTATTGTATTTTCAGCTTAAAAAAAGAAAAAGAAAAAGAAGAAGAAGAAGAATAAGAAGGAAAAAGCAAGAAATTAGTAGGTCCGATTGATTACCTTTTTGCTCCCTTGTATTATTCTTTCCTTTCCCAATGCTAGTTAGAGAAGCCAATCCCAGTTGTGTTCTACAGTAGTTTCGTTGTGCATTGTTCGACTAAGTCTCAGAAAGGTGTCTGACACTAGGGATAAAGATAGAGATTTCCTGTGAATCTGAAACAAATACAAGATAGAAAACATGTTTAAGTCATGGAGCAAAAAAAACAAGATCAAAGCAGTATTCAAATTGCAGTTTATGGTTACTCAGGTACAAATCTCAAACTGTATCTCTATTTCCTGTTATTCGATACATCATTTTACCCCAAAAAAGCAAAGCATTCTGGATTTAATTGAGTTAACTGAGATTGCAAGTTTATGATTTTTCATGTGATTTAGGGTCTATTTTTTTTGCCTAGTGGTTTTAATCAAGCCTTTTTAGGAGAAAATGCTTCAAGGAAGAAGCAAAATGTGTTTTATGAATCTGAAAGCCCTTTCACAATTTTTCATGTTTAATTCTGAAGTGTTTTCATTTATTATTATTTTCTTTGTAACAAAAGCCTCTCAAAACATAAACAAAGCGGACCCTTAAGCTGAGACAAATTCTCAAATTTCAAATGTGATCTGGCGGCGTATAGATTCTTCATTAAAGAGTTCATACCTGGTTTTTTCTCCTCATTTTTAGGTTCCAAAGCTGAAAAAACCAGCCGTTATGATATCTCTGGTTCCAGAGGGCGTCGGAAAGCCAACGGTGAGACTAGAGAAAGTTGCAGTTGAAGATGGGACCTGTACATGGGAGAAACCTGTATATGAACCAATGAAACTAATCAGAGAGTCAAAAACTGAGAAAATCAACGAAAAATTGTATCATTTTATTGTTTCAACTGTATGTAACTAACAACCACCAGTTCTCAAGCATCTTCGATTTTCTCCTTTTCTGTGGTGGGATTTTTATAGTTTGTCTCACCTGCTTGTATATTCTAATGGATTCTTGCAGGGACTAAAAAAATCTGGCTACCTTGGAGAAGCTTCAATCGACTTTGCAGATTTTGCAGCTGAGACCGAACCCTTGACTATGTCTCTGCCTCTGAAATTTGCCAATTCTGGGGCAGTTTTACATGTTAGTACTCTTCCTCTGTCACTTTGCACGATCATACTCTTACACATTACACTAGTGATTCTTAACATTGTACTAATAAAATGTTGAGTCTCGTGTTGAACTTTGCAACTTTTCCACATCTAAGTAAGTTTCAATTTCGTTCTATTTTGAAACTCTTGTTATCTGATACAAAATGAAATTGTTGAGACAGATAACTATTCAGAGGATGCAGGATGCAGATGATCAAAGGTGACATTACTTGTCTTCTTCTTGTTTGATATGTTTCACATATTCTGCTCTTCATTTTCAATTTTCCTCTGCCCATCATTAATAAACTTCAGACTCTAATGTCAGAGATGTTGAAGAAAATGGAGCTCCAAGACTTCCGAGTGAAAATAGCTTTGATAAGTCCCCGAATAAATGGGACATAGATGGCAACATAAATTTTACTGAAGTAATGTCTCTAATAGCATTTCTTTGAAGCAGTTATTCAAAATCTTAAATATTTTTAAAAATAGTTATCTTCTGAAAAGAAGTAATTGAATATTTTCGTGATTATTTAATAGGATCAAGACCTCACTGGTTATTTGAATAAGAACAAAGGGAATGGAGGCTATGACAAAACAACTTCAGCAAATCGGAATGGAATGGTTGATACCTCCATGACAAACAACAAAATGCATCACAGGTCCAACACGGATTGGTCAGCAGTTTATATTTCAGACATAAGCTCAGGTGACTCACCCAGCAGTGCTGAAGACAACAATGGTAAAGAAAACTTGCTAGAGGCTTCTGGTGATTCCATTGATAAATTGAAAAAAGAAATTGCTCTCTGGATGAGACAAGCTGAACTTTCAGAGCTTGAATTACAGTCTCTTCGGAAACAGATTGCAAAGGAAACCAAACAGGGACAGAATCTATCAAGACAAATCATTAACCTGCAAGAAGAGAGAGATGAGTTAGAATTAGAATGTGAACGACTCAAGTCTTTGCGGAAGAGTACTGATGAGGCAGAAGCTTCCAAAAGATTGCAGGCTGAGGTCAAGGATACAAGGGGTCAATTGGAAGCAATAAGGCAAGAGCTTAATCATGAAAAGACATTATGTTCCAATCTTCAATTGCAATTGCATAAATCACAAGACTCCAATTCTGAGTTGATCCTTGTTGTGAAGGATCTTGAAAGTATGTTAGAGCTGAAAAATCAAGAAATGTGTGATTTTTCGAGAAAGATGGATTTATACAAGAAGGAGCAAGAAGAGCAAAGTATGCATATAAAACAACTTGCATTGCTAAAGAAGGATAACAATGACATGTCTCTGAAGTTAAAGCAATACCAAGAAGATCAAGAGGCAATCATGGAAAATGAACGCTCAGGTTATATAGAAATCATAGAAGATCTTGAATCTCAGGTAGAAAGATTAGAAGAAACTATTAAGAAACAAGCACAAGATTTCTCAGAATCTTTCATCTCTACTAATGAACTAGAAAACCAGGTTAAGACTTTTGAGAAGCAACTTGAGAAGCAAGCCAAGGAATTTGAAGTTAATTTGGATGCAATAACATGTGCAAAAGCTGATCAAGAAAAGAGAGCCATTCAAGCAGAAGATGCCTTAAGAAAAATGAGTTTGAATGAAGCTGCTAGAACTGAGCGTCTGCAGGAGGAGCTCAAAAGGCTTTTCATTGGAAATGACATCAAAAGTGGAAGAGAAGGAGAAACAGTCCAAGGAAGCTGATGAACTATGTAAACAGAATAGGAATTTGGAGGAAAAGCTCAAGGAAGTAAACAAAGAGCTTGGGGTAATTAAGAAACAGGAGAAAATGAAGGTGCAAGAGCTCATTAAGAAGATGGATTTGAAGGCAAAACAAATTGAACAAATATCATTGGAACTAGAAAATAAATCTCAGCAATTTGAATGCATAAAAGAGCTTGAGAAAGAAAATAACGAAGCTTTCTTGTCAGAAATCCAAATGCTGAAAGAAGAGATAGAGAGACTTAAGAAAGATAAGTCTCACTTTGTCAAAATAGAAGCTGAAAAAGAAAAATCGACTGATGAATTGAGGAAAATGAAAGCATTGATCCATGAAAAAGAGAAGCAGATTCAGAGCTTAAACAAAGAAAAAGAAAAGTTGGTAAAAAAATCTTCTTTAGCAAAGCATGATATAGAAGCAGCAAAGAAAATCAACAGTATCCATGCCACTGATCCGGGTAACTTTTCTAACTTGCTGACTGAAGTGGCATCACTAAAAGAAAAGAACAAACGTATGGAAAATGAACTCAAAGAAATGCAAGGAAGATATTCAGAGATAAGTCTACGGTTCGCAGAGGTAGAAGGTGAAAGACAGCAGCTTGTAATGACTGTGCGCAATCTCAGGATTGGTAAGAACTAAGTGTTTAAGGCAATGAAACTGCGGGCTGAGCTGAGCCGAGTTCATGAGCAGTAGTTCAGATGTGATTCCATTTTGAAGATCAAGCGACAATTAAGTAATGCATCCGTCACATCTTTGATCATTTCACAAATCACCAACACAGTTGCTCGGAAATTTAACCGTATTTGTGCTGAATCCAGGATTTGCAAGTTCGATCTTGTCATGAATGTATTATTTTCTTTACTTATCAACTACTTTCGTAATGTTGTACCTTTTCATTCACAACATTTAGATAAAAGATACAGAAATTAAGAACTATTGTTTCAGTTTAAAAAATAAATGCAAGATTAAAATAAAATTCATGAAATATTTGGAAACCGAATTCAATAATAAAATCCAAAAAGTAAACAAGTCAAACAAAGTTTAAAGGTAAAATTGTCATATTCGGAATGACATATACCATCGCAGGTCGAGGACTTTCTTAAATATCTCAGGCTTTAGAAATGGCAAGTACATATTACTATATTAGACATGCTTGCACGATTATAACTTTGATTAAAATTTGCAAAGCTTCCTTTTTTAACCTAAATTTTGAAACTTTGAAATGTATTATGAATGTCGAAATATTGTAATCTTATTATTTCGATTAATTGCTTCAACAGATCAATACAATACTTGTGGTTCAAAAAATAAAATAATGCATCAAGAGCGCCCACGTGAGGCCAAACTTCATTAATTTAAATGAAAGGAAACCTAAACAAATTGCATGATAATTTTGGGCATATACAACACTAGTAGCTCAATCGAAGGTTGAAACTCACCAGTAAGAGTTAGTTGCATCCAGACCAATGTTTCAACTCTCACAGTTTGGTAAATAGCATGTTTTCTGCTGACAGAGCTGCGTAAACTAGTCAAATTTTAAGATACTGAACAGAAAGAAAAGGAATGCAAACTGCAAAGAGAATCTGAAATGGTATGTTGGAACCTTCAAATAATTACATCATATGCTCTTGTCATACAGATGAGAGCTGCATTAGAAATGAGTAGCAGAACTAACACTGATTACAAGTTCTCTGCAACTAAACTGAAAGCTGACAATTACTACTGATTATTCTTAGCTGCAGGTGAGAAATATTGTCTGGGAAAATTTGAGAAAGAATTACAGCTAATGAATATAGTTCTGTTGTTGGCATAAACATGTACATCTTATGTATATTTACTAACAATTTCTCCCAGTTCACATTTGACGCTAATTTTTTTTGCTGGGACCATGAGTTCCTTCGCTCCAGACCAGCTTAGTTTGGCTTCCACCATTTTTTGTTGTAAAAGATAATGTCTGCAGTTGATCGAGCATAAAACAATATTAGGATACAAATAAAACTAGTAACAGACAGTATATTTAAGTGATAATCAAAGACGAACAGATTTATCATTGCTGCCAAGAATCTTGATCACCTGTTTGGCAATCTTATCAGCAGGTGTCTGCATAGGATGAATAGAGACATTAGCTCTTTCATTCTTTAACGAATTTGATGACTGTATAGATTGTTTCTGCCTCTTCAGTCCTGGTGTCTTCCTCGGAGTGCTGCCTCCTTGATACTTGAAAAATTCAAGAATAGAGGGACTCCTTCTCTTGGTAACCTTGGATACATTGCCTGAATATCTTAAATATGGCGTAGATGTGTCAGGTGGAAGGGATTTCTGACGCAATTGGCTTTTTTCCCTGATTCTGTTCAGAAACTCCATTGTCCAGGGACTATTTTGTTGCGAAGTTGCCGAACGAAGAGCATTTGAGAGTGGTGTTCCTCCAGAATGTGAGTTTTCTTCAGACTGCAGCCCCTGAGATATTCCAGCAGATCTCTCGTTGAAACTCTTCCCCAAGAGCTTGTTATGGGGTTCTAAATGTACATAATCGTTTCCAAAATCTACATCTAAAGAGTCTATGGCTCTATCTAAAGAACTTTTCTTCTGATTTTCTACAGAGTCCCACATATCTGAACCTGAGTAAAACTCATCATTTTTAAGAAAAGTAGATCTACTGCTTTTGCCAAATGACAATCTTCTTGCAATTCTGGACCTTCCTACTGAATCTGTTTCCTTCTCGAAAATCAAAGATGATGTCATGGGCTTCATATTAGATCTGTCATCTTGTAATACAGGACTACCAGTCAGGTCAATAACTTCACCTTTTTGATCTTCGTGTAGGATGTCTGAAATATTGAAATCATGCAACTCAAAATTATTCATCTTATCCATGTATGGTATATGCCTTTGAACTGAAAGTTTATCATTGAAAGATGAGCTGGAGTTTTTTCTCTCATTATTCACTCTTTTAGATAACTTTGACATCTGAAATTCATATGGCTTTGATGCAACATAAGAACTCCCTGTCCTAACCGAACCCTTTTCTTGACCAAGCATGTACTTTTCAGATAACTCAGGATCATTAGACATCCACGAATCCTTAGGCTTGGGCACTACAGAAGAAACTGGAATGTCTTCAGGGAAAGAGTATAATTGATCTAGATGAACTAGATCATCTCTTTGCATGTCAGGTTTGTCAAAGCTACGGTTGTGTTTTCGTTTTTTTCCATCAGAGACAAAATTTAAATTGAACCTTCCAGAGTCAGGACCAGAAGATACTGAAGATGAGCAGTCTGTCATTATCGACTTTGAATCCTCTCGCTCTCCATATTTGCATGAAGCACTAAATAGAGCAATACTTTCATCAGGAACGTGATACTTCTGGATTGCACGAATCCTGCATTCATGTGACCATTCTAGAAACTCAATAAGCACTCCTCCTGAAGACAATATTGCCTGAGCTGTCAAAGGATTAATTGAAGGAAATTTGGTCAAGAATGACTCAGCAAGAGATTCAGATTCAGGCATTCTTGGATATGTCCCCCGAGTGACGTCCGCCGCATTTCCAATGCAACTTAATATAATTTCGTCAGTCAACTCAGGTGAATAAGAACAAAATAGCTGCATATCAATTCCCAAGGTTGCTGCCGCAGCATAGAGTCCGTCCGAGGATTCCATAACTGTAGAAAGGAAGCTGTTTTCTCCCTCAAAAACCTGCAGAAATTTGATGCAAGGACCATAGCCCAAACAAATTAGTTAGTGGACAAATCATGAATAGAAGCAAGAATAATACGGAAGCAGTTTAAACTGGATCAAACAATTTTTTTGCTTGAACAAAAACTTTGTCTGATTCAGCATGCATGCACACGCATTTAGCAAAATATACAATTAGTGGGGATTTCATGTATGTTTGTTTTAATAGAAAACTTGCTTGCAAACATATAGAGCAATATCCTGTATTATAATTCATTGAACTACTAAACTCCACAAGAGAATGAGATAAATTATCAGGAAAATTGAAGAAAAACAGCAATTAAAATTTAAGCCACAGTAGAGATACACCTCCCAGTCACTCTAAGCCATACATCTGGTTTTATCTAAAGTACCTTTATTCTCATTACCAAATTTGATTTCCTTCACATAAATAGAAATTTAGTTCTGATAAAAAGCTTGTACATGAAGTGAACATCAGTAAGGGAAGACCTCTCTCTTTTGACAGGCCTAGTAAAGTTGGTCATTTGGCTCGTAATTTTTTTTTTTTTATCTTTGTTTTTTCCATTATGTTGGATTATTTGTCTCATAAATGACCTGAGAATGGAACTTACCAGAATGCAGCCACTGAAAGTAAAACTCAGTTGCGTCAAAACGTTTGTTGCGATGTCTTCAATACACAAAGGTAAGCATGAAGAAGCTTCATCTACAGCAGTTGTTTTCGCCCCAATGTTTTTGCAATCGTACCAAACTAAACAAGTGGAAGAACTGATTATAATATCTACAGGTAAATCTGAATCGCGTTCCACAACCTGTGTGCCATGTTTCTCCATAGCAAGAATTTTTTGGTAGGTACTTCTTCTCGATACTATCATTTCTTTATCAAGATTTTGGGTATTAACAATTATTACTCTTTCAGGTATGGACTCCATGTTCCGCTGAACGTACTGAGATTCCTTGGTATATGGCATACTACAACCTTCTTCTTCATCTGCAACCTCAGCATGTATCTTATCACCCTTTTTCCTGAGGTTCTCCTGCTTGTCAATACTTACATCCGAGGGTAAAAGTGTACAATATTCTCCACCCTTGGTAGCAGCTGCAATTGACTCAGTAGAAGTAACTTTGGGAAATGTAGCATTAATTTTAACTGCCTCATCACTGTGCTCTTTAGTGGTGGCTTTCTGAGGATTTAAGAGGAAGTCTAGATCATTGAACTGTGACATAGACTTGAATAACATTGAAGCCCTCTCAGCACTCTGTTTAGGTAAACTTTCATCATTCCCCGATTGTGGAAAATCAAAACCGGACTTTCCTGAACTCACTCCAGTCATCGTACCAGGAAACATGGATTCATCTGCAAGCAACTCCTGTGAGTCCACATTATTGTCCATATCAAGCCTATCTTTAACATCATCTGACAAAACAAAGTCATATACCAACTTCTCATCCTTGAGAGAATCCCCATCAAGATCAATGACCATTGAACCTACACCCTCAAACATAGTATCATAAATTTTAGTGTTAAATATATCCTCCTGAAGTAAATTCCAATCCAAGTATATCCCGTCCAGTGCAGACATAGACTGTGGTTTCAGATCACCAGCAAATGTTTCTTCGATAATGCCACACAATTGCTTCAGGCTTTTATGATCTGAAAGAATAGGCACAGGCAGTGATTTGAATGTGTCATCTACCAAGGCTAGCTCATGGACAACAATCAATTTGTCAAAATTCTTAAAATTCATGTCTTCACCAAACATCGACTCACAAGTTTCTGGTTCATTAGCTGTTTGCCCCTTGAAAAAGCCGTCAAAATTTTGAGACAAATCCACATCAAGAATCTGAAATTCCTGAAAAGTAACAGGGTTATCCGGAAGGAAAGTATTGATATCCGATTTCCCTGGTATTGCAGAGTTCACTCTGATGTATGAAACTTCCAACATGCTCGTCAAGTCCATATCTTGGAAATCATCTTTAAAGTCTAGCTGGGATCCCAGACACTGCCTTGATAGAAAATTATCTGAAAGATGTTCCTTTGAATCCAAAAGCTCGTTACCACTAATATCCAGGCTATCTCTTATACAATTCTTATGGTCAATATTTTGAAAAACAGAAAGAAGTTTGTCCTCAAGAGAAATGTACATGGGAGTTCCCAGCACCATCTCATCCACTTCTACTAAAGGGTAAGTTGTTTGATTCAAGCAATTTTGCTCCTGGGGCGAACAATAATCTTCCAGAAAATTAGTCTTTGGCTCCTTTGCATGCTCTAATGTAATGTCTTTGACGGTTAAAACTGAATCTTGAAGTTCACGAGAAAACTGCATTACGAAACCTGGCTTTAGAATTTCCTGCAAAAGTAGCTCGAGTTCGTTAACATTCCAAATCTCTCTATATGATTGATAGATCAAAAATATGATTCTTTAGCTCCGTTAAAACTCTTAGCTTGCTTTTTTGAAGTTATGCCAACGTTGAGACCAAAAACAAATGATGAAATTATTTCCGGATGATCATATGAATTTTATTCCTTTCAAGCAACAACAAAAAAAAAAATCAAAATTTTCCAGTTCACACGACAAATTTATAAAATTGGAATTAACAGACAAACAGAACAACAATACAAAAGTGATACTTGTTACAGTGTCTTTCCCTAATATCCAAAGGTAAGCATGTAAAAGGATAAATACCTTAGCATCGTCATTAAGATAACCCTAAACCCATAGATATTCAAAAAAGAGGAAATTTAGACCAACACTCAAGGGAAGGAGGAAGACTACACCTAAAAAGAAAACTAAGTAGAAAAAGATGCCCAAACATCAAAGAATGTGTTAAAGTTCAGATTAGAGGGCATTCCAGGAGGGACCACCATGGCTCCTCTCGTTCCGTAAGACATAATTTTTCTGTACCATCGGGCTTGTAGTCCAGTAGGTATTCTAGCTCATTAAAGTGAGTGTTTAAGGTTATGGGATCAAGTCCCACCAAATGTGTGTGTGTGACGTCCCCTGCATCACCGTTTATATCATATTCTTGCATAATCAAAACCAAATTTGCAAAAACACTTCCCAAACAACACCAGAAAATGTCCCAAACCCAACTTGCTCAATCAAAGGTGCATGGCCAATTACAATTAACAGTCCTAAAACCACCCCAGTGGATAGTAAAAATATACCATTACGATCATATCAAAATTAAAAAATAGTACAAAAACATTTGAATGAAGAAGAATTCATCCTTAGATATTTAGATTGAAAAATCTCAGGGTATTTTGTTGTGCTCCAATCATATCTGAAGATTGTAATATGTATGCTTAAAGGGAAATTCAGTTAATTCTACAGTTGAGTATTACAACAGTGAAAGATGTACCAAACTATTTTCTATCTCTGGAACTTCAGAAAGAATCCAAATCTTCTCAGACAAAAAGGGAACATTTCCCTACAACCAAGAGAAAAAGAGCAATATGAGCATATTTATATAGATTGCCTATACAAAAAAAAGAAAGAAAAGAAGTTCTCTCTTTCTCTGTTTGTGTGCGTTTATACTAGATTTTGTCCATATCCAAAATTTTATAGACATTTAACTTTACCAAGCATACATCCAGCTCAGGTGTCTCAAATTGAATTACTTCATACTCATGTGTATTTTTATCAATTGCAACCCCATTGCTCTTCTGCAGTGAAAAGAGATACATTCAATAACTATACTTGACAAAAAATAAAAATTTAAACAAATGAATGTTTCAGTTTCACGTCCATGTACTTTTGGAACTTCAAGCTCCGGAGTTTCTGATATAATTGCTGCTTCAAACCGTTCTTCCTTCTCTTTACCGGGAACTTCAGCTTCTTGCTGCACATCATGAACATACTAACATCAATGGACAAAAACAGGGCAATACAAAAACATTACCAACTAAATGGATGCAACACCTTTATGGCATTGCTAAATTTAATTGAGATCCAAAACTCACATTCGTCTACCCACCCTGTCGTCCCCTATAAGGTGAGAGATGCCCACAAATTCTTTGAAGTTATATAAAACACATAGGCCTTCAGTAAATCATGGAAGAAACAAATGCAATCACACAGTTTCAGCATTTTAGCTTTCAATAAAAAAGACAAAAGAAATTTCAACTACAAGATTGATTATCATAGTTTCTTCTTTCATTTACTTGTGTTTTCCCTCCAAAACTTTAACTAGTAGGAAAATGAATTTCCATGTGACATTAAAAAAGAATAAAAAAATAAATATTTATTATTCGTAACAAACTTGATAAATTTTATCCTTTGAAGACCGTAAGTTAAATTTGTTGTGCGGGACTCACTTGAATATCATTATTATAAGAAAGTTCTTAAAAAAAGCTGCTGGAGGGTCATACAGAATTCACTTAAATTTTAGTCTCTTTAGACAAAACTTTCTTAAATAGTAAGCAAAATAACTGCGGTAACTAAACGGTAGAAAAATAAATAATAAAATGGACACACAAATTTTACGTAATTCAACGTAAGACCTAATCCACGGTTTACTATTCAAATGGCGTTTATAAAATGGGTACAAAACTTTCAAATACCTCAAGATCCTAGTATACCCAATTTAAAGATTTTACACAACAAATAAGAAAAGAGCAACTATAGTTTCAGTAAACATTGTGAGGCTCGCCTCAGAGCTTGTTTTCCACCTGAGAAGCATTGAGGTTAGCTTATTAAGGATTAAAATAATTATACGTATTTTTTTGTTAAGGCTTAAATCTTTTTTCAAACATTGATACTATGCATGAGGCTATTGAGGCATATAACCTTTGTTTTATACCATAAAAAAGAAATTTGGTGGGTTTGAATATAAAATTAAGACTCCACTTGAACTTTTAGATAAAACTCATTAATATTTTTGCTCAAGTAAGTAAAATAAAAGCTTTAAAAGCTAAAAAATTACCGACAAAATGAAAGTGAAAAAACCATTATTTTTAGTTTTTATAGTGGAACTTCTAGACCGCCCTTTTTTCCTCTTCTTTGGCTCAAGTCTAGTTCTTCTCAGTTCCTTCTTCTTTCAACAACCTTCTGTTCCTTCCAACAAACAATTTTTGAAAAATACAAGTAGGAAAGGTTATTATTTGCTGATATTTCTCTTATTTTTATTTTTTTCTTGCTGTTTCTTTGCTGTTATGCTATCATTTTTTTTAAGCACAAGAGATATCTTAGTCCAATGCAGCTTTTTTTTCCTCTCTCAAACGATAGGCACCATTTTGGTGCAAACTTGGCCTTTGGCCAATAGCAAATTTTGTGCCTTCGTTAAGGCTTGAAAGCACAATCCTTTAAATATAGATCACTCTCATATACCAACTAAACCAAGAGTTGGGGGTTAGGCTGCTAGCTTTTTGATGAACTTTATTAGTGTCTTGTTTAGTTAAGTTATATGGAGTGGTGGTTTGATTACTATATTATGAACTATGTCAGATTATTATGATGTTATTTTGTGATAATGTGTCTTTCTTATTGTTTATTTAAAAGTTTTTATTGCTATTTCGTTTTATTTTGAGGCTTAAGTCTTATATTGCTTCAATACTTATTCCTTGCCCCAGTAGAATAGTACGTATTGAGGCTAGAACACGCCTTTTAAAACATTGAGAGTAACCACTAAATTTGTTATCTCAAACACTTTAAGCTACAAAAATAAACTTCTTAATTTTGCTTTCTTGTCTCTCAAATTTCAACTCTTAAACATAGTCGTGCCATGTTCTAAAATGAGCAAATATTTATTCTATTTATATAAAAATAATTTACTATTAAAGAATTAGTTAATGTAGGAACACTTTTTCCAATTTTTTCTTCTTGGCCTACATGAAATCAATACATCCTCGTCACTGATAAAACCTTCGAATAATATAACAAAACAAGCAACTTAAAATTTAACCAAATGTTCTAGCAATCACACTCTCTTTGGATTTTCTTCACCAAAACATTTTTATTCTCATATTAGCAACAGATTTCACAAAATTTCATTCATAAACAAAATAAACACCCTAAACGTTGGCAATATATAAACTAATTGATGGAAAAAGTTCGTGCAATTGGATGCATTACCTCCAAGTGCCGAGTCCCATAGCTTTCCGTACCATAACGGTCAGAAGTCGTGGCCGCAATGTCATCCTTGAAATTGAAGTCATCGAGATCGATGTTTTGAGGAAGAACATCAGATAAAAATTTGAATCGAGCATTTTCGTTCGGTAATTTTTCGATCTGGAGTGAATCATTGATAGAGGAATCCAAGCAGAGAGAGAAGAGAAGGCCAGATAAGGTGGAGGTTGGTAGAGAATGAGATATTTGAGGTACTGGCAGAAGAAGGAACTCTAGGGTTTCTTGAGCTAGGATCGGAGTGAAGGAAATGTTGTCCATGTTGTGGAAGCGAATTTGAATGTCGGCTTGATTTTTCCTCATGAGATAGGCGAAGAAGGAAAGAGGTTTAAGTTATACCGTCTAACGTACTACCTAGCTTCAGAAGAAATTAAATTTGGCGCGTTAAATGAGTCAGCATAAGAACGGCGTATCTTCAACTAACGTCCACTGAGCGTGCACATTATGCACCCCTTTTTTTTCCTTTCCTTTGGTTTTTTATTTTTTTTAAGCGGTGTAATTTAAATAAAAATAAAAATAAATTAAAATAATATTTATAAAATTATAAATAAATTAAATTAAAAATATTTTATTTTTTATTTTTAAATAAGATAAAATAAAAAAAATAAATTATTATATAAATATGTGGGAAAAAAACATTTTAACGTATTTTTAAATAATGTAAGAAAAATAAGTATTTATAATAATGTTATAATGCTTCACATTTTATTTTAAATTAACAGTTAAACCAAATATATGAACAATTTTAATTATTCACATAATCATTTTTATTATTGTTAATCAAGCATAAGCTTATAACCTTAAGTTTAATTTTTTATAATTTATCATTGTTTTATATTTTCATTATTGTTTTCATTGGGTAATTTGATAGATATAATTGAGCTGAAAATGAAAGTGTTTGTGTATCAATGATGAGACGAAAAATGCTAAATAGTATTGTTTTCAACATGTTATGAGATAGGTTAACATGTGATTGGTGATCTATGATACAAATAACTTGAATCCAAAATAAAGTATGAGTGAAGACATTCTAAATTTTATTAAAAAAATATAATTAATTTCTCATAAAATCTACAATTCATTTTAAAAAAATAAGTAATTTTACAAAATTACTCGTATATATCTCGGCCCATATTATTCTCTTACAAAAAATTGTGCCATTTACAAATTACAAATATCAACAACTGCATCATTAACACTGACACCAAGCATCCAAGACAATAATATTTTCCAAAATACCTATGTGAAATAAATTTTTAGGATGTGAATGTTAAAAAATTGTTGGATAGGTTTTACCAATCATCTCAAAATGGTTTGATAGGCCTTACACAATCTTGTTGTAATTTGCAGGGGGAAATCGTGAAAGAACATGTTCTTCACAATTTTCCTCTCATTTTTTCCTTTCAAAATTGTATTTTTCTTAGGTATATTTAATTTATGTGTCTATTATTTTGAGTTTTAAATTTTTTTTGAGATATAATATTGGACAAACTCATAAAATAGACTCAAGTTATACCATTATTCATAATTTAATTTAAATTATAAATATTTCATAGTATATTTTGGTGTATTGTTCATGTTTTTTCTTTCAAATTTTCCTAGTTACCCATCATATAAATTTGTTACATACACATATAATGACAAAAGTGCGTTTGAAATTTTTTAAGATGCAATGTCTAATTAAGGTTGAGATATTTAAGAGATAAATCGAAAACTTAACTATAATATTAATAATTGATTTAAAAATTCTTTTCTTATTAGCAAATTGTCCCAAATATAATTCAAAATGTCTCCAGAATTTCACCATTGTGCTGCTTTAAAAAAAAATGCTTTTAGTCTCACTTTTTGCATGTCATACAGTGTCATTATTATTATTTTATTTTTTATAACGGAGCAGTGTCATTTAATTATAAAAATATTCACACAGTTTATAAATAATTATCATTTTTATGTACGGTTGTGTATTGGTTGATCGTATTCACATTTAAAGTATGTTTAATCGATTATAATAGAATAAAAAATATAATTAATTTTGTATATTATAATGTTTGGTTGTATTAAAGAGATGTAATTTAATGTAATAAATTATAAATTAATAAGGAATTAGAATTATATATGAGAGGAGAAGGAAACGCGTTTTCATTATCTATCGTATTTCTCACGCTTGTCTTCTCTGTCTTAAGTTCGTGCGCCGACCATGGGGGTCGAAGCCTCTAACTCTCCTCTAGCACCATTTGTGGTCTTCTCGCTATCGTTCAGGTCTGTTCTCGAACTCCAACGCACCAGCTCTCCCCCACACTCGAACTTTCCTCTCACGCTCCAAGTTTCCACTCGGCCGCATCGCACTCGAACTCTCCGTCGCTCCAATGCACCAGAACTTGCCGTCGCGCTAGAACGCTCTGTCTCCCCCTCCGTGAGTCGTCAAGCCGTCTACGGCATTCGACCTCTTCGTGCGCCGTGTTGGAATGTCGTCCAATTTTTTTTAGTGCATTTTTTTTTGCTTGAAATTATAATTTTTTTTGCTGAAATTGTTGTGATTAAATTTCTGCGATTAAATTTTATTAATTGTTGTTATTAATTAGCTGAAATTGTGATTTTTTTGTTGAAATTATTGTAATTAAATTTTATTAATTGTTGTTATGAATTGCTGAAATTATATATGTTGAATTTTTTTTTTGTTATGATTAATTTTTTTTTATTGAATTGTTGAATTTAAAATAATTATATAATTTTAAAGAATATATTTTATTTGATTTAGAAAATAATAGTAAAATGAAATTATTTAAACTTCATTGAACATGGGCTATTAATGTAATATTATTTTATTTTTCATTCCATTACAGTGGTCAAATCAAACACTGTAATACTGATTCATTTTTTGATTACAGTGATTAAACCAAACACTATAATAGTAAATTTAGGGGTGTCAATTCGTGCGAGCTGGGATAGTTCGAGCTGACCCAAACTAGCACAACCCAAATTGGTTCAACCCTAGCTCAATTCAAATTTAATTCGAGTTAACAAATGTGAGCTCGAACCCAAACCAAACACAAATGAGCTGGTTCAAACTGGCCCAAACTAGCGCGAATTGTTAATTATATATATATTTTTAGTTAATATGACTTTTTTTATTAAAAAAAATATGTTTAATAATTAAAGCTCAAATAAAATTACATAAAACAATAAAATATATATATATATATATATATATATATATATATATATATATATATATATATATAATAAATAATTAATTATTAAAGCAAAAAGTCAATTACTAAATTAATTTGACAATGAGTAAATGCATTAAACCATACTTATGTAAAAGTTAGAAGTCGTCATGTCCTCATAAAAACTCACATTTGGAATAAAGAGTTCTCAAATCCAAATAAAATTTATTATAGTTATTAAACAAAATAAATAGAGATTGGTAGATTAAATAAATATACTTATTAAAAATTGAACAGTTAAAGTAAATTAAAGTGTTACACAATAACATAACTTTTTTTATATACACAAAAATAAAATTTTGACTATTACATAATATCTAAGTCTCAAGACAAGGAAAAAGTAGAAAAGAGAATAGCATAACACAAGTATCAATTTAAAAATAGAAATTTTATGATACTAATTTAAATTAAATATAAATATTATTATTTTTTGTTTAAAGAGTTAGGTAGATTTAAATGCTAAATGCATTAACATCAAAGAATGTAGCATAATATATCATAAAAGAGAAGTACTAAAAGAAATGAAAGATTATTTTAATTTTAATATAGTATTTTTTATTTAAAATTTTATTTTATTTTATTTTAGTTCGAGCTAATGGGCTGGCCCTAACCCAACTCTAATTTGTTCGTGTTATTCGAACTGGGCCGAAACAAGCCCAAATTTAATTTGATTCGTGTTCGATTCGTGTTTTTCGATTCGGGTTCGATTCGGTCAATCGAGCTATAGCACAAATTGTCACCCCTAAGTAATACTGTTTCATTTACATTACATTACATTCCATTACGATTACGATTACATTTAGTGAATCAAATGTGACATAAGTGTTATATTTTAAAAGAAAAAATATATAAATTCATTTACGTGGCAATGTAAAAAAAAAAAAAAAAAAAGACTCTAAACTTTTTTTTTTTTATTAATAAAAAGAAAACACATTAATATATTTGGATAAAATTTGAACTTAAATTATTAGTAAAAAAATTATAAATTTTACTACCAAATTACAAAAAAAAAATTTGGTGGAGCAAAAGTTCCCTCCTTTTAAAAAATAGACTAAATTTATTTGACATGTCTTATACAAAAAGGTGCAGCACGAAAAATTAAAACAATATTTGGGGCATTCTTAGAAATAAACTCGGAACCTCTCGCACCCAAAGCTAGAATCAAACCACCAGACCAAATGCCCTATTCTGTGAAAATGTCACCCTTATATTAAAAGAAGCAAATAACAAAAAAATTGTAATCTCATATTTGTCCCAAAGGAAAGGAAAAAAAAAAAAAAAAAGAAGGGAAACGGGTATTCCGTATTCGTCGTAAGAAGGTCAAAATTGGTAAAATATATCCCTTAAGACTTTATATCTTGTCACTATATATCTTTACTTAAGTGTCATTTGTCTGCATAATTTTATCTTTAAATTTTTATTTTAATTATAAAATTATCATTATAATTATGTATATTCTACCATCATAATACTCCATTCCATATAAGGGAATAAATCAAAATAAAAAATGAAAAAGAGGAGAATTAGCTGCTTCATAATAATAAATAATAGCTTCATTTTCAATGAAAATTATTAATAAATGATAATAATAAAAAATGGGGAGCCGTTTAATAACAAAATGACTAATAAATGGTGGATAATAAATAGTTAACAACATTTTATCGATTATATATATATATATATATTCTCAATAGGTTGTGACTTCGTAACAAATCACTTCTTATAATTCATATAAAATTTATAAAAGTTAATATGGTCGATTTATTAAAATAGGAACGAAAAAAAAGTCTATAAAAATTAATACTTGATCAATATTTTAATAAATAATTATTATAAGTAAAATAAAGGCATTTTTAGTATATAAAAAAAGAAGAAAAGACAATTATAGTCCCTTTTAAACAAACACCGTGTGAAACCGTAATTCAGGATTCAGGCCATAATCTAAAGTCTGAGCAACCTCCTCTCTTTGAGTTCCAGTCCACACTCCACAGCTGGGATAAACTTCAACTAGCTTTCAAGTCTAATGTTTTACAGTGAGTAGCTCAATAGCTGGTAAGTTCTTCTTTAGACTCATCTTAATCTGACGAACTGTCTTAACATTCATTGCCTCGTTTCAGGCTCTTTATGCATATTTTGATCTCTTAGATTTCGTGGGATCATCTCTATTAATATCGAGAAGCCCTAAAATTTCATTATTTATAATTATTTAATTTACAATTTAAAGTTAAGTTCTTTATGGGTTTGCAGGACTCGCTGAGCTCTATAATGTTACGGAGGTAATGGGTATTCGCCATGAAATCCGTCTCTGTATCTCTATCTCGTCTTCGGGGATTTTCGATATATTACCCTATAATCAGAAACTTTTGTCAATGGGGTTTCAATGGTGGGCATAGTGATGATGATTTTGATTTCGTAGAGGAACCCTTAAAGAGAACGCCGACAAACTCGGATTCTGATTCTATTTTGAGTGAAAAACGTGATTTTGATGAATATCTGGTTCCTGGGCAGGAGCGTTATTCTCTGAGACGAAGTTTTATGGAAAATTCGAGGGTTGATGCCAAGAGAGTTCTTCAAATTCTCAGACAACATGGCCCTGGTTTTAACACGAAATTGGCTTTGAAAGAATTGGGCATTAGAGTTTCAGGGCTTCTTGTGAGAGAAGTTCTTTCTGGAATTCTTAAAGAAATTAATGTTACTTCTGATAAAACTCGTTGTGCCAGATTGGGATATATTTTTTTCAATTGGTCTGGTCAGCAAGAAGATTATGAGCACACTCCAAATTCATATCACCTACTAATGAAGATATATGCTGACTGTGATGAGATTCCTGAAATGTGGTTGCTAGTTGATGAGATGATAAAAAAAGGGTTCCCAATCACGGCTCGTACTTTCAACATTTTGATATCTGCTAGTGTCAAAGCAGGATTGGGTAAGAAAGTTGTGGAGGGATTCATTAAGGCAACGACATTTGAGTATAGACCATTTAAACACTCTTACAATGCCATTTTACATGGCCTTCTTGTTGTAAAACAATACACGTTGATTGAATGGGTTTATGAGAAGATGTTAGCTGAAAAACATACACCAGATACTCTTACTTATAATATCGTTATGTTTGCAAAGTGTAGGTTGAAAAAGTTTGATCAGTTTTACAGTTTGGGTGAACAAATGGTCAAGGAAGGAAATATTGAAGATATCCATACATATAACATTAGTTTTCATGTACTTGGTATAAAAAACAAACCAGTTGATGCTCAAAAACTTTTGAGTTACATGAAAAGTAAGGATCATAATCCAAGTGTTCTTCACTTCACGACATTGATAGATGGATTTGGCAGGGCTCAAAATATTGAAACCTGTGAGTTTTTCTTTAATGAGATGATAAAATATAATTGCATCCCCGATGTGGTTTGTTACACTGTGATGATCACAGGATATATTGCTGCTGGGGAGCTTGAGAAGGCAGAAAAGATGTTTGATGAGATGATCACAAAGGGACAGCTTCCAAATGTATTTACATACAATGCCATGATTCGTGGATTTTGCGTGGCAGAGAAATTTCAGGAGGCAGGCTCTGTGCTAAAGAGTATGGTGTCAAGAGGTTGTTGTCCTAATTCTCTTGTATACAATACCCTAGAGCGCCTGGAGCGTAAATTTGAACGTGCTAGAAAGTTTTATGAAGCTAATGAAGTCAGAAAACTTACGGAGAAAGTACAGTTAGTTTATCAAGTCCCATTATTTAAGGGGTATCAATGATGCTGACATGGTGCCTTAATTTGATTCTCTGCCAGTAATCTCAGAAAAGAAACCTACTGACCCAGTTGAGTTCTCATGTTCAAATTTATGTGCTAATTTCACTCACACATGTTCTTTTCTATCTTTAGATTATTGTCATTATATAGTCTTTGTCCATGTTTCTTAACATAAACATTTATCATTAATTATTTAACTGATTTCACTAAAAAAAAAAAAACATATATGTTTTGTTATCAAAACTCTTTTACAATATGATCAAAGACAATTAATACTTAATTATCATATATATCAATTTTAGCAATAGCCATTGTTCTCAGTTATGGACTCATGGTCATAACCATCAACAATACCTTCTGCTGCTTATGTCAAAACGAAAGGAGAGAAAATTGAATCAAAATTAGGATTTTTTAGAATTGGGATTCGATGATTGTTCTAAACATGTTTTCATATTTTACACATTCATGACAGGTAATAAAGGGGGAAAAATTGAATATCAGATAAAGGGATTAGAGGATGTGAGAGTGTGCAGAAAAGGAGGGAGGAGGAAAAGAAATTTTTATGAAAAGAAAAAAATGTGTTAATTTCTTAGCACATGTTCTCACGTGATTTTTTAGAAGAATGATTTTGGATTTTTTTTTTTACTAAATTTTTTTAAAAAAAAATGTAAGTTTTTCTAAAATAATTTGGTTAATTTTTTATTTAATTTTTTTCAGTCAATATTTGATTTTTTATTTTTTAAAATGTTTTTGGAAAACAAAAATTGAATTATCAAAATTACCCTCTTAAAAGTCTTATGAGAATTATGTGTCAAAAAATTAATTTTTTTTTTTTTGAAAAATTTGATATAAGTGTATCTTTTGAAATATTAAGGATTTAAAATGTACTATTTAAAAGAAAATTAAATAACATATTCTTTTTTTTATAAAAATAAGAAATTTGTGATATAGTAAATTCCGTTATAAGAGCCAATATATGAGGTCCTCCCGGATTTTGCTGTGTGGGAAGGGCGGCATGTGTTTTATTAAATGGCGAAAATTGGTAGAAAAAGTAACTTGAAGTGTCACGTAAATGTCAAAATTTTTATTTACCATCTTCTTTTTGGTTTTTCTTAATATTTTGACTGGAACCAAATGCGTTTATTCATTACAATCGGTTAAAAGTATAATTAGCCAAAATTATCTTCTAGAAGCTTTAATTGAGTGTGAAATAACATGTTTATTTCAGTCTCGTACTCTCGTTACACTATCAACTTTTTTCTTTAATGAAGTAGCGAGTCTAATCGCTAGTCAGAAAATCTAGAGCCGCTTAGCACGTTTTGGTACCATTGCACAAGGTATTATATTATTCATGGGTCATAAACATGGAGGGATATAATGATTAAAAAAATGATTTTTTTTTTAATTTATAATTCTTTAAACCAACTTATCTATAATTAATGTATAATTTTCCCTGCACAAGACATGTTTGATATTCACGTAATAAAAAATAAAATAAAATAAATAATTGAACCCACTATTTTCCTAACTGAACAATATTATTGAGAGAGGAAGAGGATCATGAGATTCATCTGGATTATTTTATAATAATGTTGTTTTTCTCTGTATATTTTTGTTGGTACTTTTATGTATTTTTTTTTTCTGTAAGTATTGTGTTCGATTCATAAAATAACTCAAAAAAATATGTAAAAATTTAATAAAATATAAAATTTATAAAACAACTCACAAAAAAAATATTGTTATATTAAAATTTAATTTTAAACCGTTAAAATAAAATAATAATTTTATTTCTATTAAATTCATTCTTTCATAATACTTTTATAATAAAATAATATTTTACCAATAATGTCTCATTTTTATAAATAAAATTAGCTAAGTAACACTTATAAAAGCAAAATAATTAGAACATATACTTGACACAAGTAAAATAACTCCTACAAAATCACATTCCATGTAACAACAGTACTAATAATGAGATTATGAGAATTAAACTCCAGCCCTTTTCAAGGTGCTGATGATTATTGGACTCAAAACTACAGATTAAAGAGCTAATTAATTACGAATCCAATACCAAATTAACACCGATCTAAAACTGTATGATCCAATGCAAAGTAAATTTTATTATTGGATCATGAAAGAACAAATAATAATATTACATTTAAACTATAAGTTTGATACACAAACCATGCAAGAAGAAGGAAAAAAACTTTTTAACGCCTGATAAAGAATTAAGGGCTTATGCTGTAACTTTTTAGTACAGTTGATAAAAGGCATAATATTTTTTTCATAAAATAAAATTTTATGTTACGAATCTCTACCCAAAATATATTTTAAAAAAATAATTGACAATTTTAATTAAAATATAACAGTTAGAGAAATTAAATAGTAGGGTATGAAACATATAAATTGTTTAAAGAGCACGAGCCTTAATAATGTCAAAGCTTATTTCACTTGGATCAGTTGCTTGCAATTCAACTTGAATTCCTTCCAATTCTCTCTTAAATCTGTCTTTGGAACTTGCGTATACCATCTTCATCCTCACCCTTGATATATCAGGACACCTTACAGTAAAATTGACACAACAAATTCAATTAATTTACATTTCATTAATGAAGGAAATCCTAGTTAGTTCATTTGCAATGGGTTATATCTCATCAACAAAATAACTGCCAAACACAAATTTGAGAAGTTGTTGAGCCAATCATATGAAGGGTTTGTTGTTATTGTTTTTGTAAAAAATAATTTTAGTGAGAATGCTTTTAAAAAAGAAAGCACTTTAAGGAGAAACGCCAGTAAACTTTAAATACAATATGTGTTTTGAAAGCAATTTTGATAAAATAAAATAAAAATTTATTTTGCCCAAAAGTGATTTTTTGCTATAATTTTTTTTTCCTTTTATATTTAAAAAGCTTTTATATTAATAAACATAAGTACATATTACCATTACATGCCATTTCAAGCATCACCTCTCATTATTTTAACAAATAACTGATTATATATGAGTTTATTTATAAAATAAAAATGTACACAAAAATTAAATGGGGAAGAAAAGGCTAACCATGCAATAAAGAAAATTTTGCTTTTCTGGCAATTCTCATCGGTAGTGAAATCAAAGTCAAAGACAGAATAACGACACTCATTAGCTGGAAGAGAAGAGGTGAAATCTTCGTAGGTGTCTTGAGGGCTCCCTGCTTTCTCAACCACTACTTCTTGATTCTCGATCTTGAAGATTATGTATCTATAATTCCTTTTTGATTTTAGCTCTTGAAATTTTAGCTTACATTCATCACTCACATTCATTCCAGATGCCGCGTTAGCCTGATCCATAATTTAATTATATTTCTCAAAAAAAAAAAAAAACAAATGAATTAGGATCATCTACTTATTTTTAGTAGTGTCTAATCAAATTGTATATTTTTAACCATACATGTTAAGGTTTTTTTTAAAAAAAAGAAATTGAAAGGGTATTATTGGATGGAATCTTACATGTTAAGTAACAATTAAAAGAAATGTTTTTTGATCTTACATCTTAGATTGAAGAAAAAAATAATCTTAAATCTCACATTTATTAAAATAAAAAAAATTTACATCGTACATGTTAACCAAATTATTATGATTAAGATTAAATATTATATATATATATATATATATATATACAGGAATACGATCGGTAGCTCTTATTTATCACTTAATTTTTTATAACACTATTTTTTGACAATTGAGATTTGAAAAGAGGAAATGAAATAAATTTATTATTTTAAATATCAACTCTTAAAAATTGCATAATAAATTATATCTCATGATCTTATATTGATAGATATATAAAAGCATTATTGAATAAAAAAACAAAAATATAAAGACAAATACAAAAAGATGCGGGAAAAATCCTTACCATTTTCTTGTGCAGCGAGAGCCTGAATATGACTTTCCAAAAAATGAAGAAGAAAAAAGAGAAGAATGGAAGAGTATAGCAGAGATAGAGATCCTTATTTTTGGAGATGCAACAAAGCAGCTGAGAAAAACTAGGTGAAGGAGAGAATTTTCAGGGAGAAACAAAGGTGGAGAACTCTCTAAACCTTACATGGCTTATTATGTCCACAACTCTTTTTGCCACGTTATGATTGTACTAGTTTATAAATTATAATTACCCATGGTTAATTATCCAAAATTTATTATTGTTATTATTATAATGACAATAGATATTCAATATTTTCTTATATTTTTTATTATATTAACTTGTTCATTACTCTAACATTGGGAGTGTTGGTGGTCAGAAGTTTTCGTTCGTAATGGCCCCCCACCTACAACGAATATCAATAATTTTTTTTTATAACGAGTATCAACATCTAAGCTCACAATAAACATATAATGAGCCCAAACAATAAACCCAGGAACACTTATATTCATGATTACAGTAACATTTTCTTGAAATGTGTTACCTTTGGTAAAAAAAGCCAATCTCACACTTAATGCGAAATGCATGCAAGTATTCTACTCGAGAAGAAAAAATAATTTCCCAAAATAAAATAAAAAGTATTATTAGATTGTGTGACAATCACACGATTGATAGAAGTACATCATTGGATCATATCGATTGGCAATCGGTCACTATTGATATACAATGTAGAATAACTAGAGCTAATGTGTTTTTCTAGCTAATGATGCGCATTAAGCACTAGTTGGCAACTGCTAAGTGCTTTGCAAAGGCGAATGAAAATAGAATGATACCCGACTAGTCCATAATTTCCAATCCTTCTTTTTTCTTTTTTTTTTTTTTTTCTGCCAAGAGGATTTTTTTTATCCCAAGCAAGATTTAAACCTACTACCTTCATTTTGCCGCTAAGGACTCATGTCATTGAACTATTAGGCCATAATTTCCAATCTACTAGTGCAAACCTTCCTTAAATAATTTATTTTCCCTCTAGTTTTTCAGTAACAAACAAAATATAATAATAATAATAAGATGAAGATTTAATCAAGTGTCTGAGCACATTTCAATGCTTCATTTCTGCGCTGTGAGCACCACAAACAATAACGAGCCCTCAAAATTTTTAAATGTCAACGTTAATCATCCATCAAAGTTTACTACTTTGGGACCCTGTTTCTTCTTTGATTTTATTTGACTTTCTTGTGAATGAGAAGCTGATCCCGACTTTGCCTCAGTGTACTTCTCTTTCTTGCCATCATATGTCTCAACTGTCATGAAATCATCCTCTATATCATCTCCACTTACAAATTTGGTCACTTGTCCTCTTGGCTTTACTTCATTGTTAGCAACTGAAAATAACAAGGAATTCAAAACTAAGCAATACCATACTTTCAGAAAAATCAAAACCAAAATGGAAGACTAGGAAAGTGAGCTTCATGATCTTGAAACATTAAAACTTTCACTATTTTCAAACGGGTTTGGGTCCTCAGAGTCCACTCATTCTTGAAGATGGAAAGCAAGAAATTTCATAAGGAATCACACCAATGGTTTCACAAAAGCAAGAAATCACACAATTTAGTACCAATATGGCAATATTCTACTTTGAGAGCAGCACCAGAAATTAAAATCCTGGAAAGAACTGCACGAAAACTTACATGCTAAGGCATTCCAGGCAGAAAAAGAATCTCTTTTGCCTTTGTCAGGACAATCTCTCGCCAAATGTGTGACACCACCACATATTTTACAACCACCCCCCTAAATGAAAAAGAAAGTTGATGAAAATTTCAATATTTTTTGTTCAATAATTCATCTCTCATAAAATTAATAGCTGTAGGGGAAATTAGTTTACCTTGGGATAGATACCGTGAGCATTTTGAGAACAGTCCTTGCTTAAATGTCCGGTCTCATTACAGATGAAACACTTGGCAAACTTAGTCCCTCCTATATTCACCAGAAAATAAATTAATAACACAGAAGGGTGACACAAACTATACAGTCAAAGTATTTTAGAATGCTGTAAATTATTGTACATGAGAGTATCACTGAGTACTGACCATGTGTGGCACTGTTAAAAATAAAGGTCAAGGAAGATAATCGTTCAGAAATTACTTGTTAAACAGCTTAGAAACGAACCACAAGTAGATTTTTTTTCCCCTAACAATAATAATTTTATTGTAAGAATTATATTGTGTACGGAGTAATAATCTAATTGCTACTAGTGATAACCGGATAGCATAGGAAAATTGTGAACGAGGCTAGCAACCCTCTAATTACATATATCTCTGCATGCTATAAACCCACTTAATAGACATGTGAACATGAATTAAATGCAACAAGATGCAATTAATGGATAAATGAAGCACCATAAGAACACTTAGCACAACAAGTTAACAAACAAGAGTATACATACAAACAAAAAATACATGAATAATCAATCAAAATGCAGTCTGAAGTATAAATTAAAATATGACTAACCATCTTGAAGAGGCTGGGGACAGTGAGAAAGAGAGTGGCCAGATTCTCCACAATTATAACAAAGTTTCTTAATCTCACTCTCGTCACTTTTCTCAGGGCAATTCTTCATGCCGTGACCACGATTCCGGCAGAACAAACATATCTGCAAGCGTTAGATTAACACAAAAACATAACTATTATCAGTTGGCTTCATAGAACAAAAGAAAATTACTCATTATCCAGTAGCATTTCTAATTCTATAAACCTGGTCAAACAAAAGGCCAAAGCTAAATTTGAAGCAAATTCATGGGATACACACAGTTTCAATGAACAGAAGCAACAAAATTACCAATTTAAGATATGATGCCCCTTTCAATTAAACAGCATAAATCAAAAATTATCATAAGATGAACACAGCGAGGTATAAAACTCATAAAATAAGTACAAAAACAGACCTTGTGCTTATCCCATTGAACTTTCCCGGGGCAAAATTTGGCGATATGGTCTTTGGATTTGCAAATAAAGCAGCTATCACCAGGCTTCATACCAGGTACTCTGAGTGGGCGTTTTGTAAACTTCTGTTTGCGAAGTTCATTTGGATCTTTGGATGCTTTTGAATCTAAGATTTTGCGCTTGAAACTTTTCTTAGATATCTTCTTCTTCTTCATCTTGTTAGGGTTAGGCTCTGGCTTCGGAGGAAACAGCTCCGGATTCGCAGCTTTAAATTTCTTGCGAGCTTCTCTCTGCCTCTTGTTCGCCATTCTAGTGTGTCTGAAGCTTTCTCTTAATATTATTAAGTGAAAACGATTTTTCTGAATTGTTAGAGTCAGGGAGGTTTTTGGCTTGGGAAGACTCGGCGATGGGGAAGAAGAAGAAGGGTTTAAGCAGAAACGCACTCGGGTGTGCTCGAAACTATTTTAGGTGCTTTACAGTCATAAACCAATTGGATGTATCAAATTATGTCAGCCTCGCCCTTTTATATTGGTAATAATTTAATTATGACAATAAAATTATTTTATTTTAATTTAAAATATGAATTTAATCACATTAAATATTATTGAATTATAAAAAAATTAATATTTTAAATAAGAACACTAATCATGAATAATTACCCAATAATATTCAACATTCATAATTTATTACTTTTTATATCATTTATTAATTAACAATGAAAACAAAATAATAATCATCATTTAAATATAGACTGAAAATAAATTATAGTAATTATAGCCATGGTCTTTGAAATAAGGGCAAGACTAAGGATCCCATTGGTTTCATTACTTTGTAAACTGTACAGAACGATCTTTGCTGTATATTTGTTAGGAAATATTAAAGATTTTGTTTATATAATTTATGTATACTTGTATATTTATTTGTGAAATTAATTTGTATCTAATAATTAGGGAGAAATTTTATACGAAAAGAAAATATAAATCTAAATAGTATTTAATACTTAAGTTATAATAATAAATTATAAAATAATGCATTTTAATTTTTTATTCTCAATTTTTTTTTTTTTAAGTATAGAGATTGTGATCTTAAATGTCCTTTAGATTATATCATTTATGTCATTTTGTCTCTTAAATTATAAATTGTATTATTTAATCTTTAGCTTTAGAAAAATTGGTCAACTTAAAAATAAAACACATTATTTTAATAAAATTTTAATAAAAATATTATTTTTTAAATGGTATTTTAATATTAAAATATGAAAATTATTTTGTTCTAATTGGCCTTAGATTATATTATGTCATTTAGTCCCTTAAATTATAAATAAAGTTATTTAGTTTTTTAGCTTTAGAAAAATTGATCAATTAAGAATAAAATATATTATTTTAATTATTTTTAATTTAAATATTATTATTTTAAATGATATTTTAATATAAAAACATAAAAATAATATAAATTTGTTCTAATTAGCCTCTAAAAAATAATAATTTAATAAATAATTATTAAAATAATATATTTTGTCATTAATTAACTATTTTTTCTAAAATTAAATAACTAAATCATACAACTTATAATATAAGAAATTAAATTATACAAATAATATAACTGAATAGACCTCTATGATAATTTTCTCCAAAATATAATAAAAATATAAAAATAAACTAACTCTAAATTTAAATAAATTTTTATAATAAAATTATTTTCACATGTAAACTTTTTTCATAAAACAAATTACATACTATTTTAAATATAAATTATTTTCTTAAAATATTTATTATTAATTTTATATGATTATATTAAATAGTTTGTCATTAATATTATATAAATTAATTATAATATAATTATACTTAATTTATTTAATATTGTATATTAATATGTTGTTAGTATGGATGTTTCTCAATTATGTTTTTCTTTAATTTAATGTTAAGTAATGTTATATGTATTCAAGTGACTTATTAGTTATTTATTGAATGTAAAGTTGAAAATGTAAGATGAATAAGTAATTATAAAATTTCTTACTACTAAAAGGCTAATTAAATTATATTATATGTATTAAATTATAATAAAAAAATATTTTTGTTGATCCCAATGATTGTATCTTTTGCTTGTGTATAGTAATTGCAAATATAATTTTTTCTTTTTATTATTAAAAAAATTTAAACCATAAATACTTATGTTATCACTTATTAGGATCACCACAACTTTACTAACTAAAGTTACGATAACGCTTTCACCTGCTCTGTAAATTGTAATTATGCATAATCTATTAAAATTAGAACTCATTTTCTTATACAATGTAACGTTAATAATTAATATATTATGAACTGCTTTTTAAATGAAAAAAAAAAAAAAAGAGAGAGAATAATTTTAGTTTTTAACATATTGTATACTATATTTATTTGTATCCTTAATTTGCTTATATTGAAAATAAAACACATATTTTAAAATAGTTTATTTAAATATGTGTTCAAAAATAATATATATAATCTAAAATTTGTATTGAATGCATGATATAATTTGTTAATGCTTCGGTAATTATAGAAATTATTCATAAATAAATGATGATATAGTATTCTATACCAATGAAATTTAAGTTTAGTACAAATAATTTTAAAAAAATACAAATATCGAATAAGTGATAAAGAGATAAAGCAATATAATTGGTGGAAAATATACTCTAGGAGTAATGAATAACACCTCATGGCAATTGTATTGTGTTCGTCGTATTCATATTGGGTGCTTTAATTGTTTCGATATTTAGTATTAATTAACACATTAAAAAAATTATTTGACTTTTTTTTGTGTTGTCTATTTATAATAATAAAAAATAAGTAAATTCTTTAAAATATGCAAAATTATCTATCAATTTTTACTAAAATTTTTATCTATATTATATCATAAATTATCGCCCCTTACTTCTATCACTATAATTATTGGAGCTATAAAAAGTTTTATGCTTTTGAACACATGTAAAATAAAATAAAATAAAAAATAATAAAAGAGTAAAAAATGAAAGAACACATATTCTAAAATAACGTGTATAATCACTAGATTCACTACGTTAGTTGATAAAACATTAAGGTGGCATTTAGTTCGCTGAATGTAATCGTAATCGTACTGGAATGTAATGTAAATGAATCAATATTACTATTACAGTGTTTGGTTTAGTCACTGTAATAAAAAAAGGAATCAGTATTACAGTGTTTTGTTTAATTACTGTAATGTAATGAAATAGAAAAAAAATTATATAATTATTTTAAAAATACAATTTTAGAAAATAAAATTTCAAAAAAAATACAATTTCATAACAACAATTAATAAAAAAAATACAATTTAAGGAAAAAAAATACAATTTTTTAAAAAAATACAATTTTTTTAAAAAATACAATTTTTTTAAAAAATACAATTTTATAACAATAATTAATAAAAAATACAATTTTAAAAAAATATATAATTTTAAAAAAATACAATTTAAAAAAAAAAAAAAAAAAAAGAGCCAAAATCCCTGCTGGACGGCCACGACGAGCTGGACGGAGGCTGGATGGGACGCGAACTGGACGACGATGCGATGGCTGAACGGCAACGCGATTGTAGGGACGACGCAAGCTGGCCAGGACGACGATGCGATGGCTGGCCAGCGACGACGACGCGATGGCTGGTCTGGTACTATTCACACATGTAATGTAATCCCCTTTCCTTGTTCCAGCTCATGTAATCCTTTTTCCTTCTCCACATATAATCAATTACATTACATTACATGTACTTGTACCAACCAAACATTGTAATGTGCATAATCAATTACATTACATTATTAATTCTATTACAGTCTACTAAACATGACCTAAAATGAAATAATGGACCCCTTTCAAGATGACCATTATTAGACTTGTCATGAAGGATAAAGTGATCACTACTCACTACATATATTTTTTTGTTGATGACGTTTCATGATTATAACATTGCTTCTTCTTCTTCTTCTCATCCTTCTTTTTTGGGCTTTCCTTTGGGGCTCCACTTCCAGATCAGTAAAAGGTTGGTGTTGGCTTTAAAGCTAAGATTGAAAGGTGTAATGGACCATATTTTCCTATTGGGGTTGCAATTTTGTGAAGTTTGGATCGTAGCATCTTTCTTATTTATTATCTGTTCACAAGACATTAAGTCCGCACTATTTGGTAATTACGGTTCTGTCTTCTGTGCCTTTTCTTTAATTCATTATTTTCTCTACTTCCTATAAATTTGCTAGATTTTCTTATTAAAACTTGCGTCTGCATACAATGGCTGTTTTTACTAAAAAAAGAATAGTTATAATGAGTGATGGTAAAATATAATTTCAAATATGTTTTTACTTTAGTATTTGGTAAAATAATTTTTATTTACTTGAAGCAATTATTGTTAAATGGCTAAAACTAAAATGTTATAAAGTAATAGTAATATTTTTAGGAAAGTAAATTTTCAAAGTTGAAAAAAAAAGTTTTGTAACCACCCCCAATTTTAAAAAAATTGGTCAAATTTTACTTTAATAAAAAACTAAATATTAATAATCATAAAATATACTTCCTCAGAAAATAACTGAATATTTTTAAAATGCAATTTTAACACGACAACTTCAAAAATTATGGAACACTAACTTTATTAATATATTACTTAATAAAAGATTCAGAGAATCAAGTTTTTTTTACAAGAAATAAAAAAATAATAATAATAATAATAAAATAAAGTAAGCCAACTATACACCCAGAGTAAATGCACTCAGTGAAAGATATTAAAAAATGCACTTAGCACAAAGAAGAAGTTACTTCATTTCACCTCAATCACGTATGTTAACTGTGCTCTCTGCCATCAGGAAGTGTAAGATGTCGAGTACCTATTTATCCAGTGTAAGATATTACAATCTTGGTGGAAACACTAAAATTGGAACTTACAATGGGAGTTTACTCATAAACTTGATATTTTCACCTATATCAAGTTCATTTTACAACCCCCTAAGCTCCTCATTCCGATTGATTGTTCCGCTAAAATTTTTACACTGACTGCTGTCATAATGCTTGAACAATTATGGTTTACCATAAATAAAGTAGTGTTCAATAAAGGTAACATCGAAGGCTCTAATTCGATCCAATCAATAGTCCGTAGAGTGGCAGAATTCAAACAGCATTTCCTAGCAATAAAACAGCCTGACCCTCACAAATCCAAAGAAGATATTTACATTCCCATACCCAATCAGTGGCAACCACCTCCCCCAAATGCGGTAAAATACAACTTTGACGCTATATAAAATAATGGGACAGCAACGATTGGCTTTGTCATTTCTGATAATAGGGGGTACATTGTCGAATCCTGGACAGAACAGAGGTACACTAATTGTGTTGATGTTGCAGAAACTCTAGCACTTGAAACGGCTATTACCCATGCCCTCACCATTAAACATAAGGCAATATACATAGAAGGGGATGCGAAATTTGTAATTCAGGCCTTGATGGAAAACTGCAAGGAAGAAATTTCAAACACAACCATAACAATCATCCAGCATCTACAACCTCAGCTTTCGCAGTTTTCAATAATATCTATACGCTGGATCCCAAGACATTTGAACTGCAGAGCTCACAACTTGGTCAAACCTAATCCAACTGGAGCTGTGATAACCACTTCTCTACTAGAGACTTATATTACTTCACATCTCAACAACATCGTCACACACCACACCTCCTAGGCATTTACCTAACACTTTTAGCAATAAAAAAAAAACCTGCACAAAGTGGTACTGACATGACCCTTTCCTTCCAATCACGTACTATCAAATACAAGCCTCATGGTCATGAGTATGTACTCACGTGCACTCTCAACTTCTCACGTTATCTCAATGCCTCGTAAAGAAAACATCATTTTAAATTTATGTTTTTAGATATTTTAATTTTTAAATTTTTAAATGGTATTCTGAGGTTAATTTTTAAATATATATATATATATATATATAAATTTTAAAAATTAAAGTATCTTATTTTAATAAAATTTAGAAATTAAAATATTCAAAAAATAATAATTTAGGAACTTATTTTTGTACACAATATCTTAAATTATTAAAATTTAAAAATTAAAGTATATAAATTAAAAATTTATAGGTTAAAATATTCTAAACACATAAATTTAAAAACTATAAGAGTATTTGGTCCTTTAGAATTTGTGTTTAAGAAAAGCACCATATAGGTAGTTAAAAATTATATTACACACTTTTTTATTATTACTTATTTTTAATTAAAAAATGATATTATTTGTATCTAATTTTAATAATAATATGTATAAATTATTAACCGTTTAAAATATAAAATTTTAAATATTGATGGGAAACAAATATAATTTATTTAAAATTTTATAAATATTATATCTAAAATATTTTAACCATTTCATATATTTGCCCCTAATTTTAATACTAAAATTATTATATATTAAAATATTGATATAATTATAATTAATATGATAATTTATTCTTAAATACATTCGTAACTGTACTTTGTTTACAATCAAAAACAAAAAAGTCCAACTGTATTTAAATTTTTAAAAAAAGTTTAATTGTACATTATCAAGTCATTTGAGACTTATTATAAATACGTTGTATAGACTTTCCGTTTTACTGCACATGGGATGTTAAGTGTATTACGTAAAAACAATAATTCAAAATAGTTATTATTTTATAAATGATAAATTTAAAATATAATTACCTAACATAATTAAATGATTGTATTGAATCGAACTTAAGCCTAATTCAATTGAGTGCAAGTGCTGACTTAGCATTTTTAAATTTCACAGTCGTTAAGACTTAACGTAAACTCGATCCCTTCAATAGCGCGTGCTCTCAGTTTTTTAATCAAAATTTTCCCGGGTGTAAAACCTGAGGCGTAAAACATCCACCATAAATAGCCCATATCCAACCGTCCACTTAAACAAAATTAATGGGGTCCACAAATTTAAAGGTTAAGGTTCGTCACAATCCTCCTAAAAACGCACTCGAATTTCGCCTAATCTGATTTGAAATTTTTTTGTCCTGCTTTTCAAAATTCAAAACTAAACGGAGACGCAACACGCCGTCACATTCTATATATAAAAGGAACCCCCTTCTGTGAATTTCCTCTTGCTCTCAAAGCTTTTGTGAGTGAGTGTGCTCTCTCTGAAGTCCAAAATTCTATACGCTCCCTCGCTCACCTGAACTGGCTGTATAACTCGTCAAGACTCAGCTATTCAAAATGCGTGAAATCCTTCACATTCAAGGTGGTCAATGTGGTAACCAGATCGGAGCTAAGTTCTGGGAAGTGGTTTGTGCAGAGCATGGGATCGACTCGACTGGTCGGTACCAAGGCAACAACGAGCTCCAACTCGAGCGAGTCAATGTCTATTACAACGAAGCGAGTTGTGGCAGGTTCGTTCCACGCGCCGTCTTGATGGATCTGGAGCCTGGTACTATGGATAGTGTCAGATCTGGGCCGTACGGGCAGATTTTTCGACCGGACAATTTCGTGTTTGGTCAGTCCGGTGCAGGAAACAACTGGGCCAAAGGTCACTACACTGAAGGTGCTGAGTTGATTGACTCCGTTCTCGATGTTGTTAGGAAGGAGGCTGAGAACTGTGACTGTCTTCAAGGTATCGCATCTTTGTTTTTCTCCAGGTTTTAGTTGTACTAAAGCAGTTCTAACCGACTCTTCTTTTTGTTTATTTTCTTATTGGTTCATTTTTTTTTCTTTCATTTCTCTCATGCTGGACCGCAGTGAGACTTTATGTACTTTTTGAAAATGTTTTATGTCATTCATTTTTGTTGTAGTTGTCATTTTCTTTTTCTTCCGTTGCGGTTTGCTTATACTAGTTTAATTATACTCTGAGTTTTTGTCTGCTGTTCTATTGTTTAAAACCTTACAGAATTGTTATTCCAATTTCTGTAGTTAAATGTTTGTTTTCTGATGCTAAACAAACATTAGAGAGTAGATAAAAGGATGAGTAGGAGGATACTGTGTTGATTTTGAAGATGAAAGTTGACATGTTATATAAGAAAGAATTTAGCTTTTTTGAACTGGGATTTATTTTTTTTTCTTTTTTTGTTGTTGCTAAACAACTGGGATGTTCTATCATTATGCAAATGACACTTCGTATTATTTGATTATATCATAATTAGATATTTAACACTCAAATTAATATGTTGATTTTTAAGATGAGAGTTGCTTTGTTAATTTTTGGGGCAAAATAGTCTCAGTTTTAACATCAACAGTTCTATAAGAGTGAATATGGCTTCTTCTTTTTGATCTGGCTTGCTCTCCCTATCATTATTCATATAACATCGTATGATATATATTTTCTCGGTAATGGATTTTTTTTCTCTCTAATTTAAAGTTCTATCGAATGACTTTTTTTTCTTTTTCTTTTTCTTCAGGGTTTCAAGTTTGTCACTCTTTGGGAGGTGGTACAGGGTCGGGAATGGGAACACTTCTCATTTCAAAAATTAGGGAAGAGTACCCAGATCGAATGATGCTGACATTCTCTGTTTTCCCATCCCCAAAGGTGTCTGACACTGTGGTTGAACCTTATAACGCAACACTCTCTGTTCATCAGCTCGTTGAAAATGCAGATGAGTGTATGGTTTTGGACAATGAGGCTCTTTATGACATCTGCTTCCGAACACTCAAGCTCACTACTCCTAGCTGTGAGTTTGTCCCTAGTGTCTATTCGACTGTACCGAAATGTTTTTATTTTTTTATTTTTTTTAAGAAATGAAATTTTAGTTGACTTCTTCTGATGCAGCATCTTGTTATTTGTACTATTTTGTTCAGGACTGGAATGGTAAATTATTTCCCTTACTTGATTAAGCATGACATCGATTTAATCACCAAAACCTTTCACAGCCGTTACAGAGCTTTTGCCGTTATTTTGTTTTGTGTATTTTTATTGTTCCATTTCATTCTAAATTTCTTGACTTAAATGGTACCTGTCATTGTATCTTTGAGTAGATTGTTTCTTCCCCCTTTCACTGGTGTCATCATTTCAGCTTTGATTTAATTTAGCTCATAAATGACTCAATATTAAACTGGTTTTATTTTTAACTTTTTTAGTAAAACAAGAGTTTATTTTCTTCTAACACTAAAAAATTTATATTTATTTACGTTATAAGAAAAATGAATATATGTTTTTTTTAAAAGGAAACTCTACATATAAACCTTTAATTTTTTGGAAATGATTCACTGCCACTTTTAATTGTTGGCTTAGTGTCATATGAATATACTGATGTTGTTGATCTTTGGTGTTGGTAATCTATCTGCATCTTTGGTTCTGATTTTGAGGTCCATGCATGCACCTTGAATTATGTCAGTTTTTAGATTATATTGTAAGCTCATTGAAGGTTGCTGTTAATCTACAGTAGTTAAGCTTTTCTAGGTGGATTGTGTTGGTTAACAGAAGTTAGCTTTTGACTCTTTTTTATTATGATATACTTGTGTCTGATCATATGGATTTTGTTATTCCTTATGCAATGTACATTAATTTTTTAGGTTAGGTGAGTTAACCTATTGATTTTGTTTGTTTCAGTTGGTGATTTGAATCATCTAATTTCTGCCACAATGAGTGGGGTAACTTGCTGCCTTCGTTTCCCGGGTCAGCTGAACTCTGATCTCCGCAAGCTTGCTGTCAATCTCATTCCATTTCCTAGGTTGCACTTCTTTATGGTTGGGTTTGCTCCCTTGACATCTCGTGGATCTCAGCAATATCGTGCTTTGACTGTTCCAGAGCTAACACAACAGATGTGGGATGCAAAGAACATGATGTGTGCAGCTGATCCCCGACATGGGCGATATTTGACAGCATCAGCAATGTTCCGTGGCAAGATGAGCACAAAAGAAGTTGATGAACAGATGATTAATGTCCAGAACAAAAACTCATCTTACTTTGTTGAGTGGATTCCAAATAACGTCAAGTCTACTGTTTGTGACATTCCACCAACAGGTTTGAAAATGGCATCAACATTCATTGGTAACTCTACTTCAATTCAGGAAATGTTCAGGAGAGTGAGCGAGCAATTTACAGCTATGTTCCGTAGAAAGGCTTTCTTGCATTGGTACACTGGAGAGGGTATGGATGAGATGGAGTTCACAGAGGCAGAAAGCAACATGAATGATCTTGTCTCTGAGTATCAGCAATACCAAGACGCTATTGCAGATGAGGAGGGTTATGAATATGAAGAGGAAGAGGAATTGCCGGAGGATATCTAATGCTTGTATTCGTGTGTTCCTTTTTGTTGAATTATGCAATGGATCTAGTCTTGGTTTTGTTATTAAATTAATACCTTTGTTTGGTGTTTTGGATTGTTGTATGTTCGACAGTACTTAGCTGCTCTTATGCTTACCTCAGTAGTTAGATGTAGTAGTTAGTAGAGGCTTGAAAGTAATTGAATGACTTTAATATCAATGAATATATGTTATATCATTGAGTTAGTGATATTTTGAGTGCGATTACTTGTTTTATTTTTGTGTAAAAGTTCTGAAAGCAAGCCTAGTGAAGTAACTTTATCAATTTTTTTTTTAAGATTTAATTTTATTGTTTTTAAAAAATGACCGTATTAAAATATAATTATTTATTTTTTGTTTTAATTTTTTAATCGATAGGATTTGTTTTAACTTAAATATAGCTAAAGAATATAAGTAAATTTAGCTTATTGATTCTGTTTATAATTTATTTTTTTTGAAATTTTTTTTTACTGTTTTCCACAATTATATATATTATTTAGTTTTTTTTTTTTTTTATATGTATTTACAATCAAGAAATACTTAATTTTTCTCATATTTTTTTAAAAAAATTAATTTGATTGAGTTTAGGTAAATGTACTTGACATTAAAAAATATTAAGGACCGATCGCATTTTTAAAGTAAAGGTTGTAAATTCCTGATTTTTTTTTTACAATAAATTTTATCATTTAAATTAATTTTTAAATATATTTTAGCTATATAAATTGTTTAAAAAAAAAGAAGAAGTTATCCTTTATAATATCAATAAAATAAATTTTATGAATAAGCATAAATTCATCAGTTTTTAGTTTTTATGACTAGCTTAGTAAATTTTTTGGATCCTTTTTTTTTGTTGTTGTTGTTGCACAAGTTTTCATATATTCATACAATATAAGATATTTATAAAGTTTTTGAATCGTTAATAAAATACAATTTAAATTTAAATTTTTTAACATATTTATAAGGTTTTTGAATTGTTAATAAAATACAATTTAAAATTTTAATTTTATATAAAATTATTAAAAATAATAATTATTAAAATTGCTGCTATTTTTATTTTATTTTAAAGAAAATGAAGGAAGTTTATATAATTAAGAGAATATTATATGTGCTTTTATTTTTTGTAATTCATTTGAAATATTTTTTTTTCTTGATGTGTTAAAAGTAAAAAGATTATAAGAGCTTCAATTGCCACCAAAGCACAACAAATATGCAACTTAATTAAAAATTTTAGACAATATATATTATTTTTTTGAATATTTGTTAAAATACGTTTTATTTTTTTATTATGTATTTTTTTTTTAAAATAAAAGTTAATTAGAAGATGTGAAAATTGGTCATTAATTATTTGGTAGCTGAAAAACTAAAAAAAGTAGAAATTTTGAGATAATTTCGTAAAAACCAACAAGTACTATTCCCCCTTTGTCAATTGTGAAGAGCTCCAAGAAAAGGAAACTGATTGATTTGAGGAAAAACACAAGGTTTTCCGAAGTCCAAGTTAAGTCCTCTAAAAACCCATCCAAATTTGTTTGATCCTACAAGTTTCATCGCATGTGCAAATAAGTATCTTCGTGCTTTAGATCGTCGGCTATGTATGTATTCAGTGTTTCAGTTCTCTGTGTTTGTAGATTATGCGATTATTCTGTTTATTCACAAATCACATGTACGCCCTAAATGTTTGATTCTTTGTTTCTTTGAGTCTTTGCTGGAGTTCCTTGTATGGTTGGGGAAAAAGGCCTAAAAACAATGAAATATTTCAGATTTTGAGATTTACCCTTTGTTTGTTTGGTCAGAAAATTGCTCATACCCGCTTTATTTGGAATGACCTTTTTGCAGGTTGCATATAATTCATTACCCAACTTTTTTCTGGTGAAAAACGCAACCTTGGTGGCAAAGCTGTTTCTAGTTAATGTTTTTAAGCTAATTTATATCTTAGTGAGACAAAACTGAAAGAGGAAGTTTGAAGGAGGTATTGCTTATTTTGTCATGGAGCCATTGTCGAAGCTTTTGTATTTGCTTGAGCCAGCTCCGATGACACTAATTTTGACAGCAGTAGCTGTGACATTTGCATCTGCATTGCGTGCCCTGAACTATGGAAAAGAAATGGAGCGAAATCGTGATTTGTCTGAAGCATCCATTACATTGGATTCGTCACAAGCACTTATGATCCCAGTAATGAGCTCATTTAGTTTGCTTTTGATGTTCTATCTGTTCTCATCTGTCTCACAGCTACTCACTGCATTCACTGCTATTGCCTCAGCTTCATCCCTTTTCTTCTGCCTATCTCCTTATGTAGCTTCTTTGAAGTCACAATTTGGTCTAACAGACCCATTTGTGTCCCGGTGCTGTTCCAAGGCATTTACCCGGACTCAAGGGTTGTTACTGTTGTTCTGTTCGGCTATAGTTGCAGCATGGCTTGTTTCTGGGCACTGGATATTGAATAATCTCTTGGGAATCTCCATTTGTATTGCCTTTGTGAGCCATGTGCGTTTACCAAACATCAAAATATGTGCAATGCTCCTTGTTTGCTTGTTTGTATATGACATATTCTGGGTTTTCTTCTCTGAAAGATTTTTTGGAGCCAACGTTATGGTGTCAGTTGCAACACAACAAGCGTCAAATCCTGTTCATACTGTCGCTAATAGTTTGAGCCTTCCTGGGTTGCAACTCATAACAAAGAAGCTAGAGTTGCCTGTAAAGATTGTCTTCCCCAGGAACCTGTTGAGTGGAATGATTCCAGGAGAAAGTGCCACTGACTTCATGATGCTTGGCCTTGGTGACATGGTATCAAATTTGAACTTGTGTTTGATAACCATCACAAATAAGTGCAACGTTGCATTTTTATGTCTCAACTCTCAACTCAACATTTATGTTTTCCCCACTAAAGCGTCTTTTATTGTTTGACTCTGCGTTTACATTCTGTTAGAATTATTTGCAGCATTTTCTCCATTATAAATTGTGTGTTATTTAGACGTATTTGTTATGGTTTTGTATTTGGCAGGCAATTCCAGCAATGCTTCTTGCATTAGTCCTCTGCTTTGATCATCAAAGAAGCAAGGAATCTGTAAATCTTATTGATGTAAAGTCTTCAAAGGGTCATAAATATATCTGGTATGCCCTTCCTGGATATGCCTTTGGACTGGTTTCTGCTCTAGCAGCTGGCGTTTTAACTCACTCTCCCCAACCCGCTCTTCTTTATTTGGTAAAATTAATTACTGTTTTGTTAACTTTACTGATGTATATTCCTTTGAGAAAAATAGATGCAAGTAAGCCTAATTTTTTTATTTTTATCTTTCTCTGATCTGATAAAAAATATACATATCTTTTTGGAACACATCACTGTGGTGTGTTAGTCACCTTGTACATAACTTTTTAAATCACATTTGATTACTTCATAACAGGTGATGTAGTTTTTATTGTTGCTTAACCTCGTTTTTCATGACTTCTTATTTGTTAAGGGTCTGTCTGCTTGTGCTTAACTGCTCATTTAAAAATAGTTTTACAACTTCTATCAAAGAGTACAAAATATGATTTCTGAGTCCTAAAGCACTTTTGTTTAAAAAAAAAAAGGTTTAAAAATGCTTTTTAGTGTTATAAGCAATTTTTACCAGGGTTAGAAGCTGAAACAGTTAGACAAAATCTATCTATATCAAATCTTAGTATCTTACCCAGATTGGTTCATTATATGTTGGATTTTACCAAGTCTTGTAGAGTCCAATGAAGATTATAGTTTCATCTTTGACCTCTTGGTGAATGTAGGTGCCTTCCACTCTTGGGCCAATTATTGTCATCTCTTGGATGCGCAAGGAACTAGCAGAGTTGTGGGATGGACCCATGCCAAACCCTAATGATAAAGCTCGCCAGGCTGAAGTCTGAGCCATTTATCTTTGGAGGAGTCCGGGAGGTCAACGTGCTTGTAGAGTCAAATGAAAGTGTAAATTTGCTGGAAATTTTATTCCTACTTGAAATTCATGATCAGAAATAAGCAGTAAATTTCTTGTTCTGTGGCATCTTAGTTTCTGTTTTGGACTTAGCCCTGCTTATCGTGTACGCAGCTTGCTAATTATAATACTTAAAACACATAATGCAAAATCTGCCCCCTATTTTGAAATTTAATGAAAAGTTAAGCTAGGCATTCTTTGCTAATAAATAATAATAGTAATTTATGCCAAATTAAGGCTTGCAATTTGTAGCAGCACAGATCTGCTTTGTCTTGAAGGTGAGAGCTGAGCACTCTCAAGCCAGTACTTGAGTAAGTCATTTGCTCCATGGGAATTTATCCGTTACTAATCCAAATAACTCACGCCATGGCCGTTATATTTTATGTGAAGTGCATGGTCCCAGCTAATTTCACGACAGGTCATTTTCTGGCAAAAAACATCGTTCAGGTGAAATTTCACTAGAAATTTGAGGCATTTTAAACAAAAACTAGAGTATATGTTAGGTTTGTTTAGAACCGCATATGTTTGAGATTCTCTCATTTATACGCTTTCTTTCAAGAAAAATAATAATATTAATAAATTTGAATGCATTGTTTCATATAAAATAATTACTAAAATATTACTCAAAATTAAATATACCAATAAAAATAACTAAGATTAGCGTATAAAATATTTTCTATGTATGAAACTATCAATTACTTATTAATCTTAAAAAAGCAAATCTATATATACCATTGTGAGAACTGAGAATTCATAAATTATTTGGATAATCAAGGTTTGACTACACTTCGTTAGTCCTCAAATTTCATTTTTGTCAATTAACTTCTAAATAAGCGGATAAAACAAACTTACAAGCTAGATTAAACCTAATACATGCAAGTGAGTTATTATTTATTATTTTTAGAGTATATTTTAAATTAATTTAATTGATTATTTTCTTTATCAAGTATTAAATAATTATGTTTTTAAAAAAAAAATAATTATAATAATTTATCATTAATTTTGAGTATCAAATCCATCATTTATTATTAACATAATTAATAATTTTTCATTATTATTTTCTCCGTAGCCCAGCCTACCAACATTGTTTCATTAATTATTGTTCCACAAAAAATCATACTAAACCTATTTTAATAAAATAAATGTTACATTTTATATAAAAATAGAGGGTTTCAAAAGTTAGGTGAGTTATTACTTTTTATTTTTCAACGAAAAAGTTTGGTGGTTACGTAAAAATTCAGGGGTCAAATTACTTTCAATTCATTTGTAAAAAAAAAAAAATTACTTTCATTTCATTGGAAAAAAAAAATCATTTCCTTGTTATTTTTGGAATTTATTTCCTCGAATTTGCAATGAGCCTATGATAGACAAAACGTAGAATTTGCTGGATAAACTAATGGATACAAAGAGAAAGACTGGTTCCCTAATTAACAAAAAAGCCCTAGAATTCACCCAAATCCTCCATTAAACCCCAATTCTTAAGGGAGTTACTTCTCACTGTGATTCTGTGTTGATACAATTAAAGCTATCATTCTAGAAGAGAAGTTTCATGGCTGGTACAAATGCAACGTGTTATCCGAGCTCGCTTCAGCTCCGACTAGCACTGAATTGCGGGAACGGTAGGGAATCCTCTGTCATTCTTGTAAGAGCGCGTGTTCGGAAACAGGATTGTTGGCGTCGTGTGCTCTGTGTTGCTCAAGATGGAGCCAGGAACGGGAGCAGAGCTGAACGGCGTCGTAACGGGACTGCTTGGGCTGGGTCGGACTCGGCCGTTGATGGATTTTCTGGATGGTCCGGCTCCGATGATGAAGAAGAGTCACTGGATTCCCAGAGGAAAAAAAGGTTTAGAGGTAATGATATTTTTGAACTTTTGCCTTTTCGGTTTCTTCTGATGAGCATATTGTTTCGATGACACTATATTTGAACGTTTTCTATTAACTATTTTCATTTCTTATGCTTCTTAAGCAATCTAGAAACAGTCAAAGATTATGTACAATTTTAGAATTGTTTTGTAAAATGTTGGATTTGGCCATGACTAAGAATTATTTGGGGTACATCTTTTTTTTTTTTTTTTTGGGGTGTGTTCTGAAACATTAACAAGTAGAAGGTTACTCGAATTTAAATTTTTGGGGATAGACTATAGAGTAATTAGCATGATTTAAGTAGCTTGCTTTCAGGGGTCGTGAAGGCAGGAGTAGCAGGAGTCGTTCTTGCTGCAGGGCTTGCATTTGCAGCATTATCTTTAGGAAGACGAGGCAAATCAGGTGAGCAATTAATTCTTTACTTTTTTATGGCCATCATGAATTGCCTGAGAACTGGAAACAAGTTTCTTTTCGGAAATTGGGAATACTAGTTTAATTGCTTTTTCAAATTGTTCATCTTTGTTCCTTAACTTGCCAGTGGATTATATGTTTCATGGAGAAAATTTAACTGGTAGACAGCTATTTATTTTATTGCTTTGTCTTTATGAAGACAACACTAGCCCAGTTACTACATGCATTCTATCTTTTAGTAGCCATTCATTGTCACACAACTCGAAATTGGGTGATTTTGCTGGAACTTGGAAGTACGTTTTCTTGCTGCTTGTTCAATTTGTATATGATTTTTTTTCCTTATAATTTGCCTCAAGGTCCTTTGAATACAGGAGCAAACTTTTGTTTGCATGCATAACTATGTTTTTATTGTAAACAGGATCAGAGCAACTAATGGAGCCCTTGACAACACAGCAGGAAGCATCATTAGCTTCTGACGATCAGATTGATAGCATTACTGAAGATGATAGTAAAAGCAGTGCTAGAAAACAAGATGCTGTTGGTCTTGAAGAAAGCACAGGTATAAACAAAGACTCTTCTTCCGAAATTGTTCATGAACCCAAGGGAAATAAAGTTGGTGGTGATTCTGATAACAGTGAATCTTCTGTAGATGATTTTAAACACACGTCCCATGCTACTGATGATACCGACAATGCTTTGGTACAAGAATCTTTACCACAATCAAATTTTGATGACCAGCCACTTGATGCTGGTTTATTTTCAACATCACATAACCTTCTTGAATCTGACAGTGGAAGCGATTTAATTGTTGACTCTAGTCCTGAAGAACATGTTGGGGTTACAGAAGAACTAAATTCTGAGCTCAGAGGGAACCCAACAAGTGTTGAACCAACCATCTCCTCTTTCTGTGATGTTATTCCGTCAAACCCTGCCCTTGATCACCAGGTTGAAATTCTTGGCTCAAGTGGAGATCAGACTCCTGATCTTTCGTTGATTTCTTCTTCTAGTTCAGTTGGTCATATACCCAATGAGCCTTTGGCTCTGAATGTGCCAATCAATTTGGAGTCTGACATAACCTTAGAGCCAGATAGTTTGTCTAAAGAAAATATAGGTACTACAACCTCTTCAACCAATGAAACTCTTGATCCAAGCAACATCACACAGACCTCAACCAAGGGATACATTTTACCCTTGGAAGCTCATATTGTAAGTAAACCTGAACTTCTCCATCATCATTAGCCTCTTCGTTTCCAAATGTTCAGCTCACAAAAAGTGATAACGAGATAAATAGGAGCTCATCAGAATCATCAAATCCTGGGACCTCCTTCTCTTCTATTGGCATACCTGCTCCATCTGTGGTTTCTGCAGCTCTACAGGTGCTTCCTGGAAAGATAGTGGTTCCTGCAGTTGTTGATCAGGTTCAGGGGCAGGCACTTTCTGCACTGCAAGTGTTAAAGGTAGTTCTTATGCTTCTCTCTTCAGAGCATCAGCTTCAAATTTGTATAAATTTTTATACTTTTTTTATCCCCTAAATCAATTATGGGAAAAAGCTCCTGTTGCAATCTAAGACATGCAGTGCTTGCTCTGTAAATAAGGCATTTCTAATTAGTTTGGCACATGTTATAAAAAGTATCTTATAAGGTGACTTTTTATAGAGCCCAAAGGGTTCATGCTGGAATGAAAATATAACAACTCTTTTTATAAAAAAGTATCTTATAAGGTGACTTTTTAGGTGATTGAAGCTGATGTTCAACCCACTGACTTGTGTTCTCGTCGTGAATATGCTCGTTGGCTGGTGTCTGCAAGCAGTGCTCTATCCAGGTACCAATGTTAAGTTTATTTCATTGATATAATACATATATTTCTAAAGGGAAAACAGAAACATGCATTTCTGAAGGCATATATACACCTAGACTATTATCATGACGATTTATTATGATCATAGGAACACGGTTTCCAAAGTGTATCCTGCAATGTACATAGAGAATGTCACTGAGCTTGCCTTTGATGATATAACACCCGAAGATCCTGATTTTGCATCCATTCAAGGTGAGGACAAAATGTTAATTTAAAAGGCCTTTCTAAGATCGCATCAATTTCTAACTCATTTGTATTTTCCAGGTTTGGCAGAAGCTGGACTTATCTCTAGCAAGCTTTCAAGACATGACACGATCTCTTCTTTTGATGAAGATCAGGGGCCATTTTACTTCTCTCCTGATAGGTGTTTTAACAAATTCTTTTCAGTTTGCATGTTCTTACACCATTGTTTTGAATGCCTCGGTGAGCATTTTACTTTATGCTTTGGGGTGATGAATAGATATGTTGTACGACTTTCTCTTTTGATGATAGCGCCAATATGTCAAGCTAATAATTAAAGTAGGAACATTTACATGGGCATACTTGCATTTGGGTATTCTATGCTTAATCGTCTTTTTGCTTAATTTTCTGATTTGCAGTCAGCTTAATATATAATTCTTATTCTTACATTCTTCTCCTGAATTAAAATACCACAGCCCACTTTCACGACAAGATCTTGTGAGTTGGAAAATGGCCCTAGAAAAAAGACATCTCCCAGATGCTGACAGAAAGGTTAATTGATCTGAACATCATTTCACTTTCATACTAACATAGATTTGTGTTTTTATTCAAAACTTTTACAAAATGATTAATATTGCCCTTAAGACAGGTGCTCTACCAACTTTCTGGATTTATAGACATTGATAAGATACATCCAGACGCCTGTCCTGCACTAGTTGCTGACTATTCTGCCAGAGAACAGGGGATTGTGGCTCTTGCATTTGGTAAGTTGCAGCTCTTGCATTTGGTAAGTTGCAATCTCCTGCAACTCTATAGTTTTTTGCCGAATTTGATATAAAATTCTTTTACATCTTTGATAGGTTACACCAGACTTTTCCAACCAGCTAAGCCAGTTACAAAAGCCCAGGCTGCTATTGCTCTAGCAACAGGTGAAGCTTCTGACATAGTGAGTGAAGAACTTGCACGTATTGAAGCAGAAACTATAGCAGAAAAAGCTGTTGCTGAGCATAATGCTCTTATGGCTGAAGTTGAGAAGGATATCAATGCAAGTTTTGAGAAGGAACTTGTCAAGGAGAGGGAAAAGATAGATGCTATTGAGAAAATGGCAGAAGAAGCGAGGCGCGAATTGGAAAGGTTAAGAGCTGAGAGAGAGGAAGATAATGTTGCATTAATGAAGGAACGGGCAGGTATTGAATCAGAAATGGAAGTTTTGTCGAGATTAAGGCATGAGGTGGAAGAACAAATGGAGAACCTTATAGGTAACAAAGTAGAGATATCGTATGAAAAAGAAAGAGTAAACAAACTTCGGAAAGAGGCAGAATATGAGAGCCAGGAAATCTCACGCTTGCAATATGAATTAGAGGTTGAGAGAAAAGCCTTGTCCATGGCCAGGTACGAATTGTAGTTTCTTATTCAAGTGAGATTACCTGAGTTTTTTTATGCCATGTATGGAATATTAAAAATATATGAATTTGGTTACAGGAGTTTTACACTTTTACTAATTAGGATTTCGGTAAAATAAAATCACCTAAACTCTGATTTAATATCCTAAAGTTTTGAATATAGAATTTACTTCCCTGATCATTGATCCTTTTTAACGAATAATTCAATTGATTGGTTTCAGTGAAACTATCGATGAAGTCTCCTTGGGGTAGAAAGAAAAAAGGGGGGATGCATGGACCTGTAAATAACACTATAGGATTCTGCTTCATTTTGGGGGGAGTTGTGACTGATAGAGCGTTAAAATTTTTAATGATGGATCATTTTTAGTGTTTCTGAGGGAGTATAAGTGAATAGCTATGACTATCTTGATAAAACCTCATATTAACTACTAATTCCATTGATTGGTTTCAGTGAAACTTTAAATTAAGTCTCCTTGGATAACGCTCTAGGATTCTGCCTCATTTTGGGGGGAGTTTGTGACCGATAGAGCCTTGAAATTTTTAATAACCTTGTCACAGGAAGTTGCGCCATGTGTAGGATTTTAAGCGTAATCGGTGGTTTCATTTAAAAATACAATTAAATTCTATATAAAGTTCCGATAAAAATTTATGAAAATAAAATGAATGTTTGTGATGCAGAGCTTGGGCCGAGGACGAGGCAAAAAGAGCAAGAGAACAAGCTAAAGCACTAGAGGAAGCAAGATTCCGCTGGGAGAAACATGGCATCAAGGTGGTTGTTGATGATGACCTCCGCGAACAGTCCTCAGCTGAAGTAACATGGCTTGAAGCTGGTGAGAAATTCTCAGTTGCAGGAACTGTTAGCAGGGCAGAAAGCATATTGGACAAGCTCAAGCTAATGGCCACAAATGTTGGAGAGAAATCCAGACATATTATCAACAAAATCATTGAAAAGATAGCAATCCTGATATCAAATCTAAAAGAACGGACCTCCGGGGTAGGAAGAAGGGCCGAAGAAGTAAGAGATGCTGCCATTTTTAAGGTTAAGAGGTCTGCACAGGATATGCAGAAGAGTACTTCTGAGATTGGCTTTGCTGTTATAGAGGGAGCCAAACGAGTTGCAGGAGACTGTAGGGAAGGAGTGGGGAAACTTACACAAAAATTCAAGACATAAATTTCTTCACTCACACTGCCTCCACCTCATCTTTAATAAGTTTTGATGTCAAGAGATGGTCTCATTTTATCCTTTGTGCATTTATCTGTCTGTACTAATATGACCAGCAATAATAATGATTCTGTGAGTTTTGGATTCAATTTAAACTGTGTGAATGAGAATCAAATATTATTTGATACTTCAAAGTAAACACAAACTTATAGAGCAATGCTTCAATGGTGTCTTATTTTTTATATTCCAGGTTGACCACTTATCCCCTATTGATATCGCTACACAGTACCGGAACATCTTTACAGCCGTCACAAAATTGCTCTCGAAAACTAAATAGGTAAAAAAGTGAGCGAGTGTTCTTAAATAAACTAGCCTATGATTTTTATTTTATTTTTTTACTTGAGGTCAATGAATATTAGTGCCTTCCTTTGATCAATTCTCAATCTATCTACATCTGAAATATTGTGGATGATTTCTATCCGAGGGTCAGAATGTATTGGATGAAAATTTTCAAAATTCAAAAGGTAATCAAACAACGGATTAACATTTTTAAAATATAATAATTTTATCTCATATTAAACTCTTTTTTTTTTAATTAATAATTTTACCCTCTTAAATGGATTTATTCAATAAATTATTTTTCTTTTTAACCTATTAAATGGATTTATTCAATAAATTATTTTTCTCTTTCATTACTATTTATTTTACAAAATTGATGGACAATTCTATCGGAAAACTGTAGCATATTAAGGTTTTAAATTTTAAGATGAGAGTCTATAAATTGCACAATTTTTTATTAAAAAATTTATCAAGCCATAAAAATATCATTTAATAGATTATGCAGATAGGCTTAGATAAATCAAAATATATAATGATTGGATTGATTCGAATACTCAATCAGATGTTAAATATAAGTGCCCCAAATCTAAAAAATAGTAAACTCAATTCTTAGCAAATACAATAAATCACTTCTGTACACATCCAAATTAAATACTTATTGAACAATTAAAAAAAATCAAATTGGTTTAGATACCAGCAATATGCAGATGATAAAATTCATAACACAGGTCGGATAGAATTGCAGATGGACTAAAACCGTACAATTTCTAACCGCTGTACGCCGTAAAATATTTTACTAATGAGAAGACAATGCAAAAGAAACAAGAAGCAAATGTCAAACAACTTTCTTAATCTTTAAATTTTAAATCAATATCTATCATTTTGATAATATGTCAATGAGTTAAGTGTGTACTAGCTTAGCCAGGATATTAATTATTGAATCCATTAATCACGTAAAAGCAGGCAGATAAAATCAAAATATTCTCACAGAAGTATAATTGTCCAACAAAATCTGGATGTCAACGCAAAAATAAAGTGAAAAACATAAAGCATCAGAAATAATTCCTGAATCTAATATTGAAATGTTGGAAGCATCTCAAAGAAGCTGACTTCTACAAGGTAATCTAAATAACATGCCATTACTCGATCAATAATGTCTCATTTCTTCTTCTCTCCAGCTCCACCGCCACCACCAGATCTGTACACAAAATTCACATTAGAAAAGAGTGTGATTCTAATGTGAATCATAGAAGATTCTTATGCAAATTTGAATCATATAAATTGTCAGTAAAGATTACCTCATTTTGCGGAGAACATTTGACATCTCTTCACGCTTCCTCTTTGCCCTCTTGTGAGTTCCTAGCTTTCTTTTAGCTACCTTCAGTGCTCGCTTGTCTTTTCCGACTTTAAGAAGCTCTGTGATTCGCTTTTCGTATGGTGCAAAACCAGCAACTTCCCGGATCAAGTTCCTCACAAAGTGGACCCTTTTACTAGTTTTCTACATCAAAAAGAATTAAATTACTCTTGTCTAACTAAAAGTAGAAGAAAATGGTCAATTACTATAATATTTAAACTTCTGTTTTCATATACAAATGACATTATGAATTTAGAAAAATTATTTCTTAAGACTCTCATGATTAGTAAAATACATATACTTATTGATCTGAACTCCAAAAACTATAAATAAACCAGGAACCAACTTACTCCTTTGCGAGCAGATGGGCGTGGTGGCAATTCTCTTTTGGTCACAACATGTCCTTTATTCAATCCCACAGCTAGGCCAGTATTTGGCTGTTTTGGAGCCATTATCTAGTATCAATATTCAATACTAAGAATTAGGTAAGTCTATCAGCAGAGCAAAAGCACAAAATAAAAACTTTGGGGGATAATCAATACAGGATTTTAAATCATGGGTGGCCTTATTGCAGGAGCAAAATGAATTATATCATAACAATTTAGTTTAGATGTATAATTTCTAGGTTTAATTTGTAATTGCTCTGAATATAGCCATTCTTGTTCTGTCAAGAGCAATTCCCAAATTTATCCAGGGATCTTTTTGTATTCCACACAATAATATCTAATTCTTTCAAAGGCAACAAACAGAAAACAGCTAGTAGACAAAATCCTTTCAATAAAGGAAATTGTATCATTAAAGCAGTAGCAAATGGTTTATATTCAAAACGGAGACACACAGTACAAGTTCGAATGGCAGCGTAAATGTATTCACATAAAACAGGAAGAAGAAAAAAATCCACCAAACCATTAAACAATATTAATAATTGGTCACAATTAAAAATGAGGCCCTTGATATTGAAACAAATTAATTTGAATGATTGAAAAAATCATAAATCATCATATCAGATCACTAAACTAGCTAATATTACAGTACTATACATTCTACGTATAAAGAATAAAACTGAAACCAATAAATAAAAATAAGAGAGATTACCTATCAGAAACTAAAGCAAAACCAAGTAGAGAGTGTACTGTGAAGACTATTGGCCAGCGGCAATAGAGTTGGACGATACGCGACGGCCAATGTTGGAGTGTAAAAGGGAGGGAGCTAAATTAGGGTAATGTGGAATCCTATATATACCCTGTTTTTCATGTGATTTTTCTTTTCCTTTCTTTTTTCTTTTTTGCAACTTTTTTGGATTTGCTTACGTTTTTTTTTTCTTCCAAATATTTAATTTACTAGTTTAATATTATTATTTTATTGATTGTAAGTTAAGTATATTATATATTTTTTAATAAAGATAAATAATTATTCAAAAAAATTAATTCACAATAATATGTGTATATGATTAATTTTAAAAATTATTATTAAACATATATTCTTTTAAACAAAATATTTTTAATAAATGACAATTAAAAATTTTGTACATTATTTTTTAATATATATATATTATATATATATTGTTTGAACATATATAGTTCAAAATGGTTTAGTGGGGGGGGGGGGGGGGTTTAAATAATTAAATTTTTCTTTATCTATTTCATCTCGTATGTATATTATATTTAAACAAATTTTTGGGAATTTATAATGATAATTATAAATATAAATATTATTGCAATTACAAATTTAGCCTTTCATATAACACTGATTTTATTATAAAAATATAGATTTTGCTCATGTTTATTATTATTGCAATTGGGTCCCCAAATTTTATTTTCTAATTTACCTTGTTAAATTACAATAATTTACAACATACAATTATGATTATATCGCAATATTTTATTATATAAATTTAACTATGAATAAAATAAAAAATGCAAAATATATTATAAATAATTGTATCTCAAGCATATAATGAATTTATAGTATTTTGTTAATAAATTTTAACTTTGATGATATTCTTGTTTTTCCCTTTTAAATTTTTCTAAACATTTCCTTTATTCAATCCCACAGCTAGGCTAGTATTTGGCTGTTTTATAAATTGGATCAGATCAAAATAATCGACAAATCATATTAAATTGTCCATTGCAATACGATTTTTCAATTCAATTGATTTACCAATTTGTTTGTAAAAAGCACAAAATAAAAACTTTGACAAATAATTAAAAACAATCAATATAGAATTTTAATTTATGGGTGACTTTATTGCAAGAGAAAAAATGATTATAATTGAACAACTTAGATGTAAAATTCTTATATTTAATTTTTAATTACTCTGAATACAGCGATTCTTGTTCTATCAAGAGCAATTTAATTTCCCAATTTATCAGGGCTCTTTTTATATTAATCACAATAATTTTTATATTGAATTTAGAATTAAATATTTCTTTGCCTAAAACTTGTCCCAAATTATGAGTTAAATTTATATTTTATAAAATGTATAAATTTGAATTTAAATTGTATACCAGTAAATATATAAAATTATAATTATTTTTTAGGTATGGGATGAATAGATTAGTTTTTTTTTTTTTTTTTTCCTTTCCGAAAATAAAAACCAAAAACAACCAAATCATCAAAACTAGTGATTGAATTGATATTTAAATCGTTTACATTTAACCAACTATACTATATTTTCATTTTTTGACCGAAGAAACTGTTAAGATGTGCTATTGAAGATGTCTTTAATGTGGTAAAATGATAACGTGAGTTGACCAAAAGAATAGCTATGTCCAATGTTCGTACTCCTTGATGATACATAAAATTATAAAACTAAATATTTTTAAAATTTTATAATAATAAAAATAATATATTTAATATTAATTTATATTTTTTTTAATTTACAATAAAAATATTATATTTATTATTATAAATTATAAAGATATTATTTTAAATTATTTTTGCCTGTGTCTGTCAAACCCAAGTTACCCTACAAGAATAATCCATCCTTTACTGTCTTTTTTTTTTTTTTTCTTTCCCTTTCGTGAATATAATTTTATTATTTATACTTAAATTCCACTTTTAATTTTGAATTAATAAAACCTCGCTAATGAAAAATCCTTTTTATGAGACAAGACCTAAAAGATTTGGCACCTAGACAAGAAAATGAATAACAGAATAAAAAGATGTTTATTACAAGCCAAAAGTTAAGAATGAAAAATGTTTATTTATTTTTCTAAATTAAGAAGAAAGGTTTGTTTTTTAAATAAAAAACTGAAGAAACGTGGTTTGACTTGTAGGTGTAGCACCCTAAGCACATGTCACCCGTGATACTTCGTTCTGTTCTCCTCCATCGTCCTAACATTCAAAATATATTGCAAAATTCATATTTTTATTATAATTTACAACTCATTACAAATCTCTTCGAAACATCAAGAACCATCTTTCAATTCTTATTGCAATAATGAAATACCATGCTCTCAATACTTCAATTTTTCTTTGGAAAAAAAACATCTTTTGATGCTTTGGAGTTCCAGGATTCTAGATCAAAAGTGAAATCTGGGTGCTCGCTACTCAGATCAAAGGTGCTAATCAAGTCTTCTACAGAAACTTGGGTCCAATTTCATTCTACCCAATTGGTGAATTGTCTCTTTTACTTTTAGTTGAGATATTCTGATACTTATTTGTACAATTTTATCCCCTTCAGGTCCTCAGGTGTTGGTGTTTTGATGCAAAGGTCTTCTTCGTCTGTGAATTAACTTTTAGCCATTTAAAGGAACACCCTTCAGCTCATGTACACATTATAGGCATTGATGTCAATCATATGTGGCCTCCCTCTCCTGGAGTGTGTTTACTGCCTCGGCTGTGCCCGCTGGGCTTGGAAGAGATGTCTCCACACAGCAGGACATGACAGTGAGACCTGGGGCCTAGCTACTGTCGAAGAATTTGAGCCAGTTCCTCGCATTTGCCGCTTTATATTAGCTGTCTATGAGGATGATCTTCGCAATCCCCTTTGGGAGCCCGAGGGAGGTTATGGAATCAATCCAGATTGGTTAGTTCTGAAAAGAACTTATGAAGATACCCAAAGGAGGGCTCCTCCTTACATATTATACCTTGATCATAATCATGCAGATATATTTCTTGCATTTAGAGGTCTTAATATGGCAAAGGAGAGTGACTATGCAGTTTTGTTGGATAATAAGTTAGGAAAGAAAACGTTTGATGGTGGATATGTTCACAATGGTCTATTAAAGGCTGCTGAATGGGTTTTGGATAAGGAATGTGATATTTTGAAGAGTTTGGTAGAGAAGTATCCAAATTATACTTTGACCTTTGCAGGACACTCATTAGGGTCCGGTGTTGCGGTATTGTTAACCATGGTGGTGGTTCAAAATCGAGATAGATTGGGAAATATTGATCGTAGACGAGTCAGATGCTATGCTATTGCACCAGCAAGGTGTATGTCACTAAATTTAGCAGTTAGATATGCAGATGTGATTAATTCGGTTGTCCTTCAGGTAACTTCTTAACCAAATCTTTTTTTTTTTTCTACTATCATGAACACTTTTACGAGGTCACAAAAGCAGTAGCAAACATACCCTATATTTGGCAAAGCTTTTATATGCAAGAATTTCCTTTAGACCTGATTGTGTTAATTATATTGAATCAGGATGACTTCTTACCAAGGACAGCCACACCCTTGGAGGACATATTCAAGTCACTTTTCTGGTATTGTTTACTTCATTCTCTCTTTCAATATAAACCTTTGTTCATTATGGACTATCCTTTGCAAAGTCTACCATGTCCTCTGTTCAATGTTCAAGAGTCATGTATAGTCCATTTTTGTTGATAAAGCTGTTTTAAATTTGTATAGGTTTCGGTGTGACTTGTTTTTTTTTAGTATATTAAATGTTGATAAAGTTTGTTTTCTTTCCATATGAACAGTTTGCCATGCTTATTATGCCTGAGGTGTTTGACGGATACGTGTATACCGGAGAAGAAAATGCTCAAAGATCCAAGGAGGCTGTATGCACCTGGCCGCCTCTATCACATTGTTGAGAGAAAGCCTTTCAGGTATAGGCCAGCTCTATATTCTCTTCTATATGCTCAGCTAAGTGGAAACTTTTTTACTTACAATTCCTCTGCAACTTAAAAGGGTTTTTCTAAAAGAAACTCTTTTTGATCAAACTACTTCTTAAAAAAGTGCACCCTCTATTTTGAGACTTTGTCTTACAAAGAACCAACTCTAAGGATCATAATTTCTAGTCGAATTTTGAGGGTTGGTTAGAAGCATACTTTTAAGCATTAACCATTGAATAATCCATGTGTAATCTTTTTTACAGGATGGGAAGGTTTCCACCAGTTGTAAGAACAGCAGTACCTGTAGATGGGAGGTTTGAGCACATAGTTATTTCTTGTAATGCCACTTCTGATCATGCCATCATTTGGATAGAGAGAGAAGCTAAGCGAGCTCTAGATGTAAGTTTTAATTCATCTTTATATTTTCATCGATCACGCTGCTCACTTAACTTTCGTCTTTTTGCCTTTTGGTTGTTTATAAGATATTTTTGCTGCTTAACATTGTATAAGTTTACTTTGTTATAATAAACGAAAAGAGTACATTACATATACTTAGGATTTAGCAAACTTGATTTTGAAATCAGGCTTTACTTCAGTGCAATATATATATATACATCTTAGCAATATCACATATTTACCCGTTTGTGATCTAAATAGATGAGGTTTTGGAAACTTGTTGAAAGATGTCCCAAAATTGCGTACATAATCAAGTACAGATGGTGCATTGTTAAAACTTGATACCATAGGCACCTTGAACCAATTAATTGTTAGAATTTTTACATAATTATAGCTTCTCAATGTTGTGTGAAATTGAACTCCAGTTAATGTTAAAGGAAGAGAACAACATGGAAATTCCAGCAAAGCAGAGGATGGAACGGGCAGAAACGATAGCGAGAGAGCATAGTCAGGAATACAAAGCTGCATTACAGAGAGCAGTAACATTGGATGTACCTCATGCTTTTTCACCTTCTACATATGGAACTTTTGATGAAGATATTTGTAACTCACCTTCTTCAAGTGGTGGGGAATCTTCTTTTGGTTCATATAAGAAATTGAGGGACTAAACAGTGGAGTATAATAAATTTGCATGTTGATCACATTCATTGATTCATTTTTCTTGCCTCATGATATGTTTGTAAAGCTTGTTATATATAAGGGCTAAACAGTGGAGTGTGTGCTTAAAACAAATTCTTAATCGACTTTTATTAGATCAACTATGTAATTCTTCATTAGCACTATCATAAAATGTAGTTGGTCCTTTAATTCTCATTTGACTATCGGTTGTCTTTGAGTTAAAAAAAACTTACGTAATTTTTTTTTATATCTATAATTTTTTTTTTAATTTTTTTAAAGAAAATATATGTTCATTTTTTTAGGATGTAAATAAACATATTTTTAATGTTATAAGAAAGTGAACATTTTTTTTTTACTGTGAAATTTAAAGTAAAATATGTTTAATAATTAAGTCATTTATGTACTTGAAGAAAAAACAAATTATCTCAAATAACATTTTTAAAATTTATAATAAAAAAATAAGTTAAAAATGTTCTAACTTGTAGAAATTCAATATTAAATAGGTCTAGTAGTTAGAGTTTAACTTAAAAGTCCATATTTAATGTAGATTAATTAATTAATGTTTGGTTTAGATTAAAAATAATGTAGTAAAAATGTATAAATTTGACATAAAAGTGTTATTTTTATGATTAAAAGTTTTAAGTGATATTTATAGCGTTGTTAAAAAAAATTAAAAATAAAAAACCTCTTATGATTAACTTTTGGACATTTTTTTGTATTATCTTAGAAGTTTATCAAGTAATTTTCCTAAATCAGTAAAATTCAAAAGTGACAATTGTTGTTAATTAAGGGCCACCCCTTCAAAGTATGAATATAACATTAATTTGATAATATATATATATATATATATATATATATATATATATATATATATATATATATATATATATATATAATAATTCCCTCTATATATATAAGTTATTACAACAAACAAACTTTATATATACCAGTACAGTAAATCGAAACAGAAATAATGGGGTTAACCATGAGAATAGTTGTTGGAGTCATAGCTATGATGTTATCATTTATAGTCCTCCTTATGTTAACTTCATATTCTTATCTAGGGTTGCAGGTCATTAACAATACTAATATTAATCAGTTTTCTTCCTATCACGATCATCTCTTAGTTCAAAATCTCATAAATGGCAACAATAATAGTGTACTATATATGAGTAATTTTCAAAAGCATTTGAAGAGATCAGAGCGCATGCTTTCAATATTTTCCAAAGTTATTCGCCACGACAAAGGTTCGAGCCCATCGATTCCAAAAAAATTACAACTATTAAGAGAGATAAAAATAGTAATTTTAAATTGTCGAGATGCAGATATATCTGAATGCTATGGAACATTTAATGTTAACAATTTTATAGAACATTTTAAAGAATGTTGTTATAAAATATATAGGGAGTGTATGGAGAAAGGGCACCAAAAGTATAAATTACCTTGAGATATATGCATGGTTGTATTTTTAGGTATTATTAATCCATATTAGTTTTATGATCTTTGCTATTATATATATATATATATATAAATGAGAAGCTATTTTGATGTAAAGCTCTTATACATAATTAAATTAATTTTAATATATTATATTAATTTATTCAAATATTTGATTCATGTATATTTTATACATAAATAATTTTAATAAGTGAAGTGTGTACGTAATTGCACCTATTCTGTCGGTCAGTCCCACTTTAAATTAATTTGTAGGTGTTTTTATTGGAAAAATGAAAAATAAACGTCTAAACTTTATAAACCTAAACATTTAGGAAGGCGAAAGCATTTGAAGGTAAAATATATTTACTTTCCCTTTTATTTTATCTTTCATCTTTAAAAATTAATTAATGTTCCAAAATTATATTATTTTACTTACTATTTATTGTTAACTTCATGCCTAGCTGACATGTGTAGTTTTTCATTGATTTTATTTTTTTATATACAGCCATAATATAAAAATAAAAAAAAGATATATTTTATAAGATAAATAAACTTAAATTTCTCTAACAACCAATTTTTAGATATTTAATTTTTTTTTTCTCTTTACATTAATTTATGACGTATCACTTACTCTCCTAAATAATACATAGAGAGATTGTACTTAAATTATTCTCCCTTCATTAATATCAGATAAATTTTAAAGTAGATTTGTGATTTTTTTTTTTTTTTTTTTGAATAGTTACACTAATTACGCTTTTATTGGAATTCAAAACCGACCTTTTTAATTTAAAAAAAATTATAATTAGAGAATATGACACCGAATTACACATAATTTAATCTTTTTAAACAAATTAAAAGTTAAATTCTTATTAATTAGTGATCAATAAAATGTAGCTGGTTTACCTTCCACCATTGTTTCTATTTGATTTATAAAATTAAAAAAAAAAAAAACAACCCTTCTATCATCCAAACAAATTATTTAACTTTTGGACACTTCGACTATGTATCCTCCACCAATTATAATTCAAAAATCGCCATTATTGTAAAGGGATCATCCCTTCTAGTCTTCCAAAGAAATAGTCCATATCATTAATTTAATAAAAATATTTTTTCAAAATTATATATGTATATATTTCAGCAAACAAAATTCATGAACAAACTTAATACCACAATAAATCAAAAGAAAAGAAAAGGGAAACTAACTATGAGAATAGTTGTTGGGGTAATGACTATCATGATATCATTCATAGTCCTCCTCCTTATGTTAACTTCAAATAAGTATTATGTTAATTCCCAATTAATTAACAATACTAATAATATTAAGTTTTCTTCCTACCCTCATCTCTTTGTTCAAAAACATTTTAAGAGAGAGCGCCTTCTTTCGATTTTGTCTGAAGTTGTTCGCAGAGTTTTCAACGATAAAGCTAGTTCGAAACCATTCTCTCCAGCAAAGCTATCATCTCCAAAATTGATAGTAATTGTGGTTTCTAATTGCAAAGAGAAGGCAATATCTGAATGCAATGAGAAATTTCCACTTAAAATGGAGGTAATACGTTTTAAAAAATGTTGTTTTGTTTTAGTAAGGGAATGTTTGCTAAAGGGCTTCCAAAAATCTATCCCACCATGAGATATATATATATGACCAGTAATTCTCAAGTATATTAGTTTATAATATTTTGTGCTTTTTAGTATGTACAATAAAATCAAAGTTTTTTTTATTTTTTTATCTGGATGAAAATAAGACATCTCTCGATTTAAAAATGATAGGACTAGTGTTACATACTATCACACCATCAAAAATCATCGTTATTATCGTATTAGGTACACTAGGTTGTAGCTGGTACGTGAGTCCTTTTTTTTTAATATCACATTGTGTGTGATTTGTGACAATAATCAAAGCGATCAATAACCATATGATGCAGGATTTTCAACACAAATCTCAACCAACGACAAGAATCTGCAGATTTTGTTAAATTTCCAAACCTAAAAACCTACCCAAAGATTTACAATGACTTTGGGAGATTTCCTGAATATTTTAAATTTGTATTTTGTTTTTTTCTTGTTCAATTTCTATTATAAATACCTGTAAGCTGAAGTTTTCGGCATAAAACATTTCATAAATCTATTCCAATATTGCCTAGAACTTCTCTCTGAGAATTCTATTAATTTTCTCTCCATTGTGAGACGTAAGCTAGAACGAATCTAGCAACCCGCTGCGTCAAGTGGTATCAGAGCTTTCCTCTGTATCAGGCGGAGCTTTCCTGGTTACTATCATCCTTCAACATCATTCCTATATCATCCGAACCCTACCTCCATCTTCGTTCATCCCACTTATTCTAAAAAAAAAAAAAAAATTTATCAGAAACCCACCATCCACTATATCAAAACCAAAATTTCCTACTGCTAAATACCAACCCATTCCCTCCATTCTATTTTATTTAATACCTTTTATAAAATACCTAAAAAAAAAATCTTACCAAAATTGCTCCATTATAGTGAAGAGGTTGCTGCCATCACCCAAGAAATTTTCATCACAAATATTTCAGTATTTTCATATCCTATCTTCTATATATATATAAAAAAAAAAAAACAGAAGAAGAAGAAGAAGAAGAGAAGCTTGAAGAAGTGAAAACAGAGAAGAAGAGAAGAAGTGGAAAAAAAATACGCGTGGGAAAAGAAGAAGAAAGAAAGAGAAGGAAAAGGAAAAGGAAAAAAGTAAAAGAAAAAAGGGAAAAAGAAAAAAAAGGAAAAAGGGAAAATAAAAAAAGGAAAAGAGGAAAGAAAAAAAAAAAGAAAAGAAAAGAAAAGAAGAAGATAGTGTCGGTAGAAGAGGAAAAGAAAAAAAAAAAAAAAAAAAAGGGAGAGAGAAAAAAAAAAGTGAAAAAAAAGAGAGAGAGAGAAAAGGTGAAAAAAAAAAAAAGAGAGAGAGAAAAGGTGTAAAAAAAAAAAAGTTAATATATATATATTTTTTCTTATCATTGTTAAAAAAAAAAAAAAAAAAATGTCTGATAGTGAGTATACACATCAAGCTCCAACAGTAGAGAAATATGCAACAAAAGAGTCAGTAGATGCTCTTGCTAGACAAATACAAAATTTAGAAGCATCATTTGAAAGACGTTTTCAAGCTTTGGAAGCAATTTTAACTCAACGTCTTGGTGGGCCAAACATCAATAATGAACTCCCCATTCGTAGACCAGCTGAAGTCAATCCACAGAGACATGATAATTTTCAAGGTAATTATAGAAACCTCATAAATAACATTGTTCAAGATGAGGACTCCAGTGAAGATGATGAATTGACAGTTCCACTAGAAGATAACCATGGACCTCGACAAAATGATTATCGCATGAAGATAGAGATACCGCAGTTCGATGGTTTGTTTGTAATCGAAGAATTTCTTGATTGGTTAGCTGAAGTGGAAAAATTCTTTGACTACTGGGGAACTGAAGAACACATGAAGGTCAAATTGGTGGCCTACCGACTCAAAGGAGGTGCATTAGCTTGGTGGGACAAATTGCAAACGACACGCATTCGACAAAACAAAGGCAAAGTTCGAAGTTGGCAACGAATGAAAAAGTTTATGATTGAACATTTTCTACCTCCAGATTATGAGCAAACACTTTTCAGTCGTTATCAACACTGTCGACAAGGATTCCGCACAGTGCAAGATTATGTTACTGAATTTCACAAGCTTGCAGCTCGAGTTGATATCCGTGAATCTAAAAATCAAAGAATTTCAAGATTCATCGATGGTTTGCGTGCCAACATACAAGATGAGGTCTACAAGCAATCTCATAATACACTTGCTAGTGCTATTCAACTTGCCTTGAAGATAGAGACACAACTCAATAGAAGAGTAGCACGTGGTTCTATATCTACACCGTCTTCAGCATTTGTACCAAAATCCTTACCAAACAAGGGAAAAACGGTAGAAAGAGCACGTGATGATGCGCCAAGGCCGAAACCACCTACACGTCCGCAACGAGAATCAACCGCTAACCAAGCTTCTTCTAGCAACCCTTATGTGGTACCTAGGGGAAATAAGTGTTACCGATGTGGACAAACGGGGCACAACTCTCACCAATGTCGCCAAAATAGGCCCGTCAACTTAGCCATTCATGATGATGACTTTGAAGGAGATGAAGATTATCATGAAGAAGAAGACTTTGCAAAACAAGAAGAAGAAGATCCAGAAGACATTATTCATGAGGATGAAGGAGTATCTTTAGTAATAAGAAGGTTGATGTATACTCCAAAGAAGGAAGAAGATCCACAACGACACAACATCTTTAAAACAAGGTGTACAGTTAATCAACGAGTGTGTAATCTCATCATTGATAGCGGCAGCAGTGAGAACATTGTTTCCAAAACCATGGTTGACAAGCTACAATTGAAGACACACAAACATCCATCTCCATACCGTATTGGATGGATTAAAGATGTTGGTGAAACAAGGGTAACAGAACAATGCCTTATTTCTTTTTCAATTGGCAAATATAAGGATGAGGTTCTGTGTGATGTCGTTAACATGGATGCCTGTCACATGCTACTCGGAAGACCATGGCAGTTTGATCGAAGAACAATGCATGATGGTAGGAAGAACTATTACACCTTTTATAAAGATGAAATGAAATTCACCTTGGCACCAATGAAACAACAACACCACCCAACAAGCTTGGAGACAAAAACTCTCCTTTTGATTCCAAAAGAAAGAGTTGTACCGCAACAACTGCCGGATCAAGTTCAACACCTCTTATCAGAATTTAGAGATGTCGTCCCAGAGGAGTTACCTACAGGTTTACCTCCCCTTCGAGACATTCAACATCATATTGATCTTGTTCCAGGTGCTAGTCTGCCAAATTTGTCTCATTATCGCATGAGCCCTAAAGAATATGAGATTTTGCAATCTCAAGTTGAAGAACTTCTTCAGAAAGGAATGCTTCGAGAAAGCATGAGTCCTTGTGCTGTACCAGCTCTTTTGACACCAAAGAAAGATGGAAGTTGGAGAATGTGTGTGGATAGTCGAGCCATCAACAAAATTACAGTACGCTATCGTTTTCCGATTCCTCGGTTAGACGATATGCTTGATAGGTTGGCAGGATCAAAGGTGTTCTCCAAGATTGATCTTCGAAGTGGATACCATCAAATTCGTATCCGACCTGGTGATGAATGGAAGACAGCTTTCAAGACTCATGAAGGGCTATATGAATGGTTAGTCATGCCTTTTGGACTATCAAATGCACCAAGTACTTTCATGAGACTGATGAACCAGGTATTCCAACCATTCATTGGAAAGTTTGTTGTTGTTTATTTTGATGACATTTTAATTTATAGTCGAAATGAGGAAGAACACTTGCAACATATTCATGAAGTTTTCAATGCATTAAGGGTAAACAAGTTGTATGCAAATCTAAAGAAATGTAGCTTTATGGCCGACTCTCTCATTTTCTTGGGCTTTGTCATAAGCTCCGATGGAATAAAAGTCGATCAGGAAAAAGTGAAAGCCATTAAAGATTGGCCTACACCAAAGACAATTACAGAAGTGCGAAGTTTTCATGGCCTAGCAACATTTTACAGACGATTTGTGAAGAACTTTAGTACTATTGCTGCACCTCTTACAGACTGTTTGAAGCAAAAACAACTTGTTTGGACAAATCAAGCCGAGAAAAGTTTCACAACCCTAAAAGAGAAATTGACAAATGCACTAGTTTTGGCACTTCCAAATTTTGAGAAGATCTTTGAAGTTGATTGTGATGCCTCGGGAGTAGGAATTGGAGCTGTTTTGTCTCAAGAAATGAAGCCAATAGCTTTCTTTAGTGAAAAGCTCAGTGAACCAAGACAGAAGTGGTCTACCTATGAACAAGAGTTGTATGCAGTTGTTCGAACATTACAACAGTGGGAGCCATACTTAGTACAAAAGGAATTCATCCTTAATACAGATCATCAAGCTCTTAAGTACCTCAACAACTCCTCAAAATTGAATCGTATGCATGCTCGATGGATTGCCTATATTCAAAAGTTTACCTTTTCACTTCGACACAAGTCAGGCCAATTGAACAAAGTTGCTGATGCTTTGAGTCGTCGAGTTATGGTACTAACTTCTGTTAGGAGTGAAATAATTGATTTTGATTACTTGAAAGAGTTATATGCAGATGATGAAGATTTCAAAGAAGAATGGCACAACTGTAGCAATGGAGTTACAAGCAAACATCAAATTCATGATGGTTTTCTATTCTATGAGAGTCGTTTGTGTATTCCTCGAGGTTCACTTAGGGAACACATCATTAGAGAGCTACATGATGGAGGATTAGGAGGACATATGGGTCGAGATAAAACCATCTCCTTGGTAGAGACTCGATATTTTTGGCCACATCTCAGACGGGACGTGGAGAAGTTTGTAAAACGCTGTTATACTTGCCAAACTGCAAAGGGACAAGTTCAGAACACAGGCCTCTACACACCTCTACCAATTCCTGATGCTCCTTGGGAAGATTTATCCATGGATTTTGTCTTAGGACTACCAAGAACACAAAGAGGTTCAGATTCTATTTTTGTTGTGGTTGATCGTTTTTCCAAAATGGCTCATTTTATTCCTTGCAAGAAGACATCTGATGCTACGCATATTGCTCAATTGTTCTTTCGAGAAGTTGTTCGCCTACATGGTTTGCCCAAGACAATTGTCTCTGATCGTGACAACAAATTTCTTAGTCACTTTTGGCGAACTTTATGGAAGAGACTTGATACATCATTGCATTATAGTAGCACATGTCATCCACAAACGGATGGTCAAACAGAGGTCACAAATCGATCTTTGGGTAACATCCTTCGGTGTTTGGTTCAGGAAAATCCAAGGCAGTGGGAGAATGTCTTACCTCAAGCAGAGTTTGCTTACAACAATGTACCAAATCGATCCAGCGGAAAATCTCCTTTTGAGATTGTCTACATACGACCTCCATTGCATACTCTGGATCTAGTTCATTTGCCTAAACTTCCAGGAATGAACATCATTGCTGATCACATGATAGATAAGGTAACTAATATTCATGGGGATGTCAAGAGGAAATTAGAAGAGTCTGCTGCAAAGTACAAACTTGCTGCTGATAAGCATAAGCGATTTAAGTCATTCAATGAAGGAGATCTCGTGATGGTTTATCTGCGCAAAGAACGAGTTCCAGTTGGAGAGTATAGCAAGCTCAAACAAAAGAAGATTGGACCATTTCGTATTCTTCAAAAGATCAATGATAATGCCTATGTGGTCGATCTCCCTGATACTTTTACAATTTCCAAGACATTCAACGTCCAAGACATACATGAATATCATGGACCTGAACCGTTACCATAATCAACTCGAGGACGAGTTTTTTTTTCAAAGGAGGGGAGAACTGATGCAGGATTTTCAACACAAATCTCAACCAACGACAAGAATCTGCAGATTTTGTTAAATTTCCAAACCTAAAAACCTACCCAAAGATTTACAATGACTTTGGGAGATTTCCTGAATATTTTAAATTTGTATTTTGTTTTTTTCTTGTTCAATTTCTATTATAAATACCTGTAAGCTGAAGTTTTCAGCATAAAACATTTCATAAATCTATTCCAATATTGTCTAGAACTTCTCTCTGAGAATTCTATTAATTTTCTCTCCATTGTGAGACGTAAGCTAGAACGAATCTAGCAACCCGCTGCGTCACCATAATTCACCAATTCAATGGATACTTACGGCTTTATTTTTGGATAATTTCAAAACAAGTTAAACTATTTAAAAAGTGTTCATTTTTTATTACAAGCACATAACTATTTAACATTTTTAAGCAATATAAAACATATATAGGTATATTACATTAGTTATTGTTCAGTACTATGTACATTTAATTTTATTTGCAAAGATTAGATGTGAATAGAGATATTTTTATTATTATTATTATTATTATTAAAAATAATGATATTTTTGTTATTATAATTATTGGTTATATCATTTAAAATTCAAATAAAAATTTTACCCTTATTTTTTTCTTCATAATTTACATTTTAATTTTTCTATTTTAACCACTTACCTTTTTCTTTATTATTATTTAAATCCTTTCAAATACCTTAGGTTATAAAGATATTTTTAATTATAATATTTATTTGAATAAAATTAAATTTTTATTTTAACAATCAATAAATAAATATAATTATAATTGTTAAGAAGTGAAAACAAATAAATTTTATATTGATAAAATAACAATAAAAATATAGGTTTATAAATGCATGAACTAACCTACCTATCTAATGAGTTAATTTTTTGAAATAAAACTTATTACTATGTGAAAATTTATGATAAACATTAGACCTATCAATAATCTCTCACGTAATTGAAATATTAAAAAAAAAATCATTTTATTACAAAATAACTGACTAATTATAATGAAATTATTTTAAATGCTATAACACAATTTTTTAAAAAAAAAACTTAAAAGAGTAAATTTTTTAATGCGACTAGATTTGGCAATTACTCTCCTATAGAAGCAACTTTAAAACAAGATTGGAAAAAATCTCCGGCAAAATAATTTGGTTCGAAGTTGGAATATAAAATAAATTATAATATATAAATTATTATAAAACAGAACGTTAAAATATTTAACTTTACCTGTTATCCTATTTTTGTATTATAATTATATACGTAATATGTCCACAATTAAATTATGGAGAAAATATTTATCAGTTATAATGAAATTGATACCGTGATTTCATGGACGGAGCTTGGTAAAATCCTATGAGTGTCTGTCTTACCCCCTTTTATTTTTGAACTTCTTTATTAATTTTATATCTAAGATAAAGATTTCTAAATTTTAATTTTTGTTTATTTTGTGTAGTCTTTGTCTCCAATCATTTGCACTAGAAATAAAAATAATACATTTATTTATACACTTTTTAATTTATATGATATATTTTTTAACTTAAATTTAACTTTAAATGAAAATAAATTAGATATCATTTAAATTATATGAGTGTAAAAAAAATTATTATCAAGTATAATTAGTATTGCACAAATTTTTATATTAAAAGATTAGATTTTTTAGTCGGCCTATGTAAAATAGAATTCTAACTCCGTCCTTGCATAATTTAAATCAATAACATGTAAAAATGATAATGAGAGGTAAAATGATAATGTACATTTTTTTCTCCTTCATATCTTTCATTATTTCAGTCTTTCAAGATAATTGACATGTCCTGAACTACTGCACTAGCATATCAAATTCATTCACAAATTCAACCAATAATTTATCTAAATTATAACACGTCATTATTTTTATTTAATGTTTTACTTTGCCAAAATGGAGGAGCATAAGGGTAAAATTGTCAAATATTCAATGCTACCCATTTACATTTTTCATCCTCTCGTGGAGCGTCGGAGCCCAGATAAGCAAAATTTGAAAATGGAAAGCCCTAACGGCTACTGACCCACATAAAAAAACAAAATTTACAAAAATAATCAAAATCGAAACGGAAAAACCCAACCCCAATTATCGCAGTCTTCTCCACAAGCTTCTATCTTCTTCAAAATCGCTGACATTTCATGACTCAAACTTAACGATCTTGAAGATCTCTGCTTTAAAAAAAAGAAAAAAGAAACTCTCTGCTTTCGATCCCAAATCCTTTTTTTATTATTATAAAATTTCATGGCATCTTCTGCAATCAATCATCACGAATACTGCAATAACACAATGGCCTTCAAGCCACAAAGAAAAGTCAGAGTGGTAGCGAAAATCAGAGGATATACTGGTTATGAAGCAGATTTTCCAAGTGGGGATTCTTGGATTTCAGTGAAAAAGCCCAATGGAGAGGATTCTGAGACGGTCACCCTCTCTTTTGGAGACAAATCGGCAAGGTACTCTCTGTTCTGGCTTTGATTCTTGCTAATTAAGCTCTTCTTTCCCGTTTTGAAGAACGAGGAACTTATGGTTTTTTTTTTAATGCAAGTTTTAAGATGGTTTTGTATACTTCACAAAATAATTTGTCTTGCATTTGGATATATTATCTGTTTAGTTTTAGATAGGATTTTGATATAAATGAATCTTGTTGTAGAGATGCCAAAATTGGGGATAATAAAAAGTTTTGACTAGGGATTTCGTTTTTCGTTTTGTAAGTTTGTGTTTGAGTTGCCTTTTTGTATTCACTTTCTATTTAACTCGGAAGCTTAAGCTAACAAGTACAAGCTAGGCTGCTATGTTTGATTTAGCTTTAGAAAATCCAATATCCTCACTCTGCAAACAATGGAGTTGAACTATGTGAACCCTGTTTTGTCAATATCATCTGTTCTTTTCTATCATCCCATCAAAGTTAAGCTATTCATTTTTTATTTTTCTGTTTCAGTCGAAAAGAATCATATGAATTAGATTTTTGCTATGAGCAAAATAAAGAAAACGATGCAGTTTTTTCACGGGAAGTGAAGCCTCTAATTTCTGGAGTTTTTGAGGGTTTTAATGCAACTGTTATTGCACATGGAGCAAGAGGCTGTGGAAAGACTAGACTTATTCAGGTGCCACTCAAATTTAAGCTCCTCTCTCTTTCTCTCTCTTTCGTCTTATGTGATAAATTGATTAATATAAATGAAATCAAATTATGAAGGGTTCTACTGAGAAGACTGGCTTGGCAGAATTGGCAATGCTTGAAATACTTTCAATGGCTGAAGAAAATGGATGTTCAGTTGCAATATCTTCCTATGAGGTTTATCATGAACGTGTTAGTGATTTGTTGGATTCCAAACAGCAAGCAGTCTTTGTACTAGAAGATGGTCATGGAAAAATCCAACTAAAAGGACTTTCTAGGGTAGGTCCTTTACAAATAATTGTAGGATTGTTCATCTTTGATACATTTGCATCACATTTTATTTATTTTCTTTGACAGGTTCCTGTGAAATCAATTTTAGAGTTTCAAAAATTGTTTTTAAGTGGTATTGGTTTGCAAAAACCAACAAATAAAATAGCAAAGGAACCTCCTCGTAGAGTGCATAAGGGCTTGATAGTGTATGTATCATCTCCAATTGGAAGCCAAGATAATCTTCTTGAGGGAAAGATCAATTTTGTTGACATGGCAGGTTGTATTTTTTAACCACTTCTCGATTGCTTTTAATCACTATATTTTCAAACTTTTAGTTTATGATATCTGCAATGAAGTTTTATCCTTTGTTCTTACTGCTGTTACCAGGATATGAAGATTCCAGGAGGAAAAGTATTGACAGTCTCACTCTTATTGAGAATAGTAAAATCAACAAGTCTATATATGCCGTACTAAATGTTGTTCATGCTTTGGCTACCAACGAGAGTCGTGTGCCTTTCCGTGAAAGCAAACTCACACGCATATTGCAAGACTCCTTGGCAGGGGCAGGCAGAGTTTTGATGCTCACATGCTTGGTGAGGGTTTTGTATACAAATTCTCTTGTTACTAGTTTATTGGTTGTTGAGCCTACTTTTGATCAATTGTTACAAGTTTATACTCTTTGTAGAACCCATCATATTGTCAAGATTCTATTAATATGGTCAACATGGCATCTCGTTGTTGTCAACAAGTTAATCCTCAAGTGTTGTACTCCACAAAGAAAACTAAAAGTTTGATAAGATCAGTGGTTTCATCCAAGTTTCAGACACCTAGCTCTGTTTCTGCTACTGCAAAGAAACAAATCAGTACTAGAGTCCCTATTTTTGAAAAAAAAGCCAATGTTCCTGTGAGTTCTGCACTGAAAGGAAGGTACACTATGAATAGCTAATGAAAAATAGTATAATTTTGACTTTTTTTTCTCTGTTTGCATATGTTTGTAACGGTAATAAGCTGGTATTTATTTTCTTTCCGTTTGAAGGAAACTTTTTGTTGAAGCAAAACATTCAACTAAATCTGCGAAGGTATATATAATTTCTTACTTGCAGAATATGATGTCTCATATATGTTCATCCTCTATGGCTGAAAAATGCAATAAATAAACCGGGATTAGTTCAGTTATTATATAATTTCTTACTTGCAGAATATGTGTCTCATATATGTACATCCTCTATGGCTGAAAAATGCAATAAATAAACCGGGATTAGTTCATTTATTATAATTTTGTTTTTTTCCAACAATTTTTAACGTACAAAAACTATATAATGTTACACATTAGGGATTATTAGAATATTTATAGTATATTTAGAATATTATTTACACATTAGGGATTATTAGAATATTTAGAACATTTGGGTTTTGAGGAAGTATGTTTGCAGGCAAGTTTGATGTCAGAGCCTGTCAACTTTCAGACTTTAGTAGAAGATGAGGTGATGATTTCATTTTTCAAGAACTTTTGTTAATTTTTTTATTTATGTTGACATTTGCTGATACTAATATTTGTTGTTCTGGCAATGCCTACTTTTTGCAGGAAAAATCTGTGTCGAATGTCATCACAGCAATAGTGGCTTCAGAAGATGTAAGTATTTTTCTTAGTAGAAGATTAGTATTTGAAAGGTGTGACTAAGGTATCCACTGCAGAATCTTTTTTACTGGAAAATGTACACTACGATTTTTTCTCTCTCTTTTGAAACAATGCAGGAACCAAAGAAAAATTATTAAGTAAAATTACCCTGCGATGAATTTGTCACAATGCAGGAAAATGGGTCATTAGAGTCTATGAAGAATTCAGAATCTTCTACTTCTATAGTGGTGAAGGTAAGGGATATTTAAAGTACAAAAGTAACTTTGTAATGCGAGATAAACGCTTAATCAATTTGTGTGTCACTTTTCTAGGATGTTTATGTGGACCGACTGGAGGATGTTACTTCTAGTGTCAATAGCACACAAGCTGTCTCTTTTGCCTTGGAAGAAGGTGTGTCATTTTTCATGCCAACCAAAAGCTGAATTTTATTTTTCATGAGATGTCAATTTTGTTTTAACTCAACCCTTTTCTTGTGGCTTGCATTCTATCATATTATAGATGATGACATGGAAAAGGAAAACAATAGTGACATTGTCACTAAAGACGATTCACCACCATTAAGTGCACAAATTCAGAAAATATCAAATAGTTTGAGAGCAGTTCTTTGTAATAAGATTTCAGAAGATAACAACAAACCATCTTATGCTATAGTTCCTTATGACATTGTGGAACCAAAAACTCCAGTTATTGAACAGAGTATGAGAACGGATGATAGATTTGAAGTTGCTAATATTGCCAGTAGCCCTTGGGAAACATTCAGTGCGCGCAATTCAGGAATGAAGGTTTGATGATCCATATTCCATACACTCTCTTTGTCTAAGGAATTCCAAGAATCTATCTTTTTATTATTTGGATGAACTTCCATTAATTTAATTGAAGATCGTGATTGTGTTATTGCAGGAGTCCCTTGTTCAGGAGTACCTTAGGTTTCTTAATACAGCTGACAAGTAAGTACTGTTTGAGCTATAAATCAATTATATGATGCTGATGTTTGATAATTGTACCATTCTTGTCTCCCATGTACAAATAAATAGCTTGTTTTCTATTCATTGTACTCAATTTTTATGCCTGACCTCATTTTCTTTTCCATCATCTCTTATCAACAGGGAAGATTTGAAAAAGCTAAAGGTAAATGAAGCACTTCATCATTTCTAGCTTCTTATTGGGTTATATACAAGTTTTTCTTATATAATGATACACATTTTTTCCAGGGAATTGGAGAGAAGAGAGCAACTTACATCCTTGAACTTCGTGAAGAATCACCAATTCCATTTAAGAGTGTAAGAACTTTTGATATCTATGTGCTGATGACTCTATAAAGTTAATCTGGTCACAACTAAACTAGTTTTTGTAATATTTTCTTTCAGCTTGATGATTTGAAGGACATTGGATTGTCAGCAAAACAAGTATGTTTTTCTTCTGCTTTCTTTACTTCTTGTGTCTCAGACTTTTTGTTAACTCTGAAGTATGATTCATTATATATTGTTTTATAAATCTTTTTTTTATTTGTCAGATCAAGGGAGTGATGAAAAAGGAACTTGGAAGTCTTTTCAACTAGCTTAACACCATAGCTGCCTTTTTTAATATTGAAGACAAGACAAAGCACTCAGTTTTGTATGATACAAAGATATCTGGTTGCGGCAATATGAAGTTGCCATGGACTGAACTTTAGTTTTCATGGTTGCTGGTTCTACTCTAATTTGACATATGTGTGTATGATTGACCGACTGTTAAGTATCCTTAATTTACTATCTTTAATTTGTTTGGTGACAAAAGCATTTGTTTTAATTTTGTAGAAGTTTGCTTGTTCCACTCCAAACATATTGAACATATGTTCAAAATTTTACCAATCATATAAGTTACTAAGGTTACAGAAATTACAACAAAATTTTTGGCACTTGGTCTCGGAGTAAAAGTTAGACACTAAACTTAATTTACATGATTAACTCATGTCAACTCCAACACTCCACCTAGAAATGAAACTTCAACACAAGCTTGATTTTTCATGTTGAAAATTGTATAATCAAATTCCATCTGTGAAATTGCCTAGTCAAATTCCAAAGGCACATTCGTGACATTTGTATTATAATATGAAAAGAAAACTGCTACAAACATTACACATTGTGATGAAGCAAGGCTTGCATTTCTGGTAGCATGCGTCTTATATTTTGCACTCTATTGTTTCCATTGTTAGCTCGCCATGGCCAACATATGTGTCTTGCTTTTCGGCGACTTCTTTCCCGGTTCTCTGCTTCTTCCAACTGTCTTGACAGCCCCTCTATGTGCTGACGGAGTCCTGCAGCTCGGCTGTCAGCTAATTGCAGGGACTTCTCTGCCGCGGCTTGGGCAACCATTGCAGCAGCTGCAAGCTCTTCTTTCAGCTTTAGTTTACTATTTGATACATCTAAAGCAGCCTTCGTTTTCTCTAGTTCTTGCTTCAAAATGGCAATCTAATGAAATAGAGATGAGGATGACATTATAAAATGTAAGTTCTCCACGAAAACTTATACAGGCTCTGATTGCTTATTGCTTTTGAGATTCTGTAAAAGCGCTTCAACAATGAAATGTTTTCAAGCCAAATGAGAAAAGATTGTTAGAAGTGTTTTCACGACCCAAAATGCTTCCCAGTTCCCAACATTAACATGCTTTTTCCTTAAAACACTTTATACTAAAACCACTTTTGATAGAAAACCTTTAAAAGCACAAGCAAACGGAACCTCAATTTACAATTGACAAGCGATTGATTAAAGATTAAAGTAACTGGTTAAATGTTAATTGCAACAACTAAAATACTTGTAACAAACATGAATGAAACTTTACCAATTTGTCACGTTCTCCAATCTCTTTTTTTCCAGCTTCTACTTCCAATTCACAAGCTTCTCTCCATCTAGCAACCTCTGCTTCAGTTTCTTTTATTTCCATCAGAAGTTCCTCCACCTTATAGCCATAAAACAAGTGCATAAGTCAGCAAGAAAAAGAGCTTCACTAAGAGAAGAAGAGTAATAACAATAGAGCTCTTTTGATAACTAACTACATTTTGAGCTAACACCCTCTCTCTTTCTTCTAATTCCTTGATGTACATATTGTTTTCTGCAATAGTTTGGCCTTGTTTCTCTGTAAGACTCTGAAGGCGCTCAGTGTCTGACCTGGCACATAATTTATATAAGCATTAGACTATTCAAATGATACTAAAAAATATACAAGGAAATTAGGCACATATATATTTAGGTAAGTTTGTTTATGTTTTTGAAACCCGTAAAAGTGCTTTTAGGATCAAACATGACAAAAATTTGTCATGATGCGCTTAATAGAAGCTTACCAAATTGGGCTTCTTCTTGAAACCATTTTCCCCCCTTTTCGAAATCACTTATTTATTAAACTACTTTTAATAGAAAGCACAAACAAAAGTAGCCTTACTTTAAAATAATGTGATCACAATTTGACGTAAAATTACCTGGACTCTTCCAAAGATCTCCTCAACTTAGATATTTCAAACCGCAAATTCTTCATCACCCTCTCCACAGTCGAAGCCTAATAATTACAGATAAACGACAGAACAAATATTCTCAGTTACAAAGTATAAATCCCGTCAATGTTCAAAGCCTCAAAGGCATAAACTTTATCAACAAAGTCATAAACTAGATAAATTGCTCCAAAGTCCAAATTTACAAACATATATACACATAAATGATCTTATTTTCAAATAGTCATAAAGCACTCTAACCTTTTATCAAGAAACAAAATAGTCTTATACCAACCATTTATGAATATAAAAAAATAGAAATTAAACATACCAGACTAACAACTTCCTCTTCACACTCACTACTATCTGATTTGGTCCCTGTAGACCCTGTAGTATCAAATTTAGGCACTGAAGTACTCTCTGAAGAATGTTCACTATTCCCACTACCCACCATGAATCCAAATCCAACTCTCTGCAATCCACGCTCAGCAATCTGCAAAAGAGCCACTCTCTTTTGCTCACTATTCCCCTTCAATCTCTTCTCCACTGCCTCTTTCTCCACCAAAGCAACTCTCAACAAACTATTAATATCCCTATTCTCTTCTGTCAAACTCACCACACTATTTTCCAATTCCCTCTTCTCCTTCTTCTTCGATTCCTTATATTCTCTCACTTTCTCTTCAGCCAAACTTGCAAGCCTTATAATACCAATTATCTTCTCCCAATCCTCCTTCAATTCTTCGTTCATATTCGATTCTAAAACCAACCCAGGCAACCCATTACTCTCTTCTCTACAAGTTTCAATTTTTACTTCATCAAATTGATCGATTATGCTCAGTAAACTGTTCTTAGCTAAATTGAGCGAATCCAAGCATTTTAACAAGAACCCGTTACTTTCTTTCCAATCAAGTTCCAATCTTTCGAATCTCTCCTTAAATACTTCCAATTCCACGATTCTTATTGAAAACTCATCTTCCTTTTCTTTCCACGACTCTTCGTAGTCTCGAATTTTGTTTTTAAGGATGTCTCTTTCGCTAGAAATATCGTCAATAACTTTGAGTAGTTCGGTGTTGTGAGTAACCGCTTTCTCTCTTTCCTGCTGAAGAAGCTCAAGGCTTTCCTCCATTGCTGTGGACTTGAAAAGGAGGATTTGGTACGACTGCCGTAGAGATTCAAGCTCGGCGAGAAAATCATGATCTTCGATTTCTATGGAGGTCGGTGAATCTGGGTCGTCGTTTGTTTTTGAGAGTGTTCTAGTATTGTTCTCCATGGTTCGCAGATTATTAGATGATTAGGCATTTCGATGAAGAAACGAGATCGAGAGGAGATAGAGTTCTATAGCTACTAGTCAAAGGAATGCCAAGACTTGGTAGACGATCTGGTAAGGCAAATGGTATAAATAAATGTGATTTGAGCTTTGGCGCGCGACTTTCTGCTTTTTTGTTAATAAAATAAAATATTTAAAAATAATATATTTAAAATTTATAATAATAAAATTAACATCTTAATAATATTAAACAATTAAAATTAATATTAAACGTATAATATTAAATTAATCTAAATTATCACAATTTAATTTAAATTACATATAATTTAACAAACATTCAAAAAATAAATTAACATAAAAATTATATTTTAATTATAAAATTATATAATTTAAACATAAAATACACTATTTATATCATCATAAATTTTAGGTAATTTATATTTGGTATTTTTCCTCAAATAAAACAAACAAATAAACAAAATTACTTATACTGATATATAACATATTATAGTCAAATTTTTTTTCCTTAACGACGCTTATCATTACATTAACTTTAAAAATTATACTTATAAATTTTTTTTCTATTCAATTATTTAATTAATTTTATTTTTAATCCTCTTTAATAAAAAAAATATATGTTTAATTTTTTTAATACTAAAATAGGTTATAAAAAAATAAACATATGTTCTTTTTTTTAAGAGATTAAAAATAAAACTTTATATATAAATAAAAGTTATGCTATACAATTAAACCTATAAATTTTTTATTTAAATTTGGCCCATTAAGTCTTTTACTTTTTACAAATTTAACTTAAATGTATTATTTTTATTATAAATGTTAGATTTAACATGTTAAAATTAGGTTTTTTTTTTTTTTTAATGATTTGGTTCTTAATTTTTTAAATTTAATACATTTAATCTGTTTTTTTTTTTTTGGACTAAATCTGTAAAAATTTAAAATTTAGTGGACCAAATTAAAAAAAAATTGTAAAATTGATAAAAATTATGAGACAATTACTTGATGTGTAAAATCTATTACTTATTAATAATTAATTAATTACGTACTAGTATATAAATCATTTTCCGTTCTTGGTTCTTTGGTGGAAACTAGCGTTCTAGCACTAAGCTACTTACTAAGACAAGATGAAAGCATATCACACAGTATTTACCCTAAATGAATGAATAAAACTTTACGTCCTCTAACCTACGCATTCACATCTATCAATATTTACCCGTGATGAGTTTCCTTCAAAAGGTTCGGTGAATCTAGAATTCTATGCAAGCTGTTAGAATATTTTTCTCTCTCTCTTTGCCCACCATGCACCATGTTACACTTCAAAAGTATCAAAATTTAGAATTAAATTTAAGGACTAATATTAACTGTTAAAAAAAAAAATTTGGTCTTACCGTCTTAATTTTTATTTATATATATATATATATTAAAAAAAACTCCCCATAATTTAAAGAAAAAAATTACTAACACACATCATCACATACTAAAAATCACAAGTAATTAGCCTAAATAACTTGTATTATGGTTAAAAATTATATTTTATAAAATTAGCAATAATATGACTAAATTTATGAGTTTTGATTACATTAAAATTAAATAAATTACAAAAATACATTTAATTATATAATATCAATTGTATGCAAACTATGTTACATACTCATTTAACATATGTGTAAACTGTGTTATATACCAATATGATAGTATGTAAATGAATTTACATACCAACATTGCAGGTATGTAATTGAGTTTACATACCAATGTGACAGTATGTAAATGAGTTTACATACCAATATGACAATTTACATAGTATGTAATAAAATTTACATAGTATGTAACACAATTTATATAGTATATAAATTGAGTTTGCATACTAATGTGGCAGTATATAATAAAATTTATATAGTATGTAAATTGAGTTTATATACTAATGTGGCAGTATATAAATGAGTTTACATAATATATAATACAGTTTACATACATGATCTTTGGTATGTAAACTACGTTACATACTCATTGTAAGTATGTAACATAGTTTCTATACATATTAAATGAGTATGTAACACAATTTACATACATGATCTCTGATATGTAAACTGTATTACATACATGATATGTCAAGGTCTTGTAATACAAAAAGTACAAACTCTGGACTTATTGACATCCTTGCACTTTGTGTTATATGAAATAATGACAAAAAGGTAAAATTTATAGTAAAAAAGTAATTATAATATCTTAAAATGAAGTCGTACTGCTAGTTAAAAAAATGAACAAAAATGTTAATAAATTACTATCGTTGGTCATTAAATCTAAAAATTACCACCATTTTTTTTTAATACTAACCGGAGATAAGTCCAAATGCATTAGGAAATTGGAGCCTAATGACAGAGAATAGAAAGCACTTATATCCAAATGTCCTTAATGTAAAGCCTATGGGTCTAATTCTATTCCAAAAGAATTTTCATAGGTAGAGGGTTACCCATACCTTATATACTGCACATCCTATGATCTCTTAAACGAAGTAGGACTACTTCAATACCTCTTCCATGTTAGGGGCTAGACCTACTCGACAATCCCCTCTCTATGCAGGGCTCGGGCTCCTATCTCTAATTAAACCTGCTCTAATACCATGTAAAAATTCATAGACTTAACTCTATCCCAAAAAGCTCTTATAAAGAGAAAATTATCCATGTCTTATATACTACACATTTTAAAATCTTCTAAACGATGACGTATGACTACTTAAATACTTAAGACAATTCCAACACAGATTTAAATTCGTATCTAACTGTATGAGACCCAATGTCCAAACTACGGTCCTATCGGTCTTACCGTCTTAAATTAAGAGTGAAGACTTGGAGATATTTACTTGTCTTTTTCCTCTATTCTCCTACTTGATTTCCATGCCGGCACTTTTTAATCTTAGTACAATCTGACAAATTTTATCGCTGGTTTCTGATTTTTCTATCGCTGCTTCCTTATTTAGCACTTTTGAAACTACTTTATCTTATAACAATCAAGGAAAAAGGAGATCCTTTTCTTATCAAAGAAAATCTGATCGGGTGTTGGGGAAGCGATAATATTGTACGTATGGGAAGCGAAGAAGAGCAAGTGTTGGATGTGGAAGAGACTATATTTGTTGCTGTGGGAGATGATGTGATGCTGAGCGAAAAGACCTTGGTTTGGACGGTGCACAATTTCCCTGCGAAGAAGATATGCTTGTTACATGTTCACCAGCCTACGCAAGTTGCTGCTCAGAGTGAGTTTTTGATTTTGATAATTGATTTAGATTTTATATTTCAAATTCCATTTATGAAAAAAGAAAGGAATTTTGATTTTGCATTCCTTGCTCTGAATTGTATTGGTGGCAACGCTGTAAAGGAGTGTGCTTGATTGATGGTTCACTAAATTGTTGATTTCGTCTGAGAATGAACAGAAGCGATAGAAGCGAAATCAGTTTTTAGCTGAATTGGTTGCTTTTTCAGTTTATCTAAATGTCTAATTCTGTAGTCTTATCATTATTTAATAGAATTGGATGTATGACATTACTGTTTAAATATAACGGAATTATATAACAAGGAACTCTGTAATTTTCATTTTTGAAACAAAAGCACTGAAGTGGAGTTTTCGATTTTTTGGTGTTTTATTATCAATTTCTATAAATTAGAATTATTCAGAGGAGATGTATGTCGACTGACCCTTTTTTAGTGTGTTGGAGCATGGTTGTTCTAGCAGTTACTTTTGTCAACAAATGACAGAATGAAGTTCTTATTATTTGTCATCGAGTAGGGTTTTGGGGAATTTTGTTCCTTTTTCTGTTGTATTGATGAAACATTTGTGTTTTCTAATAGCTTTTGTTTTTAGTTTCAGTTCTCTCCTTGTTTTTAATATTACATCAATATTTGCATTAGTTGCAGCTGGAGGAGAAGTTGCAGAAAATGAATATAAGCAACACGTGGCTCACACTTGCCCGAAACTTGATCATTCAGAATTACACAAAATTTTGGCTGATTACCAACTTATTCTTTCTCAATTCGGGGTATGATTCGTTTACTTAATTCTCTGCACGTTAGAATACTTTCAAGTTTCAAATAAGTGTATCCACGACATTGAATTTGGAATATAATCTTTAAGGTGGAATATGATGCTTGATAATTTCCTGTGTTCGTTAAGACTTTGAATTTAATTTACTAGGTAACGGCTTGCATGTGTCCTTCTTAAAGCTTCCTTATGAAGTATTCACACATTGAATTCTATAGGTCCAGGCAAATGAGGTTTGGATTCAAGCAGATAATCTTGAGCAAGGGATTGTTGACATTATTGCTGCATATGATGTTAAATGGCTCGTTATGGGAGCTGCTGCTGATGAATATTATACCGAGTATGAAAACTGTCATCCTCTGTTATGCTGCAGTTGTTTTTACTTGAGTAACTTTATAACAAATCTGAATTGTATAGCACACAAACAATCTATAAGAAATGTCTTAAGACCTGTTGCTTATAAACCATTCTACACGGGAATGAATAATAAGTATCTTAAATTTTGATAGCTTCTTGTGACCTTTGTATATTAACATTTTAATGTTATCTTTACTATAAAGACTGATGCGAAACAGTTCTACTTCTTCATTCCTGTACGAATACCGAAACTTAAATGGCTATCTGTTTGAGTTTTTTGATGAGTGATAGCAAAGGTAAGAGATCTGCCTTCACTTTATTAACTATTTATTGGTTTTGCATTTGTAGGAGACTTGTGGAACTAAAGTCCAAGAAAGCATCTTTTGTTTGCCAACAAGCAGAACTTTTTTGTCATATTTGGTTTATTTGCAATGGCCATCTTATATATACCAGGTAATCTTGGAATGAATAAGCTGACTTAGGACTATTGCTCTCGTTTTGAACCAATAGACCCAATCTTGGTTCACAAGTTGATCCAATCATGAAATGCATTTTTTACTTTTAGGCTTATCTAGGCACATAAAAGGTCTCTCCCACAAATTCTGTAGCCAAAAAGAGGAGAAGGAAAAAGACAATTAGGATAAATCTTTCACATAATTGTAAAAATTTTCAATCTTTACAATTCAATTGTCTTCTCTACTTTCTTTTTTGAAGACATTTTCAATCTTTAGAATTTGGATACTGGATATCTTCAGTGCTTAGGGAGTAACTGCCTGCCGTCATGATCCTGGTACTTCAATTTGTAAGTGGCAATGTGGCATAAGTTATACCCATTGATGTTTATGATAATGCTCTAAAATTGCCTTGTCAGTGTCAACTGTCCCATCTGAATGGCTTTTTCATTTTCATCTTTAGTATTTTGTGCTTGTTGTATCTGTAACTGTCCTCTGGTAGATTCTAACCAAACGAGCACATTAAAATGGGGGTGACAGGAACAGAAAGTCTGAGATAGAAAATTCTTCTTCTTTGCTTCTACTAGAATCAGTTAGTGGAACTGGAGAGCCTCAGCACTTTAGTTCAGAGTCAATTGATTGGCTGAGATATCTAGGTTGGCTCACTAACTGATATGTTTTTCTTACGTAAGAATAATCTGTTCAAGTTTGGCTCTGCTCTCTAAATAACTGCGAGATGAGTAACCGTATTGAAGAGCTTTGCAGATGTAGAGGAAGACGCTAATGAAGTGGAAGATATATCAAGAAAGTTGGATTCCCAATGTTCAGTAAGTTCATGTTCTAACAGTGCTGTTGGTGCTTCAAGTTCAATCCCCTTGCTGACATGCGAGGTGAGAGAAGATTGTTTAACTTTGGTCTCTGCCTGCAATTCTCTGGATGACTCTGTCATGTTTAACAAATTTAAAATAGTTTTTCCTTATTATTCTTCTTGGATATTGTACTGTTTCAACATTAAACCCACATGTTTCTAGACCCTTATCTGAACTAATATAGAAGCTAATAATGCAAGGTCTGGAACTATAATATCGCTAACAGTTGGTAGTGGTATTCATGTGAATCTCACCTGATACTGGACCAGATGCTACATTTTTATTTTCTATAAATATAAATAAAATTTCAGGAAAGGGATTTGTTTCCTAAAGAATATGTTATTCTCTGTGTCCTTAAAGATGTATCTTTGCCAAATAATAACAACATGCTTTCCAACTTAAATAGTTTGATTCATGTGTCATTGCACATTGGGTTGCAGGAGTGGAAAGATCAAGACCAAGCGCTTGGTGGAGTTGTTGATGGTCTTAAACAAGCCATTGAGGACAAGTTTGAAGAGGCAATGAATCAGTTGAAGGTGGAAGAAGAAGTTGTGGAGGCTAAATGCAAGGCAACTCCATCTTTATGAAATAATTTTTCTTGTCTCTTTGTATTACGATTTTAACTGATAACTTGGATTCCTAAATTTACGTCTTGGTTTTTAATCTTCAAAAGGAATGATAACAAACCAAAAGGACTAGTCCTTGAAAATTCTCAACTCTAGAGATTAAAATACTCTATGCCACAAAGGCTGTATGATAGGACTTCTAATTAATTACATTTTGATATCTTAATTTTTATCCTATAATAGCTAGGAAGGATATGGCTCGAAACATGTGATTTTACAGATGTCATAACTTTCTCAAGTCCAACAACATGAGGAAACATACATGCTCTCTGAATCCACACCACAAATTCTCAGCTTTAGCTGATTTCGTTCCAGCTTTCTCATGTTGTCCACGTCCCTTTCGACTAAGTCAACTTAAATTTCCACTTAGGACCACCAGTATCTATTTACTGCTGTTTCGATTCAAATGCATGTATGAGAATGCTTCTAGTACGTGTCTCATAGCGTCGTAGGCATATAATGAGTGAAATATGTGATTTGTCTATTTGTTCTCGTGTATTTTATTCTTTTACAGGCAAAAGCATTTCAGAAACTTATATGTCAAGGAGATAAGCCAAAGGAAAGAGATGGAAGAAATGCTGGCAACAGTTAAACAAGAAGTGAAAAGGATAAAGGATGAGCATAATGAATTGACAAAAGAACTTCAGATGGTCCAAGACAAGAAGTTAATGCTAGAGGGCGAAATGGCAGAGTCACAACGTGCGGCGAAGGAGTTGGAGGAGAAGATTATCTCAGCAGTGGAACTTTTGACGAGTTTCAGGGATAAACGAGATAAGCTACGGTCTGAGCATGGGAATGTAGTAAGAGAAATTGAAAAGTTGAAAAGATTGGAAAAAGGGGAGGTAACAAGCTTTCGTCAGGTTGAGCTCCCACTGTTCTCTTTTCTGGATATCATCGAAGCAACCAATGACTTTGATCCATCCTGGAAATTTGCTGAAGGAAAATATGGAAGTATTTATAAAGGGATTCTTCGAAACATGCAAGTTGCCATAAGAATGCTTCCTTATGGTTCCAAGAGTCAAGTGGACTTCTTACGTGAGGTAAATCTTACTCAATATCTATACATTGTTGATATCTAGAACTTGCTCAACTTGTTAAACCAACACTGACCGTTCGGTGCTAGAAGTAGATTGATAAACATATGTGGGCAAAATATTTTCCCAAAATCACTGCTCATAATTTTTCCTTTGGAAAGCCTTTTAGAATTTTTGTGAAGTTCTGTGAGGCCTTACAGCGCAATTCATAACATCAATAACACATTCCAAAGTGATTGATAAAATATGTAAGGCATAAAAATGACATTGGCGTGTGATTTTTGTCAACAACATGTTGGGCCGCAATTTCAGGTCATTAATACGTGCTAGAAGCTCATAAGTATCCTGGTTATTCATGAAAATGACCTTTTATGCATGATAAAAGAGGTTTAGTTGAGAAAAATTAAAATAGCTATTCCTTGTACCCTCTTTTAAAATTAACATTTCCTTTTTGATGATTAATTTTCACCAGGTAGAGATTATTTGCAGGGTGAGGCATCCAAACTTAGCAACACTTGTTGGAATATGTCCAGAATCTAGGTCACTAGTGTATGAGTTTCTCAACAATGGAAGCCTTGAAGATCGCCTTGTCTGCAAAACCAATACTGCTCCTCTTCCATGGAAAATCCGAACATGCATTGCAGCTGACATATGTTCTGCTCTTATCTTCCTTCATTCAAATCAGCCTCGCATTATCCATGGAAATGTGAAACCCAGTAACATTCTACTTGATGCCAACTTTGGGAGCAAGCTTGGAGATTTGGGCATTGTTTCTCTAGTCAATGATCTCAATAACTTGACCATGATATCTAAAAATCCTGATGAAACCTCTGTCTATATGGATCCAGAATATATAGAAACTGGAATGCTTAGACCAGAATTAGATGTCTTCTCCTTTGGAATTATGCTACTAAGACTATTAACTTTTCGACCACTTCAGGGGCTGGTGAAAGATGTCAAATGTGCACTGGAAAATGATAACATAAATACAGTGCTAGACTCTTCTGCTGGGGACTGGCCTCTTGATAAAGCTAAACAGTTGGCGAACTTGGCTTTGAGGTGTTGTGACAGGAACGGGTTGAATCGGCCAGAACTTGCATCAGAAGTTTGGAGGGTTCTTGAGCCAATGAAACTTTCATGTATTGCCTCAGCATCATGTTCGGTCTCAAAGAAGCTTCAGAAGACACCCTCTCATTTTGTCTGTCCCATTTATCAGGTAATAATTTTGTACATTGCTTACACATTTTATGATGGTATGGCTTTATTGTAATTACAAAATCATCATTTGCCTTTGCAATTATTATTTGAAGGTTTAGCTATTTCTTTTTGCCTGCCTTCTGGCTTTCCATAAAAAATAGAAAATAAGGGACTTGTATAATTGGTGGTTGTATCCTCTGTGCCATTTTGTAAATGTATAATTTCCGGAATATTAAATCAGGAAGCTGTTATATCTTAACACCTCATAATTTGAACATGCATGTGATATTTTGTGAAGTTGATTCTCATTTTGAATGTAGATACGTTTGCTTTAACATTTGAAACCCATTAAAATGCTTTTGACAGAAAAAGAAAGCATTTAAACCAAACATAAAAAAGCTAGAAGGGCGTCTGGGCTTAGAAAGCACATCTTTATTCTTACCGACATAAACACAAATTATGTGCTGCTTTTAAAAGCACTTTCACTTGATATCTTACGATAGTTGCTGACTACAGTTTTATGTACGGACATTTTCAGGAAGTCATGGAAGATCCACAGATAGCGGCGGATGGCTTCACCTATGAAGCAGAAGCAATAAAAGGATGGTTTCAAAGTGGCCGGGATACTTCTCCGATGACAAATCTCACGCTTCAACACTGCAATCTGCTTCCGAACTATGCACTTCACAATGCCATTCAAGAGTGGCAGCTACAATTGTGAATATTATGTACATTTTTTCCTCCACACTTGCTTTGCAGATATATATATGATCTTGTCTGATTAGATACAAATTTTACATCAGCTTCTCTATACTAAGCATGTAACTGACACACAACGATGTACAGAACAGAAACTGTTATTTGAAGTGAGAATGGAAAGATAGGTTACTATTTTAGGAGAATAGTTTCGTTACAATCATAGTATTAGTATATAGGTGAAAAGTGTGGAAAATTTATGATAGAAACCCCCAGGGGCGAAGCATCTTGGGAGTTGGATGGGGTTGCAATTCTGTTCAATTTTTTTTTTTAAAATTAATTACATGTATATTTTTAGCGTTAAATATATATTTTATTTGTAGTAATATATTGTGTCTAATTTTTATGTACATATTTTGGTATATATTAATAATATTTAACAAATACATAAATAAAAATAACATGAATTGTAAATAAAATGGTGAAATATATATATATTTTTTTATGTATTCGATAACTATTAGTAACATAAATAAAATTATAGTCATATATTATGTAAAAATTATTCTTAAATGTGATAATCCAAAAAAAAGTTAAAATTTTAAATTCAATATTATAAAAATAAAATTAAAAAAATAAATATATGATAAGCTCCATATTAAAACTTTTAAGTTTATGTTTACCATATTTTATTTTAACATAAATTTTAACTTTATTTAATATTATATTATTTGACATTTTATTTTAATAATCTTTTAGAATTTATTTGTATAAAATTTTTATTATTATCAATCTTATATTATTTATAAACATATATTTTTAAACATGGTCTCAATCTTAAAATTTTAAATCATATTTACTTTTACATTTTAAATTATATATGTATTTGTCTATATTTTTTAGTTAATAAATTTATTTTATTTATAAATGATACTATTATTTATTAGCTTATTATATTTTTGTTTAATTTTTTTTATAAGTTAATTATAATGTGTTAACTCTATATTTTTTGAGTACTAACTATATGTTTATATTATAATATGACATAAAAAATTTAGTATATAATTAAATATAGTCTACTGTAATTCTTATTAATTTTTTATTTTGTATAAAAAAAATGTAACCCCACTTATATTTTTTTTTATCTCCCTTAGGATTTTATTTTCACTTAATGGTTTGAAGTTAAGATTTACTCCATCTTTATAGTATGTTAATATGGTAGAGTTTTCAAACAATATCTTGAAGGATTATGATCATTGCTTGTCCTTTAAGCTATGTATTTTTAATATATGAGTTAAATATTACTTATTAATTTATATATTTATCAAATATATTGGACGTAAAAATAGATGATAGAGATTTAAAAATAACTACAAATGAATATACAAAATAGAAAAAAAAAAAAAAAAAAAAAAAGCAGAGGATACTAATACTCTACTGGAAACTCTTTTTTTCTTCATATAAAACTACCAAAATAATATTTATGTTTTTTTATATCTTTGTCTAAATATAAACTAATTAGTTAAAACCAAAATCTAAACAAAAACTAGAGTCTTGAGAATTTTAAATGCAGCTTAAATTTTCAAATAAATTTAAAATTTATGCAATTATTTTTAAATCATGAACTAAAAAGCGGAATATAACACCTTTTAACGCAAATTTTAAAAAAATTAAGGAGTTTATTATTATTATTATTATTTTAGGTAATAAACAAAGGTCAAAGATGAGCCTAGTCCAAGTGACATCAAGCCCGATCTAAGGCTCAGTGAACCAACATGAATCTTTGGGCTCGAGGCATCTCTTTGGTCCCTATTTGGGCCTTTTTCAGCTCATGGCTTCGCATGTGCTAAATAGAAAATACTATACACTACCATATATCATAAATGGTTATTTTTGTTTTTTAATTTTCTAATAGGGATTTTGTCTAAAATGGGCAAATCTCATAGCTTAGTTTAGAAATGGGCAGATTTGTGTTAAACTTTACAAATGGGCAAATTAAAATTGGTTCTTCCAGTTGCCGGTTCCCACCTCTTATTTCCCACCAAAGTTTATTTCTCCCTCCTTCTTTACGCACTCTTCATTTTTTCCTCTTTCTTCATCTTCTTCCTCTTCCTCTTCCTGTTCCTCTTCCTTCATCTTCTTCTTCCCCTTCATCTTCTTCTTCTTCCTCTTCTTCAGAGAACACGTGGGTAATTTAACAGAAAAACGCCTCACATTTCTTGCACAAGTTGATGCTAATCAAATTGCACTGTTCATCATCTTCTTCAAGTTATCTGGCATACCAGAGATATAGACTATTGAATTAACAACATGCAAAAAATATTTGATTGGTTTAAATTCAACGAAGGAGAGGTCTTCATATAGACTATTGAATTTTAAATGAGCCAAATTTACGCAGCTCATACAAATATAATAGTGCTTACAATTTGCGTCACTATCTAACATTGAAAATCAGCTGCAAGAGGAAGAATAAGACTATATAAAAGAACTATCAATTGCAAAATATTCTCCAACTAATTTACCATTTAATTGGAATTTATATTATTCAGATTATACGTGCTAATCAAATTTAACCAGCATTGCACGATTCATCATCTTCTTCAAGTTGCATTGCATTGTGGTATATCTGTGGTATATCTCGATATACCTTGGTATACCAAGGTATATCTGTGGTATATCTCGATATACCTTGGTATACCAAGGTATATCTGTGGTATATCTATGGTATATCTGTGGTATATCTCGATATACCTTGGTATACCAAGGTATATCTCTGGTATATCTGTGGTATATCTCGATATACCTTGGTATACCAAGGTATATCTCTGGTATATCTCGATATACCTTGGTATACCAAGGTATATCTCTGGTATATCTGTGGTATATCTCGATATACCTTGGTATACCAAGGTATATCTGTGGTATATCTCGATATACCTTGGTATACCAAGGTATATCTCTGGTATATCTGTGGTATATCTCGATATACCTTGGTATACCAAGGTATATCTGTGGTATATCTCGATATACCTTGGTATACCAAGGTATATCTCTGGCATATCTGTGGTATATCTCAATATACCTTGGTATACCAAGGTATATCTCTGGTATATCTGTGGTATATCTCGATATACCTTGGTATACCAAGGTATATCTGTGGTATATCTCGATATACCTTGGTATACCAAGGTATATCTGTGGTATATCTCGATATACCTTGGTATACCAAGGTATATCTCTGGTATATCTATGGTATATCTCGATATACCTTGGTATACCAAGGTATATCTCTGGTATATCTCGATATACCTTGGTATACCAAGGTATATCTGTGGTATATCTCGATATACCATGGTATACCAAGGTATATCTGTGGTATATCTCGATATACCTTGGTATACCAAGGTATATCTTTGGTATATCTCGATATACCTTGGTATATCTCGATATACCATGGTATATCTTTGGTATATCTCAATATACCAGGGTATACCAAGGTATATCTTTGGTATATCTCGATATACCTTGGTATATCTGTGGTATATCTCGATATACCATGGTATATCTGGTATTTTTCTGATATATCTCGATATACCAGGATATATCTGGTATATCTTTGGTATATTTGTGGTATATCTCTGGTATATCTTGAAGAAGATGATGAACAGTGCAATGTTGTTAATTCAAAGTTCAAACCTTTATTAAATTACAAAATATATTTGTTGTTTTGAACCTAACAATTGAGGATTTTATATTTGAAAACGTTTGTTGGTTTTACTTTGAACATATGTAACTCTCTTGAACAAAATGTCAAATACAAAGTCTACAGACATTTTACTTCAGACCTTGATTTTATCAAATTCTGTTCAATGTCGAGGACGAGAAAGAGGAAGACGAAGAGATAATTGAGGAAGACAAAGAGGAAGACAAAGAGAGAATTGAGGAAGAGAAAGACGAAGACGAAGACGAAGACGAAGAGGAAAGAGGAAGACCTGTTAACTTAAAAGTTTCAGGTTCTAAGTCAAAAGTTGCCCATTTCTAAACTAAAACTTAAATGAGCCTTTTTTTAAACTATTCTATACGATTTGCCTATTTTAGACAAAAACCCTTTCTAATAAATTGTTAAAGAGGGTTCTGCAATTTCCATCTGCGCCTTTATATTTTCTTCGTAGTCTCTGTGTATAAACTTTTTAACATGTAACGTACTCTCCTGCCGGAACTCAGTTTTTTTCTTTTCTGCTTCTGCCGATCATCTCACATTTCTCGGCGATTTTCTTTTCCGCCAATCAGTCCGTTCTCTTTACTGTCGATTACAAATCCGTTAGATCGCTTTCGATTTTCCATCTTCACGAGCTAGTCACCCCACTCTGTTGCCTCCACTGGTACAAGAACCGAATAACTTATTCTTCTGTAATATATACTTATGATTATGTTCATGTAGCATCACATATTAATCTCGGATCACGTGTTTCGCAACCATAGCAAGTTTTGTTTTCTGAATTGCATAAGGTTTTCACTTATTTGTTTTCCTAAATTTGGTTCGGTTGTGGCAGCTGGCAAAGCTGTGTTGGTAGTAACTAAAACATTAGAAATATTAATTTGGTGTTATTTTTATTTTTGTTATTGATAATGGCGTGGTAAGTACTTTTGTTTGGCTTTATTAGATGTGTTTGTTTTATGGTTGAGATCGTGGATTAAAAGGCATTTATACTTTAATTTTTTTCCTTGAAGATCGCATAAATTTATTGATTTTTTTAGAAATTTTGCATAATTCTAGTTTTTTGTACTCCTAATGAGACCTAATCTCTTTTCTTATTTTTATTCCAAATTTCCAATTTTGGTGTGAAATAAAGCGGTTGCGTCTTTTTCTAAATTCTCATATCAAATGCCTACTTTTTGGCTCGGGTAAAGACGTACACTTGTTTTAAATCTAAAATAATAGTTCACTTTTTCAGTTTTAGTTATCTAGGAGTAAATGTATATTAGTTCTTTGAGCTTCATTTAATTAGAATAAAGTGTTTATAACAGAAACATTAATAATTTACAGCTTTTCTACCTTGGTCAAGGAGATATATGACTATGACTATGAAGAATAGAAAGGAGGGAAAGAGGGAGGGGGACTAAATAATCCCGGCTAATTTAGCTCTTGTTTGATGGTAACAGGTCTTGTATAATAAGCTAAAGCTACTAAACAGCCTGCACTTATTTTATGTTTTTGGGTTCCAGGCAAAGATTTAGCATTGTGCCCCCTGTCCTTTTCTTTTACATCTTTGGTCAGGAACTCAAATTAGTATAGCTATATTTTACCTCTGGCTACGTATGTATAGTCATTTTGAAATTCTTCTCTCTTCTTGTTAGGTCTTAAGTTCATAGAGTAGCATCGTTTTTGCAAACAAATATAGCAAGTAATTTCGATGTACATATATTTTGTGCAGTACTGTTTTTTGAGATGTCCTCTATTTTCTTGGCTTGTAGATGCCAATTGCTAAAATTAAGGCTACAAGTAATTTAGATGCAATGAAATCAGAGGAGGGAAATGATTCTCTTGATACTATCATCAGACAAGCAGTTGGGAAAGAGCCCTTTCTTTCTTTCCCTAGGGCTGGAGAGAGCCCAGTCCAGTTGATCAAATTACTTCATGCCTTAGATCAACAAGGTATGGGCAACCTTTTATTACAAAAAGTTGGAATATAATAGAGGGAAGGAGTTTTTATTGTGAATTGCACGGCCTTAGCCTTGTGAAATTTTGGAAGCCTTTGAACTATTTGAACAGGGTTGGTATGAGTTTTATATTTATCACTAGCTGGGATTTGTTTGTAAGCTTTGCTTGATGCTGATTTTGCTAATTTTGGCAGAAACCTTGGGTTGGCCTTTGCTTTCTCCCCTAAAGGTGCAAATGCAAAAGTGTGACAAGTGTTCTAGAGAATTTAGTTCGCCCATCAACTACAGAAGGCATATACGTGTGCATCATCGCTTGAAGAAGCTTGATAAGGTTTTCTAACCCACTTTTAAATATAATTACAGTTTATTTCTTCCAGGCATATCATCTTGATTTTTTCCATTCTGAAAGCTTTGTAATGCTTGTTTCTTCGTAATGCATATTATTAATTACGTTTCTTGTTACATTGATATTGATTCTTCCTATAATTAGTTGCTCTGTTATGCCTGATATTTTCATATCTTGTAGGATTCTATGAAAAACAGGGTTCTGTTAGGGGCATTTTGGGATACGGTAACTTTCCTTCTTAAACTTGTATATTATTTCCACCCTTTTTGTGCTATCACTTCTGTTCTTAATGTAGCTGACTATTGAAGACACAAAGGAAGTTGTATCTTTCAAGAATGTAACATTAGAGGTAAGTGTCCCCCTCCTCTTTTTCTTTTTTCCTTTTTCTCTTTGCTTCTTGGTACAATACTATCCTATATATTCTTGAACTTTTTGCTATCCTATATATTCTTGTCGCGTTTGGTTGACCTTACCTTCAGCTGTTCTTTCTATTCCTTATTTAACTAAAGTAGTCTTGAAGTTTGTCTATCCTGTGTATTAATTGTTTGTTCTTCTGTCAGAAGTGTTTGATCTGTAGTCCCACTTTCATTCTTCTTCCTATGTTCTTTAATCTCCTTGTCCCCCTTTCTTCAGGAAGTTTCAGGGTCTTCAATTATAAAAGCATTGACAACACTTATCCGAAAACCAGGATTTTCATCTTTGCCACATATATATTTAAATGCTGGGTCTGTTCTCTTGGTAAGAATATTTGATTTCTCTCTTACGTCAGGTTTATTTTTAAAAAAATTCTTGAGGTCTTGGACCACAACTTTTATTTGCTGTATGACATCTGAAATTCTTTCCAGGATATTATCCAAGCTAGGCCTTCTAGGTTCCCAATTTCTTCCCAGGAGTTGTTTTCTATCCTTGATGATGCAAGTGAGAGAACATTTCTCTCCGGATCAGCCTTATCATTGCTGAGATATATTTTTGATGGGGAGGCTGGGAAGATATGTCTTGAATCAAAGAACCTAGTTGCTTGCACCGGCTTCTTGTTGGAAAAAATACTGGTACTTTAAATGTACTGTCATGTGTTTATCTTGCTTGCGTCCATCATCATTCAACTTTCCTCCCCACAAATGTGTGTGATGCAGTATATCTTGGGGAAGTCAATTTCCTTTTGGTAGATTTGGGTTGATGGTTGTAAATATTGGGGTCTTATTAATAACTTGTAGTTATCTTTTTTTCAGATCAAAGCATGGCTTGCTGAAAAGGATGCTGAAGCTATGAGGTTCCAGAAATTGCTAGTTGAGGAAGAAGAAGCTGCTCAGAGAAGGTAGAAAGCATTACCCTAATCGTAACGCTTTCTAATTGAGAAATTCTGGTTTAGCTTTTCTTACTTGAATTGATGACATATTACTTAAGGACTTTCATATACATGTATACTTTTAATAACAGATTAATTATTATGATCTATGGTGACTGGGGAAATGTCATGGACCACAAGACAAAAGATGAAGTAATTCAATTGGTGCACATTTATTTCTGTTCAGATTTCAGATGGTATATTTACTTTAGGGATGTCTAAACAACTTCTTTAGATAAACTAAAAGAAAAAGAAGTAATCCCATTGGTGCACACAGCTATACATTTCTGTTTAGATTGTATATTTACTTTAGAGATATCTAAGCAACATGTTTAGATAAACTTGTCAGATGGTGCTTTGCTTGTCTCAAATATGTTGCTTTGAGTATTGGATCTTCCAGACACTTTAAATCTAAAAGCATTTAATCATCGTGGATTCATTGGTCATCATCAACTGTTTGTGCTGAAATGGTGGCATTTGCTACGTCGATCTGATGGCTACTGGTGTAGTCAGCCTGCAGAAAATCTGGTATTCTATTGGTGTGGCAAAGCAAAATTAGAATTGAGAAAATTCATGTTTTTCTTTCCTGATTTTCATGTTTGTGATAGCCTCCAGTTTAACATCTTCTGGAGTTTGAAGCATTATAAAATTGCCTTTCTATCCAACATGAAGCTACACAGCCCCTTTAGAACCTTCAATGAATAATGTTGCAAAATGCAACCAACCAAACATTGGTTTGTGAGTACGAGAAGTTACTGTGTTATTGCAAACCTTTTCTTATGATTTTTCATAGGCAAGCTGAACTCTTGGAAAGGAAAAGGCAGAAGAAGCTTAGGCAAATAGAACAGAAGGCAAGGGATTGGCAAGGACAGGAGGAGGCTGATGTTAATGACAATGTTGATGAAATACTGGAGACAGTACCGCCAGTAGAATCATGTACTTCTTCAGTGACTTTTGAGCATCACAATACTTTCTCTAATATTGATTGCTCAAATACGGATGAAATTGTGGATACCAAGTCACACTCAGGAGTTGGAGGTGATCACGGCAATTTAGGCACTGCTCTGGATGCTGAAAGACATACTGTGCAAGGAAATGTTTGCCAGCATCTTGTCGCTGGACGGTGGCGAGTACAGAAAAAGTTGCAGCATGCCATTTCCAACAGTTTTCATGCAGTTCAGAGTTCACGCCCATCAAAAGTTGGTGCCACGCAAGACCGTGGAGCTCGCATTGATTTAAGGACTGCTACCACTACTGGCAACAAAGTATGGAGCCGGAAGTATAAACCAGAATCTGATGGTGAGAGCTTGAAAGCCAGAGTAGAAAAAGAGGACCCAAATGAATCTGATCAAATGAAGAAAAGTGAGGTTGTGATTGGTTCCATAACTGTCTCCCTTTCAAATAATAACCAAGAGGGTAATAATATCTCTGAATCATGTCAAGATTGTCTGATAGATCATCAAAGGCCCAATAATAATGCTGAGGATAAGGCAAAAACGTCTGATTCAGTTCAAGTTTGCACAAACAAATCAACGGTTAAGTTTTGGAGGCCCATAAAACACAATAGAGTCAAAGGTCCAATGCCAGTTCCGGACAACAATAGAGTATCCAGAAGTGAAGGTATCGAAGAAGACCATGGAGAATCCCTGGATGGTGAGAGTTGTCCAATTTTGCATGGCATGAACTCTTATGATGATGGAATAGCGAACTGTTTCATGAATCCTAATGGAACTGGAAGATTCTCTAGCCATTCTGCAAAAGCTTTTCTTGCACAGAGTAAGCCAATTTTCATAGTGTATTTCTTTCCTACCTTCCTTGGCACAAATATAGTTTTATGACCCATCTGAAACTGCTGCTCCTTTGGTCATAAAGTGATTTAAATAGGCCAAATCACTTCTAATGTTGTTTGGAAAATCTCCTGGTTTTATAATTTTGAGAAACACTTGCTGCTTTAGAGAATTAATATTTTTGAGAAATTGGTTTTGTAGTTTAGTTCCTTTGGGATGCACGCTTTATTTTTTAAAATAATTACTAAAATACTATTCAAAATCAGTTTTAATAATTTTATACTAAACACCTAAATGTGTTTCTTCAAACCACTTCATTTCAAATCACATCGTTTGAAACCACTTGTTGGAAAAGCACATTTAAATGTGCCCTTATTCTTGAAATGCCTCGATCTTTATGTAGGATGGAAGGAGGCTTTTGCAACAGAATACGTCAAACTGGTTCTATCCCGTAATCTGAACATGTAGACTCTTTGAAGCTTCAAAATGGAAGCGAAGAAACGAAATCTCATTCATCAAAGTTAGAAAATCGCACTATTCTAAAAAATGCAGAGTACCAGGTGGTAAATGTCAAGTCTCTTGAGCTTCCAACTGCTGAAGCTGTTAGAGTCAAGTCCAGAAATATGCCTGAAAAGGGTTTCAAGTATATTCCTAAACCGAGAACTCCTATCTAGGAACGCAAAAGAAACTTCTTTTTTACCTTTTCTTTTTATTTATACAAATGTGCACAGCCACCAAGTCTGTAAGTCAAAAGGTTTCGCCGGAATATTTTTTAACATTTCCATACTTTTTAACTTGTGTTGTCTGAACTGTCAAAATATTGAGTAATGACTAGTGAGTTTGTTCTCCTTTTCTTTTGGTTACTGCCAAATTTTTATTTTTTTTTGGTAATAAGTTTGCTGTTTAGTTGTTGAAGAGGTCACCTTACATCAAACTCTTGTACAAGTCCCTCAAATACCAACTCAAGCTTCAAAATGGGTGAAAGCTTAATGGAAAACAAATGATAATAGATGTCCAAGCAGTAAGAGAAAGCTATTACCATTTTATTTTTATTCTCATGGACGATGGATTATCAGATAAAGGAAGAACATGTAGTTATGTAGATTCGGTTTGGTTTGGATGAGACTCCACATTGTATTATATCTCGCTCAACCCGAACCTGTACGTCAACGTCAACGACTACGTTTACAAAGAGGAATGGAATGGAGAGAAAAGTGAGTTATGTTTGTATGGTGGTAGCTGAATAAGGACTCAGCAAAATCAATGACTACTCTGATTGTTCGACTCCACCCCGTAGTTATCTTCTTAGGATTATGAAATTATTATTAACCCTTCTTATAAAATTGATATTATTAACGATCCTCATGTATTAAATTTATTTTTTTCCACTTAAAATTTTGGATTGTAGTTTTCTTTTTACAAGAAACGGGCACGTTAATGAATTCATCTTGATTCCTCATTTTTATAAAAATAGAAAATTTTAGTCATAATGAAATGAAGGACCTAATAACATGGGACAAGCAAATTGTATTGTACGTAAAACAGTATAGTGTATACATACAACCATATAAAATTGTTGTACATGTATTTATGGATCAAAATCATAAAAATAGTTTATTTATTCCACTAAACTTTGGGAATTGGGGTCACATGCACTGCCATTTACTCTCAGATCCTCTCTTCGCTCTGAGCTTAAAAACAGCAGAGTTTTCATATAAGATAGTTTTGCCATGTCATATAATGAAGCAGAAGATTATAAGGAACTTGTTTAGCTCTTCATTTCCTCCCAACCACGTTTCTTTGACAACTGAAGTCCCCTTCTTCCTCCCAGCCACGTCTTCTATATCTCATTCTCAACCTGCCACTTGTCCACCATCTCAACCTCATCTTCCCTTTTGTGTTTGTTTAGTCCTTTTTTCTTTCCACCGTTACCACATTTCTCTCTTCCTCCTCCAAAATCTACTACCTCAAATTTTCTTTTTGACTCTTTCAGTTAAAGAAAATCCTAAACCAACATTCCAAAACTCCTTTTTCTCTGTTTTCAAGTGAATCACAATTCGCACCTTTCATTCCTTCACTTGGACACACCCCCCCCCCAAAAAAAAAAAAAAGCAAAAAAAAAAAATTCTTCACAACTTCCTTACAAGCAGAATTGAACACAAACCTTTAAAATGTCAGGTGGAGTTGGTCCAATTTGCAATGACATAGACCTCCCAAAAGAACAAGAACAACAATTCAAAGAACAAGAAGATCCAAATTCCTTAAAAACCAAAAATAGTACTAACCCCACCCAGAATTCAAGCTCAAATGCCAAACAAAAAAGTGGGTTTCTCTCCTTTAGGCAACTAAATTGCCTAGCTGTGATCATAGTCCTCTCAACTAGTGGACTTGTAACTCTTGAAGATTTTGCTTTTGTCTTATTTTCTTTCTTTTACATGTACTTTATCTCTAAATTCTCTTTCCCTTCTCTTAATAACCCACCAAAAGAACCCACAGTTTATGACCCCAAAAATAAGCTTCTTGGTCTCTATGCTTTAACAGGAGCAATAATAGGACTTTATCTTCCTATAGCTTATATTTTAGAGGGTATTATTGAAGGTGATAAACAAGGAGTTCAAGCAGCTGCCCCACACGTGTTTTTTCTAGCTAGTCAAGTTTTTATGGAAGGTGTGGCCTTTTCTCAGGGATTTTCAACTCCAATTGTTGTTTTTGTGCCCGTTTGTTATAATGCCAGGAGGATTTTTACTTTAATGGAATGGCTTAAAACAGAGTTTTATAAAGTAGATGGAGATTTTGAAGGGTCTCAAAGAAGACTTTTTGTTGGGAGAGTTCTTGCTGTGGTTAATATGGCTTTTTGGAGCTTTAATCTTTTTGGGTTTTTGCTTCCTGTTTATCTTCCTAAAGCTTTCAAAATGTATTACTCTGGTGATAGCAAGTTGAAGGATTGAAGACTACATATAATATAAGGAAGCAATTTCTCTGTTTTTTTTTAAATAAAGTCTTAAGAGGTGTACTATGTCATGTTTTCTATCAATGATAGTATTAGACCGACGACCCAAAAAAAAAAAAAATTTCATTTGACTTTCCATTATTGTTTCAATTCTCTCTTGAATCTTGATTTAAGTTTTTTACTCTGTATGTCAGTTTCGAGTCATATGAAGTTGTGTTTTTCTTTTTGTCTTGCTAATTCAACTCTGGGTATTTTTGTCCGTAACACTTTTACTTCTGACTCAAGAAATCGCCTTAAAACCAAATGAGGAAAAAAATTATAGTTAGTACTTTTAAGTTCCATAAAGCACATAGGTTGGTTCATTTGGTATTCTAATGTATTGAATCCTTATAGGCTATTTGTGATGACTTCTTTGGAGGGAGCTTTAATTCCTCTTTCATTAATATAAAATATTATTGACTCGGTGAAAAAAAATCTATATACGCAATAGTATCGGCACCTTCCTCATTCTACGAACAACAAAGTGAAGAAGTAGAGCATAAACAACAATACAAAATCAAGTTTTTAAAGACGAGAAAAATAAAAAATGATTGAAGTTAGTTCACGGAGTAAAATGCATTTTGTGCGGGAAAAAAGGGTAAGATGCAATAAAAGAAATTCTTCAAATAACTTTTCTTATAATGAGTTCATCGATATGAACATGTACAACAACAGTAAAAGGTCCAATCAGGATATACTTCTAATAAGACTTGGAAGTTTAAGTAAATCTGCCAGACTTGAATAGATCGCAAGCCATGTACAAGGGAGGGGGCTTCATGGGATTCAGATATTCAACATAAACAAATCAAAGATTGTGTTCAGTGTGCCATTATTCAATTCACTACAACGTTGCTACTTACAACTTCTCACAAAACTTTTAAGGAAAAGCCAATTTGTGGCTTAAAAGAAAACTGAAATATAAATGATTTTTTTTTTAAATCAACAAGTCAAGAAAAAAAATACAAAAGCCGGAAAATAACCACAGCTAAAGGTAACAAACAAGCAGCAAACATCCAGACAAGTGAGCACATTATGCTGCGCTTAGATCATCATCTTTTGCCCCCTTTCCAAATCTCTATTTCCTTTTCTTTGACGTACAAAGACGCGTATGGAATGAAAAAGCAAGTTGGTGATTTGATAGAGCAAATAAATATGCCCACATTTCGTATGTGCACCAAACACTATCAACTTTTCTACTTCTGCAGCAGCAAACCCTGCGCTTGTGTCATTCGCAATCTACTCAAAGCAGCTGCTGGACACTTTTAGAAATGGAAACTCTTCCATGCATTTAATTATCTCCGCCCAAAATCTGCACATGAAATTAATACTCATATCAATTCCAATTAAAACAGAGTCAAAACTCTCTTTCTCTCCCCACTTCCCCGTTCCAAGTCGCATGTCACATACATAAACCACACACCAAGTACCATTTGATCTACAAAGATTGTGTATGTGAGAGAGAGAGAGTGTGTGTATCTCCCCCAACCATCCTCCCAAAAAACACACACAAGTGTAAACAGGGTGATAGAAAATAATGAATATGAAAGCTATAACATTGTCTCCTCTGAAAGAAATGGCATACACATTCAATTGATGGATCAATGAACTAAAAGAGTGGCCACTACTTTGTTGATAGAGGCAAAGGCGTATCAACTTTTGACAACTAAGAAACATACCTGTATATCTATGTGTTGAACCAATGTCATTTATTGATATGGGTACAGGCCTTCTTTCCTGCCCCAAAGATAATATTTCCTGCATTCTTTCTGGCCAATCTGAATTTAATCTACGAGCAAAATCCTCTACTTCCCTGCATAAAAGGATGCAACTGAGATTTCTGAGATAATGATTAAAGTAATTACTATTTAAACAAACAAAAGAAGCTAATTTGTTTCCTTTCCGGGAAAGGAAGGTCAAATTGGCATAAGTAGATAAATGTGGCCCATTAAGGCCAAAAATTTAGGCACAATCACTAGATGACACACAATACGTTCTTTATTTTCACATTATCTTTCCTCAACTAAGACTTTAATAAAGTGAATAAAATGTTTCAAATTTAGTCTTCCTTTTACCTGTCAAGTTCCTCCTTCATAGCAGGATCTAAATCGTCATCAATGTCACCATCATCAAACTCAAGCTTGGGTGAAAAGGCAACAGTTGCAGATCCATGCAACTTAGAAGTTTTAGAGGGAGAGGGCGTATTTTTAGCCTCACCGTCATGGCAAGCAGGAGAAAAGGCATCCAACTCCTAAGACAAGGCAAAAGAAAAGAACATCTAAAAAAAACTTAAAATACATAAAAACATCAAACACAAATTTGAAAGTGAAGATATGCCAACCTTGTCATGGTTTCCATTCATGATGTCTGAAGAAGAATCTTTTAATTGCTCCTTTCTTCTCCGGTTTTTCTTTTTGTTTTTATTGGCTCTAACTCCCTTTGAATCTGTAAAGCGAAAAAGGTAACATACGCCTGAAGAGTATAAATACCAAGATAGGCAACAATGGATACTAGTTTGACCTATTCCAGTCAGGTGATGTTCATATCTTTAATGCTTCATAAAGTACCACTAGAATAATGCGTTTTAAACTAAAAAAGAATATACATTAGCTACTATAAACAGCCATATACCAACAATTAACACCTAGAAGATTGTCACTTTTTCATATTTATATTATAGCTATTAAAGATATTACCAAATGCACAGCCTACTATCAATTTGGAGTCCACATATAAACTATTTGGGGAGGGCGGGAAAGAAAAAAAGAAACTAGGTATCTATGCAGTACCACTATCACCACCGTTTATAAATGTCAAAAGATCTTCGACCGAACGCTCATCTACACGCTCCTCCTCAACCTCAACATTCTGGAAAACATGAAATATATAATCTTCGTCAATACAAACATTCATTTGCAAGTTTCTGTTGTCAAATTACGCATGCATATTATAAGAATTCGTTTGCATTTTATAATTCAAAATACAGAGATACCACACAAAACTGCAATCAAGATAAAGTACTCGTACTTTTCAAGATAAAGTAAGCACCTTCAGCTTTTCTCTCTCTTTTAGCTCTTTCCTCTTTCTTGCATATAATCGATTAAGAAGACGAATGCGTGGATCGTCACTTATGTTTCTCAAGGGTTCCAACTTCTCCTCCTGAGCCAAACAATGGATATGAAAATCACACACTGCAAGAATAAGAACCATTTAATTTTTTTGCCAGCAACACAAACCTCTGTGAGGTCGTCAGGTAAGTGAAAAGTCTCGCGAATCTCCTCCGGTGTTTTTCCTTCAATAATTCGAGCAAGTGCTCTACTGGTAAGGTCAACCAGCGGCTTCAATTGGAGGCTGTCAGCAGCTGATGTCAACTCACATAGCCTTTTCGTGTCCATTCGAATAAATTTCTCGTCAAAAGTTTTACGTTCCTGCATAAAAGCATTCTTGACTGTGTCAGCAGAAACATGTGCAAACTAATCACTTTCCTACTGCACCACAACACTATTATATATACTGTGATAAAAATTATAAGAAAGAGAAAAAGAACCATGAAAGTTCCCAAGAGAATGAGAAGGTTTGAAATTGCATTAGCTAATATGCAATAAATTCAGCATCTTCCATTCAAGTTGAAAAACAAACAAAAAAGACATAATGGTGAAGAAATATAGTATACCTTATTAGAACGGCCAGGTACTTGATGAAATCGGCAATAGTCAAGTATTGAACCCAAGATGGCGGGGTTGACCCTAGGAGGAAGTGAGATGGCATAGTTTTTGGAAGATCCCATGCCTGTCTGGAGTATTTCTCGACATATCATAGGGCAAAACATAGCAACCTCCTCTTCTACTTGTTGAATTGAACCATCAGCAGTTTGAAGCCAGATGTAAGACTTCATCTAGTATGCATAGAAAAACAGAAGCAAGGAGTCAAAAATATGAACATAATCACAGAAACAAGGAATTAATATATTTTAAACATCACATATTCCCAATCTCAAACCCCAATGTTCCTGAAAGATTCAAATTTTGTCACTTTGGGAAAAAATACAATCAAAGATGTGATGGCACTACGCATACCACATGACTTATTTTTGGTAATAAGAAAACCATTAAAATGTTATGATAATACAAGCATAAGTACTATATGCAATGGGGAACTCAAAAGCAAGGTCAACAGCTAGTTCACAAAAAAAAAAAAAAAAAAAAAAACTAGCTAAATTTGATGGCGGGCCAAACAAGAGTACTCTGTCGAATCTTTCATCATTAAGACCAAAGTGAAATGTTCAAAGATTCACAATTGTATGGTGCCACATATAAAGGGTCCTCGGTAAGCTACTAAGCTGATCTAGTTAGACTTTACAATTATGAGAGCTGGTTTTGTTTTGTAAGTCTCTTAAGTGGTAGCTAAGATTTTTTTGTCAAGGCCAAAACCTCCTATAAGTAGACTAGATAATGTTCAATAAGCTTGTTTATGGAAACTTCATGTCCTACTCTAGTGGCACAAACATATATTTTTAAATAACTCCAGGATAAAAAATTAAAAAAACCTCCAGAGATAAAAAGAAACTATCTCCATCACAAGATTTTAAGAGAAGGGAAGCTTTCAAGATAGTAACAAAACATACCTCAGGTTTGACCACCGCCATGACACCCTCTGACATTTGATAACAACGACAATGCTAAAACTTATTACGCATAATGGCTAAATGAACAGCCTAGCAATGCTTCCCAAAAGAACATGATATTGGATACCAACAACCACTCCTATAAGAACTTCAGTTTTTTAGAGCACGAAAATATAAAGGGAATCGAAACCTTAAACCTGAAATTTACCAAGAATAGCTATCAATAATTTGAAACTATGAAAGAGAATATAACAATAAACAAACAGAAACAATAATAACAGGAACTTGTGTTTATGTTTTACTTGGGACAAGCAAAATATTAAGTTTAGGGGTGTGATAACTCTATGAAAATAAAGTTATTATATACTTTTTAAACTTAATATAACTTGTTTAATTGAATAAATAATATTTTTGGGGTTAAAATATTAAAATAAGATAAGTTTTGGGTTAAATAGTAAAAATAAATGAAAATATAACTTTGGAAATTTTCTAAAATTTTTAGGAATTTTTTAATGCAGATGGATGCATATAGAAGTATCCAGAATATCCTTAGAAATATCCAGACACACGTGGATGCCAACTGGGAGCCACGCAAGCCACATCAGCAAATCACGGAGCGTCAGGTGTCAAAGCGTCCCAATCAGCGTGCCACGTGTTAGCACGGCGTTCATTTCAAAAAATGCCAAACACTCAGCACGTCAAGCCATGCAAGCAAAGCCAGCGAATCATAGAGCGCCGTGTGGCACCAGCTCAGCAATCCATTCTGCACTAGCCTCTCATAGAGGGCCACGTGTCGTGCGCACACAGCCCTTGTGTTTCTCCGTGGCATGTGTCGCTCTCTTGTTCGCTCTGCCATTTTTAAGTGCCAAATGTTGTCTTCTAATTGGGCATCACCTATTTTTTAAATTATTTTCATCAAACCATAGATTTAAAAGCTAATTGAACGATCCAGATTTCATCTAAGATATTTTTCAAGGATTTTAGCCTAAACACAACACCAATTTTGGACATAATAATTTTTTAGAGTTTTTCACCATTTTTGAGCAAGAGACAAGGGTTTTGAGATTTTTGGATCAAAAAGAGGCAACTTGGGAGCATTTTTGAAGAGATTTTACACAACAATTTCACTATTCAACTCTTCCAAGAGTAGTATGGAGTAAATATTTTATTCTAGGATTTTAATGGAACCCATTTTATGAACATGATTATTTAATGTTTATTTAATATTATTAAAGTATTTTGATTATCTAATTTAATGTACTTAATGCTCTTAATTAAATTGGCAATTTATTTAGTGATTTGTTAATTTTATGTGCAATTGAAAAATTGATATGAAATTGTAAACATGCATTAAATTGGCATGTGTAATGAGAAAAAAAATTCATTATTTTGTATGTAATCACTTTTAAAATCTAGGTGTTTAGTGACCCATGTATGCTTAGATGGCCATAGACATGTAGGATAGGTTTATATGGATTAGGATTAACATGACCATAGACATGTGGCTGATAAAATCTATACATTTTAGTTACTATTAATGAGACATTAAAATTTATGGGAGTAGAATGGGAGAAGTTGAATTCCTAAATTTTTCTTCATTGTGTAGTAGATCTAATTTTTTTTTTTATTTCTTTAATTAATTTAGTTTCATTATTTTAGTTTGTCACTCATTTTTTATAGTTCAAATAGAAAGATAAAGTATATATTCGGTACTTAGTCCTAATACACGCCTTAATAAGTTCCTCATGGGTACGACAACTCCGTTCTTAAAAATACTTATCACTTGTACACAACCCGTGTACTTGCGGATTTTGTGCCATTGAGTGAGGATTTGATGAGAGCTGAGCTATCATATGTTGGCAATAGATCTGGCTAGTGAAGAGCCACATCTTTTTTAGAGAGTTTCTCTCAAAGTTGAGTTGCTGTGTGTTGGCTATTAATTACAAGGATGCAACATGTTCCATAGGTAAGAAGCCTCTATGTTGATGTGCCGTGTGTCGACTGGGTGTTGCGAGGTCACAACTTATATGCATAGGGTTAAAACAACACACCTAAATCAATTTTTCATTGCTTTGAAAGAACTGTAAAAAGGCATTAAGTAGGAGTAGATGGTCGTAGTAATCACTAAAAAGCTGAAACCATGTTATCAAGCTCATTTCTTCATTTAAAACAAGAAACTCAAATAAGGTGATATTTCTTTGACCCTCCTCATCCGATGTCACCCTCTCTTAGAAGGGCACTTACTAAAGAAATCCAAAATAGTATGCTTTTCTATATTAGTTGTTGTTTGCTCATTATTTATCCTTTCACGTTCTTATTTTACTCTCTCTGTAATCAAACAGCCTAATGGTTTTCACTTAAAAATTACCAACCAGCTGATGAATAGAGGGTTTGCCTAAGATTATAGACAGAATTTTCCAAAAATCATACATGAACAATTAAGAGATAAGAAACACGAATCCAATTTACAGTGAATTCTAAAACTTAAAAATTGCAGGATTTCCCATCCTATAAAATGCACTGAAAATTTCATAAATAGAAATTTTGAATGATTCAAAGGTACACAAAGCATCATATCAGATCAATTAACTACCTAACATCATAGTATCATTCAAGGTAGGAAAATCTAAGCATAAAAAATAAATCTGGAACCTTTAATAAAAAACCTTTAAGATACGACAGAGGCAAGTTACATACATTTCTTATTACTAAAAGCCAACCGAGCAGAATATCGAAAACGACAGGCCGATTATCCAAATGTAACCTTAATTTAAATGAGTTTCTTTGATTTTCAGAAATTATTAAACATATCTCCAGAACACGAAAAGGAAATCATTTTGAACGAACAAGCTAATAATCTAAATTTGAGAATCACGAAATGAATACCTTACCTATTACAGAAGAGCGATAAGAGCTGACGGAGAATGGAGAATGGAGAGTGGAGAGTGGAGAGTGGAGAATGGAGAATGGAGAACGGAGAATGGAGAACGGAGAACCGAGAACAGGAAGAGTGTGGACTGTGGAGAGTATTGGCTTAGTGAACGGCGGAAATGGAGCTTTGCGAACGGCAATAGTGCAGAATTCTTACCGGCGGCTTTTGTGTAAGAAAGGGAGATAGTGAAATTAGGGTATGTGGATTTGAATGGATTGGGGCTTTGGTCTTTTTTGATATTTTTTAATGATTTTATTTTGGTATGCACAAGTTTTTTATCTTTTCTTCTTCTTTACTTAGTATGTCCAAATTTTTTTAATTAATTTCTTTTAGTGATTATTTCGAAATATAAAATCTAATTTTTTTTAAAAAAGAATCTCAATTATTATTTTTTTTTAAATTTAGTACATTGTTTAAATGAAGATGACTGCATCTAAATAACTTTTATTTAGATGAATGATTTTTTAGGTGGAAAAACTTGAAGAGAGAGAGGAAATAAAATTTTGTGGTTTTATAAAAATTAAAAACAATTTATTACTAAAATGTGTTATTTTTTAAAATATAATATATTGTTCCAAAAAAAAAAAGGAAAGAAAAAAAAAAGATAATAATAATAATATAATAATATAATATATTATTATTATCCTCAAATCCATGCTTTACTCCCCTTATGGTTTTATTATTTTTAATAATTTTGTTGCTAATTTAAAAAAAAATTTAATTAATCAATTTATGGTCAATTACATTTGTTTTGATAATGTAGGTTGGAACTGTAAAAAAAATAAATAGTCAATTTATGAAGCTAAGACTTTTTATTCTGACATTTTTTTTTGGGTCAAAATTCTGACATTGTTTTTTAAATGATAAAAATTCAACACCCGTATAGTAAACTTCAACACACATTGCGATAGATAGTACCTTGAGATTTCAGCAATAACTTTACAAGATGATTTTATTTTTCATTCGTAATATATTAATGCAATTGAATTACTAAATCTAAATACATGAAATTAAAGCTGAAGCTCATTTTCTATATATTACATGTTGTTGAACCGAAAAAAAAATATTTAAAAATGAAAGCACATACGAACTCAAGCTAAGTACAATATATTATAAGACCTTGAAGTTAAAATTTTATTTTCCCTAAATGATGATGAGAATATACATAAAACAAATTAGGAGAACTGTATACTGTATACAACGTTAAAACACCTGAGCCGGCAAAAAATCTTTCAAGATACAAAATGCACAGAATAACTTTCTAATTCCCATGCCTCCCTTAACCGATGGCCATCAGGGGGGATCTGAGTGGGGCCGGGGGACTTTATATTAAAGTCTACGATAAAATTTTAAATAATGTTTATATATTTTTAAATTCAAAGTTACAAAATTAAATTAAAAAAATAAATATACGATAAATTTTATATTAAATTTTTTAAAATTTATTATATTTTATTTTATATTAAATTTTAATTTTATTTAATATTTTATTATTTGATATTTTATTTTAACAATCTTTTAGAATTTATTTTAAAAAAATTTATTATTATTAGTCATTCTTATATTTTTTATAAACATATATTTTTAAATATAGTCTCAAGTTTAAAATTATAAATTATACTTTACTTTTTACATTTTCATATACTTATTTTAGTTTTAATGTCTATAAATCTTAATGTATTTGATTGAGTTTTTTATTTTATTCATGAATGATACTAATATTTATTAACTTGTTATATTTTTGTTTAATTTTCGTTATAAGTTAATTATAATGTGTTAACTCCCACTAATTTTTTATTTTGTATAAAAAAAAAAAATTTAACCCCTCAATTTTTTTTTTATGGCTCCACCCGGTGGCCATGACTATAAGGAAATGAGGTAAACATTGTTTTGAACCAGAACGCCTGTTCCTTGTCAAACCAAGAGTTTATAGGTTTGAATTGTTAGGTTTAAGGAAATGAGGGTTCGAGTTGTAAGGAGAATACTACAAGTGAGATAAATTACAAATAATAGTTTATCTTTTCTTTTTCTTTTTTCCTTTTTTTCTTCCTGCAAATAACTATTATTTCATGTGTATCTTGAATCAACAATTTCAAGACTAGCAGTTATGATCACCTTCACTACTACAACATTATAGATATTTTAGGTAAAAAGAAGAATTAGTATTCCTATTTTCAATTGATACATATTTAATCCTCATGTTTTAAAAATCCATAACATAATTGAAAAATTTGTAAAAAAACATAATTTTTAAGATACATTTTTTTTTAAATAATTTTAATCTATCTGAATTTTTATATTATAAAATTTTGTATTAAACACACAACATTCTAATCAATTTTGTAATTCTCTTGTACTAATTATAGTTATGGGTGCAAATTTTGAAACAAGAAGGCTAAATATGTATATATATCTCGAAAATAAAGACCATTGCATCCCTTTTATCGAAATAGAAGGACATCTTGAGCGTTATTTTTAACCCATTTATAACTTATAAACCTCGTCTTCTATAACCATGAAATGAAGTATTAAATATATTTTTTATATAAAAAAAAATGTTTTATAAATTAATGCATATATTAATTCAAAGAAACACAAATTGATCTCTTATTAGTAAAGAATATCACAATCACTTTTTATTTTACATCCTTAATTTACATTCAATTAATAATTAATATGTCATTTATTATATATTATAACTTAATACATATAACACTACTCTTTTTTTAATCTATAATAATAATAATAAATTGGAATTGAATGCATCCACACACAATGATAATAATAAGATTACGTAAGTAGAGCTTCTATACTCGACTATTGTATAATATTATAGGGGTGTCTATGGTCCGGTCAGATTCAATTTTTAGCAAAAAAAATAACTAAATTAAACAGAACATATTGCTTTAATCAAACCGAACCAAACTATTTGGCTAATAAAACTATTAAAATCGAACGATCCAATTCAATTTAGTTAACGATTTTTTACAATTTTTATGTTTATTTTTTTATTTTTTTTTCCAAATTTGTTAAAACTTGAAAATAACATAAAGAAAAAAAAATCTTTGTAAACAAATTAATTAATATATACTACAAATATAAATCATATAACATTATAAAAATAATCATAGAATCAATTACAATCTAGAACTAAATATTTTCGCAAATTCTATAATAAAATAAAAATAATACATTAATCCATGAATAATATATTAAAAATAAGTTAGAAAATTAGGATTGCATACTTTGATTATGAAAAAATATATAATTAATATATATTTTTTGATTTTTTTAGAGAATAATATATTAAAAATAATTATAAGTAATGGTTCAGTCTGATTTAAAAACTTGTGTAACCAGGCCAAACCATTTTTAAAACAGTTTGAAGAAACAAAAATTAAACCGGACCGTTTGATTTACAAAACCATTTGGTTCGGTCTGGTTTAATTCAATTTTTTTATTTTAATTAATTTAGTCCAATTTTTAAACACCCCTATAATATTATATAAAAATTTAAAATATTTTAATAAAATAATTTTTTATTATATAATTTATTTAAATCAATATTTAATTTATTTTTATATTTTTATTATATTATTAAAAATAAAAAAATATTTTAGTAAATTTGAAACGAAAGAAAAAATTAAAACACAAAATTTTATAATTAAAAATTACAACAAATAAAATTAAGTAGTCAATACGATTTAAACTCAAACTTAATAGTACAAATTTTTTATTTAATCATACGGTCCAATACTTTGTACATATTGTGCAGTAGTAAATCAAAAGGCCAAAACCTGGTTTTCACCTACGGCATGCAAAAACGCACTAATCGCATAAAAAGCTTATAGCTTAGACGTTCAAAAAATTAATAATAATGAAAAGCTTAGCTACAGATCGTTAAGGTATTAAACTTTTATTCTTGCATATTGCATGAGAAAGGAAAAAAAAACTACAACAACGCACCTATACTTGACTGTTATCTTTTGTATATGCTCTTTCACTTCTCACATTAACCATCTATAAACTATCTCCTTATCTGCATTGCAGTTTGAATCATAATACATTTCAAGGTATTCCTTTCACTTTATCGATCCATCCACCTTAAAAAACGATTGAAGTGGTTTCAGCCAAAAGTTATTTAAAAAGAAACCCATTTGAGAAGAAGAAAAAAACACATTATTTGTGCTAATACTAGGAAGCAAAAATGTGCTTTATGAGCTATGAAAAGCAATTCAAAAAATTTATTGCTGTTGTTTTAAAGTGCTTTTTTACTATTTTACAAGGTTATAGAAGCATAAACAAACAAACCCTAATTTTCTAGATTCTTAACAAATGGGTTAGTGGTTTTCCATTATCAAGGTCTCTGTATGGGGAGGAAGCCATGTACCTCTGTTTGTATCTCAGCTGACCCGTGGCTGCAGAATTTGAAAGAAAGACCAGCTATTCCCAGTTTTAGATTCCTTCCCAGCTACCTTTTCATTGGCCCACCACTCCGAGCTAATGGCTGGCTTCTCTAAGAACTCTGCTTTTGAGCTATCAAAATTGAACTCCTTTGCAGACCCTAGCGTGATAGATCGATGCTTCTGATAGCAATGATCCTCACCTTTATTATCGTTTCTAGACACTCCATTTGGAGTTTTTCCAGCAGACATATCACTAAAATTATCAGCATCTTTTGATATTTCCACTTCATCAACTGAGCATTCTGTTGTTATATCTTTCAATGACGATACACTTCTAATTGATGCTACAGATTTATTTGCAAGGCATCGTGCAACGTCTTCACCAGTTAGCTCAAACGAAACTCTATGATCAACTAGAGTTTCATCTTTTTGGCATCCACTTTCCAAATTAGTGGCAGATGCAACCTCTGATGTCTGGTTATCCGGGAGACTATGGTCTCCAGAGGCAGGAACTAAACCATCCGGTGAGAGTAAACCAGAACAAAACCTAGAACCTTGCCCTGCACCAATTGGGGTCAAAGATCCAGAACCCAAACTAGAAGCCATCCCAGCACCAACTGGGGTCAAAGACCCAGAACCTATTCCATACCCATCAGGTGTAATAGAGCCTGAACCTAGCCTTGAACCAAGCCCCAAGCCTTCAGGAGTTAAAGATCCAGAACTCTGCCTAAAACCCCACTTCCGAGTGATAAAATATTCGAAACCAAGGAGCTTTGGTGGTTCTCCCTGATGGAACTCAAGAATAGGTTGTCTATCGAGAAAAGGAGAAGATGTACCAGAATTAGATATTGCTGATCCCGGTGATACGAGATGGCCCCCAGGGCTTCCTGGATATTGTTGGTAAGGCTGAAATTCACAGTGAGTTAATGAAAACTTCGGATTCATCCACCTGTTTCCATGAGTTTTATCCAGTGAAGATGCCAAAAGCCTAGCAAATGGAACTTCAGGGGATGAAGGCGTTGTTTGTTGCACAGATTCGGGTGGAGGAGTGAAAGGAGCAGTAGAGGGTTCTGTGGTGTAGGTAGAAAATACTGGAGGTGAGACTAACTGAGTTTCATATGCATAAGGACCTATGGCAAAGATTGATGCAGGTCCACCTGGAGAGTAGCCATTGACAGAAAGGGAAGTGAGGGACAACAATCCAGCTGGCGTTTGGGTGGCAGATGGAGGATCAGATTGGAGGAAAGAGGCAGGAGAGGAAGGAGGGGCAATGAATGGTAGTAGAATGGCAGTTGAGTGGTTTACTTGTTCAGCCGTTGGGGCTGAACCTCCTGATTCTGCTGGTTCAGGAACAAGGACAGCATGGCCAATTCGCTTGTTGCTTTTATGAGATCCAAAACACCAGTACAAACTCAAGAAGCATCCCCATCTTTTTTTCTGCAAACAAATGAGAAGAAGATGTCATTCATTAGGGGTCAAGCAATTTACACAAGACAATAGGTATGCTAATATGGAGTCTAAACCTGCTAAAAGTCAAGATATAGATGCATGCACAAAATTTAGCAAATGCAGTGACATATACATGAATAGCAGGAACAAATCACACACCAAAAGCAGGCGATAATAAGAAAATACAGGCCAAAGAAAAGGGCCAAACTTTGACTTTGGCACAATAGTAATATCGGAATTGACAGCGTTCAGTTAATATTTAATATTTTAACACAACTCTTCCAGAACAACTTTGTCCAATTATTCAAATGACTATAGATTTTATACTGAAGCTATAAAATGACACCTGATTCTGCAACACAAGTAATGCTATGTCTCCCACGTATGTTTTGAATACTAATATTCAGAAAATATATGACTAATGCCCCCTAGTTCCCAAGAAATGCATGTGCAATTGTCTCAAATATATCCCAGCTATTGCAAAATTCAGTGATCCTAGACAGTTTTTATGCACTCTATGATTGAGTAGGACATCATGAGAGGACCATCTGTCCACAACTTCTATGATTATGGGTGAAGGATAAGTAAGTGGATAGGAAGGGTAGCATCTCAGTATCTCACATGACTAGTTCTTATGCTAATGACACCCCAAGTCCAGGCTCCAAACTCCTTAAGCTTGAGTAGCCTTTTTTATTATATATATATATATATATATATATATATATATATTTTTTTTTTTTTTTTTTTTTTTTTTCAAGAGAGGTTTATATAGAATATGCTGGTCATTGACAAAGACAGATCTGTCTTCTAGCTCTCCACAAGAGCAAGTCTAGAAATCAACTTGTAGCTCAATGGGTAGTAGCTCAATTGGCTAGTATATCCCCCTCAAAGCAAGATCGAATCCCATCTTCCCCTCCCATTCTCCCAATAATATCACTTAACCAACAAAAAAAGAAAACAAGAGCATGTCCGCAAACCCCATTCATGCATGTGAAACTAAAAGTCCAAACACTCCCTGTAAAGCACGAATCATTAGACAGTACAACTACCAATCAACTTGTATGTTTCATTTCAATTATTGACCATAACTTCATTTCAGTGTGAAACGGTTAAAGCTCAGATAGCCTAAAACTAAAGAAAAGCTACAGTGTGGATCAGGGGTTAATTTGTGCTCGAAGACCTAAATGTCTAAATATCTATAATCAAAGCAGGCAGCTTTAGAAATAATTAGATTAAAAGAGATGAAAATTGAAACAAACAATAAGATCGCACTTGATCAGACGAAATTAGATTAAAGGAACTTTAGGTCAATAATTTAACATTTTTAAAAGACAAAAAAGTAAAAACTTTACATCGGACAAAAGTGAGTTATGAAGAAAGCAAAAAAAAAAATCACAAAGCTTGCAAGGAATTAATAATCAGGTAATTATTATCTCTCTCTTTCTATCTTTACTTTCCCCTGATTTCCAAGCAACAACAACCCTAGAAAAGCAACTCAAGAAAAATCTAAAATAAATTTAAAGCAAGTAAAAAAGATGACATCCCCATAATTGTGTTCTGTTCAGTCATAAATCATACCCAAAAACGCTTAATAAAACGTATCATCCATGCAATTAAGGGGAAAAGGCATAAAGAGTGAGATCCAACTCTCCTACTCTGTAATTGTCTTCTAAGTGTTCCTCACACACAGTGGAAAAATTAAACAGAACCAGGAACATAAAAATCGAATAAAAAATAATTAATTATTAAATTGTACATATTCAGAAATGATGGATACATAAACAAATCATGTGGATATGCATAGACATACACAAATACGTGAACATACGCACATAAACGAAACACGTAGAGGGAGAGAGATTTACAGGAACGGTGGTGGGTTGGATTCGAGGCTCGGAAGAGACGATGGCTGTGGCTGCGGCATTTATAGTCTCAACGCTATAGTTAACGCTACTCATACTTGAATTGATTCGATATTTGATCCAAGCAGAACCAAAAAGTCCTTGATTTCGAAGCTCTAGACGATTCCTAACGGAGTCGGTGACTGTAATTTCCGGTTATTACGCCGGAAAAAGGTGGTCATTCCAGTGAGATTCAGAGGACATTCGGCTGTTGGATTTGATCTCAAATAATGGAAGTTAGCTTGGCTTTAGCTAGCAAAGCATAAAGTCTATTAATCAAACAAATCCCTCTCTCTCTATCTGTTTTTTTGCTTCTCCAGTCTTTATGCTCCGTTTTTTTTTTTTTGTTATATTTTTGCAATGAATTATTGCCACGTCATTTCAAAAAATATTGGGACCCACCAGTCGTAAAGTCGATACTAAAAGAAATACTTATATATACAATAAAAAAAATTGAAAAATTATTGAGTTTTTAACACCAATAGCATGTTAGAGAGTAAATAAAAAAGCATAAGACATTTTTTCTGATTCATCTCTTTAAATTAACAGATCAATATATAATAAAAATTAACGAAAATAGTTAAGTGGATAACGTAATTAAATTATATATATATAATTGTAAATTTAAAAAATATAAAATTATAATTATATATAAAAAAAATTAACAATAAAAATTAAAGTATATTATTTCGTCTCTCCAAAAAAATATTCTCTATTCAAAAAAAAAAAAAAAATACAATTACAAACTAATATTCAGTTTGTTTTTATCACAAACGTACGATGGATATTTGTTTTTAATTTTAATATTGTGTATTTTATTATTTTTATTTAACTCTATAAAAAGTTTTAAGTGTGGGTAAAAAAGATATAATTATATAATTTAGTTTAATAAAAAATATATTATGTTACTTATAAATAGATTCTTTCAATACCAACTTATTCATATTATTTAATTTTTAACTCTCTTTCAAAAAAAAAAAATTTATTTTTAAACAATATACATTTTTTTAAAATAAATTTGTTGTTTTTTGTCATAAAAAAAACTAACATTTTTTTTATAGAGTTTAAAATTAAAATTTTACGTACAAAGGAAATTATATCATAAATTTAAACCGAAATTGATTAAAAACTAAACTATCAAGTAATATATTCACATAAATATCAAAAGAAAGTAATTCATGTGATGAGAGTGTAAGAGAATGTAACGTATAAATCGACCACTTAATTGCCAGTCTCATATATATTCCTCCTTTTTCGTAAATAATTATGTTTTAAATCATTGTTTATGTTTTATTATATTCATGTGTAATGTTAATAAGTTGTAATTATTGAATAAAATTATGAAAATATCAACTTTTTTAAATTATGATTGTTATAACAATTATTTGTTAATAACAACTTGATCTATCAATAATAAAATTGTTGCAATATCATTAATTATTTCATTACTCTTATTTTAATATTAATATGATATGTTTATAGTTGACTAATAGCAAAAAAAAAAAAAATTAAAATTAAAATAATATTTAAAATTTATAAAAATAAAAATAATATTTTAAAATATTTTTTTATTATTATTATAAGTTTTAAAAATATTGTATTTTTTTTTTAAAAAAATAATGTTCTTAGTTAAATATTTATTTATATTTAATAAAAGAAAAGAAAGAAACAACAATTTAGCAACGATGACCACTGACGTGGCGACAGAAACGTCATGATATTGAGCGATAAGATGGGGAGGCAAAGGTAAAAGTGGTGCACATGTAAAGGCAGATAAAGAACGAACGTAGCTTGTAATGTGAAAATGTAAAAAGTGTGAAAGTGCTTAAATTGTGTATTAAGGAATAAAGTAAACATGGTAAAAAGAAAAAGGTAAAAGCAAAGATGAGTGTTTTTTGTTTTTTAATAATTTATTTTGTTCGTATTTATTTAAATTGGAAAACAAAACTACAACTAATTAAATTAATGATATTGCAAACATGACAAACATGGCTATATTAAAATTTATTATTAATTGTATAATAAATTTTATCTTGTTAACTAATATAATACAAAAAATATATAAATTTATACTCATTTTTATATTTAATAAATTATATTATAATATGTATTAAATTTATTTATAAAAAAATAAATAATTTAATTTTTAATTAATTTATTATATAATAAAAATAAATATAAAAATTTATTTATCTGTAAGAAAATACAGACATATTGTTTTTATTTTTATTTGTTTGATTGTTAAACTTGTGTGGATGGGTTTTCGTGAATCGTGAGCAGTACTCGTGCGTGCGTGTGATAGCGACTCTCTCTCTCTCTCTCTCTCTCTCTCTCTCTCATGCATTGCATTATATCTTTGATTCATTTTCCCCTAAAAAAAAAAACTTGCACGAGTGGTTCTCTTTCAGCCTATTGTCCCTTTTGCTTTCTTGATTATGAGGTCTCAACGCCTTCTTCCTCGAAGAAAATAAATAAATAAAATTGATTGCCTTTCTTGGCCCTTCTCTCTCTTCAAAAGGTGCTTTTTATTAACTCTTACCTTTTTACCTCTAAAAGTATCTTTTTTTGTAACATTAATAATCTCCTACCCTTTTCTCCTTTTTCTAAAATAAGATCTCCTAACTTGGCCTTTATCGGATAATTCTCTACTGACAGAGAGAGAGAGAGAGAGAGAGAGAGAGATGGGCGGTTTCTGTGAGAGGAATTTATGGTCATTTTTTCTTTACTCTGCATGATGCGATTTTAATGGGGTGCGCGTGTGTGTGTGATTATTAATTTTTACTATTAATCTCTGCCCTATCTCTTTCTTCTTATTTTTCCAGCGTTACTTCTCTTAAATCAAAAACTTTCAATTCTTTATTACTTAATTGAATAATGGTTTTTTTATACTTAATATTTATGAAAGCAAGACAGTGAAGATGACACGACTAGTTGGGTGGGTGAAGTTATTATTTTTCTTCTTCTTTAAATTTCATTAAATATGATAATGATTATATTGAATATAGTAAATAAATAGTATTCGTGAATAAATGATTAGATGAAAAAGATTTCAAGTTATTTAAAATTAAGGTTTTCCTCTTCTAAAATTACATCAAAACTTGAAATGCACTCTTCACATATTTTTAAAATTGCTTGTCGATTACTATTTTTAATTTTTTATATAAAGTTTTAATTAATGTGCTTGAAAAAGTAAACTGGCGTATTTATTTATAATTTTTTTAATTGAATTAAATTTTATAATCTTTTCATAATAATAATAAAAAAAACTTAGCTTTTATCATTTTTCATGTAACTTTTGATAAATATACATAAATTTATAATATTTATTTTCATATTAATTCTAATATAATAATTTTTTTTAAAAAAAAGTGAAGGATTTATCTTTTTAAAATTATTTTAACACTTAATAAATTATATAATTAGTATAAGAGCATGTAAATTGCTTTTTAAACGATCATTTTTAACGAGGAGTAATGTTGGTGTCCACCAATGAAGTTCGAACAAAGAATGATACATATATATATATATATAAACTAATAAATACATAATTAAGTGAATTTGCACATTCCAATGTAATATTTGTTTCTGTAATAATAAATAATATATATAAAATAAAAATTAAAAGGGGTCCACTCCACTCCACTGGGAGGTGCAACAACTGGATATTTCACAAGCAAACCCTTCATCTATTGTGGTGTGTGTGGAGTGGTATTGGTCCTACTGGCCAAAAGCTAAACCAAACACACCACATGTTGAGCTTATCTAGTAGGTGGGAGTTGATTAAATAGCTTTTAATATATCAAGCAAATAAAATATTAAAAAAATTAACAAATAGCTCTCTAGATTCTCTTCAAGATCTTCCTTTTTATTTACTTTATTTGTCAATTCTCTGGGGTTATATACACAACACAAGACTTACAACTTCACGAAAAGGCTTTATCATCGCACCCCATATATCAGAAATAAATTTTAGGACAACACTGTTGGATCAAGTTGGTGTATTTTTAATGAAAAAAAATTATATTTATAATATATAACATGTCATTATAATCTATTAATAATGATAAGCTATGATGTTATTTGTAATTATAACAAACTGGTGATACCCTACGTAAAACTTTGTTGACTTAGGGTCAAAATACCGTATTCTTCACTAAAACAATTGCCCTAAGAACATTATACAGCATATTTCAGATTTAAATTTAGTTTGGAACTGAAAATTGCTCTTTTTTTTTTTTTATTTATTTATAAAAATTGGGGCAAGTGGTTCTAAACTTTGTTTATGTCACTTAAAAGTTTTCAAGGAACACAAAAGTAATTTAATTCTTAAATAAAAAACTAAGTGTCCCTTTTATTTAAAAATTGAATGATTTACTTGTCAAGTAACCAAAACATCTAAATAATATAAATAAAATGGCTTAGGGAACTGGTCAATTTAGACAAATCCATCATTATTAATTCTAAGACATTTTAACTCTATATTAGAAAGGAAAAAAAAAAAAAAACATTTTGTTATTTTATATTGCAATCATATATTTTTTATAAGTATGTTATCTGACATGAATTTCATTTACGAAACTTGTTGGTGCAGTACGTGCCGTGCGTATATGTCTATTTCAAATAATTGATTGGGAACTTCTTAAGAACTAAACTATCTACTAGTGATGGTAAAATAAAACTAATCTTTCTATTAATGGGCCTTCAAATTTTTTACGTCGAGCCCAAAGCCCATACCCACAACCATACGCCATATGTATGTGTTTTGGAATGAAGACCCAATACAAATAATATATATGTTTAAAAATAAAAATAATATGTTTAAAAAATATAAATACATATTTTACTTAATATATATCTCTATTAATTAAAATTAATAGAATGAATTTATTGCAATTCTAATTAGTGAAAAGATATTTTAAATAAAGTAATAATTTTATCTTTTAAAATATATATTTATTAGTTCTTAAACATGCTAATTTGTCTTTATTACTATTTTTTTAAAATAAATTCTATATCAATCTTTCATTCATGTATTTAGAGGGGTAGATGAGATTTAATTTTGGTTGATTTTTATATAAAATGCTAATTGAATTTATTAATCTGTTAAATTAAGAAATGAATTTATAAAATAGTGATTAAAGAATATTAAACAAATTTATTTATGCTAGTTTGATAAATTTAATTTGTGATTTAAATTTACTTATTTTTTGAGTGAATTTAAATTATATTAATCACATATTAATATTATTAAGAAATAATTTAATGTTTAATTAACAATTTAATATAAAAAAGTTATACATTAACTTTTAAAGTATAATTGTGCATCAATTTTAAGTAGAAAATAAGTCAGCAGTAAAATATATAAATTTTGAAAAAAAAAATTTAATTTAATTAAATATTTATAAAAATAAATATTTATATATTTATAAAAATGAATATATAATTTAATGATCATATATATATATATATATATATATATGAAAAAAAATATATTAATATCGATAATTAAATTAATTTAATTAAATACTAATTTTAAAATTTTAACCGATCAAGTTTTTATATTTTTATTGAAGAAAATAGCTTATTTAGATTTATAAATTATAAATATGGTCGGTTAAATTGTTTATCCACCCAACGTATTTCCAACTTTGGTGTCTCATCTCTTTCTGAGTTCTGTTAACAAATTTTAGGATAATTTTAGACTGAAACCAGAGGAACACATGACTAGAGTCACCTCAAAAATCTCCAGATGACCATATTCATAGTCATGGCGTCTTCGATTTGTTCTTCGACGTGTTTCAGTTTATCATCATCATCTTCCACACGCACAATACTAGCCCCTTATTGTAACTCGTCTTTATCTGTAACCTCGCAGCCCAAAAACTCCACATTTCATCTCAAGACACGCTTTCCATCGTTGGGATTCAATGTTTTCTCCTCATGGAACGGTTTGAAGCATACGGGTATCTCAATTGCGCCAAAATTGAAATTGGGTACTTTTCATAGTTTCATTTCCCTGCGTTTTTAGCATTTCGTGTTCTATAGCTATTTGAATTTAATTGGTGAAAAGGTAACATTTTTTTCCTTTATTTGTTATGGTGTGTGGTGCAGATAGGAAGAGAAGGTGTAGGAATAGGGCTGTTTATGCATCTCTATTTGGGGTCGGAGCTCCTGAGGCTCTAGTAATTGGAGTGGTTGCTTTGTTGGTTTTTGGTCCCAAAGGTCTAGCTGAGGTTGGTGGTTGCATTTTGTAGAGTAGTTATATATCTAACTTAGAATCAGAGCCATTAGGTCATGCTTCTCCTAGAAGTGATTTCAGAAAAAAGTGGTTTTATCAATAGCGTTTCAAGAGAAAAAAAAGTGTTTGGAGAGCAAGAGTGGTATTTTTTTTCTTAGTTTATGATTTGTTCAACTTCAGGTTGCTCGCAATTTGGGGAAAACGTTAAGAGCTTTTCAACCCACCATTAGGGAACTTCAGGTACATACATGCAGGGCATTTTTTTAGAATTTGTGATTTATGCCAAGGTTTTAGATATTATAAACTTGCTTGATTTTTCTTTGTAGGATGTTTCCCGGGAATTCAAAAGCACTCTTGAAAGGGAAATTGGTTTAGATGATGATATTCCAGGCTCCACATACAGAACAAGTACTTCTTCAAGACCTTCATCAGCTGTTGGCACAGAGGACTCCAAGGTCGTGGCTGATCCCAGTGAGTGTAAACGTTGGATAAAAGCTAGTACCTCCTATCTGATTGTTTTCTACTTATCTGAGTTTTCTTTCCCTTTTGTATTCTGCTTTACTTGCTACTCTTTATCATTTATCCATGGGAATAATAAATAAAAAAATAAATCAATAATAGATGCTCTATATTTTGGAAGAAAAACTCTTATGGGCTACATAATATGGAAGATATAAACTATCAAATTAGTGACTTTCATTCATAGTTATATTTGGTTGACAATATTAAGAAATAAGAATGATAATGGGAAAGATTTTAGATATTCATGTGTTTGGTGGTTTGACTGTTAAAATACTATATTTTCTTTACTCATTTATATCATCATTTACTATTTTCTCTCATTTCTCTTCAATTAGTATACAAAAATGCAAAAAGAAAGAAAATTATCTAAAATAATATTCCTTAAAACTCACAATATTAAAAATAGTACCCTTCTCTTGAATTAGGATGGATAGGAGTTAGTATTGGTTTAATGTTAGAGATTCTATTTTTGTTGTTATAAATTTTAGGGTATTATATTCGTTAGTTTTCCAAAAATATAATAATAATAAATAAATAAATTCTAATTTTGCTTCATTTTCATCACTAATTTTGATTTCATTGTTGAAACATGGTAATTATTAACATTGAATTCAATTCCAATTACTGTTATCATTCACATTCTGCAATGCCAGCCAAACATGACCTGCTGCATAAAAGTGGGACTTCTCGGACCCTGAGTTCTCCTTTCAACTCACCCTTGTTATGTATTGAAAAAGTTTTTAATTACGGATCTAATAAGCCTAGAGGGGGGTGAATAGGTTATTTTTAATTTTCAACAAATATTATATAATCTAATCACAACGGCCAGACATGCAATCGCGTGTAAAGATAAATGCGGAATAATAAAACGACACACGATATTTTTAGGTGGAAACAACCTAGGCCACAACAATGACCTAAGAGGAAAACCACCGGTCCACCGGACCACCTAACTATCCACTATGAAAATAATGTTCAATTACAACCATAGAGTCCAGAAACTACCCGTCGCAGATAGATCCCCCTTTCTGTAATTTACTTACGAGCCGCTTGCTCCTTTCACAGCCTCCAATAGTTAGATGTCTGGATCCGGACCAACATTCCGATCTACTTGAGTCACACAAGATCAACCGAACCCGTCACCTTCGGTAATTTCGAGTCACACGAAATACCGAACCTGTCACCTGTAACGTTAGCACAAAAACACAAGTGCAATGTGTGTCCTAGAGCGGATTCAAACAATAAACAATCCTAACTAGCAGATTCAATAACATGCGATGTAAAAACAGGATCAGCTAGCAAACTCTAGAACATTCAATATTAAGCTCAATATCATGCAAATCAATTAGGCATATGAATAAAACATGAAAAAGCCTAAGAACAATAGATGAAGAGAATAAGCACAGTTCAGATGCTAGAAAGTATTAGTGCTGTATAATTCTAAATCCTCAAGTTGATTAATTATGCACAAACATCCCTTCACTTATATAGAGTCCAATCCTAGCTCAAATAGGATTTGCAATTCACTATAACTCTACTTATATCAGGATTTAGTTCTCAAAAGAATTCTTCTCATTCAATGATTCTATTCACATCAGCATTTATTTCTCACAAGAATTCTACTCATACAAGGATTCCACAATTAAAACAATTCTACGCAAATAAGGACTCTATTTCCACAACACTTTTATTCACACAGGGATTCTACTTTCTTAACACTTCTACTCATACTAGAATTCTGCTTTTTCATTAAATGAGTCAAATTGGTAAAAGTAACACATGGATCGAATACACAAAAAGAGTTTGAGTAGGAATATAATACTGGCTCGATCGATCGACAGGCCATCTCGATCGATCGAGAAGGTCTCGATCGATCGATACACAAAACTCGATCGATCTAACTCAAACAGAGAGAACCTGGATCGAAGTTGTTCTATACTCGATCGATCGAAAAGGGTTCGATCGATCGATCCAATTGCTCGATCGATCCAGTCCAAACAGAGAGCACCTAGATCGAAGTTGTCTCAGTCTCGATCGATCGACCACTCGATCGATCGATCAATACTCTCGATCGATCGACCAACATGTGCACAATTACATTTTTCGTTACGATCCATACTAAGTGTCGTGCTTAATTGTGTGAAGATGTATGCATGATATAATATTATACCTGTCATATGAGCGTTCCAATCTTGATGACTCCATCATCATGTATCGTCTGATTAATCGGTGAATTCCTATTCTAGATTACAATCAAACATTTTGTCCACGAAAATTGTCAATACAAAATAAACCTTACATGTATATTCATTCTTGTCTTATATGACCCTGAGTGATCTACCTTTCTTTGTTTTCTTTTACAAATGACCCCAACAGTAAATTGTCTACCACAGGTGGTGCTTCATCCCCAAGCAGCGGTTACACTACGGAGGAGTACCTAAAAATCACCGAAGAACAGCTAAAAGCAGCATCTGCCGCCCAACAACAACGGCAGGAGTTGACATCTCCTTCAGAGAGCCAGTCTGAAGCACAGGATCTTTCTCAAGGTTAGTCAATTCAATTATCGAACAGCCTTGTTTCTTCTTTTTTAGTCACGTGCTGATCTGTGTGTAACTTACTTGGCAACAGCTAGTGTTGAGGAAACTGCTGCTGGAACAGCCTCAACCCAACAACCAGAAAGTGAGAACGTAAAAACAGGTTAAGAAGATTGTGAAGACTGCTGTTGGTCATTTTTCCCACATTGCAGAAGTTAAAAGAGAGAGAGAGAGAGATAGCCTGAGATGGATATGGTCTTCGTTTCAATTGATTTGCAAACAAATTTGAAATTTCGTTTCTTTAATGAAGACAATGTTGTTAACTAAAAAGCCTTCAGGATTTTGCTGAATCAATTGTAGTGTATACTAAGCAACAACGTCGAAGATCCAAATTTTTGGAAGACATTAAGATCTTTTGCTCCTCTATATAGAAATTGACCAAATGTTCTATTATAACGATGTTAATGATTTTCCATTGGAATCGACTTGAAGGTTTGCAATATGTTGCTAATGGATTCAAACCATTAATTTTCCGTTATTTAATCAAATCGTACACACACTTGATTCGAACAATAAGCACCCAACTGGCTATGAAGGCACTCCTAGAAATTACATAAAGACAGATTGGCATTTTACGTTCACAGCATCAAATTTAATATAGATTTCACCAGTTACAGTAGCTGACACTCTTGTGAGATCTATATCTACAGAGTTACGCACACATGGGAAATAGTAGTTTCCCATTATACATATTGCGGAAAAAATAATTACAAAATAAAATTCAGCACATTAGAGTGCTGAAGCTAATTTTGTAACAAAATTAATCTGCCCGAGGACCTCAAAAATCTAAAGAAAATCTCCATTTGCTTGTCCGCTGTATGCATACATATCAAAAACTTTATCATCAGAAGGCAAATTGCAGCCTTCTCGACTATTAAAACCCTCCATCGGTGACGAAGCCCAAGGAGCTGGGGTGGAGGGATTTGAACCCGAAGCTTCTTGGTTTATATTGAAAACAGTTGGATTTTGCGGTGAGTTTCCAGCAGCCCTTCTACTAGAAGAATTAGCTGTTGTTAGGGAAATGGATGACTGCTGTTGCTGCTGGTTTTTCATGGGTGACTTGGGCCGAAGTGCCTCTATTTCCGGGGTTGTCAATACAAGATGAGGTGCATCAGGAGGAGGATTTCTTCCACCTCCTCCTTGCCAAACTTTTCCATCTTTGTCAGCAAAGTTCCGGATATATGCCTGAAGGTAGGCCAAAACAGTAAAAGACAAGTACATTAAAATTCTGTCAAAAAGAAACTCAGAACCATTCACACACACACAAAAAGCTGGAATGTTTAGTTCATCACTTTATATGCAGCAGCAGCTCTGCCAAAAAATTAAATTTTCACCGAGTATAATCATTTTCGTTAATATTATTCCTAAATCCACTTCACTGTAATGCAAGCATGTTTGGCTATTCCTTGAGCCAAAGTGTAGGAAAACCGAAATCCCCTCTCCTTAATTATCAAGTTTGCTCCCCATTTTTACTCCTCGGGGTGAATTCCAATTGTATAATAATAAGTTAGTCATACATATCACAATCAACATATTTATATCTAATCCAACTAAATGCCTGAACACTACGCCAATTCTAGAAATTTAAAAGGAAGAAGAGTAAACTACTGCATTCAGACTTCAGACTTGGGAAGAGTAAACTACTGCAATCAGACTTCAGACTTAGTTTTTCTGAACAATTTGAGCATCCTAAATGTTTTACCTCAGCATTAAAATTTGTTGATGATAATCCTTTACCAGCAGTCAGCCAACCAGAACGGATGTTGTGGTCTTCACCAAAGAGCTCAAGCCTCCTACATCCAAGGGCAAAATGCTCAATTATTCTGTACATGTCTTCTGGCTTTTGGGTTGAACCTGCAATTCCGTAGGCATAATCATTAATGACTAATTTTATTACTCCAAGCACAGGCTATATGCCAATAGTACATGAAACCAGTGCAAAGCAGATGCATCATATTGAAAAATTTCACACATTGAAAATATGACAGTTTATATGCGTCACAATGTGTTACTGCTTTTTTCATATATGAATGAAAAGCCGCATGGTCCAAAAGACCATAAAAGGATTGTACAACTCCTCCCACATGCTAAAAATTCTTGCATCTATTTGTATCAAGGAACCCATTGCTCAGAAAAGAACCAGATGCCTGCCCACCAGGATGAAATAGAAGATGACCATCATGGATCTATGCCAAAGATATCAATGAAAATACTAACCATATGGAGGTTCCTCTGCAATAATCACATCGGTATCAATGTTGGCATGGATTATATGACCATCAGTACTGCGACGAACGGTGCCTTTTATACCCATCAAGCAGTGTTCCTTCATTGTACACACACCAAATCATTTAGCAACTAGGCCAATCAATATTTAAGCAGAAGGGGAAGGAAATATACAAGAAAAACAAAATAGGAAGAATCTATAGGGTAAAAAAGGCAGTTGGATTTACAACATTGGGAAGCAGAAGTCCAGGTTAGAAATATCGGACCAACCTTTGAGTGCTGAAACAGAGTATGTGAATCATGCCGCAACCCTGGAGTGGCATTAGTTTTGTTCGTCTTCACCCAGCATATATCCTCACATCTTCTGAATCCCCACTGCAGTACCACAGTAAATAATTAAACAACAAATATAAATTTGAATTTGGCTTATGAATATGCATAATCTTACATACATATAATGGACCAAAAAACTGGTGATGCTTATTATTATCATTCCAAAAGCTTCATCACAAACCTTCTTCAGACATTGACGACCCTGCTCAAGACCAACACCGTCACCCACCCAAAGAAAAATAAAAGAAGGTGTGTCTGCAATTGCCTGTGAACATACACGACAAATGGTTTATGCATTTGACTCAAATGGAAAAAGAAAGTATGGAAATAATAAATGATTGACCATTAATGATATCAATCTCCATGAATAAACATTATAAAGTGACAAAACATCATAATACCATATCCCTCAAAGACACAAGATGACAAAGCAAGGGAACATTGCAATCACATTTCATCAAATTGTTTTATACTTAGTATTTACTTGATCTGTGAACCAACGGTGTAGATCAGCCTATAAATTCATAAACACACAAACAATGTACAAAAAAGCTTGAACGTTATTTCTTAAGATTTGTTTAGTAAAATCATTTTCTTTCACAAAAAGAAATATTATTTGCAGCCAAAATACCTCAATCTTAAGATTCATTATTTCTTCAAATGTCCAGTACTCCATATGGTCAGCAACCCCAGGAGCCCGATGGACATACTCCTCCCATGGGGGGTCGATAAGAATGACATCAAATTTGGTGCTAAAGAACTCTGGGGACAGCTCAAACTCCTTCAGGTCACATTTATAATACATGGGAGGAGAGGCAGAATTAGCCACAATTTCATCCTTTTTCTGTATGAGCTCCCTCAGTTTTGGGTAATCTTCAACAACATTTGTAAGTTCCAACTCTCTGATAAAATTCTGAGGTCGCATCCCAGTGTCCACAAAATTTTGAGAGTAATCATTCTGCTCTCCTCTGGAAGGAGCCTTACCAGGAAGCCCACTATTTTTAGAAGAAACCCAACCACCTGGTGTTTTATCAGCTGTAGTCCCACGTCCCATTGTTCCTGCAGCACTAAAACCTGTGCCAGAGATGCCTGGCGGAACACCTCTTCCAGGCCCTGATTGATTAAAGTACATGGCAGCGTTTGCTGGAGTTCCCATGTTAAGGGGAAATCTTGGTCCTGATGATCCAGGAGGTACAGAAGAGAGACCAGGAGGAACACCTAACATATTCATATCAACACCTCGAGACCCAGGCCAAACAGGAGGAGAAAAAGGTGGAATAAAGACACCCAGAGAAATTGGTGGACCTGGAGCAGGTGACATGCTAGGGTTAAGTGGCTGTATCGGTCCAGGAGGGGGCAATCCTAGAGGTGCAAAAGGTGATCCCATTAATGGAAGTGAGATTCCGATCGGTTGGCTATCTCTTCCAGTAGACCTGCCTCTTCCTCCTCTGCCGGTTCTACCCCCTTTTACTCCCTGTGTTGCAGCTCTATTAAAGGATCCAGGCTCCTGGCCTCCAAATGGAGGTTGTGAACCACTACTAGAACTTTGGCCACCTGCATTTCGACCAGATTCAGCACCTTTCTGGCTCCATCCCTTCCCTCCATCGACATCAAAATCATCCCTAAATGAGTTTGGATCTCGTGTGGAAGTACCATCCTGTACATATTTTTCCTTCAAATTGTCACCAGGTCGCCGAGACCCATACATATCATCCCTTTTTGCTCTGTCATCCTTGGGATGTGACCATTCTTCATCATTAAGGACTGACTTTGCCTCGGATTGCCTACTAACATCAACTCTCTTGGAAAAGTTGGACCCTGACTCTGTTCTTCCATAATCAATAGGCTTGGTTTGGATCTCAATCACGTCATAATTTTCATTTGAAATTCCAAAATTTGATGACGTTTTCACTGCTTCACCTCTATTTCCATCTTTCCTATTACCAGACCGACCATGAGGCCTTTCATTGTGTCTTTCACTGTCAGCCCTCTCACGACCATATCTTGGCATCTCCCACTCTCTACCATGGTCGAAGGCAATATCCCCACTTATAGGATCTTTATCATCACCACTGTTTTGCCTTCTTTTCCAGTTCTCTTTGGATCCTTCCCTTTCCTTACTCCTCTCACTCCAAGTATCATCCCTGCCTTTAGATCTGCTGTCCCTATAACCATCATTTTCAAGGTCCTTCCGTTTGAGACTCAAACTTTTTTCATAATCCATATCTGAGTGCTCTGAACCCTGGTGATGCCTTCTACTTTTTTCAGGGGTCCTAGACCTGCTTGTATTTCCCACTTCTCTCCCACCTTTATCTCTAGACCATGCATTTCCATCCTCATCTGTATTGTAAGACCTCTCCCGGCTTTCAGAAACATCCCGGCCAGTAGGTGTTCTTTGTTGTTTGTGCTTCTCAGTTTTCTCCCTGCCTGATTTGTCTTCACGAGAAACAGAACTATCTTTGTTATCTTCTTCTAATCCATCTGACCTGCCTCTACTCTTACTCCTCTGTGCCTCAGATCTTCTTTCTTCTTTATTGCTTGAATTGACACCTTTGTCACTGTTTGAATCTAAACCTTTATTCCTACCCTCACTGGTTTCTTTTGTGGCAGATGCACCTCTCTCTCTAGAACTCTCATACTTGATATCAGCAGCTTTTCCACTTTTGGAATCAACCCTATCATGATAACTTTCTTCAACTTTTTGAACAATACCAGAGTCATCCCATCTTCTTCTTGAGCTTCTAACATGTTCTGAAGATCCAGGACCCTTCTCTCTGCCACTTTCTCTCCTCTCTGAATGCCTGTAATCTCTATCAAGATTCTTTTCAATATCTCCATCACAAGACTTCTCTTCTTTACTTTTGCTTCTGCTCTGAGAACTCTCATGCTCTGGAATCTTCATCACAAATTTCCTTCTCTCGGTATCCTCAGAACGAGTTTGAGTTCTATTCCCAGACTTTTCACCATCTTGCCTGTTCTCTGATTCTCCATCCTGGTACCAACTGCTCAACTTTTCCAAGCTACTTTCTTCTTGTTTTTTCTTAGCCTGTTTAGAACGCAACTCTTTCCTCATATCATAATCATCTTCATCACTATCTGCTCTGTTTGATCCACCCAAACGTTTTCTGCCCTCGTTTCTCTCCCCATAAGATTTTCGTCTACCATTTCCATCTAGCACTTCACTATCTTCTCCATTTCCAGACTTTTTTGACCTACTTGATCTATGTTTCCTCTTATCATTACCATCCAACTCATCGTCATCTCCAAACTTATCACCCTTTACATCTGACCGACTATATTCAGGCGAATCCATCAAAAAGGTTTGAAGGAAAACCAAGTATTTAATCACTCAGAAAAGAAATTTCGATCTTAACAAAAAGTGGATACCAAAAGTACGAACTATTGAAACCTAAGAAACTGCTTTTCTTGGCACTCAAAATCTGGAATTCAAAACTAATATCAATTTCAGATTCGAAGAGTAAATTATTCAGTAATCTGATTAGTTTTTAAGGCCTCGTGTATATCATGTGACTAACCAGAAGAGAAATTAAATATATCATACTGAGAAAATTCTGGACAATGGAAGAAATATATGGAAAGAGAGAGTAGAAAAACGCACCTGCTATTCGAATTGAAAATGGTAACGAATAAAAAAAACCCTAGCAAACACCCAGTAGGGTTTTCAGGCTCCGATAAGAGATTTCCGTAAATATTGAGAAGACGACCGTATTATTATTTTTATTACTATTTTTCACAGAAATAAATATATTTTTCGTCTCTAGATTCTAGTTATATTAAATTATTGAAAAAACAAACAAAGCAACTCTTACCCTTATAATAATAAAATTAATATTTTTATATTTAAATTTATATTTTTATAATTAAAAAAAATAATTAATACATCATTTTTTTGAACACTCATTCAATTAAAATTAAACGACGATAATTTAGACCAATTTAATATTGAACGTTCAATATTTTACGTTCAAATTAAACGTTCAATATTATTGAGGGTGCTAGTTTTGTTACTATAAATTTTAGGGGTATTATTTTTGATAAATTACCTAAATTATTTTTATTGCTCAATTACATAAGGTTAATTTATCTCTGTCCGAAATTTTGGTTTCAACGTAAGTTGATTTGAGTTTAGATCAAAATTATAATCAATTAAATATGATCGATTTTTTAAAAATAAGAACCGAATCGAACCATAAAATTTAAAAAATCAATCCAACACGAACTAATTTTTTTGGTTTGGTTTAGGTTGATTAAAGAATTTTTTTTTTTCACTAATGAATTTTTTTTATTATTTTTTTTAAAAACTATTGTATTATTGTTTATGAAGTTTTTAATACTAATTTTATCATAATACTTAATTTTAAAAATATAAATTTTGGCCACTTATCTAATATTATTATCAATTTCAAACACAAAATACAAGAAAATTTTGAAATATAATTAAGACAAATAAGCAATAAGGAATAATAATCACATACATGATAAAATTTACTAATTTTTATATCCAATAATATTGTTCACACAATAGAAATTCTAACAATAAAAATACGAAAGACGATATAATTATAAATTTATAATGGATAAATAATTAAATAATACAAAATTAGTGTCTTATGTGGATAAAAATTAAAATAAATTAGAGTACTTGGTAGATAAGTGCTTGCATGAATTTTATTTAAATATTCAAACTCTAATGACAAAAATTGGCAAGATTTATTGGCAACTAGCTAGAGTTGAATGAAGCTGTGACTTGTAGGAGGCGTCATGAGTAACTTATAAGAGGCGTTGATTTAAATTTTTAGAAGAAAATTGATTCATTGAAAGGAGTATAAAGTATAAACTTAATCAACTGTAAATGAAAATTTATTTATTTTTAAATAATTCTATAAAATAACAATATAAATATAAATATAAAAAAATAAGAAAAAATTAATAAATAAATTGAGTTGGTTCGTTTTTTTTTTTTTTTTTTAGTAAATAAAAACAAAATCAACCTAATATTAATTGATTTTTTATTATAAAGAATCAAACCAAACCAATAAAATTTAAGATCTAATTTTTTTGAATTTAATTGAGTTAAATTTAATGAATTTGATTGGTTCTAAGTATTTTTATTCACTCCTAATTCATGTATTAATATTCATTATCTTTTTAAAAGACACTCACAAATTCTATATGCATGTATGGAATTCGAAAAGAAACAGATAATATAACTTGCAAATTGAAAAAATTAGGAATATGCAGAATTGAAATAAAAACAATTATTTTAATAAAATATATTGTTAATATAATAAATAATTATTTTTTTTAAGAAGTTAATTTGTGAATACAAGGTTTGTAATTCGTTTATAGATTTAATTTCGTCCGCATGGAAACCATGTTATTGCAAAATCACAACTTTATTTTTACCGTTTAACTTAAAAAATCTTATTTTGTAGATAAAAAATAAAATAACATCATTGTTACTTGTTTATACTTAATTATTTTGTGGTAAGTAAATATACTTATAATTAATTAATGATAAACTTATTTTTAGAGTACAGAACACTATTGTTAAAAAAAATTCTATTTTTAGAAATATCAGAGCATATGAAATTTTAAATTATTTTAACATTAATTTTTTTTTAAAAATATTAATTTTCTTATTTAATTGTTTTATAAATAGGACTCACCACTTTTATTTTTCTTCTTAAAATTATTTATATAATATTTATTAGTTGATATATCAAATGCATTTTTTCCCTTTACGAAAAGGATTATTCTTTTGTTGCAAAAAGTCATTTATTTATTTTTAAATTTAAAAATTTGTTCCATTTATTTTCAGTTTTAATTGGGCCACTCAGGCTTATTTGTAAAATTTAGTCAAATTACCATAAAATATAAATTATCCAAAATTCTAAAAGGTGTTTCACTAATATTAAAACGAAAGAAAATTTATATGAAACGCTTAAAAAAAAATTATTCATATTAGTTTTTTCTGCTTTGAACAAAAAAAAAAAATTAAACTCAAACCCAAATATTAATTTTAAACATACTCCAATAAATTTTACGTGATGGAGCCACCAAAAAGTACTTTCTATTAAACATTCAAAAAACGTGTGAATAATTTGAATTGTTCCTTCAGAGGGAAAGTCTTTTTTAAAAAGCTAGTGATGATTCACAAATAATCTACCAAAAAATATTATAAAGTACAATTAAACGCACTAATATTCAACCATTAAAATTTTACCACAATATTTGTGATTGCCACAAATTTATTATCAAATAGTATTGATCTCCTTAATAATAAAAAAATATGCAATTTAGAGTAATGTTTATGGGTCATTTTACTTTACATTTTCAGTGGCGCACATTCAACCCGTATAAATCATTAGATTTACTTCAGTTAATCTCACTTTTTTCAAAAAAAGGAAAAAAGAAAAAGAAATTATTTTGAGAACTACAAGGGATAGAGGAGTAGGGGTGATGTCCTACAATTTATTTATTTATTCTAATTTTGGTCTTGCACAAGATGGCTGTGTTGTCAAAACAATTTACCATTTCAGGATTTAACTATCACAAATATTCCTTAAACCTTTTCACATTTCTACACGTCAGTCCACTTCTTCTTTTTTCTTATAATTTATTTCATTTTATTTTTATTTTTTCACACATTGTATCATTATTTTTTGTTATATTTTGGTCCTTTACTTTTTAATTTTCAAAATCGTTCCCGCTATATAATTTTTCAATTTTTAGCCTGAAGTGTTAAAAAAATTAACACTTTTTTTTCCTTGAATGTGTTGAACACACTTAGCTGAAGATGTGTCAATTTTTCTTTAGAGAGAGAGTGCGAGAGAGAGAGAGAGAAATTCATACTATGCCTCGTCACATTCACATTCGTGAAGGTTTTAGGCTAATTGGTGTTCCTTATTTCTGTCAATTGCAATCTTAGGCTAATCTCTAGCGTTCTGATAATGTGGACACCCAATGCAAAAAACAGGACAGAACAGAGGGGGCTAAATGGAGCAAAGCATAACTTTCAATGGCCCTTATCTTTGAATCCATAGCTTCCATTTACCTCAAACAAATTGAAATTTTGAAGGGTAACGAAACGAAAAAGGTTCGGACAAGAAAGAACATTTGAAAGTACTGTATAACCAGCAAAATAAGAACACTAACCCTGTGCCTAGAAAGAACATTTGAAAGTACTGTATAACCAGCAAAATAAGAACACTAACCCTGTGCCACCAGACTTGGCTGAAAAATGAACTGACAGAAAACATAAGATGTCACAAACATAAATTGATATGTGATGCTGCCACCAGAGAAGACAAGCTGCTGAAGCCTGAAGCAGCATTTTTCAAACTAGTCTTCCAGTAGTGAATACGCAGAGATTCATTAAGCCTTACCTCAAAAGGCATCAGTATGAACCAGAATTAAGATGGAAATTTCAAGTTGATGAAGTCGTAGATCCTTGCAATTTTGAGGTCTTGGAACGTAATCTTTCCATGAATGAAGAATTTGACCTTAGTCTCTCCTTCACATAAGCCACGAGAGCATCATCTGCTAGCTTGTTAGCCTTTCCTGCTTCCTCAATGAGAGAAAGAAGAGTTCTGAGGCAATCCTTTCTGTTTTCTTCTCGATGTTCAAATCTTCAAAAAAGAGAAGAAAAAAATTACTAAATAAATTTTCTTTTGCAAAGCACTCTTCACAAAGAGCTTAAAAGATTAATTGTCAATACGGAAGGACAATAATATGCTGTGACTTCTGTTAATATGCTTTTCTACAATCTCCCTCCCAAATTTGTTTGTTTTCTGCCACAATAATAAATTTTAAAAATTAAACCAGATAATTTTTTGCAGCAAATTTCTACGATTTTTCTCCTAATTGTTTATTAGAAACCTTAATTCGCCCCTAAAAGAATATAGAGCTTCAGCTTCTAACCAGATGTTCACATTTATAGGGAGGGGATAATAAATAGAGAAATTTATTTCACAAACGGGCACCAAAAGCACAGGCAGTAACTAGGTCTAGCTCACAACTGAAAAGATTAATACTGATTAGTTGTTGCAAGTAAGGATGACTAGGAACAGTTATTCATTGATCTTACCTCTCACTGGTAATAGTTAGCTCGTCTTTCCCTGGATGGTAACGCTTTCCAACTAATTCTCTGAGCCGACGGAACTGATATTTTGAAAGCCCAAGTTCTTTCACAGTGACAGACAACTTCACTTTTCTATTCTTAGGATGCCAAGCATCACCACCAGGAGCAAAGACCACACGTGTTTGCCACCTAAGAATCGGCCCTTCACCTGGTGGATCATCTAAATCTTTTTTCTTGTCTGGTACTGCAGTCTCATCAAACTTAGGAGGTCCCTCTGCTTCCATCATTTTGACATTTTCCATGACCATCTGATCCTCAAACTCCTTAAACAGTCTATAAGCTTCTTCTGGTTCAAGCTCCCCTCTTTCACACATATCCCCCAACTCATTCAATTTATGTTCCACCTTTCTTTTAATCTCATCTAAGCCACCGAATAAAAGTATTAGTAAAAACAAAACATGAAATATGTAATTAAATTTTCCATTAAAAATTCTATGTAAGCAACCAAGTAGATGCATGATATGTTGGCCCCAAAAAAAAAAAAAGTAGATGTGTGACAGGCAACAATAGCTAGCCATTGATAAAGGCCCATTGCAATAAAAGATAAATTATTGAAATGTCAAATTCTACAAGTTGTTATGAAGACACCATGTACAAACAAAGATAGAAACTGATGGTTCCATGAAAAAAGTCAAAAACTACATCACATGTAACATCTATAGCAGATGAATAATATTAAAAGATAAATTACATTACTTACAAACAACAGAAAAGTGTCCAAATAATCAGAACGTTCAAAAATTCAAATTGTTAGCATACCATTGGGAATGCATCTGAAAGTTTACATCTCATATGAATATGCAAATAACTTCAAAAGGTAAACCAAATTCCATTTTTCTACTCTATAAAGTGTCAGCATCAACAATGAGAAAATAGTAAAGCAGTGTATAAATCTAAATTAGGGGCTGATTTAGACCCATTATTTTTTAAAATGAGCAATTTAGTCCTATTCTTTATATGTTGGGCCCAAGTGGTCCCAAATTTTTTAGTAAAAAGCCAAATAAATCCAAATCACGGTTTTTCGTTTCAATACGACAGAAAAATACATGTAGGAGATGCATGATCTTCTTTTTATCTATTTTAGCGCCAAAGAAAACTATAATATCCTTAAATTCTGTTATTTTCAATAAATAAAAAAAAAAAAAATTGTTCCATGGGATGAGAGATTTCAAGCTTTTTAGTTGTATATGAATTTTTTTTCCAAACACTTTTAATTATTATAGCTTGAAATTACTAAATTATTCTTAATTAATTAAGCATGTAATTAACAAATACATTTTTCGTTATATATAAATCTTAATTTCAATGACGTTATGTTAATTGGACCAATATGAATATTTTTGTTAAATTAAAGGACGTAATTGACCTAACTTACTAATTAAATGACTAAAGTACTTATTTTGCATAATTATGGGACTAAGCCGACATTTTTCCCTTCCCCCTCTCTAAATCTATATAGGCAGGGGATAGGATTTATACTGTGATGACAAATAGTAGTATTACTAAATCAAGTAATAAAGAGAAGTAATTGTCAATGGATCAAACAATATATAAATTTTCAGATAAAACATCCAATAAAAAGATATAGTGCTGGGCAAGCATGTCAAATTGGGTAATACCTGGGAGAAGCTTATCCCAGTTTTGCATATCCTCAAGAATCGCTTCACACTCTTTTGTGTCCTTTAGAAACCCATGCTTAACACCATCTTCCACAATCTCATCCCACTTCTTGTCATCCATGTTGAAGTACTCATTCTTAACCATTCTCTTTACCACAATATCTTTTGCATCACATAGATGATCAATTTCTTCGTCAGTCTCATGCAATTCCTCGAAATCTGATTCAAAGTCTTCATCCTTAATACCATCCAAAGGCTGCATCTGGAATTCATCCATCATTTCCTCATCAGTATCCTCATGCTTCCCAGCTAACTTCCTCTTCAAAATTGATTCAAAGATAGGAGGAAGGGCCTCCTCATCACCCTTAAAGTAATTTTCTATCTGCATTTTCAGCTCTGAAAACCCAAAAATAATAATTTCAAGTTATGCTGCAAACAAATCAGATCCCAATTCCTGGAGCAAATTCAAATCTATATTCTCCTAAAAAACTTGAAATAAATTAAGCTAAAAATTCTAGGTAAGTTCACCCCAAAAATATCAAATAAAAATAAATTGCCTTTATCTACACCAAATATCAAAGGTTCAGACCTAAATCCCATGTATCCGAAAAATGTAAGTTTAAGCATGAATGTAAGTTTCAAACTTTAACACGCTCCTGGCTAAAATAAATCCCACGTATCCGATAAAGAAACCAATAGATCCAAACACAAATAGTTCAAATTTCAATATTTCCACCACAGAATTTTAAAAAATGAACAGTAAACACCAAAATAATCATTTAAATAAAGAAAAAAAGATTCTAGAGTATTACCTTTGTTGCTAACATCGTTAACGTTGACGGAGATGTCCTTATTGGGAGGTTGGGGTAGACTGGCCTCAGATGCAGGATCAGGGATTTCATTGGATGAGTCATTCTCACCAGAAAAAAGTCTGACGCTAAATCTTGACCGAGCAGAAGCAGCAAGTGGGACGAGGGAGGAAGAACCATGGATGGAATTGTGTATTGAAGTCGAGAGAAAATGGCTACGAGCATAGTTGGAGACATTTCTTAACAAAGCTCCTCTCATGGTACTTCTCAACTTCTCTTTAGGATTTCATAACGAGAGGTGGGTTTACGCATACAAATACATGGAAGAAAGGAAGGAGTTTATGAGTAAGAGAAATGCTAATATCCCTAATTAGCATTTTCTTCTGTATTATACTCATAGTTTCCCAATTAATTTTCAACCTACGGAAAAATACTTGTACTTTTAAGCTAAAAAGTATTATATTCTAATAATATTTTTACCGTACAATAATGAATGAAAAATACAATCTTAGGCAATAATTTTTTATTATTAAATATGTTTATTATTATTACTACTACAATGCAATAATATAAGTAATGACTAATTATATTTAAATTAAATTATAGTTTATTGAAATACTAATTTTTTTTTTTTTTTCAATTCATACAAATAATTAAATAAGAATATATTCACAAAAACTACATCTAAATATATAGAAAAACAATTTAATAATAAAATTTATTAATTATAAATATATATGAAAATAAAAAGAGGTTAAAGATGAACTAACAACAGTAATTGATGTAATTGATAGGAGCGGGCATGGTTGGTTTTGATACTAAATATGTAACCGAACCGAACGGTTTGTAAAAATTCAAACCAAAACCCACTACGTAAAAAACCTACTTGTAAACCTACCACCCTAGTCGGTTTGGTCGGTCAATTTTTCTAAGTTTATATATATATAAACAAAAAATATGCAAATTTAATTTATTGGTTCTCAAACTTTAATTAAATTTACATTTAGGTCCCAAACTTTTAAATTCTACAATTTAGTCTCTAAATTTTTAAAATTTCACACATAGATTCTTAAACTATTAAATTATACAATTTAGTTCCTAAACTATTAAATTATACAATTTAGTTCCTAAACTATTAAATTATACAATTTAGTTCCTAAACTATTAAAAATTCATAAATAGGTCCTATCTTAAGACTAAAATACATGTTTTTAATAAGAAATTTATGACCTATGTATGAATTTTTAAAATATTGAGAATTAAATTATATGATTCAAAAATTTAGACACCTATGTGTAAAATTTTAAAAATTTGAGGACTACATTGTAGAATTTAAAAGTTTGAAAACATAAGTCTAAATTTAGTTAAAATTTAAGAACTAATGATATAATTTAGCCTAAAAAATATTCCATTTCTCAACACTGAACAAAAACACTAAACAGATATCACTCAATACTCATCAGCAATTGCTATAGAACATATAACATATCTCTAATTTTAATGTGTTAACATTTGTTTGTAAACTTTTGGTTGAAATATTTTATGCTTTCAACGCTGAAGTTATGATTAATTTGTACATGTATTTTCAACTTAACTTTCGGCCAAAAAAGAAAAATATATACTAATCACTAATTAACAATACTGTATCGTTAATTGCTAAAGCACGTATAACATATCACTAATCACTTATTCACTCGAAGAATCCGCAAAGCTAATCAACCAGTTAACCACAGATAAGTCATAACCAGATAATATAATAAATAAATTAATAAACAAAAAATAGAAAGAAAAAAAAAACACTGTTAGTAACCATTGCTATCCTTATATCCTCTGTGTCTATCGACACAACATAAGAAACTGGAAATAAATACATACCAGGGAGTAATGTGTCGAGATGAGAAGATAGGCGGCGTCGAGAGAAGAGGGAGGCGTTTGGGACCCTTCGTCCACTGTCCAGGAGTGAGGCCGCGTCACGGTGGTTGGGACTTGGGCGTGTGTCGATGTCGATGTCAAGGTCGAGGGAGATGACTTACGAGGCTGGTGGCAGCGCCGCTGAGGAGGTCGCTACTCGCTGTTGTCGTGCCTAGTATGGGTTAGGGTTTGTGAGTGAGAAACCGCGAGAAGCGCGAGAGGGAGTCGAGTGAGTAATGGGTAATTTCCCAGACAACCCAACTCATGTTGCATGTTTTTTTTTTTACTGTAATTTAATTGATTTGGATTTAAAATTTATATAATTGATTCGTTATAAATTCAAATCAAATGGTTTTTAAAATTAAAACTTTTACAAAAGCCGATACAATCCAACCTCTATATATATTATTTTTATCTTAAAAATTCATTATTGTATTAGTCCAATTTAGATCGCAAGCAGAAATATGCATGGAGATGATTGATACAAATTGATTACTCTACTTTATTTTTTATAATCCAAATTATGGGTGCATTTGGTTCGTTGAATGTAATCGTAATCGTAATATAATGTAATGTAAATGAATCAGTATTACTATTACAGTGTTTGGTTTAATTACTGTAATAAAAAAAGAATCAATATTACAGTGTTTTGGTTGACCACTGTAATGTAATAGAATGAAAAAAAAAATTATATAATTATTTTAAATTTAATAATTTAGGAAAAAAAAATTAATCATAAAAAAAATCTAGCATATAAAAAATGCAATTTTAGCAATTAATAAAAAATACAATTTTAACAAAAAAAATGCAATTTTAGAAAGAAAAAAAAAACAATTGCAGAAAAAAAAATCCTAATCAGAGTTTCATCGCGTCGGGAGCGCAGAGGGAGGGAGGCTGGGCGCACGACGGCTGGACAGGACCGGACGATGCGATGCTGGACTCGACGACGCGATTGCAGGGAGGACACGATGGCAGGGACGACGCGAGCTGGTTGGGACGGGACAACGAGATGCTGGCCAGGACAGGACGATGCGATGCTGGCCGGGACCGGACGACACGATGTTGGCCGGGACAGGACGACGCGATGCTGGCTGAACGCGATGAAATTTGATCTGGTACTGTTCAAACACATGTAATGTAATCCCAATTCCTTATCCTAGCATGTGTAATCTTTTTTTCCTCTCTACATGTAATTAATTACATTACATTACATGTGTTTAGGCAAACCAAACAATATAATGTGCTGAATCAATTATATTACATGTTACATGTTCCATTACAGTGTATCAAACATCACCTATAAGTAGATATTTTAATTATGTGATGTTGAATCTAAATTTAAACCTTAAATACGTGACAACTAAGTGTTTTGGATTTTAAATTTTCAACTATACTCTTTTAATTTTGATTTCCTTAAAACATGTGTTGGCATATTCTCATGTTTATTTTGGATGATAATAGTATAAGAATTAATTTTTGTTATTGTTATGTGTTAAATGTATAAATTATTTAATTAAATACATTTCATTATTGTAACAATTATTAGAAAATTTTTATTAATAACTAATTGTTGTGATTATAACAATCATTTATTTTATTATAATACAAAAGACATCATAGATAAATATTTTATGAAAAATAAATCACGAATGAACAATTAGTATTCCGATATAAGTTAAGTTTTTATAGATTGAATTGCATCCACAATCTCTTTCATAACAAGTTTTCTAGATCTATTAATGGTCATAAAACACAAATATAAATGCTCTTCTAAATCATCAAGTTGTTCTCTAAAATTAGTATCAATTTTCTTTAGATGACATCCCACTTCACCACTTGCTTGGAGCCAACCCTCACCTCTTTGCAACCAAAACTTAACAGTTGCAACCATGTGTTCAAGCTCATCATTTAGTCGAGCCACAAGTCGAGTAATAGTTTCCAAATCCCTAATTAATATATAAGTTCCTTTTGCAGCAATATCTATCTGAGCTCCAATTCTACGTAGATTTTTTGATGACGCCACATTACATGACGCTGCTATCAAGCATGGTGTGGCCATAATTAATGGAAGAGCATGTGTCAAAATAATTATAGTCAATGAAGTCGTTAATGTGACAAATACAATAGCTGAGCTATGTTTTATTTTATTCACAAATCGAAGCTTAGCTTGAACCTTATTACGAGTTAACTCAATGCGTGTTAACAACTTAGAGCATTCAATTCGAACAACTTGAACCCGAAGCATAGTTGAAGAAGAAGACTTAAAAGGGTTAATAAAATTTGGGAATTTTGTTAAACAACGTAAAATTGAAGAGTACAAATAATTATTTATAATAGGTAATAATGGATTAATTTCAAGAGATTGAATTGTTTTTTGAAACGACCGATATTTGGAACGTGTGTTTTCAATGTCCTTTAATAGAAGGCCACATAAGATTGAAGCATTAGCTGTTTGGGTGAAATAGTCACATAGTAATATATTGTGAGTTGTAGAGGGAAAATTTGGTAAATTTAAGATATGAGTAATAGTGGCTTGGTTTGGCTCTAAGAGATGCTCAACAAATAGCCTATAAGATGAAAGCCGAGCCGCACTAGTAGAATTCATAGTGACGTGAGAGGCAGAAGTAGAAGAATAGTCACCATTTGATAATTCAAGGACACGTGTCCAAAATTCCAAATATGATTCAGTCCGGAAGGCATTAGCATATTCCTCACGGACATCTACGACGACGTTGTTTGACAAGTTATGTGGAGTTGTTTGTCTTGGCTCTGAAAGTCATCAAAAACAAATCAATGTCATTTAGATTTTAATATACTTTTAAGTTCATGTTTAATTTAAAAAATTAATACAAATAAAATAATTAATGTAATTGAATTTAGTGGTATTATTATTATTATGTTTGATTTATGTATTTGAATCAAAACGAGTTAACAATTAAAAATATATAAGATTTTTTTTTTATATAATTCAATTATTAAACTAATTTTAATTATAATATTCTAAAAATTTTGTATTTTACGTTAAAAAAATATATATATAGACCGCATAAAAAAATATATGTACACTACTAGGAATGAGATTAAAAAAAATTATATATGAAATAAATTATATCATATAATAAAATAAAATAAAAAATAATATTGTGTTTCATTAAAAGAAAAGAAAAATTACTTGTAAAAAAAGAACAAACTTTTCGAAATTAAACTATAATTTTTATAAGTTTATAAACTTGAATGAATTAATTTGTAAGTTTGAGAATCTTCAAAAATTTTAACCTTTAAAAAAATAGAATTCCAATATATTTCGTTGAAGCATGGATATATTTAGTGTTCTTTTTATGTAGACAATTTAAATTAAAAAATATTTAAATATTTTTCTATTAATATAAAAAAAGTAATATAACATTTATATTATGCCCTTTAAGTCTAATTCTCTATTAGTATGATATTTTATGTGTTATTAATATGCAATAAATACGTAAATTAAAAAGAAGTTAGTCTTTTTATACAAATATTTGTCAACAATTAGTGATATAAAAAATAACACACTAAAAATTATTAAGGTGATCTCTGGAGCCAAAATCAGAAAATTCAGAGAGTAATTGACCCAAAATTATCTGTATTACATAGGATTATAAAATATATGAATGATGAGTATATGACAATATATATATAAATGTGTGGAATTCATGGAAAAAATAATTATAAATGGGTGTAAAGCAGAAAACCCTCACCAGTGCGCATAAAGAATTTCCCAATGCGAGAGCTAATTTTCTTCTTCATTTCTTCTTTATTTGTTCCAAACATAATTATTAAATGCACCAAATTACGACACTTAAAAAAACTTGAAGGAGTTTGAACAAAGTTCAAAAAATAAAAAGGAAAGTGAAAGATCTGATTTGTTTTTGTTTTACCAACCTTGAAGGATTTAAGAAGGGCTTCAAGAACTGTATCAGAAGAGAAATAAAGAGGGAGAAAATTGAGATCTTTTGTGTATATATATATATAAAAAGGAGAAACACATACTCTCTTGTTATTTTTTATGTTGCTTTTAAGAAAAACATATATATTCTTATAAACCGGACCTTGTAGTGCAAGTGAAGGCTTATTGTATTTCCTACTACTTCTCCATGACAACATCATCACAACAAATAAATCTTATTGTTGCGTATGTGTAATATGTGGTTCTTATTGTTGTGTGTTAGACGTAAAAATATAAATTAACGCATTTAAGAATAATTGTTTTCCAAGTATAATTTATATGTACTATATATATATAAATATCACATGCAACTTATTTTGTCAACCTTTTTATAATTGAACATTCAATAAAATTAACATCGTACATTAAAATATTAAAATATATAAAGCCTAGAATAATATCAAGTACCAAATTACCAACTTTTTATTAGCAAAATAATGACATTTGTTTTTTTGTAAATATTAAAATAATACATGTGTAGAATACAAAAATCAATTTAAATAAAAATCATGACCACACTAATTAGAAACATTTTCAATATCTAAGATTACATTGCTATCATTCTCTGTGCATTAGTTTCCAATCACTTTAGGGCATGTTTGGTACAATGCATATTATACGATAAAATTACAAAAATATCATAAAATTACAGCACAACTTCTTAAAATTGTGAAATAAATAATTTAAACCATAACTAACTTTTTATAATAAACTTTTTGTCATAATTTTATACACTATTTTAATAATTTATTTTGAAATAAAGGAATGAAATGTTACACTATGTTTTTAAATTAGTGAAACTAAATTCACAATCATCGTTTTAGTAGATTTCAAGATGCGAAAAGAAAATGGATGGGAACAAATATTGACATTTTTTTTATCAAATGGTATTTAATATAATTAAAATAAAATAAAATAGTTTTACTATAAGCCTAATAGATCATGAATCACATCCTCCAATATTTCAAATTTGATTTTAAAATTCCCTGGATTTAGAATTAGAGTTTGTCCATTAACATCTCTATGGGCCAGGACAAGCCCAATATCTAATAATGGGTTGCATATTAAAGTTCGTGTGTGAAGCGTAAAAGCATATAAAAATTGCATAATATTTAGTTAACCATGATAATAAATAAAAGCATTTATATATGTTAGTTTCAAAATATATTTTACAATATTTTTTTAATCAAATTTTTTGTGATTTTTTTTGTAAAAATATAAAAAATTTTGAACTTTTTTTACTATATTTTATAACTTTGTTTTGTAATTTTTTGAAGTTTTGATAAATTTTTTAAAAATATTGAAAATATTAGTAATATTAATTTTTAATTTTTTCCTACACATGCAAACTTTTTATTTATATTTATAAATAAATTACTATTTATGTAAAAGTAGTTAATTTAAAAAAATTTAAATAGTAAATGCTTAATTATAAGTTATAATTTGTGATTTATTGGCTAATTACTATTAGTAATTGGCTTTTAAAAGCAAGTACTATTAGTAAAATAAAATTTAATTTAAATTAACATGTCACATCCCAAAATCCTAAACCTTTCAAGAATTAAGACATTATAAAGCGCCAAAACCTTCATGCCTTGTCAGTCCTTCAAAGTTCAACCACAACGTCAAAGACAACTACAACTCTTTGTACTTTCGCCATTCTCAACTCTTCATAAGCCTTAAAAGATGAGACCTACAAGAGGTATTCACCATTATATCCATATTTTATGGTTTAGTTGTTGCTTACGAGTTGTATTGCTTTTATTGTAACATGCAAGGGTTATTTTTAACATTACTAGTTGCTTTTATTGTTTTTCGATGTTTTGCTTATGTCAAGAGTTGTCTGTGTGAAATTTGCTTGTTGGAAGCTTTATTCATGAAGAAATGTTGGTGCTTTGAGTAAAAAAAAATTAAACTTCGTTGTACCCATTTGATTGATTCTGTAGGCCGAGGCGGTGGATTCAGGGGCAGAGGCGATGGAGGGAGAGATGGTAGAGGAAGATTTGGAGGCGACCGTGATGCTCCCATGAGAGGTCGTGGGGGTGGTCGTGGACGTGGCGGTCAAGATGGAGGCAGAGGCGACCGTGGTGGTAGAAGAAGTGGAATGAAAGGAGGTTTTAGAGTTGTCGTTGAGCCTCATAGACAACCTGTGGAAGTTTATAAGAATGATGAGCACTCTAATCTCAAAAGATTAACCCAATGAGTAGAGGTACTCATCTTTCTTATAAACTCTTTTATAATATCATATTTTATCAATGTGGAACAATTGGATAATTCCTCTAACAGAACCTTGAACCTGGTGAAGCTGTGTACAATGAGAAGAGGATTTTGATTGTAGTGTGTATTTTTTTAATAACAATTTTTGATTTTTTGAGGTGGATTTACAATATACAATATAGATGAAATCCAGTTAGCCTGTCTGTTATGTATTTGTTAAAGTTGAATTCTGTTTTGCAGAACGAAGATGGTTCTAAAGTAGAATACAAGGTGTGAAATGCATTCCGCTCAAAGTTGGCAGCAGCCATTCTCGGTGGAGTTGATGAAATATGGATTGTAAGTTAATTTCACATATGACGTATTTTCAAGTTCTTTTTGGGGAATGAATTTGATTTTCTGTTACGTTAGAAACCGGTGAACGGGTTCTATACCTCGGGGCTGCTTCTAGAATCACCGTCTCTCATGTTTCTGATATTGTTGGCTCTGTGAGTTGTCCTTATGGCATTCTATTTTACTATGTTTTAAGATTGATTCTTTTTATTAACAATGGTTTCCTGTTTGTAGAATGGAGTGGTTTATGCTGTGGAATTTTCTCACAGGAGTGGTAGAGACTTAGTTAGCATGGCTAAGAAGTGCACAGATATCATACCAATCATTGAAGATGCTAGACATCTTGTTAAGTACAGGATGCTAGTGGGCATGGTTATGTGATATTTTCTGATGTTGCTCAACTTGATCAGGTTTGCTTTTTTAACTATTGATGGAAGTATATTCTTTATTTGGGTGTTGAAGTAATAATATGTTGATGACTGTGAATTTTGTATTGATTGTACTTCTTATTGTTAAAAACTTTTTGATGGTGTATATAAATTGTTTGTGCATACAGTGGCGGATTTAGAATTTATATCGAGGAGGGCACCACACATGCACAATAATATTTTGTATATATAATTATCTATAATTTTATAAATATTACACGTAAAATTTTATTTGTCAAAAATTGAAGTGGGACACGTGCCCCTCCTGAAATATGTACAGTTCCGCCCTTGTGTGCATATGATGAGTTAACTCGGATTCCCCTTCAGGACATCATGAATGATGTGACCTCGAGTTTTCTGATGCACATTTATCCGTGTGATCTGTTATGACATTTGTTTTCTTTCCCCATAAACTTGTCCTCATATTTACATACTTTTGCTTGCGCTATTATTTTGCTAGTTTTGGTGCTTCTCTATTTTCTTCCAATTTATTAAATAATTTGTGTACGATGAATTAAATTGGATTCCCCTTCAAGACATAATGGATGATGCAAACACGAGTTGTCTGATTAACATGCAGATACTAATTGGGGATTTTTCCCCTAGAGAACTCTTTTACTCAGACTTTCCCTTACTCTCCCCTCCTGTTCTCTCAGGGGATGTCTGATACATTTTAGATCTGTTTTATGTGCCATCAATCATTATGATTATGATAGGTCTTCAAACTGCTGAGGCTTGGTCCACTTCTCAAGTAGCCTGACTCCTATTTTCTGAGTAACCTTAACTAACCTAGCTAGAAACACTTTTTGATATTTTGAGTATCGAACATTCGTTGACACTTTCTAAAGAAAATTATGTTGCTTTATCATGGTGTTACCAATGACTAAATTGAGTATTTGGATGAGACTTATAAGCTCATTTTGCCATTTATATTTCCAAAATTGGTTCTTGTAAAGTTGTTTTCCTTTTGTCTCTGCGGATGTGAGAAACTTATCTTTCTATAACTTTGCTAGGTTGAAATGTGTGTGATGGTGTCCAAGCCATTTACTTCGTGGTCTTCACAAAGATGTTTTTGGTCTAGACTACCATCTTCAGTTTTTGTGATTTAATTATCCTGCTCTGTTTTATGGTGGTATATGGAGGCGAGGCTAGGATTTTAGTATTGAATGCTTCATATTTCTTGAAAGCTGGTGGACATTTTGTTATTTCAATTAAGGTTGGTCCTTTTCTCTCTAGATTCTTCTCTATTATATCTGTAAAGACTTTAATGTTATGCAATTAGATCGATAGTGTATCTCCGTACTTCATTTGTTGATGGCTATTGTGGATATTTCAGTCTAATTGCATAGATTCCACAGTTCCTGCTGAGGCTGTATTCCAACTGGAGGCGAAGAAGTTGTAGGCTCAACAGTTTAAGCCTTTTGAGCAAATTACTCTTGAACCTTTTGAGTGTGACCATGCATGTGTTGTTGGCGGCTATTGGATGCCAAAGAATCAAAAAGTTGCTGCCTAGAAATTACTAATATTGTCTATCAACACAAAACGTTTGCTCTGAAAAAAAGGGTGATTGTTTAGTGGACACATGACTTGATTCTGTTTTTAGTTGGCTTTTAGACTTGTATATTTTGGATTGTTATAATCGTAACTTAATATTTTTAGTTGCTTATAATGTTTGATACATAATTGATCACTATGGTTTAGACATATTTGATCATTAAAAAAATAATAATTCTTTGAAATCATAGTGAACATGGGAATGTAAAGAATGGACAGATTGTGAAAGATAAGATAACCTCTGAACTCATTCTTTAATTCACTTTAGATACTTTCTGTTAGGTAGAGTTCCAATGAAGAACAACTAGAACTTGCCAAAGCTCTTAAAAGTGAGTAACAGATTGGCGTCTTCAAGGAAAAAAAAAAAAAAAAAAGTTGATAACTGTATTACCGAGAAAATATTGATATTAACTCATAGATCACCAAAATAAGGGATAATTTATATAAATTTACGCTGGATATGTAGCATTTCGAGCTTGATCATTCAAAAGTCAATAACTTACTTATACTTAACTCTTGGCTGGGTGTTGGCCTTTTGGCTGCTTGTGTTCCTTGTGGTGATTTAGTTTTTTGTACATGTTGGTCGTTTGATTTTTTTTTTTTAAATTATAAAAGTAATACTCCTAAATATATTATTAACAAATACTCCATAATCTTATTTCATAACCTTATTTTATTTCATATCATCTTCAATTAAATGTAAATATTTTATTTTTATTATTATAAATTCTAACTGTTATTATTTTATGTAATTTTTCTTATTTTGTTTCCTAAGAACCTAGTTGATTTTAAGTGACGAAATTTTGGAACAAAACCACTGTCTTATGTTTTGTCTGAAAAATGTTATTTATTTAATCATGCTTTGATAGGCTTTGCTGTTATTGGAAAAAAGTTCAAGATTTGATTTCCAATTTTTATTTTTTTATATATAAAATAAGTACTTATTATTTAAATTAAAAAAGTATTTTATTTATATTAATATCGGAGGATTACTCAAACCTATCGGTCTAGAAGTAAATAATTAAAAAGTAGCACTTTATAACTGGTATTGTTGAAAGATAAATATAATCGCCATGTAGAGTAATATAAAATCTTTTAAAAAAGAAGAGTAATTCAAAAGTCAGAAGCCATACGAAAATCCTGAAAGGAAAGAAAAATATGTCAGAAGTGGGATTTGAACCCACGCCCCCTTTCGGAGACCAGAACTTGAGTCTGGCGCCTTAGACCACTCGGCCATCCTGACTGGTGGGATGAAATTTCGGTATTGACATATAACAAGCGAGACTATATCAAGAATACCCCAACAAAATATGGCTGCGACTCTAACTCTAGACTACCTTCGGTCAGCTCTCTCTTATCTTATCTCCCTCCGTTTCTAGCCGGTGATATCAAGTCCGACCCCTGGCATCTTCAGTCAAATTCTCTTGAAAGGGCCCTGCGCCTGCTAGCGTTGACAGTGTTGACGGCCAGAGAAACCAAGCCCAAGACCGAGCCGTCACGCCTCGGTCTCAGGACTTCAATGCTTGGTATCTCGATGTCATTGATGCTGCTGAGCTTGCTGACTATGGTTCTGTTACAGGGACCATTGTTATTCGTCCATACGGTTACGCCATTTGGGAAGCGATTCAGGTAATTCATAAGTTCTGATACTCACTTTGTTTTGTTCATCCAAAAAAGGAGAGGTAAAACCTTTGCTTTAGTTGTGTTTGGCTTTTAATGATGAATGTCAATTTTGCAGCAAGTTTATATATTTTATGTTTGATTGGTTTTTAGGACTATTTGAATGTCAAGTTAAAGGAGACGGGTCATAGTAACATGTACTTCCCATAGGTTTGATATATTTATTCTATTGAAAGAGGAATCCTCATTGCAATCACTTTTGTGCACAAAATAGCTCTCGAATAAATACTTGAATGCCAGCTGACACTATTAAATGGGACTGGTAAAACCGAGGAATTTATTATATTTAGGAGCATATCACAATTCACATGCAATTACTCATCATAAAAGTGATAGAAGCAATTTGATTTTTCTGGGTATGATCTTTTGCATTTTGGTTTTCTTTTAATACATTTTATACCATACTCCTTTATTGAGAAAGAAGCTTCCCATGTTGAGGGTTTTAGTCCAGAGCTAGCACTTGTCACAGTTTTAGTGGGATAGGAACTTGAAGAAAAACTAGTGGTTTTTTTTCTCTTCTTGAAACTTAATATAAACATTGTCTTTTCCGGTGTGCATTTTTTTAATATTTTTATTAGTATTTTTTTTTTTTTTGATAAATTTCTTTTAGTAATTTTAAAGCTACAACCTAAGGTTGGGATTTGATGGTTGCACCAATTGAGGTTATGGCAGGTTAGACCTACAAGTGAAACTATAGTTAATCACATGTTCACTCAGTGGATTCATAGTTACCGTGATCTTCCTCTCATGATTAACCAGGTTAAGTTATCTCTTACCTTGCTTACAGTGTTTGGATTTGTAATGAGGAACTGTTCAATTTAATTTCTGTTGTGTCTAACTTGCTTTAGTGGGCTCAATCAAAAAAAAAAAATTGCTTTAGTGGGCCAATGTGACAAGATGGGAAGATGCGGACAATGCCTTTTGTGAGGACTCTAGAATTTCTCTGGCAGGAGGGACACACTGCTCATGCCACTCCAGAAGAGGCAGAAAAAGAGGTTTGAATCTTCTTCTTTTTTTCCTACCTATTCTATAACAGTTGTAATGGTTTGTTGTAATTTTAATGCAGTATTTCTGCTGAAATGCAGGCTATGCAGATGATTGATGTCTATACAAAATTTGCTCATTAGCAAGCAGCAATACCTGTTATTGCAGGTAGAAAATCAAAGGTGGAAACATTTGCCGGTGCTATGAGGACATATACAATAGAGGCTATGATGTGTGACTGGAAAGCATTACAAGCTGGGACTAGTCACAATCTTGGACAGAACTTCTCCGGTGCATTTGGAACACAGGTACTTGGCTAAGCATGCATATGCTAAAGAGGGAATTGGTTTATTGGCCACTCTTGTGGTTCGCCTTTTCAGTCAATGGTCTTCTCTTGGTGTGTTACTTTAATTCTTGCAAGTTATTCTGTATGTCCACTCTACTGGAATTGTTAGATTGATATGTAAGTACTTTATCCTAAGCATGCTATCTGCTACAGATGTATCCCCTCACTTCTTACTCATGCCTGTAAATTTCTACAACTGTAAGATGCATTATTTAAGAGGAACTTGATTATCTGTTTTCTTGTAGAGTTCACAGATGAAAATGGACAAAGGCAACCTGTGTGGCAGACATCGTGGGCAGTGAGTATTCGTTTTGTTGGTGGCATAATCATGACCCTTGGCTTACAGGTCTAATGCTTCCTTTTAGGCTTTCACCAATGCAGGTTAAGTTTGGGGCTTGTTGCATCTTATAATGTAAATGCGGTTGAATAATGTTAGTTAATGCTATCCTCATCTCCGGAGCGAACTAATTTAAATTTCAGCCTCTGAAGTGAAATTCAGCATGCAATTACATTTTGTTGATACAAATCTATTTAATCAAAGTTTTAAAGCAATCATAGGAATGCTGCTATTTCGAATTATCGTTCTCATCTTGTCCTATGTGATTTTTGATACCTTAGTTCTAGTGCACTTTTTGCTGACTACATTGAGGTCAATGGGAAGACACCTTGTATGATATATCTGCAGTTTATTTGCCTGGTCTTAGTTACTTGGATTGATTTTTTTCTTATTTCATTTTATCATCTAGTTTGAATGTTCTTTGTTTCAATGAAGTATGATGCCTAACTATTCTTGGTTCCCATGGACATACTTGCATACTATTTCCCTTTCTTATTCTGTTATATATCTTTTCCCTTCGAAAATGCTGATAGTTGTGCATTGCATACTTCTAGGTAGTGATTGTACCAATTTGGAAGAAGGATGATGATAAAGCAGGAGTTCTTACTGCTGCATTTTCTGTAAAGGAAATACTGCAAACTGCAGGGATTAAGGTTAAGCTCGACGATTCTGATCAGAGAACTCTAGGATGGAAATTCGATTTCTGGGAAATGAAGGTTTGTCTTCATTCATATAGGTGCAACATACGTTGGTTTGTTTGGTTCTGTTTCTTTTGGGTTAGCAGTTGTAAAGATAAAACAGATTCTGATTATTTAGACATTATGATAAGCCATGAGCTGCTAGCGATTTCATTATGTCTGTTGGAAGATATAAAGTATCACAATTTGCAATGAATATATTGTTGGTTTCTTTGTGCTGGTATCATTTATGCGTCTACAATATAATTCTCTCCTTTTCTGCCTCTCCTTAAGTTGATTACTATGAAATTACCCAAAAGTCAAATCAATTGTATTTTGCAGGGAGTGCCTTTAAGAATAGAAATTGGTCCCACGATGTTTAAAATCAAAGTGTGGTCATATGCAGGAGAGATATTCCAGGGAACAAAGGAAAAGTTTTTGGAATATCCATGGAGCCTTCAATTTTAGTGGACTATGTGAAGGATAAGTTAGATGACATTCAATCATCTCTTCTTGAACGAGCAACCTCTTTCCGTGACAGGTGCATCCTTTTTCTTTATTTGCTTTTGCTCCAACATGTACAAGCTTCCCCCACACCTCTAAATGATTTTCTTCTAATGGCAAGGCCACCCTTAAAACTGCCCTTGAAAAAACTTGTCTGGGTCAATAGATAGCCAAGATGCTAGAACCCTTATCCCTGCGCAGTAAAAAATTCATAAGTTTTATTGACAAGAAGAATGTTGTTTGCAGTAATATTTTGGATGTAACATCATATAATGAACTCAAAGAGGCAATCTCTCAGGGTAGATGGGCAAGGGGTCCGTGGTCAGCTGGGTATGAATTTTCTGGTTCATATATTTATAAGATGGATTATGACATTCTCAATTATCGAAGAAGTAAGAACTATTGTTGTATTCAACATTAAGAGTTAACTTCAATTGCTGATGATGCAATGAGGCGGATGAAATACGAGTAAAAGAAGAAATAGGGGCAACTATTCGGTGTTTTCCCTTCGAACAACCTGAAGGGATTAAAACGTGCTTTATGACCGGTAATCCTGCAGATGAAGTAGCCATTTTTGCTAAGTCATATTACGGCTTTTCGGGCTTGCAGTTAGACATCAACATGATATTGTTAGCTGGAACAGCTGGTACTCAGATTTCTCAAGGTGATTTTCCTCACTAAAGATTATATTACCTGGAACTCTGTAACACATGTAATGCTATGAATGTTTTAATTTATTAGCTTGTTAATTTATTAAGGGAGTGAATACATTTTTGTAGCTTTGGTTTCTAATGTAAACAAGTCCTCTTTCGTAAAAGATGATAAATTTTGCTCTCTTCGTGTTTTGGTTTTCTTATTTACTTGGTTTGATAAGAATTGAGTCCTCAATCTCTGAAAAAAGTTTGTGATATTCTTTGGCATAACGAAATTTAATTTGTATCATAGAGTATCTTTTGCTTTAAGGCAGGTGAAAATCCTTTGAAGTTGAACTGATTGTCACTATCTAAAAAGCCCAATAAATGAAGCAAATTGCCAAATTTTGGATGCCTTTTTACTCTCCTGAAGAGTTTCTTCAAAGTTTTCATTACTCAAATATATACAGTGAGGTGTGAGGTAAATTCCTTCTTACTACATTTATACAAATGGTCACTAAAAGGATATAGAACAATATTTTTGAAATTGGCAGGTCCATAAATATCTAGACAAAGAGGCTTAGCTGTAGCTTTTTAGTTCACCAGCTGAAGCTCATGGACTCAAAATGTAGATTATTGACCAAACCAGACGAACATATTGCAGCCACTTCTTGCCTCATCTTCTTTGGACCGCTAACAAGAACCCCAACATTTGAGCCTTCACAGTCTATCAATATTCCTGCAACAAAATATTAAGAATGATTCTATTTACTTCCTTTGCACTTTGCTTTAGCATTATTGAATAAAATTTAAACTCTCTTAGTTCTATTCTTGACCATGCTTGCCTTTATAAGCTTCCTAGATGGGGGATCTTTTGCTTCCGTTAGATAATACAAATATGAGATATATCACAGAGGATAAAAGTTAGATATGAGGTCCCAAAATCGTTTTTTTTTTTTTTTGAGTTAGTGAAATGTATAGACTCTACATGAATTATGTAAGGTTGTACATGAGTACATGTTGTAAATGAGCTATACCCTATTTAGGGCCGAACTGATAATGTATATATGTGTTTGAGGGATGGGAAAAAAAAGGTGTGTATAAAGACAACTCACTTTTCAGATTAGGTCTTCTTCCATAGTGAACCTTAGTAGCTTGATCAAAATATTGGTGGGGAAGGCTTTCCATCTCTCTATCATTATTGTAGGAAATTGTGGTTGGTGAAGCCAATGGAGTTGGCATATTTATGTTCTGAATTTTCCTCATTTGCCTTTTATTCTGTCTCTTGTTCCAAAGAAAAGCAGCAGTTGAAGGTATAGCAACCGAAACACATATTAATAACATGGTCAGTGCAGATTTTGAAGAAGAAGGATATTTCATATTAGAATTATGGTCAATTTGGTATATATAATATCTTGTAAGGATGGCCAAGAGAAGAAGAAACATAGCAAGAGAAGCTGAAGTAATGAAGCCAAGCCATAACCAACTGTTCTGTCCAAGTACTGCAGAAACTGGTAAGTCTGATGCATTTGGCTTAAACCATATAGTTTGGAAGTGCTTCTGATAATCTGTTTTGGGCCCTGTATCTCTTGTGACGTAGGTTTCAATTTGCAGTGACAAGCAAGAAATGTCAAAGTTGGAGCCTGAGATTGGGAGGATGAGGTTTAGAAAGGTGAGATCTAATGATTTTTTGAAAGTGCATATTAGTAGTATAGATGGAGCTCTGCCTTCACTCTGATTGGCTCTAAAAAGGAGCTCACGGATTATGGAGATAAAAGGAGTAATTCCACTTCCTCCACTAATCATCACTAGCTTGTCATGCCTGTCACATTTTTGCCATCTTAGTTAATCAATAGAGCAAAGTAATTCAAGTGCTCAAATTGGGATTCTTTGTAAATGATATGTGACTCACCTTAGAAACTTGGTTGAGGCAGGACCATAGGGTCCTTCAACAGAGACTTGCAAACGATCCAAACGAGAAGGGGATGATAAGCTCTCATACAAGTTCCGAGACCAACTTCCTTCAGTTTTGACTACAACACTTAGCATCTTTGAATCCGTATTGCTACTTGAAGTAACAGTAAAAGGATGCCATTGCAGCTTGGAAATTTTAGGTACGTTTAGAAACACAATGCTACTAGGAGTATAGCTCAACCCTGTTATCAAATTAAGCAGGATTAAATGCAAAACTAGCTTTAGGGCAAATAAGTTTAAACATTTCATTAATTTAGAGGGAGAATACAAGTAAAAGGACTTCTCTAAAAATATAAGATTACTGACACTAATAGCACTTTAAGCTAAAATGAAAAAAATAAAAAAACCCTTAATTTTAAGTCTATTTGCTAGTGCTTCTGTTAAAAGTGATTTCATTCAAAATTGGTTTTGTAAGAAAGTGATTTTAGTAAGAAGCAAGATACAAAATATGCTTGAGACCCAAAAGCAATTACAAATGAGCAGACCTTAAATGAACTATGAATGTGTGCAAATTTGTGTTAAAATGATTATATGTTTTTCACCTGGGCACTTGGAGAAGTTCAATTCTACAACTTCACAGGGTAAAATTCTTGCTGAAACCAAGCAAATTTTTTGTTGGGATTGTAATAGTCTCAGGAATCTATCAATTAAGAAGAGATAAAAGCCTGGAAGCAATATACAAGAGGAGGAAAACCCCACGTGTAAGACAAAGAACACAACGAAAACTAGGTAAAGATGATGAGTATGGTAGAAGAGCTCAAATATCTTTCTCCTAATACAATGAAAGCTTGTTGCCCACATTACTAATCCACATAGTAAAGCTACTTCACCAGCCACGTTTGATGTTCCAAACTTGCTCCATTTTAACATCTGCACAAATAACAAGTCTTATTAAGGGGTTTCAACCGTGTTTGGATCACGTCCATATTGTGTTACGTTTTTTTTTGTTGTTGCCAAAATTCACATATTTTTAACATTTTGAACAATTTTAACAAGGCTTCAAAGTTACTGATTTCATTATTTATGAAATTTTAGGAGCTTATAATAATTATCTTTAGCAAATGTGACCTTGCTATTAGGATATATCAAGTTTTCAATAAGTCACCTCCGAAATTTGATCTGTAGTGGCCCAATATATTAGGTAGCATAAACCATGAGCAGTGAATATTGTGATGACAATATGGCCAAGCCAGATATGATACTTAATGCTTGCTTCTGAAGTGAGACCAATCAGCTGCAAAATTGAAGATCCTCTGCTCACTGGGAAGAAGAGAAAGGCTAGGCATGCATTCCCAACTAGCCCTAGTGTTAGTCCTGAGCTCTCTAATTCAGCTTCCCACCTGCCATATTCAGTAATCGCTTTTTATAATCATGAAATTTTTCAAAGATATCTATTTTGGTGTGGTTCGAAACGGTAACTTAAAAGTCTTAACTCAAGAACTCTAGGCAAAGAACTTTAACAAATGTGATTAGTTATGAAAGAAATGAAAAAGTTAAACTGCAAATGGAGATGTTTCTTACACATGCTCTTTCATTTGTACTGCCTGAAGAGTACTGTATTTGAACATGTTGTTCAAGTAAGAGTAAAGGGACCAAACAAGCAATGCAACAAACATAGCTAAAAAGAACAACTCCACTCTTGAAACAATTCCAAGAGGTCCTCTCACAAGCACAGGTCTTCTACACCATGCCCACAACTCATTTTTCTTCGTACTGTATACCATAAATACCCAAAAAGTCAGTGCACGTACTATGTCATTTTTGTTAATGCTCAAGACTATGCTTGAAGAATGTATAACTTGTTTGTTAAAAGTAATATTAGAGAAAGTGTTTTTATGAAGTATCACACTATTGATGGAAACAAGGCGCTTTCTGTGGTTCAAAAGTGCTTTTACAGAATCTTAAAAGCAGAAATAATAAAAAAAAAATATTAAAAGTATGAAACATGGTACCTTTTGGTGTTATATGCATCTTTATTTCCCATATGAAGATATAAGCAGCTTAGAATTGCAATGAAAATGATAGGGACAGTGTAAAAAAGAAGGTTAGGACCATCCTGGTTGCCAAAATATGTTGAACTAGTTTTATCAGAAATCTTAGGAAACCAACGTAGATAAAAGGTATTAGTTGGCTTCATGATGAAAATTAAAATGTAGCCAACAAAGATGATCATCACAAACAACTTAACAACTGATTTTTGCTTCTTCATTTCTTCGTGGGAATCACTTTTCTTCACCATTTGTGATTCCATTCCTAGTTGTAATGATAATATAATTTCTAGGAGTTTAATTCACATATAAATTAATTGCTGTATAAGAAAGATACAAAAAAGCAGCTCATGGACTCAGGAAAAATGATCTAAATAGACGTCTAGTTTCATGGGATTTCATGTGCATTAGTATTGTATGGCAAGCCAAACTACTTGTCAGAATGAGAAATTGAAAATGATGAAATATCTCTGAATGGAAATCTATAGTTGACCATTTCGCATTTGTCGTTTAGCTGTATATCAAAGTTTTAGAATTCAAAGTACCGTCTTTGACTGATATAATACTAAATTAATTAATTGTTTTCAAAAGAAATTAATATGAACTATATTAAGATAGATTGTTATATCTATATTCCCTCGTCATAACATATGGAGTTAACATTCGTGATAGTGTTTTTCATGGGTGAAGAAACATTTGAATCATTAGTCAACGGACTTGCTAGATTGTATCGGTTCTATATTTTAAACAATTGAACGGCCAAGACTCTTTTATTTCTTTTTGCTCCAACTCTATTCTTCCAAAGCACTTAAATTGTTCTGAATTGCAGCCATTTTAGCACTCCTCATCTGTGCTGAAATACCACCAGCTGTTCTTGTTTTCCTTGCCTCACTGGGCCGCATTGAGGAAATTTCTCATGGTTCAACCAACTGCTTCTCCAGAAAGACGAACAATCAATAGCCAGCTACATGCTAGTCTCCCATGCATTTTCAACTCGGCCAAATTTGCTTCCTGCTTGCTCACTTTATAGGTTGAAATTAGGAATTGATTGAAAACCAAATCGACTAGAAGTAAAAGGAAAATGCTCTATTTGGTACTAAGTCTAAAATTATAGGTTTAGTTTCAATTTACCACTTTTACAATTTTTTATATTGACTACTTTATGTAGAGGAAATTCAAAATTTATATAACCTCGTCCTTCCTTTGTTCTTGAGATCATGAAGAGTCAAGAATATACATTACAAAATCACTTGCAGGGCTCAAGACTATTTCATTGAAAATGTTGATTACTTGATTGCCATAATTCTAATACATAAATTAGTCATTTTAATAATAAAAAAATTAGTAATAGGAGTAAATTGAAACTAAACCTACAGTTTGATAACTGAATAGAACATTTGCCCAAAAGAAAAATGGTAGACAGAAACAGCGACCAACTTACATTTTTGGCGCTATACTGGAAGAGAGCAAAGACCCCAGGGCTTTCTACGTTTAGATCCAAGAGTGTGCCACAGAAAATCCCCTTATACGATATTTCCGAAGGAAGTAGACATTTTGATCAAAGCAATTCTGCACAAGAGAACAATAAAATCAAATGAAGCCAAGAGGTACTCCATAAAGAAAATAATGAATAAGAATAATAATAATCTTACAAGATTTACTTAATTTGTTATTCTCATAAAAAGATTACCAATATAAAGCCTGCTCTCAGAGTTCTAATCAACAAAACCATTTTGTGCTACCAATATATCATTGTTGAGATTCAGCTGTTTCGTCACCATGTTCTACTTAACCATTGATAAAAAAAATATTGGGTGTGCTTTCATCTGTTCCTGAGCTACCAATGAGGATGCCATCTTGTTAAGAAATTAACAAAGAAACCACTCTACACTTCACATTACACAAGATGAATGCTACTCTTCAATATCAACTAATGAACCCACTTCTTTGATCACAATTTCCATCGTTGAAGTTAGCAGTTTCAGTAGACTGTACAATTGTTCAGTTTGTGGATGAGACTGATCTCCAGAAACAAAAGCGGAAACCTGACCCTGGACCCTCACCGAAGACCATCCTGGCTCCTTAATCACCCCTTTTGATCTCATAACCTTCCACAACTCTGCTGCTTCCCTCCACTTCCCTTTGGCAGCATAAATATTAGCCAAGGTCAAGTGAGTTGTTGCACAGTTTGGAACTAGCTTGAGAATCTCCTCCGCACATCGGCGTCCACAGTCCACATTACCATGCACTGTACATGATCTAAGCAGAGTAGACCAAACAACATCATCCTGCTGAAATGGCATGCTTCTGATCATATGTTCTGCATCAATTAATCGTCCAGCTCGACATAGGAGATCAATCATGCAGCCATAATGTTCTTTTGAGGGGAAGATTTGGTATTCAGTTGGCATTGCTCTGAAATAGGTGAAACCAAGATCAACCAGTCCCGCATGGCTACAAGCAGTAAGAACGCCAATAAAGGTCACAGCGTCAGGTTTCAAACCAACCTCGGGTATATTCTCAAACAAGTCAATGGCTTCTTTGCAAAATCCATGTTCAGCATAACCAAAAATCATGGCTGTCCATGAGACAATGTCATCATGAAAGGATTCATCAAAGATCTTTGATGCTTCTTTTATACTCCCACATTTTGAGTACATACTGATTAGAGAACTTTGTATCATTGACATGTGTTCTAATCCAACAGAGAGGATGTATGCATGCAATTGTTTCCCTTGGTCAAGTATGGCCACACTCCCACAAAAACTTAGGGCACTAGTAAGAGCAAATTCATTTGGTGGTGATCCGTCCCTTCTCATCCACGATAAATACTCAAAAGCTTTTTCACCAAAACCTTCTTGAGAATACCCCTCGATTATAGTGCTCCATGTGACTATATCTCTACTACTCAATCCATGAAAAATCATTGAGGCTGAAGTTAAGCGCCCACATTTTGAGTACAAGGTTACCAAAGAATTAGCTACAGACAAAGAATCAGCTAGGCCTTGCTGTAATACATGGGCATGTAATTGTTCACCCCATTCAACTCTACCAAGTGTGGCACATCCAGAGATAACGGACGCAAAAGTATACTCATTTGGGACCACGCCAGATTCCTGCATTCTTATAAAAGCATCAATAGCATGCTCCTTCTGACCCATTTGAGCATATGTTGTAATGACTGTTGTCCAGGAAACAACATCTTGCGTCCTCATCTTTGCAAACAAGTACAAGCCATAATTTAATTTACCGCATTTGCAATACAGGGTAGCAAGAGAGTTAGCTACAAAGGAGCTATCATCGAACCCTTTCTTCACTGTTTGTGCATGAATTTCCCTTCCTTGATTCAGAGCAACCAAAGCAGCACATGCCTTTAATGCAATAGCAAAGGCATATGCATCACATCCAACCTTTGACCTCCACATATCAGAAAAGTAAAACAACCCATCAGAAGCAAAACCAGCATGAACAAGACCTGTTATGATGGCAGTCCATGATACTACATTTCTTGTCAGCATATGATCGAAGACTCTACAACCAAGCTCAATGTTGCCAGTTTTTGTGTACATGTCAAGAACAGCACTACCAACAAAAACTGAGTTGATCAGACCTGATTTAATCGAATAAGCATGTAATAGTTCACCACAATACAAGTTCATAGCAAGACCACATGCCTTGAGTGCAAGACTTACCACAAAAGGGTCCATTCTTAATCCGGGCTCGACCCACATATTTGAGAACAAATGCAATGCTTCAGATGCACCATAGCCTTTTACATAACCAGAAATCATATTAGTCCACGAGACCTCATCCCTTTGCTGCATTTTATCAAACAGTTTACGAGCATCATTTAGATTACCCTTTTTCACTAGCTGTTTAATTCTATCGTTTAGTTCATAAACATTGACATGATTAATGAATTGCATTTGTTTGACTAATTGGTCTTCTCCTTCCTGCTTAATCAGTGCATTTCTGCATTCCATAGAGGGAATGGCTACTCCTGTGAATATTTTCCTTATAGAAGGCCTAATTAATAAAACCATGTTTATGCTATTCAACTCTATTTGGTCATTTTCCTTCTGATATAATCAATGAATAAATAAATGACCATTAATCAATAAGGAAGCATCAAAATAAAAGCACTTGGAATTAAAAAGAAATACTGAATTATCAAATGAAATCAAAACAAAGCAACTAATCAAGTATTCTGAATTCTGTTGATGGCTGGGCTGCTGGCAGATGGTTGCGAACAGAGGCAGACTGGTGGTGGCTGGGTTGCTATATGATGGCTACGAATAGAGGAGGGCCTAGTAGACTGGTGGCGATTACAGAGGCCGAAAGGCAGACTGGTGAGTGATGGACTAGCACGATGGAGGCGGCTTTGCTTTTTGAGTGCAATTTGGTCAAGTTTGCCTTTGGGAACATAGAATAGACAAACACAAGTGAATGCCTGAGGGCAAAATTAAGCGTGAAAACATTAATAACATGTTAGGTTGATGATGGTAATCATTGAGGATATTTAATTTGATTGTATTTTATAATCCTAACGTAAAGAGATTATAGTGATAATAATAATTTTTTTTACGCCCGTAGCACTTAATAACAAGTTGTAATGATTTTTTTTAATTTAATTTTATTTATAATTTTATAATCTTTATTTTAATATTATAATTTATTTTAATTATATTTCTTAAATAAATATTGTAATAATAATACTGTTTTTTTTTTTTTACATTTAATTTTATTACAATTATTATTGTTATTATTTTTATAAATCAAAGCCTCTTAAGAAAGCAATCTATTTCAGAAAAATTATACAATTGTTCTATAACAGCTATGTGTTGGTATAGTTAAAAAATAGTGAGGTTCATTTTAATTTTTTTTTTTTATTATCAAGATTTTTTTTTTAAATATTCATAGCATGCTATTAACAAGATTTAAGACCAATGAATAATTTGATCTTTTTTTTTTTAATTAAAATTTATTTCAATCTTATCTTTTTGATATAAATTTATTTCGATATTATATAGTAGACCAATTAAAAAAAATAAAATTTGTGATGTATGTTAAATTATATAGCAAAGTGCATTAAACATTATAGTTAAATTTACATATAGGAATATTGAATAAAAAAAATGTATATAAAAATAATAACAAATATCTCTCCATAATTCCTTATGAATCAGTTTTATGATAAAGGGAGTGTAAAAAGTTAAGATTGGGGTCATTGATCACGTCTAATGTATCTAATAAGAATTTATCTGTTTTCTCAATTGTAATCTATCTATTTTTCTTGATAACCTTGAACATATTGTAAGATTATTCCTACTATGATATATACGCTTCTGAATAGGATGTGTGAAATTGGAAAAGGCTAAGGGTGTGTTCTTTGTTTCAGAAGGGTATACTTGTCACTTGTCAGCATGACTCAGGTTCCAATATCAAACGAACATTGAGAGAGAACTTTGATAAAAATGCCATCAAAATACGAACACATTAGTAATTACGAGAGAACTTATCACATATCTCTAATTTTTAATTAAATTTATACATAAATTTTTAAAATTTTACACATAGATTCATAAACTTTTAAATTATACGATAAAGTTTCTAAATTTTTTAAAATTTCACATATAGTTTCTAAAATTTGGATTAACAAATATATATTTTAGTAGTCAAACTATAACTTATGAGTGAATTTTTAAAAATTTATGACTAAATTATATGATATAAAAAATTTAAATATTTATATATAAATTTGATCGAAGTTTGAGATTAATAAAATAGTTAAAATTTTTAAATATTATATTATTAAATATCAATAATATAAAAACATATTAAGTGAAAGTAAGAATGATTCAATCTTCGGTTCTACACGTTTTTTTGGTTTGAAAATGAAACCGATAAAATAGGTTTGGTTTTCAATTTAAATAAAACGAAACCGACAGAAAAATTAATATTCAATTGGATAAATTTCAATCTAATTTGGGTCCAAAAATTCAGTTTGGTAGGATTAAACATGTATACCCCTAGTAGTTTATACTTGTTGCTTGAAATGGGTAAATAAAAATTTTATTTATCATTAGGTAGATCATATATGCTAAAAATTAATTAAATTCAATGTTAGCATCTAATTTATTTTAAATTATGAACAATTTAGTAAAATTTATATTGATGTTGTATATAATTATAAAAAAAAAAAAAACAGATTATATCTTACTATTTTTATTAAAATATATACATATTATTATCATATTTTTTATAATGCATGTTTTAAAATTAAATAAATTTATATATTTTTTATTTTACTATCTTGTACTTTATGCCAAAATTTTGACGTATTTTATATAAAAATATTACATCTGTACATATGTTTGTCAAAATAATATTCATCATGTATTTTGCTAACTATGGTAAAAACTAATACAAAAAATACTTCATTTTTCGAATAATTTTCATACTTTTAAGCTAAAAAAAATATTATATACAAATAATACTTTCTCATATAATAATAAATAAAAAATATTTTTTTCTTGCAATAAATTTTTATTAATGTCTGCTATTATTATTATCATTAGTATTTTTACAATACAATAACATATAATAAAAATAATAACCAATTATATCAAAGTTATAATTTTTTATAGTTTATGAAATATTAATCAAAATACTCAAGCAATTTTTTTTTAAATTAATCAAAATTTCATTTTTAATAAGTTTCTTTTTAATAGTAACATGGGCATTTCATTCAAAATCATTTACATCCATTTCAATATAGTTCATAAGTTTCTCAAGAATTTGTAAAGAGATGATATTTTATAAATATAAATGTTAATATTTTGTACCAATTATCTTTTAAATTATTTAGTAGTATTTTATAAATATTCATGTTAATTATTTTTTAAGTTATTTAGTGCTATTTTATTATTCCCCAAATTATTTCAAATATACTTTTTTTTTTTTACCAAAATGAACAATAAAACAATATTATTAAATCAATAAAGAGAATATTATTGTCATTTTATGCCCTCACAATAATAAATAATAATCATTAATATTTATTAATTACAATAATAAACAAGAATTGTCATTTTTACAAAAAAAAAAATACTGTTAAATAGTAAAAAAATATTTTTTATTTTTTTATTCTTATCTATACTAAAGGTTTTTGGTTTTTACGTATTTTTTTATTTTTTATTTTGGCTTTATTCTTATTTAAAGCCACGGTTTTTGTTTTAAAAAAATCAATAATTTTTAAAGTAATTAGGTTTATTATCATGTAAATGTATGCACAGGATTTTTATAACAAAAACGATGCTTAACGTGGTTCTAATAAATAATTTAAAACGAAAGAGAGTAAATTTTACAACCATTATAAAAAATATGAATAAGTAATATTTGATTTATTTTATATAAATTAACATTTTATGTTTTTTATTTAGTTTAATAAATATATGGCTGAAAAAACATAAAGTAAGTAAATAAATGACAAAAAAAAAAAAAAAATAGAAGTAGTAAACATTAAAATAACTATAAAAAAAATAGTATTAAAATAATATATATATTAAAATAATGTATGTTATATAAAATTATAAATGGCGATGATCTTTATATTTTTATTTTATTTTAACTATGTATTTATATTTAAAAAATAATAAATTATTTATCAATTAAAAAATATTCATTTGATTTCTTATCACAACTTCTTATTTTTTAAAGATAAATACACTACTAAAATAAGAATAAAAATATACGGACCATTTATATAACATATATGTTTTGAATATACATAATATTAAATACTAAATTTTTAATTATTGTGCGGGTTTAAAATGATAATAATATATTCCTCATTTATTTAATAAAACTATTTTATTGTTAATTTTGATTTAATTTTTTTTAAAATAATTTAAAAAAGTAAAAATAATTAATTTTAAAAAATAATAAATACAATTAATTAACATAAATATCTATAAATTATCATTAAATAACTTTTAAAAAAATAAATACCAAATCAACAATATTAATATTAATCTAATACTAACTTTTATTCAATTACAAATAATATCTCAAACATGACTCGATTTTATGGTCTATTATTTTTAGAGATGGTAATTTGTGTTAGTTGGGTTAGTTTCAGCTGGCTCAAAACTAATCTTGCTCAAATTGATTTAATCTTAATTAAATTCAAATTTAATTCGAGTCAATAAAGGTGAGTTTGAATCTAAATCAAATACAAACGAGTTAACCAAATTATTAATTATATTTTTTATTAAGAAAATATATCTAATGATTAAAGTTCAAGAAGCATTACATAAAATAATAAAAAAGAAAAATTATAGATATAAGAGAAAAAATTAATCATTAAAGCAATAAATCAATTTCTAAATTGATTAGATAAGAGGTAAACGTCATCAAATCCCACCAATGCAAAAATTAAAAGTTGTCATATTCTCGTAAAAACTCACATTTAGAATAAAGAGCTCTCAAGTACCAATAAAATTTCTTCTAGCTAATAAACAAAATAAATAGAGATGAGTAGATTAAACAAATATACTTACCGAAAAATAAAGAGTTCAAGTAACTTAAAATGTCACACGAGAATATAATTTTTTTAATATACACAAGAATAAAAGCTTAACTATTATATAATACATAATTCTCAAGACAATAAACTAGCTGAAAATTGAATTGCATAATACAGATTGATAAAATATTTGATGTTTTATTTCAAAAGCTAATATCTAATCAATTTAAAAATAAAAACTTCATAATACTAATTAAAATTAAAGAATAATATTATTATTTTTTGTTTAAATAGTTAGAGAGGTTTAAATGCTAAATACATTAACATCAAAAGAATAACATAATATTATGACAAAATAAATAAATTATAACTATTTATTCATTATCAACTTATTTTTTAAAACAAAATAGAAGAAAATTAACTAATATAACAAAAGAGAAGTATCTAAAGAGATAGAAGATTATTTTAATTTTAACATAATTTTTTTTATTTTATCGTTTTTATTTAAAATTTAATTTAATTTAATTTATAGTTAATAGATTGACTCTAACTTAATTTAATTTTTTTTTAAATTATTTAAATTAAGTTAAAATAAATTTAAATTTAATTTAATTTATATTCTATTCAAATTTTTTTATTTAAATTCATTTTCGAACAATTTAAATTTAATTTCGTCAATCAAATCGTATAAATTGCCATTTTTAACTGCTATTAATAATAATGCACAAACATTTATCTATATACTTGAGTGATCGAGATTTGCAGCGTCATACAGGTATACAATAAGCTGTAATTTACTATTTTTTTTTTTCTTATTGTAATTTACTATTTTGAACGCAACAAACTTTCGACCAAAATTATTTTAATTAAAAAATAAAAATAAAAATAAAAAAAGTTATAAAAATAAGCAATAATCGGCCACGTTTTGCTCACTTTCCTAAAAAGCTATCACTCTCTCTTTGATTACGCCTGTCTGTCTATCCGTTAAGAATTTGAGACTCTATATGCCAGCAAAAACAATAAAAATTACCCGATAAATATTCGAAAGTTTGTAATCACATATTGAGATAGGAAAGTGTGAATTAGAGCATAGTTTTTTTTTTTTTGAATCGAGTTAAAACATTCCCTAGTTTCTGATTTAAATTTCAGAGAGGTAAAGAGAGAAAAAAGAGGATTAGGGTTAGTATTAGAGTTAGGTTCGGTGAATTTGTTCGAGGATGGCGGAAGTGAGACTTCATATATACGACGTGACCAATAGTGAATCGGATAAGACTAACAACACTATTGTTCAGATCAATAAGATCTTCAAGGACGGTATTGGGCTTGGCGGTATTTTTCACAGCGCCGTTCAGGTTCTCTCTCTATTTTATGCATTTTTTGTTCGTGTATCTTAATTATATGTTATGATGGAGTTCTGTGATTTTAGACGGAGATCTGGGGTTTTAGTTTAGGAATAGTGATGGTATTGTTTATGGATGTTTATTTAATTCAATCGATACTAGAAGCTGTACAGTTATATTTTGGTAATTCTTCATATGCTTATGTGCTTGTTGCTACAATTTCTGTGTTTGCTTTGTTTGTTCGCATTCGTATAGTGAGTTTTAGTGTGACCTACTTTTCTGCTAATTTTCCTTTCAAATTGATGAGTGGGAATGTACATATATCTAATTTTTGGGTTTATGCTCTGCACGATAGGTTTATGGGGATGATGAGTGGTCATTTGGTTTCTGTGAGCAAGGAACTGGTGTTTTTAGTTGTCCCTCTGGAAAAAATCCAATGTATACTTACCGTGAATCAATGGTTCTTGGCACAACAAGTTGTTCAATCTTGAAGGTGAATCAGATCTTAAGGGAGCTAAGCCGAGAGTGGCCTGGATATTCATATGACTTGTTATCTAGAAACTGTAATCACTTTTGTGATGAGTTTTGCGAGAGGCTTGGTGTTCCAAAGCTCCCAGGTACTACTATCTAGATTATTCTCGTTGCCTAGTTAATATTCATGTCTTGCTAGATGAGTTTATTTATTTGATTTTTTGCCATGCTCGATTTATGAGCTTTAAACATCCTCCTATGAAAATGTTGATTATGCAAATGTTTGTTCTCTGTGATAGATGTGTAAAAGTAACGCTAGTTCTTCTCCTAACAGCTTAAGCTTTTGGGAGAGTTGGTTTTTCAACAACTTTTGACATGATATCAGAGCTGGACGCCCTGTGTTTAAGGCCTAACAACTTCAATTATTAATTGCAAGTATTTGGCCTGCATGGTGCATAGATCCAACACTTGTGAAGGAGTGATAGATGTATAAATGGAATGTTATCCATTCTCCTAATAGCTTAATCTTTTGTGAGAGTTGATTTTGTAACAACTTCTAACACTCTGCAGAATAACGAATATAGAACTATAACAATTGTTTTTAGTTATCTCCTTGTGTTTTTTTTCCTCTTCTAATTTCTCATTTGAGGCTAACTGACCCAGAGCATGCTTGTAAGAAGCTAGTATTTATCCATGTTGTGTATATTTTTGCATGAATTGAGATATTGGAGAAGAAGATAATTTTACGATTTTGGATTCTTTGAGTTGAATGGTTTGGTTAAATACTTATGTATATGCTATGGGCAGGAATAATGGGAAAGTTACTAGATTCTGTTGCCAGTTTATGACCTTAATGCTTTGCATTTGGAGAGAGATTTTTCTAAATTTAGGTTGGTCATATACTTATGTCTATCATATGTAATGTATAGGGATCACATGAAAGTTAATAGATTGTGTTGTGAATGTATGACCTAAATGCTTTGCATTTGGAGAGATTTTTTCAAATTTTATTTTTGTCCATATCCTTATAGCTTCTGTAACAGGTTGGGTTAATCGATTTGCACATGCTGGGGATACTGCTGTGGAAGTAGCTGGAAACACTGCATTCCGGGTAAGTTGGGATAAATAATTTCTTGATGAACTGTATCCATGCACTGAATTCACCAACTGGTGCATTTTTGGTTACTTCAAATGGAATTGAGTTTGGAATTAGAATTGTTGATTTTTTGTTCTCTAGAACAGGGGGCAGGTTTTGTCCGTATTTTGAAGGAAGAGGTCATTTTAAGGATTCAGACGATACTCTAGTTATAACCAGAATTTTCAGTATCCCTCACTTTTCTTTCTGTGATTGGTACCGATGTTCCATTGTGTGTGATCTATGCTTCAATATGGCATGCAGAAATGCAAATTTGTATAATTTTTTATTACTGTTCAAGGACTTTGTGAACTCTCAAGTCTCATGGTTTCCATGTTTGTTTTGCAGTTGAGACAAGCCAAGACAGAGATAGTTTCAGCTAGTAAAGTGGCATATCGCTTTCTATTGGGTGTTACTAGCAATGTTGGAAGTGCATCTGAATCCCCTAGCAATTCAAATAGAGGGGCTTCTAGATTTCAAGCTACTTGGATTAAAAATTTAATTACTCCTGGTTCAAAATCATCAAGTAGTTCAGAATTTGACAATCAAGAAGAGAATGCACTGAGGCAACACTGTCGATCAGATGAAGAGTTGTCTCCTTTGGAAAATTCACGTTCCTGACATTATATTTGAGAACTTGGTTCCTGAACATCATTTTGTGTAAGCCATGCAAATGCAATTGATAATTTATTTGTGAATCAAATGTAAAATCTGCGTCTTACAAAACAAACCAACATGCGTCTTGGAAAAGAAGCTGCGTGGTATGAAACATGTTGCTATTTTACTTCATATTCATTACTACAGAATCAGTGATTGTCATCTGCAATATTTACGTAGCAAGGTGATACAACGACTCCAAACTTAAATACAGATTCACATCCTCGAACTTTATTTCGTGGCCTTTCTTCAGATGGTATTGCCTAAAATGTGTTTCCAACCGTGGCTTAGTGTTGAAGGATTGGTATTTTTCCCAAGTGTTCCAAGTTCGATCTCTCTCCTGTTTGGTTAAAAAAAAAAAATTATATTATGACTTGAAAGCAATTTATGAGTATCTAGATATTCCAGGATTTGGACGTAGAAATTACAAGCCAACATTCGAGGATATGTACAGTATTTATGCCCCACTAGTTTGACAACCCTCGGAAAAATTAAGATAAAGGATATGTACAGTATTTACGCTCTTACAAAGTTGTTAATGCACTGAGCAAAATCAAACATCTTTCAAGGTTTCACCACCATTTCGTAATTTCATTTGCTCTTGTTCTTGTTGCCTACTCCAGAGCTGGTCTTAACTCTTATCTACAAAGTATGATAATAAAGAACATAATAATTAACTCGTGACACATTCATAGAATATGAGTGTTCCATTTGCATTCATCACGGAACAACTCACACTCAATATAACATTTATCACTGAAATTCAGAAACCAGGGACAAAAACATCAAGATGGGTCAGCTGAAGTCTATTAAAGAGGAGATGAGTCACCACGCTAGGAGTGCAGCAAAGTCCAGAAACAAAAGACATCAATACACCACAAAGATTACAAACGATTGTTGCAATAGAAAAAGCAAAGCATGTATATGATTAGCAGCAGTCAGCAAAGCACATTCACGATATTTATACACCAATCACCGTGTCAAAATCAGACCGATGCTCGATTGAGCATAAGTGTATTTTCGTGTGCACCCTAAGCAATTTGAAAGGATGAAACAGCCTCCACTGCGATAAAACCAGCAGAGAATCCTGTCGTTTCCCAACCAGCTTCTTCAAAATACCGGGCATCAGAGTTTCCGTACATCCCTGAAGAATATGACAATTCACTGTATCCAGGTCGGTAAGCATTAGTGATCCACTGAATCCTTTGCGGTCTGTTTGCAGAATCCTGACGGGCAAAGCCATTTCTCTGTCCACCTGTAAAGAGTCCAGCGTTGCTAGAACAATCCCAGTGGTGACACTCTTCATCTTTATTCAGAACAATCTTGCAGGAATCATTCAAGTCTCCACCAATTAAGACACGCAGAACAACAGCCTCAGCAATTGCAGCACCCTCTTCATCAAGCTTCTGCCGTTCTTCTCTCTTCTTCTGTTTCTTCTTTTCGAGTTCAGAAGTTATGGCTGCAGAATTAGCAAGGGTTTTCTCCAAGCGTCTCTTCTTCTTTTCAACTTGTTTTTTATGATCGAGCTCATCCTGCAAGTACTTCTTCTTCACTTTTCTCATAGAAGGTTGAATTTTATTGCATGCCCTGTTATCCATTTACACTAAAAGCCTCTAACTAATGAGTTTCCTCTATTACCTTCTTATCTTCAAGAGAATTCAACAAAATGTATACATCTCCCCTAAAATAGTGTTTTCTTCCTTCTCTATGACTCCAAGTAAATTCACTTAATTTCTTTTCAAAAAAAATAATAGACTGAGATGATTCTGAAAACTACATCCACTCAGGTCTGAAAGAGTATCTCATTTTACGAACAATGCAGTTCCAAACAGAAACAACAGGAGACAACAGAAGGGAAAATTGGTAAGAACTCACAGATCCACCCCTCGATGCCATTCTTCCTAATTTTCCACAATCCTTGCACCTACCCATATTAGTATCACCAAACTAACTGTTAAATAGAGAACAAGCCAAAACTAAAACTTGTTGCAAACAGCTCACATGGCCCTCGCTGCTGCAGAGAAGTGAAAAAATAAAATAAAAATAAAAATAAAAACAAAAACAAAATTCTATAACAAAAGAATTGCTTCAAAAATAAGCACACTGATTCGCCACTGATAGTTTCTTAAATGCAAGATTTACGAAACAATATTAAAGAGAAAGATAAAAGTTGACCAAGCATCTAATGATGTCAAAAGTTTCTGCCAGATAATTACGTTCAACAAAGTTCTCAATGAATTTCTTGAGTAAGTTGTACATTCACAATTATATAGGGACTAAGGTCTATTTAGGATGGCTTCTCCTTTTAGTTAAAAGTGTTTTGAAGGGCGTTTGATAATTTTTATGAAAAGTACTTTCAAAAATTTAAGAAGCACTATTTATGCTTTAAAGAGAAGTAAAACTTACTTTTGGAAAAATTAGTTTTGAATACATGCTCTCATCTTAAAATAATTATCAAGTGTTGCGCAAAATTACTTTTAACATTTTCATCAAAAATACCTAAATGCTTTTCTTAAAACTATTTTTAATCAAACCACACCATTTTAAACCACTTTTAAGAAAAGCATATCCAAACATGCCCTAAGATGGGATTAAGAATGAAAGGTTATTGATTGTAGTTAACAAGCAGGTCCACTATTTGTGAAAAACATTTTCAAGTACCACCCCACATATAAAAACTGTCACATATAAAAGTTTTCCCAAGTTTCATGTATATCATTAGATAAAGACCAAAGTGACAAAGCAACTGAACCTAGAGACGATGACCTCAGCAGTAAATTGTAAATACCATGCATAAAAAACCAAACTTAATCAGAAACACAAACAAATACTTCAATTTGTAGCCAAAGAAAAAAAAATAACAATAAATAATATACAAGGATTCACTTTCATTCAATAACTTTTTTTTTATTGACACTTTTATTCAAAAATTAACCGAAAACAAATTCATAAAAATGAATACTAATTCTCAATCATTTCCCTTGTTTATGGGTGGAGAACCCAACCCAAGGCAAATAGACTTCAAACTAAATCCATAATTCTCCCTCTTGATCCGTACGAGATATTGAAAGCAGCACCACTATTTTAGTATATAACAATTTCTATAACTGGGTGATCCTAATATACAGATATATAGAGAAACACAAAGCTGCAACAGTATTAACCACTTCAAAGCCAAAAATTAAATTTAGATCCCAAAACCCAATAATTCGTATACCAAGTTCTAATAATAATAATAATAAAAAAGAATAATTCACTTCGATTCGTACTCCCCCTCCCCCAAAATTAATAAAACAGTAAACAAAAAGGCGAAAAATACAAACCTTGCCGTAATTAAAGGAAAAGGCAAGGCCTCCAATTGCTTATCTAATCCGTCGGAAGAAGAAAAAGGAAGAGAAAATTGGCAACTTTAATTTGGAATGCTTGGATCGAGAGAACGTGATTGTGGGAAAATGTCTTAGGAAGGAAGATAGTGGAATATATTTTTGGAAAACTACTCGTCCATACCAAGATAGTCTTAAGCTATTATTTTTTAAAAATTTTATTTCTTAAATTTTACTAAAAATAAAAATTAAATATATTAATTATAAATTTAAAAATTTAAATATCTTAAATATATAAATTTAAGAATTTTAATCTCACTCCATCTTTTTTTTCTTTTAAAAAATATTATTTATTACTACTATATAAATACAAAATTTTATCAAAAATTTATGTAAATATTTATCATTTCAATCAATAACATATTTATTATTTATTTTATACCTTATTCGATCATAATTTTATATATAAATAATAATGTATATTATTATTACTTATTTAAATAATATTACTTAACATTATTCGTTACGTGATAACACTTTGTACTCAATAAGTGGATTCATAAAACATTAATTTTTTTTATTACAAATTATTATATATATTAATCTATATAATATAATATAATCTAATTAATTTATTTTACTAAAAAATCTTATAATTATTTTATCACCGTATATTTTTAATTTTAAGTTTAATCGGTTTATAATACTTGATCAAATTAAAGGGAGATTTTCGCGGTACGTATGTTAGTGGTAGCCTTACACGTGGCGGTATTTACATGATGCTTTGGGTTAATTAAAGCATTTTACTAGAAGTTAGATAAATGCAGCAACATATAACAATATATTTCATCCATTTTAAGCATCTTGTCAAGCATACTGGGTTTATTGTAGATGTTCCTGCAAAAAAAAGTTATGATTTTACATTCTTAACTTATCTAAAGTGATTAAATGTGTTTAATTTTTAAAAAAAAAAGTTATTAAAATGTGTCTACCTTGTAAATGATAGTTTTAACTGTAACAAAGCCTCCAACTGACTACTGACTAGTATATCGGCTTTGTTAGAGTCCAAACTGCTACTAAAAAGCCCAATATATTTGACCCAAATTACAAATAGAAAACTACTAAACTAGTCCACGTTATAGAGAGTTCGGGACCGATATAGAGGGTAAGCGAACATAAACCAAAAATGGACAAAAATAATGTGATATTCAATAGAAACGAATCGTTTTACAATTTAATTAAAATATGAATTTACAAAAATATCCTTAGTAAATAAGTTAAAGGAAGATTCTGTACAACTTACAGAATGACCTCCATACATAATTATTTACAACTTCTGTACAACTTACAAAATAATTTATAATTTATGTACAAGTACAATTTACAAAATGATCTAGATACATAATTATTTATAATTTATGTATAACTTACAGAATAATTCAAGTATAAAACTATTTATAATTTACATAATGACTAGCATACATAATTATTTACATTTTTTTGTACAACTTACATAATGAATGCAAGTTTCTGTACATGATACAAAATAATATTTTTATTATGTACATATAACATAAAAAAATCTTAAAATCATAATAAATAAATTCTAAATATCTTAATGCAAGATTTTGTACATCGTACAAAAATAATAATTTTATTTTGTACACGTTATAAAAAAATATATAGATATTAGAATAAAAAAATTATAAATATAAATCTAAAATTTTGTACATGTTACGTAATAAAATTTTCAATTAGCAATAAATTTAGCAGTAAAATTGATAAAATAGCAGCTTTGATAATTAAAATGAAAAATTTAAATTATATTAAAATATTTATATTATTCATCATTTTATTGAGTTTTTAAACTGCACAACATAAAAAATTGTTACAAAAAACGATTGACAAAAATTGTTGCAAAAAGTTAGAGGGTTAAGAAAGTAAATATAATTGACAAAAACGACGTCAAAATTCGATTTTCGGCAATTTGTTTATTTTTGTCGGAATGCCTCTATACGGAGGTATTAATTCCGTTATAGACGTTTTAAACTTGAAAGTGGGCTCACTTAAAATAAATGTGGGCAAACTTAGTAGATCTCTTACAAATGTATTGTACTTACTAGAGCTAAATAGTAGACAAAGGAAAGGACTCACAAAGCTAAAGACTTAATTACTCATGAAATGCGGGGTAGGAGGCTGTCAACTTCCGCAGATCATAAACAATCTAATATATATAGATATACACGTTTTGCAAAGAATGAATGTATGTATTTCTTGTGATTTTTCTACTAATAGTCAAGGGTCCTAATCAAAATACGAAACAATGGAAATTATAGTTATAATGGCAATGTACCTAAATGATCCTAAAAGTTTTTAGAAAATAAATGTGTTTTATTCATTTTTGTTTAAAGGATGCACTTGGGTGTCAAAAATTATATAAATATTATATCTTTAGTTTCTCTCTTTTTTGGACTTGTGATGTACCTTATATATATATTTATGGGATTTAAGTGCACTATTTAAAAAATAAAAAACATCGATAAAATTTTAATTTCTTTCATTTTATTCATTTTACAAAAATTTGCGCTAATTTAAAAGATGATGACATTTATTTGACGAAATATTTTTATAAGAATTAGATTCGTACATGAGGTAGGAAACTTTTTATATATATATATATATATATATAAATGTATTAATTTAAATATAAATGACCATTTTTAACGCAACTATTAATTATATCTCATTAAAATTAATAAGTTACATCACTTATTATGTACTTAGTATATATAAAACCTCTTCCAACCGTCCAAAGCGTGCATATATCTCTATTTGAAGATAGATCTGTCTGTCCTATGCATATTTTAGCTTATAAAACTTTATTAATGAGAAATTTGAGATAAATGCCAATATAAAAATGATGTACTTTCTTTATATGTTAGGAGCCAATAACATTTCGTTGCCTTATTTAAAAAAGATCACAAATTTGTTATATATAGTATCTTTGTAGGTGAAAAGAAATGGTCATTGTCCAGATAAGATTGAAAATTAGTAAGCGAAGACATAAGCCATTATTGCTAGTATTACAACAATGTTTGCATTATTTCATTGTAATGCGCTTTAATTGTGGGTAAAGAAAGGGTGAGGTCAGAATCGAAAAGAAGATAACATTTTTAATTATTCATAGAAAAAACCCAATCAGAGTTTGCTTCTTGATCGAATTATCCTAACTTCATACCAATGTTTTTCTTTTTTTAGTCATAATGTTTTGAGCATTTGACAGGTGTGAAAAAAAATAGGATGCCCCATTAAAACAGAAACAGAAAGTGGAAGTGGTGTATTTTTATGAGTTATCATCCATTGGAGATTATGATGAGTCCACTGTTTGCTTATTCAAAGCTAAGATGCGTTATACGATTAACACGTAGCCACATCACCTAACTGAATGGTCGGTACTCGTTGTTTTCAAGGCAATACCAAATTAGCATTTAGAATTTAGCTTCTTAGGTCAGCCTTGCAATAATTTTATAATTTGTGTTTTTTTTCATACTCACTCAATTTTGTTTGTTTACACTTTACTCGTTATGTTATTGGCTAATTTCAGCATTTCATGAACTTAATATTAAAGAACAGAACACCTTTTTTTTTTTTTCTTTCTTTTTTATACAAAGTTAGGGCGGAACATTGTGGGAGCTGAATTGAGTTATAACCTTGGCCAATTTTATTTAAAAAAATTAATTTTAGGTATAATTCAAATATTAAATAATTATTTTATTTATTATAATAATATATTGTGTATAAATTTTTAAAAATATTTTGATATATATCAATAATATTTAACAAATATATAAATAAAAATTCTCGAACAAAGTCATTAAATATATATATTTTTGTTCCAATATTTGGTACACACACAAAATTATAGATATATTATATAATTTTATTTATATCACAAAAATTTATCATATTTTATTTTACTCTAAATTTTAACTTTATTTAATATTATATTTTATTATAATATTTTTTATTTATTTGAAAAATTTTATGTGAAAATTTTGATTTTTTTCCTACTTTTTAATTCATTTTTAGTTTTATTAGTTTGTCTTATATTATTTATCAACATATATTTTTAAATATAATCTTAAACTTAAAATTTTAAATAATATTTTATTTTTTTATATTTTTATATGTTTATTTTAATTTTAATGTTAATAAGTATAATTTTTTTATGTCTTTAATTAGCTTTTTATTTATTTAGATATTTTATTTAATAAATTTATTGTATATATATAAAGAGAAATGATATCTAAGTCTGTTATTTTAACAAAAATGTACTTTAGACTTGTATTTATTTAGAAGGGTACTACAAATTCATTACTTTTAAAAAAGATCGCAAAAATTTATTTTATAAATGTAATTGACTTATAGTACCTTTTCAAATAAGTACAATTTTAAATTACACTTTCGTAAAAACTAATAAATTTTACTGTCACTTCATCTTATATATAATATCAATACTTTTATATATATTATATAATTTTGATATTTATTAATTATAATTTATTATTTTTTTTTAGTATTAATTTTACGTTTTTATTATAATAAGATATAAAAAATTAATTTATTCATAGCTCCGTACCTAAATTCAGATACAATCTAAACTAGTGATAAAACTAATTACATATGAAAATAGGTCGATTAAATTCTGCCGCCTCAATTAAATCTCAAGAATAAAGAATCTGGATGGAAAATATATTGTGTAAAATCACGCTACATTAGTTTTGGTAGTGAGCCAAAAACACACAATGACGAGCATTTTTATTTTTTTATGAATCGAACAAAATTTAATTTGTAGCCAAACTTTGCATAGCTATTGTCACTACACTGACCTGGTTGATCCTAATTACTCCTAACTAGTTCTCAGTCTATGATTCTTGCATCTTAAAAAAGTCCTTTGTCTTTACAAACTTAAATCTATATACCATAACGTTTTAAATCCAATTTCTCAACAACTGAGAATGTTATAGGCTGGTAGTTTGCATAACTTGCACTCTTTGATTTTTTTTTTCCCATTTTCGAATACTACTACATATTACAAATTTATTACAATATTAAAATAATAATCTCTCATTAAATATAATTTTATGAGTTTTATGGATATGATTATACTAATCAATAACTCCAAGATAAAAAAAATGATATATATATATATATCAAATTTGAATTATATGTATATAAAAATTTATTTATTTTCCTTCATTATGAAAATAACACCAAGCACACCATTAGTCATTAGAGCACAACACACATTATCAAAATTGCAAAAACTTACAATTGCTTTCCATTTTCCACTATCTAAAAACAATAAACCTCATCTGATTACAACCATTTCATTTTTTTTTCTCTATTACTTTTACAAACTCAAAATTTAAGTCTAAAATAGGCTTCCATTGGTTAACACATTAATTATGATCTGTTATATGATTTTCTTCTTCTATTGATTTCCTTTTCCAACTCTTCCAAGCCTCCTACTTCTTCCAGTTCCTGCAGTATAACACCAAATAAAACTCAGTATCTCTGTCTTTTAAAAAAAAAAAATCAGTAAATCATATATTTTCAAAATTCACAAAGACTATCGCATATTTTTTCTTAATAAAAACAATAAAAGTATATATATTAAACCATAATAACAATAAAATAAAAGCCTAACCTTAGGCCCCAAAAACAACCCGAAGGGTACACCATTGAATTTGTCCGAGTGGTGAAGCTACAAACCAAAACAATAAAGTCAGACAAAATCATGACCATTAAATTTGTGTCTAGCAAATTTAAAAAAAAAAAAAAAGGTTGGCCGGTGGTGCATGCGTACCTGATGAGCTGAAGCAACTCTTCGTAAATATGGCACGTTGGCGATGGGACCCACTGGGAATCTTTTATGGACCAAACCATCGTGTACAAACATGTAGGCCATCCCAAACACCGTAATTCCAAGACCCTGCACCCGCCAGATTCAAACACGTAAATAATCGAAAGGCTTACCTTTTTTCAATTGGACTAACTTAATCTTTAATCGCGATTAATTTGCTTCTGGTTTTTTTTTTTTTTTTTTTTTTTTTTAAATCTTGGTCATTTAATTGAGCTAATTTAATCCCAATCTTTTTGAATTTTTAACTCCATTAATTAATTGTTCTTGTATTAAGTGAAATGATACCCATAAATATTATTGATTACAATTGTAATAAAATAGTGAGCAGTTGTATTTTTTTTTTTTCTAATCTCATTTACTTAGACTTAAATCACAATAATTTTTCTAATCCCATAGATTTTTTTTTATACCAATTACGTTACTTGACTTTTGTGTTAGAAATAACAAAAAAGAAAAATAAAAATCACCCTTCCCGGTGTTTCACTAATTTAAATAAAAAAAAAGCAAAATCATAGTCTTAAGTGAAATTAGTTACACTTGATTAGGGACTAAATTGATCTAATCAGAGAAAATGGAGGGACCGAATTAGTTAAATTAAAATATTAGAAAATGGTTCGGATTAAAGTAATACCTCAACTTAATTAGAGAAAGATCACAAGGCTTTGTCTTGATAATATGTTAATATCGTTGTTAATCCCAAGTAATTAAATATAATTGAAACCGTTAATAAAGAAAGGGGTTGTTAAGATTCGGGTGATATTGAGAGAGACTCACAGCACCAAAGCATAATCCAGGAACGAGGCCTTTGTGGAAGAAACCATAGGAGAGTAAAGCTATGGCTGGAACGGCGTTTATTATGGCAAACACATCGTTAAGCTCGAATGGTCCTTCTCTGGGTCGGTGGTGGGACTATAATTATATTCCATAAAACGATTAAATAAATTCATTATAAGGATAAAATGTTTAGATATTGAAACATTCTTATCACATGTTTGTTTTGTTTGGTAAAGCAAATTAACAAACCTCGTGCATGTGCCATAAGGAAGCATGCCATAGAGCTCTGTGAGCCCATCTTGCCCAAAACTCCATACCCACCTGAAAATAAAGAATTCTCAGTTCAATTTTACATGAAAATTACACTAACAAGTAGAATCATGTTTTTTTGACGAAAAAAGAAGAAAGTAATATCGTGTTTTAAAAATTGTGATACTTACAGCAGCACCCACAGACAGAGCAAATGTACCAAACAATTCATACATAGGCATCTCTCCACCCTATTCAAATTAAAACACACCCAAATTTAGAACATAACAAAAAAGGAAAAAAAAAAAAACAGAGAGACAAAAGGAAAGGGAAGAATATGCTAAAGGAAAGAAATAGCACCTCCATTTGCCAGTAAAATCGGTAATAAACAGCAAAAACAGCCATGGAAGTAATCCCAAAACTAGACATCATAGCTGCTATTAGATAAGTAAATCTCTCCGATTTCTTCCGAGCTAACTTTTCTTCTATGCGTGTGGATGAGATCTGAGAATTGATAGTATCAAGCTCTTCTTCTATGGAATTCTCTAGCTGAGAACTTTGTTTTGGGTCTTCAATAAATACACAGACAGTGAAACATGGTTTTCTTCGGGACAGACGAATTGTACGGCGATAGCTAAGATTTGAAGGAAGAAAAAGGGAAGTTACATAACTTACATTGGGTTTTGGGATGAGAAACGAAGAGCGAATTAGACGGAAAGGTTTGTAAGTTGTAGTGGCTGAGAATCCAGCCGCCATGGAAGAGTTTTTTGTGAGCTTGAGTTGGGAAGTCAATAGTAGTCCACAAGTCACACCCAGAGAAAGAGAGAGAGAGAGAAGAGTCGTTTGGATGGTGTGAACTGTATGGGCCGTGAGCGTTCGAGACTTGAAACAAAAGAGGTTTCTGAGTGGATTTCGGTTGAAGAGGGAAGAGCTTTTTAAAACGAAGGGAGACCACTCAATGTTTTTATTTGTGGAATTGTTGGAATAAATAATTAACTAGCGTGGAAATAATGTATAAAAATATTCAAAATAAAAAGGCCACTCTTGTTCCACTGAATCACAAAAATGCCATCCTATCCATTTTTTAAAGATCAAATTATAGGCAACAATAATACCGTATTAGTTATATTTATATTATGTTAATTTTGTATTATTTTTGTCCGTATCATGTTTTCATATTAATTAACAAAAAAATATATTCAATTTTTTTTTGTGTGTTATTTATTTATAATGGTAAAAAATAAAAAATAAAATTTAAAAGATAAAAATATTATCAATTAATTCTTACTAAAAAAATTTATTTGTATCATATCGTATAAAAAATTATCACCATATTATTTGACTATTAATTTTTAATTAATCATAAATTTTATATTTTTATTAAAACTCAAATTTACATATTTAAAATTTAATATACTTTTAATTATATGTGCCCTATCCATTTAATCGATAGAATTGAATCGGATTGGTGCCATCATACCAATTCTATCCATTAAAATTATGCCGCCTTTACTATTTTTCCTTTTATTTTCCGTTTTTAGACTTGACGTATACTTTAGTTTCAAGGTAGACTTCATACTTCAGCTCTTATTTTTACTCAATATTTTTATTTTTTAAAATACTAATCACAATTTTTTTTAAATGAACATTTACAATAAGTAACATTATCATAACACATAGATGGTATTTGGTACACTATAATAAAATATATAATATAATTAATTCAGCACATTATATTGTTTGGTTTGCCTAAATACATGTAATGTAATTAATTACATGTGGATAAGTAATAAGGATTACACATCCAATAACACTGAATGGGGATTACATTACGTGTTGAACAGTAACAGCCAAACACTACGTGCTCCAATTCCAGCCGTCCCGTCCATTGCGTCCCGTTCCTGTGCTGACGGTGTCGTTGTCCAGCCGTCCAGCTCGTCGTCCTGTCCCGTCCGTAGGCCTCCTCGGCGTATGTCGTCGTCCCGTCCAGCGAATCAAACGTTGTCCAGCTCGTGTTGCCGTCCAGATCGCATCCCGTCCAGCCGTCGTGCGCCAGTGTCGTCCAGCTTGCGTCCCTCGCGATTTTGCCTCTCGTTTTTTTTTAATTGTATTTTTTTAAAATTTTATTTTTTATCTGAAATTGTATATTTTTTTTTGCTTAAATTGTATTTTTTTTAATGTATTTTTAAAATTGTATTTTTTTTTTCTGAAACTAAAATTGTATTTTTTTTAAATTGTATTTTTTATTAATTTTTGTTATGAAATTTTATTTTTCTGAAATTTTATTTTCTGAAATTGTATTTTTAAAATAATTATATATTTTTTTCTATTCCATTACATTACAGTAGTTAAAACAAATACTGTAATACTAATTCCTTTTTTTATTACAGTGACTAAACCAAACACTGTAATAGTAATACTGATTCCTTTACATTCCATTACAATTACGATTACATTCAGCGAACCAAATGTGACTATAATATTAAAAATCTGTCTGTAATTAATATTTATTATCAAAATTGTATATTGCTATAATAGTCTTTTGTGTGTGTGTGTGTGTGTATATATATATTTTGAAAAAATAAAGGCTCTTTTTAATTTATAGAGGATAGAATTATTATCACATATTATTAAAGATCATCACCATTTTTGTTTTGATATTAATCAGGAGCAGTCAAAGGATACTGGAGAATTGAAGTCTGATGACAGAATGCAAGAAATACTTATGTCAAAGTGCTCTTTAAGAGCAACTCCAATACACTGAAGATTTAAACTCGCACCGACTGTATAAAGACAGAGACTCAACATCTTAATCCTAATGCCTAAATTATTATACTACCATCCGATCGGTGTCTTCAATGATATATAAGTAACTATAGATTTTTTTTCCTTTCCTCAAACACACTAAATTAAATGTGACTTAACTAACTATACAAGCAAATCTGAAAGACTAAAATCATATTAAATTGTGAGGATAAACCCCTACTTAAACATCTCTATTAATGTGAGCAAGCAGTCCAATGTTTTGAAAGACCATGCATTTTGAAGATATTGTATTTTTAAATTAAGGCAAACCATTAAATTTGTGTTAAGAGAAAATAGGTGATGCAGGTGTCAAATAATTCTGACTAATAATATATTATTATTATAAAAATAAAAAAAATAAAGAGATATACAAGTCGCTACTCTATTTTTACCACTATAATTAGCTATCTAATATTTTATTAGTTTAAATTCCTATATTAACATTGATTTAGGACGATGATTATTTTTCATTAATAAATTAGTCATTTAAAATAAAATTGTGCAATAATGAGTCAATAAAAATACAAGCAAGTTGACTCTGAAAACCGCCACAAGTTAATTAAAAAAAATGTGAAAACGGAAACGAATGTAAGGTATTAAAATGGTTCATGAACAGAAACTTTTATTATTTTTATATGTTAATGTGATGATCTCCATAATTACATTGGTGAATGATTAATAAATAATATTTTTAATAAACCAATTACATTTATCATACACTGAATTACCTTTTTAGAAGGAAAAAAAAAAGCACTTAACTATTATTTTAAACTTAAAAGCTAGTATTTTTTTTTTCTTTTTGTGTAAAATTTTAACCGTCATTCACTTATATTTATTTTAAAAAAATTATTTTATACTTGAAAGAATCTTCTTCTACGTAAACTCTCTAGTAAAGTAATTTTTTTTTTATTCTTTATTTTCATTTCTTTGAATAAAAACACATATTTATATTTTTTTATTTAAATTTTGTTCTAGGATGATTTTTTCCTTATCTAGATATTAATTTATGATAATTTTTTTCATGTTTATATTCATTCTGTTTATATTTTGTTAGAAGTCTAAATCTTCATTTATATGTATTATTTTAAGATCTTAAATGTTAGAAGATGATATCAATATTCAATTAATTTCGAAGAACATCTATTATATCAATTGAAACAATCAAAAAATTAATTTAAAAACCTTACAATAAAGCGAATAATTAAAACTTAAGTTTTTTATAATGTGCTAACAAATATTATTAGTTTTAATTTATTAAATTTATTTATTAATGTATTTAAATTAATGAATTTTGATATAAGTTGTATATTTAGTTTTTATTAATAAAATTTTATTTTATTTAAAAAAATTGTTATTTTAAACTTTAAGTTTTTTTTTTTTTTAAACAAATGATTTATTGATTCATAAAATTGGGTTAAAATATATAGGTATTTTGGGGTCGGGTTAACTGGGGTGAGATAGACAAAGATAATGAAAGCGGCCATTGGACGTTAAGTATATTTTTAATTAAATTGTATTATATTATTTTTGTATTAAAAATTATTCTGAAAAACTTTAAATTATTGTGCTATATTTGGTATCATATTGTTTACATTCTATTTTTTTAATTTAATATTTAATATAATGAATTAAAAATGAAAGAAGGTGGTACAAATTTTCCATTAAAATAGTGTAAAAATTATATTAAAAAATAAAAAAATATTTTTATTATGATATTTAGTATAATGAATATAAAATAAACAAAGTAATATAATTTCTATATAAAAATAATACAAAAATTATATTTTAAAAAAAAAAGGCCAAAGAAAAATACGTGGGAATTTGGAAAGCGAAGAAGGGGATGATGGTATATACCGTAATTTCTGGAAGAGGCAGGACTAAAATATTAGGAAAATGGTTATTCATATGTGAACTCCTTAAAGAACAGCTGTCAGTTTCAGAATTAAGGAATATGAGGCTGATGTGCCTTCCAAGGATTGCACAAACATATCACAGGATTACTGTAATTGCTCAAACACCAATTCGGGTAAGGGTAGTGACATATCAAATTGTAGTATATTGAATAATATATTAATTATTAATTAAATATAAAATTAAAGTTGTGTAATAAATGAGTAATTATAATATTTTTTATTGATAAAAAATTATTTATGATTTTTAGAATAAATAATAATATGGTATTTAGTTTTAACAAAATATAAAATTAATATAATTATTTTAAAATATATATATAATTTTTCAGTTTAAAAAATAAAATAATTAATAAAAATATTTAAAAATATACTTAAAAAAAATAATAAATAATATCTACTTACTCAAAGGCGATATACATGAACTTGTAAGAAAAAGAGTTAGGCCACCAATTATCTCCCGCTTTGGCACTTTTTCTCAATCGTTGGTTGCCACGTATCATATCACTGACTTCCCTTCACCTTTTTAGATGTTATAATTGCGTCTTTGTTTTATTTCTTCTCTAAAGAATGTTTACCCTCTATGAATGTCGACTTAATTTGTCCCCTACACGCTCGAGCTCTTTATCTTACACGTTTCACGTTGCTAATTATTTGATGTGTTTAACAAACAAAATGTCAACCGTATATAGTTAAATTCGGCATATTGAAAATAGAGTAATAATTAAATATAAAGCCGAAGTGATGAAGTAAAATGATGAAATGATAAAATAATTATAAAATTATTTATTAATAAAAATATTGATTAAATTTTATAATATTGATTAAATTGTAATAAAATATTTTTTTAAATATAAGGTTTAAAAAAAATTAATTACATAATATAACCCATTTAATATATTTTATTTTTAACATCTTAAAAAAAAATGTTTATTTTTTTATAACATAAAAAAATTAATTAACTAATTAAATCATTCATATAATAAAAAAAAATTTAAATATAAGGTTTAAAAAAAATTAATTACATAATATAACCCATTTAATATATTTTATTTTTAACATCTTAAAAAAAATGTTTATTTTTTTATAACATAAAAAAATAAAAAAAATTAATTAACTAATTAAATCATTCAAACAATAAAGAAAAATATCCAAATTTAATAGTCTATACATCCTGACGATTATTTATTATTACGCAATCTCAATTTAGAAAAATAAAACAAATACTTCATGAGCTATTGTGGATCTTATTAATGCAAGCCTAAGGCCATGTCGAAGATCATTAGATAAGATCTACGTGATTGAAGCAATAATTCTAGAGTTAAATGCATAGTAGTAGCAAATAAAAAAAAAAAATTAATACCAGATAATTAGATAAATGCTAACTTATATGTAAAATAAATTTTAGTGACTATCCAACTACAAATTGTATCTTCTCAATGTTTTAAGTATTAGTAAAATATGGTACGCATAAAATGATCGGGAAAAAAAATAAAAGTTTACACTTTGCATTATATAACAATTTGTGCTTAAGCAATAAAAACAATCTTACTTCTAGGAACTTCCTTACAAGGAGTTGGGAAAGTAATCTCAACAAGTTGAAACATGAGCTGTTTACCAAAATATTTCTATTTACATGATGACAATTGAAATGTTTGAACAAACTAAATCAAAATTCAAAATGACAGAGTTTCCAATTCCATAAAGAGACTTAAATCTTCTCTTATGAAGGTGTTTCATTATCAAATATTAGCCTTGCAAAAAAAAAAAAAAAAAAAAATATATATATATATATATATATATATATAATAAGGAGCAATAAGTAAATTATATTATCTTGGGAATCATTATTTTAACCTCATTTTCTCATACCGACTGTTGATATTGCTGCTGTTATCACCATTAGGACTTGCAGGGATATTCTCTTTAAATTCTGCAGCATTTTGATTGCTCTTGCTCGGCTTTGGTGAGAAACTGTCACAAGAAGTCTCTCTCTTGTTTCGATATTCCTTAAATACATTGAAAATAATAAATCATAAGAATCGCACAAAATAACATTTGACTTATTAAAAAAAATGATATTAAACAAAATGGATAAATAAGTAGTTAGTTATATCCTTACATGATCAGCAAGCAACAAGTCTCTTGGCTCAAGCATGTGAATAACTTCACCCATTCTAGGCCTAGATGCAACATCAGGATCAACACAACGGACGGCGATTAAAAGAATCTGTTTGAGTTCTTTTAAATAAGGCATTTCAGGCAATCTAGGATCCACAACATAAGCAGCTTTTCCATTAGCAGCCATAGACTTCACCCATTCAACCAAATAAGGCTGCAACGTTTTTCTAAGTCATGTCTAATGGACTACATACACATTGATGAACAACTGAATTCAACATATAAAAGCAGCCCATTTTCAGAGCAATAAAGATTATTAGCAAAGTTCCTATTTTTAGAACTCTCAAGTCTTAAATTGTTAGATAATATTTTGAATTGCTCTGACATTAGTAATTTTTACTTTAAAAATAACATATTCAAGAAAAAATCAACATATAAAACCAATCAATTTATATTCAAAGTAAGTAAATATATACTTGTGGTTGAGCACGATCTAGTGGGCTTCTACCGGTTACAATTTCCATAATAAGTACTCCAAAGCAATAAACATCTGTTTTCTCAGTACATATGCCTGTACAAGCTTGTTCTGGTGCTAAATAACTGCAAATATATATATATATACACGTCAATGAAAAAATATTAAGAATTATACTTTTTTAACGAGAAACAACGATCTAGTATGCTCTCTTCTTTTTTTATCATGAACACAATTGTTATTCTATATACACACGTCATGCATAATTGTACATAGTATATTAATTGTTATACAACTGGACAAAAGGTGTGGATATAAGAAGGAAACAATTGCATTTGAGACTTAGAAATATTTGAGTAAGTAAAGAAACTAACCCACCCTAATGTGTCCATTATTATCATGACCCATTGAGAACCAAAAAGCTTAGCAATACCAAAATCAGATACTTTAGGATTCCATTGGTGATCAAGCAATATATTACTTGATTTTAAGCTTCTATGAAGAATTTTTGGTTCAACATCCTCATGAAGATAAGCTAATCTGCACAAGTATGATTAGTCTATAATGTTAAGAGATTCAAACAGCACCAATTATTGTTTGTTGTAATTAGCTTAATTTACCCTTTTGCTATTCCTTGGATAATTTTCACGCGGATGCTCCAAGTTAGAGGACTGAACTCTTTGGGACAATCATGAAGCCAATAGTGTAGATTATTATTATCTACATACTCGGAAATTAGGACCCTAAGACAAATCAAGGTTAATTAGTTACATGTTTGAAATCTCAATACCTTAAATTGTTGAAAATATTGAAGCTTTAATTGAAATTTTCAGATGTGTGAAAGTGCATACCTGTAAGATCCTTCGATGCAGTATCCAAATAGCTTGACCAGGTTTTTATGTCTAATATGTCCAATTGCCTCTGCTTCTTCTATAAAATCCTCAACTTTGCAACTAGTAATTAATTATTATTATTTTTAGCTTGTTGTAAAAGGTTAAAGATTCCACATATAAAAATTTGCTTAGATAAGATTTAATTTTCAAATCACATGCATTTCAAAATTATGTATTTTGCATTTTGTTACCTATTTTTCAACCGCTCATTGAACAATTTATACTAAACTAATTATCGTAAGTGCTTTCAGATTTTTAGAAATCACATTTCGTATTTTGTGTATGTTTCCTTTAGAGATATTGTAGAAAAGCTTTTTAACAGCAAAAAAAATAAAAAAGTTTCTAAAACGAACATAATTTTGTTTGCTTGAAGTGCTTCCAAAACTCAGATTTGAGGTGTCTTCTTTGAAATCAATTTTTTTAAAAGCACAAGCAAAAAATCTGAAGCTGATTTTTAATTAGTTGGTCTGAATTAAAAAAAGAATACCTGTTGATGACAAGTCTCTTGATTGCGACACGTCTATTGTCCATCAAAATAGCACGATAAACGTTCCCATAATCACCACCATTACCAATCATATTTTCTTTAGACAAACCATTCGTTGCCATTTCAATATCTTTCATACTAAGCTTATCACCCAACCAAACTGCGTCTTTAACGACAGGAGAGTATTTAGCTAACAATCCCAAATCATTGACAGTGACACTGCTATTTTGAGTCGTATAACTAACTCGAGATGACAATTGGTCCGATATCAACAATTTGCGTTTTTGTGAAACTAATGATGAACTATTAGTATAAGCATTGTTACGACGATCTTTGGCTTTTGGATATGACAATTGGTAGGATTTGCGCCGACGAAAACAACAGAGAATGAATGAGATTATGATAATTATGAATAAAACAGTGGATGATGCAATTAGAATCCATAATTTAAGACCGAAAATTGGAGTTGGTTTCAAGAGTATTTTCTTTAGAGATGAATAGTATGGAAACTTCATTTTCAAAAGAGAAATAGAGAGACTAGTTGTGAAGGATGTGGATTGTGGACAGTTAAAGTAGATTAGTAATACTGAGTCATAAGTTTGAATTTTGAGCTGAGACTGAGATAGAATTAATCTAAAACTAAATTTTGGCTTCCAAGTGTACTAACTAACCACTCGTAACGGGAAAGGGGAGAAATTTGTGAGTGTATATATTTTCCAAGTATATCTTCTAGTAGCATAATATCCTAATGTATCTTCTAATATCCATTTATATAGCATTTTCTTTTTAAATAACTATATTATTAAGATTCGATCTCTTGTAGGCCATACATTTTACATATTTAAATAAATTATATCTCATTTATTCAGCATAAATTCAAATATTATAAATAATTCCGAAACTATTTATATTTTTGTTGGTTTTTTAATTATTATTATAAAGAAACAGTATCAAAATAATGAAGTGGTTATATCGATTTTTTTAATAAAAAAAAATTGATTTTTAAATTCTGAAATAGTAGATAAAAATTTATAAAATGTGTCAATAATAAATTAGAATTGTTATTTAACAGGCTAAAAAATATGACCACTGTCTGTATTTAAAAACTCAAAGAAAGGCATGACAATATTAACAGTAATGCAATATTATTGAGAACAAGTCTAGGATGACAATTTAGGATTTTAGGTCCAACACGAATTATTATTTTTTATTAAAAATTAATATCTAATTTTATTATACTTCTAAATATTTTTACAGTTATTGATAAATAATTTGATTAAAAATATTTTAATTTCTTTATGATATTAAAAAATATGTGAATTCACCACAACACTAGTATACTCATAGTCCCTAACGGTGATATGTATAATATTTGGTTACAAGTTTTATAATGTAATTGAATAAAATTAATTATAAATATTTTAATAAAATAATTTTTTTGTTATAAAATTTATTTAAATTATTATTTAATTTATTTTTATACTTTTATTACATTTTAAAAATAAAAAAAATATTACTTTTAGTTTGAGATAAAATAAAAAATCAACGCACATAATTTTATAATTGAAAATTCAAACAAATTAAGTTAGGTGTCTAATACGATTTAGAGTCACCTCTCATGGTACAAAATTCTACATAGCCATACTATTTACACATTGTACAATACAATCTAATTTTACAGCCATACGTATGATTGTGTAGAAATTATACGGTAAGAGATTTTAGTATTGTATAACAAACAAGCTTTGCCAACAGCACAATACCATAAATGGCCTAATTTCAATATTTTTTTTTATCTGTTCAATAGCTCTAGTCTTTAGTTTGGATCTTTGTTCGCCAAAACTGAGTCCTATAAATACAAAGGCAACCAATAATCTGTTTCTTACATTTACATGTTCCCAGAAATTCTCTCCAACGATCTGTCTCTGTTCTGTTTTACCCCAATTTTTATGGGGAAAGCTGAAAACCAAGTAAAAATGTGTCCTTCTCAGCCTCAGTGTACTGTGTCTCAGCTCAAATAATTACTTGTCTATGGCTACCAAAAATGCACTGGCTCCCTCAAGCACAATTGCTCTACTACGCCAGCATTAAGACTTTTCTTAATTGGATGCAACTTGATCTCATAAAGCTTCGGCCACAATTTTCCCGTCACTGCCAAAGTTTATGGTAAAATTCAGGAGGCTGGTCCAACAAAAGCAATACTAATGGATGAACAGATAAAGAAAGGCAGGCCAGTAATATTAGAAACTTACCAAAAATACGGTTACTTTCACTATCCCAGGCAATGCCATTTAGTACATCAATATCCTGAAAGGTGAAAATTTTGAAAAATAGTTAGCAAGTGCAACAAGAACTACTTTCTGGACATATACTGATGCATCCAAGAATATAACGATCATTTTTCATCAAAGCATAGTTTTTGGTTCGATAGCTTACATTGTACCCAGAAGTTATCAGTTGCTCCCTGCAATATACAGGGCACCAAGATTACTCGTGGAAACACATAAACAAACAAAATGTACTATAAAGACAGAAAAGTAGAACCTTAAATTTTGAAGGAGAATCCACCCGACCACACTGCCATCTTCATGTGAGATTCTAGCAATGCAATCCGTCTATATGTTAACCATACATTAGTATCTTAAAAGTTGTGGTAGGGTGATATAGAACACTTCAGTACATAAATTCTAATCTATATGCAACTGCAGATACTTTCTATCAACAATGCTTCCGTGAAGTCACAATTATCCATCTCAATGCTGATATTTATTGGATACTCGTCTACGTTGTATACAAATAGAAAAGTGGAAGAACAAACATACATCAAAGATACTTTTGACTCGTAAAATCCAGCTGAAATATTAATGAATTAACTCTATAAAGTAGTAATTATCAAGTAGAACCAATAGGACAATTTAAGGAAATAACTTGGGGATAATTACTATGAGTTCAAGAACATGACGCGGAGTATAAGAGGCTTTCATTTTCTTTATTTTGGATTGAATCACCAGGTAAATTTTTTAAAAGGGATTTTTTTTTTCCTTTTTAAGTCACTGCAATTGCAAATCTTGGATAAGAAAATCAACAAATTAGAGTTGATATCAAAGATGTATCAAGAGTTCTTAAGTTCCATAATTTGTAGGGGTGGCATTTCCACTTCACCGAGAAATAATCAAGCTCACCAAAGTTCAACAGGAAAAGTGAAGAAATTTTAAAAAAGAACTAAACTCTCTTACCTGCCAAACATTTGCCCATACTTCATTGTTTATAAACTCAAGCTCATTGAGGTTGTGGACCTCATGACCATTGAATTTGACAGTATGTTTGCCAATGACTGCATAAAAAATGGCAAAACAATAACGAAGTTGTTGACATGAAATTCAAAATTAAACTTCCTCCAAATACTAGAGATTAAGCATTAAAGTGAACAACTTTAGGATGTGATGAAGGACAACGCACAATATTATTTGGAAAGAAAAGAGCAAAAACTCCTAGATCAAAGGAATAAACATGAACTGAAAAGAAGTTTCTAGCATAACTAATAACCTTTAAATGCATGGGGGTCCATTTTGTACAGTATTGAGCTCCCATCACTCCCAAACAACACTTTTCCATCAGTTGCTAGTCCCCACCCATCAGGCATCTGATGAGTAAACTTCTCAAACTGCATTATAAACAGCCAGGTAAGTTATGACGTATCCAAATGCTACAGGTATTTAAGCAATTCAACTAACGCAAGGATCCACCCATATTCCAAAATACTTTACCGGAATTGGAAGGAAAAAAAAAAAACTAAACAGAAATGTCGTTAAAGAATGACAAATTTAGTTATCTACAAGACATAGATCAACATTCTAGTAAATCATTAAATAAGAAGGTTGGTTTATCTGATTTTGTTACATTGCTTGGATCACACTTTGATGCTTTATAAACTTAGCCTCAGTAGTACTTTGCCCTAACCGTATGATTAAGTCATCAAAGCAACTACTTTAATAAGCCACTGTATTATGATAACAAGTAAAATAATTGACAAAGGAATGATGGAAAAGCACAAACTTTGCTTAAATTTTTTTGGTCATAAATAAAACCAGTTTTCTTCAACCAAGTTAACTGGATCAACCTACAAAAGAAAATATAAATAGTATATTAGCATTTTAGAGAGTGGTAGTTTTCAGTGTAGTATGCATAATAAACATATAATTCACAGTTGAAAATTTACTTGTATGTATTAACTCTCAGTAATCAGTTCCATTTTCTAATTAGGAGAACCAAATGCAACAAATTATTGCTTACAAACCTTTCGCCAATTAGAGTTAAACCTTCACCAAAATAAGCTCTATCTATCTTCTGCAGAACCTCGACCTGTAATACCACATAAACATAATCTGTTTAAAAAATTAGGCTTGTTGGAGTATCAATATCAATAATTAAAGCTCAGTTTTATTAAAATTTTTAAGTATCTCCTGCCGAGTAACAGAACATTGTTCATGCAGCAAATCAAATTACATCCTTAAATATTAATAATCAATCATAAATCAAGTTGCCACAATATATATCAGCAAATATCTCGCAGTTTATGTAGTTAGCATGAATAAGCACTAAAGAATTTCAGAACTACGAACATTACCTTACCGGTTCGAAGAGCTACCTTTCTCACTGATGACTGAAACAATCAAACAACAAAGTTTGACTGTTAAAATGAATCCCTAAACTAGCTTAATTTGGTACAAAAGCAAAATCTCATGTAACAGAAAGTATTGATTACCTATGAGTTACCAATTAATAAAATAATCACATTAAGAGATTAAGTATATAAAAGAACAAACTTTAAGAAAATATAAATTTAATGTCAATAAGAAAAGAAGGGATAACAAACCCGCCCATTGAGGCCAGTTGACTCAAACAGCGTATCGTTTCCATCGTAAAGAAGACCCTGAAGACAAGAAAAACATGTATTATGCTGAACTAACATCAGATGTTAACTACATGAGAAGACTATAACTATGAATCTGTGATACTCTAATACTGTATAAATTAGTTGAATTTGAAATTTCGAGAGATGTTCACAAAAATAACAAAGTTTTCATATATAAGTTGAACAAAAGACCCGATGAACAAAAATTAGGAAAATTAGAGAAACAAGTTACCTGAGTGAAGGCTCCAGGGTCATGAGGAAACTCATTGATGATCTCGATTGAGTAGATTTTGGTCGGCAATATAGTAGCAATGTCGTACTTGAACTTCCACCACATGTTCAATGAAATGCCCAAAAGAAAAACGACGGTGAGAGTGAGAGTAATTGACAAGATCACATATATTTTCCAGTAAGTCGGGGGCTTGGTTCGAGAAGCCATGGGAGAAGAAGGTTTGAGGTTGATGTTGGATAACTTGGATCGCTGGTTATTGAGCTTCCTTCTATGCGATCCAGTGGCCATGAAGTTGAAGATTGTACATTACACGGGTTGGACAGTTAGGCAAACCAAATACCAATCGTTTTAGACGAGTGTGATTGTGTAGGCCGGGTTCGTTGACTTCGACAGTCGGGCTAACAGGTCATTTGTTGGTTTTACAGGCCACATCATTAATGTAATATACTTAAAGTTATAAAATAATAATTATTATTTTTAAATAAAAATAATTTTATGAGAAATCGAATTGAATTTATATTTTGTGTTGTAACTTGAATTAACTGCACAACTCATAATCACTATAAAGCCTTACAAAAAAAAAAACTCAAAGTTAACCTAACAAATGACGAGGATTAGCAACTAAATAAATAAAATGAAAACAAACGATGAGGATTATAATTTACGAAATTAGAAATCATCCGCATTAATAAGACTTACCCTATTGTACTCTAACATGTAGAGTAGCGAATACAGAATTTTAATTCAGGAGGAAAACTATATTAATAATTAAAAATGTTATTACTTGTTTTGTACTTACTATTTTTTTTTTATCAAAAAAGATGTTATATATATATTATTTTATTATAAATATGTCAAATTATTTAATTTGTAATATATTTTTCCAAGATACAAATTTTAATAATGAAAATTCAACGAGAATAAAGACTCATCTTATACATATATTTATTTATAATTTTATAAATATTATAAGTAAAATAAATGCTATCAGATAATCAGTTTTCTTCGGCTGCTCCTTAGTAGTCTACCGGTGAACATTTACTCTGTAAATAAGTAAAAAAATCATGTACTCTAGTATTTGTAGTAAACAAATTTTTTTTTTTGCTAGGATTACCAAACAATACTGAATAAATTTGAAGGAAAAAAATTCCCTAAAAAGTATCAATTTTAAATAAAAATGAAGCAAAATATGTAAAAGTTTTAACACGTATTTGAGACTTGTTGGCTGTTGGAAATGAACCTAGCAATTATCATTTACGGTACGCTTAGTTCGTTGAATGTAATCGTAATCGTAATAGAATATAATGTAAATGAATCAGTATTATTATTACAGTGTTTAGTTTAGTCACTATAATAAAAAAAGAAATCAGTATTACAGCGTTTGGTTGACCACTATAATGTAATGGAATGGAAAAAAAAATTATATAATTATTTTAAATTTAACAATTCAAAAAAGAAAAAAAAATTAATCATAAAAAAAAATTTAGCATATAAAAAATGCAATTTTAGCAATTAATAAAAAATACAATTTTAACAAAAAAAAATTGCAATTTCAGAAAAAAAAAAAAAAAAAAGCAATTGCAGAAAAAAAAAAAATTTGCAGAAAGAAAAACAAATCCTAATCAGAGTTTTATCGCGTCGGGAGCGTAGAGGGAGGGAGGCTGGATACGACGGCTGGATGAGACCAGATGACGTGATGCTGGACGCGACAACGCGATTGTAGGGAAGACGCAATGCTGGACGTGACGACGCGATTGCAGGGAGGACGCGATGGCAGGGACAATGCGAGTTGGTCGGGACGACTACACGAGCTGGCTTGGACGGGATGACGCGATGCTGGCCGGGATGGGATGATGCGATGCTGGCCGAACGCGATGAAATTTGGTCTAGTACTGTTCAAACACATATAATGTAATCTCCATTCCTTATCCTAGCATGTGTAATCCTTTTTTCCTCTCTGCATGTAATTGATTACATTACATTATATGTATTTAGGCAAACTAAACAATGTAATATGCTGAATCAATTACATTACATGTTTTATTACAGTATATCAAACACCACCTTAATGCATTGGCTGTACACATTTTTCTTTTCTAAATTAACTGTATTTTTTTTTACGTCAATAGAATTACTAGAATAGTATCTATAATATTTTTTTTAATTTATAATTATAAAAATAATATATATTGACTCTAGTTAGTATATTTTTAATAAAATAAAAAGTTCAGTCCAAAACCTTTCATATTAAACATGAATTTGATCCAATTTTTCTAAGATTAATATTATTAATAAAAAAATATTATTTTTATGATTATAAAATTTAATATATATATATATATTTTTTTTCAATTTTCATAAAAAATCCTAAAATAGAAAATAAGGACGAAAGGGACGGTTCCTTTTTGCTCAAGGAAACATAAAAGATACTATACATTTTACCAACGTGGCGAAAACGTATTGCCCAACCCTTTCAATGGTCATAATAATTACGATTTTACCCTTTGTATACACAGCAAAATCATTTGAAAAATATGCCAACTTAATTTTTATTACTACTCCTAGTCTAGTAATCCTACGTATACAAAAATATAAGTAAGGTGTTATATCAGAATAAGATTAATGAGAAGAGTTATATTAACTTATTTTTCTTATTAATTTAGAAACAAATTCACATTATAGGCATAACATGTAATATATTTATGATGAGTTATTGTAACTAACTAATTATGTTTTATCTATAGTGTCGGTTAACGTTAAAAGTATGAATATGAAGTGACTTTTTATTTATTTATTTATTTATTATTATTCTAAATAAAAAAAATGACTATTTTTTTAAAATTTATCTCCCACAACCTATGTTCGAGAGACGGTACAAAACTTATGCGATGCTAGTTACGGTGATTAAATGTGGTTATTGTGCTAGAGCCTTTGATAATTGGTGGCGGCCTGAGAGGAGGATTTTCTTCAAATGTTTCAAGTGCACACCAGATTCGAGGGCCATCAATTCCACAATGTTTGTGGCAATTAATCGATGATGATGGAATTATGGTTCGATGACGATGCAATCGTGGGTGATGGTGGAAATTGGAAAATTTGAGGTGGCGGTGGCCCGGCTTTACCCATTTTGTTTCTTTGTTAACCTCACACCAAGTCAATTGGTTATCATGTTAAACTTTTGATGTGATATTATACGTGAAATTAAAATATGCAATAATTGTGTAAATAAAGTGGGATTGATATTTTATTGATATTTATGTTATTATTTTAATATTTATTTTATTTTAATAAGTATATAAGTTCATATATTAGTTTTTTTTTAATTATAATAATTTAAAATATTGGTATAAAAAAAGGTGAATACTTTTGGCTTAAATGGATGATAATTTTTTTTTTTAATTTTGAAATAATATTTATCCATTAATACATAAATATTTTTGAATATTTTTTAAAATAATTATACTATTTAAATACCCGTAAGATAATTTTTTTTAATTGTTAATAACAAAATTTTCTTAAAAAAGTTGAATGTGAAACTTTTTAATTGATAACAACAAAAATAAATGAGTGATGACAATTAAAGAGCGACATAACTATGAAAATTGTTGCTATGTATTTGTTTTGAAAAATAATAGCTCTTTCAACTAAAATATTTATTTTTTGTTCACACAAAAAAATATTTTATTTATTTTATAAAATTATATAAATTCCTTAAAAAATCTTTTTTTTTTGTTTATTTATGATGATAACAATTAAAAAATTTACATAATTTCTTTTTAAATAAATAATCTTAAATATTAAAATTACTCTTTTTTTACCAAATTTTTTTAGTTATTATAATTTTTTTTGACAAAATAGGTATTAATAAAAAAAAATTGAGTATTAAAATAACACTCGTTAATAATATGAAAATGAAAATGAGTATTAAAGTAATAATATGATTATTATTAAGATAACAAAATCCAATAAAAAGTGATTAAAAATTATATCTTTTATCACATAAAAATTGGACTTTATCAAATATTAATGGCGAATAAAACGATACTACAAAAGTAATCTACATGTTTGATTTAATGTAAATTATGTATTAGGGGTGTTTTATTTGTCGCTTTTCCAAAGAAAAACTATATATATAAACGTGCCTCGCTCTCTCGGACCAAAATAGTACAACCACAGCTGTTCCTTTTAATTTCAGGCGAAGAACCTTCCTTTCTTAGACACACCTCAGTTTTCTTCTCACACTTTCTTCGTTCCCAAACACGCAATCCGCATTAAACCCTGCACATTTCAACACACATTTTCTATGAGAATCCTAGATTGGAAAGTGTTTCATGTTTTGTTCCTAATCTCTTGTGCGTATAAATAAAATCAAAGAGAACTGACTTTACTTGGTGAAAAATTTTGAGTGCAAAGGTTTTCGTATTCTAGGGCTTTGAAGGATGAATTGAGAGATAAAGGAGCTTTTGTTCTGATTTGAAGTTTTTTAGACTTGAGAGTTACTATGAAGCCTGAAAGAGACTTGAGAAAATTTATAGAGAGAAAGGATCATAGTTTACAGAGACAGTCTGAAGTCAACATAGAAGATGATTGCAAGTAATTTATTCATCTTATTCGTTCTTTTAAACATCTTGTATCATGTTTTGTTAAGTTAGAGTTCGTGTCTTGATGTTATACTTAAATATTCTAGTTACCGTGTCATTATATTATGTACTAATTAATATGCACTACAGAAGCATATTTATTTAATCTTTTTTTTTTAAATGCCGAACGATACTGTAATTCTTTTATTTATATGCTAAGGAAATGGAAAAACTAGAAAATACTCTCATTATGATTGTTGTTCGTCATTTATCTGAAATTGTTCTTCTATCTTTTTTTTTTTTTTTTTTTTATAATTATTATGCTAAGCATTTTGCTATTTTCTACCTGATGAAGAGTGCTTCTACTATCTCAAAGAAGAAAACACACGCTAGTTGGAATTATTATTATTATTATTTTTTTTAAAAAGGCTGCACATAGAGTTCTTCTGTAAGAATACTGAGCTGTTTGGCGTTCAATTGATCATCAGAATATCAAGAATTTCTTATACACGGGATTTTCTGTTCTCTTTGGCTCTGCCAGATAAATGTAAAAAATTGCCTGATGGAATGGAATTGATTTTAAGGTAAATAATCCCATACTTCCTATTCTTGAATTTAGTGTGCTATGAAATTATTTTCTTATATGAATCTGAAGTATTGTTGTTCTGGAACAGTGAATTTGATGATATTCGTGATGTTTCATCAACAAATCGTTGTGGTTCAGGTGTGTTGTTTTAGTACTGTTATTCAGTTGAACGTTCCACGACATTTGTGTTTTTGAGTATACTAGTATTTTGGTTTGAACAATATCATATAGCAAGGGTGATTCTCTTTCAGGACTCAAAAGGGCTTTAGAAATTTTGCTAACGTTTTTAACTTATCTAGAAACAATAAATAAATAATAGAAAAAGGAAGATCAGTTATTGGATAATGTTGAGCCGTGCTGAGTTGCCTTGAATTCACATTTGGATAATTACATTTGTTACATGATGTATAATAGTTTCTTTTTTATTTGGTGTGTAATTAATTATCTGTTCATTGGTACAGATATTGGACGTTATTACAACCCGCAGACCCGGTTGTGGCAAATCTCTCAAAATGATGGACTTTTAGGTTGTGCTGCCTTTCCAAGAGCTTCAGTATGTGTTGCTCAGACTTCTACTCCAACAGCGGAAGAAAATGGTTATATACTCCATAGAAGTAAGGAACCTTATCGGCCTCCATTACACCATATTAAGGTCAGGCTTACCCTGTTAGACAAGTTTACACGAAAACAATAAATAACATCAAACTTTTACATTTGTAGAATACTCATTCAACATAGAAGATTTAGATTATAAGTCACGAACTTACCATTGACATTTTTATCAGGTAGCAAGCAATTCACGCGGAAACAGCTATGGCTTATGTAATGATGAAACATTTGGTTCTGCTGAGCCTCCAAGTAAAGAAAGGTCAGAGGAAGAAAGAAGAAGAGGTAAACTACTAAATTTTGCTTTCTAGTCTACTCCTGGATTGAGTGTTTGGTGGTTTTATTATTTTTTGTTTTGTGGGGGGGGAGGGAGTTAGTTTGTTCATGCTTTTCTATGCATATCTCTTAAATATTATTTTTGCCTCTACTCAGCTACTTTTGAGTTGATGAGGAAAGAGCAGCAAAAGGTAAATCGAGAAATGCTAAACAGACATTCAGATGAGCATAAAAGTAAAAACAACCTGGATTTTGTCAAAGCACTGAAGGTTTCAACAAATGATAAGAAGCTGGGGAGCAAATGGGAAAATTTAGAGGAACGTGTGACCTTTCCAGCTTCAAATGACAGTTCTGCTTATAGTTTCATCCCACAAACATTGAAATTTAAACATGTATCACTAACATCTTCCACGACTACGAGCGAATCCATCACGAATGCTGAGACAAAGTTCATGCCAGCACTGGTAACAAATTAGTTTACTTCTGGATAATAATGCGTTGGTGTGATACACATGCTTGCATGAGCTGTACATATAAAATTATACTTCATATTAGTATCTGTTTATTCACTAAAATATTTGTGGAGAGTTTCTCATTAAGCTGTACAATATCCGCATTTTCCTTTTCATTTTGTTAATGGGCATCTCAGTCTAAAGCTTGGTGCATTAAGTATTGGTAATGCACGGAAATATACCATCATGGATTCATGGATAACAAGATTTTGATCCCTTAAAGTGTGCAAAAAATGAGAGTAAATCTCCAATAAGTGATGGAAAATGGTAATATTTCAAAGTTATATTTCCACTTACCGTCAAAGATGTTGAAATTAACTTCATAATATAGTCTACTTAGATGCATGTGAGGTTTCTCGTCGTTGATCTTAACCTGTTGGTTTCTTTTGTGCAAGTAGCATTTTGAATTTAGTACAGATCACTCTAAGAGTCCCACAATACATTCTCCAGTGATGGCTAATCAATGTCTTGAAGAAGGTAAAACAAACGATGTCTCTTGTTGTGTTACTCTTTTACTATTCAATCAAAGGCTTATGGCCTCTGTCTATTAATTGATAAAACTTCATTGGTTGTTAATAAAGTTATTTAAACTATTTCCTCGGAGGAAAAGCATGTTTTATTTTCCTTTTGCAATAAGATGTCAGTCCCAAAGACACTATCACACAAGCACTTTTTCTTTTCCCCAATATCTGCTATGGATGAAACTTCTGAGAACTTGTGTCATTGTAATAAGCCTGCTTTATTGCAAGTATGTACGTTAAAATGTTGAACAATCCATTGTTCCAAGACCAACAAAATTAGTACATCAATCATTGTAGTCATTAAAAAGATTGCACGAGTAAATTGCAATTACCTGACACATTATTTTCCAATCTGCTGGGCAAATATTTAGAGAAAAATGCTTCAGAGACTTACAACTTCCAATTTGTAGTTGCAGGTAGCAAGTTTTTCCCTTCAAATATTGATGAACTGTTCAGTCACGAAAGCACTATATCATCAAAGTTCTCAGAACAAATAAGCACCAAGGAAAATCAATTACTATCCAATGCATGCATGAGAAAGACCAGCTCAGATTATGAAAAAGCCAATTTGACAGATCTATGTTTACCTGACGAGGATAGTTTAATAACTTTTGATGACTACTTTCTTCCTGATGAGGATAGCTTAATTACAGTTGATAAATCTGTGTCTACATCAAATGGGAGTTCAATTAAAGATGATTCAAGCTCAGGTTCACAAGTTGATTCCACTGGGACGCTAGCTGATTTACATATCTCCAAATCCGAGCCACATACTCCATTGAATTTGAGAAATCTTACACAAGTAAAACAGCAACCACCATACCCACAACCAGTTCATTGGAGCTCCCAAATGTACCTACAGAACCAATCCCACCACCATATGTCAACTTATGTACTTCCTGAAACTTTCCAGCACTATCATACCAACCCAGACATGTTATCTCCTGGAAGTGCACCTCCTGGACTGCCACGAGGTGTAACATCTTATCTTCCCAATCAAATGGCTTGTTACGTGCCAGACTTTACCTTAAACTATCCACGGCCATGTCATGGGTACCTCCGGATGCCAAATTCAGGTAAAGATGTTATATATCAATATGAGAAATGGTAGGTGCACGCCCAATTGCACACAAACTAATCCTTGTATGTTACACAGCACCTACATATTATAAATTCTTAAATTTCCGAAGTAATATTTTGTTAATATCTTTACTAAATGCATGGGTATGACAGTTGAGATGATTTTGCTCTCAGGTGGTGTTATTCATGGCAACTATAATCACGGATTACGAGGAAAACGCAACTAACCTTTTACCTCAGCTTGTTGTGGTGGCAGAAACTTCCACGAACAAGGGAAGGGAATATGGCATCGATGAATTTGATGGATGATGTTGGTACATGGATTATTAACGTTAATCCATGTGGAGTTCAATTAGGATATCTTGCACAAACTCCTTTCTTTCGTGTTGTTAATGAGCACAAGCTCCCATATATTACAGTAGTTGTAGATTGTTAAATAAATGACCTACAATTAGACATGGACGGACTTGATCAGGCAATTAGAGTTACCACAAGCACCATGGCCGTTGCGCTGACCCTTGCCTATGAAAAAGTATTCATTAGTCGGTTTTGCCACAAAAGGGAAAGTACAACCTGAGAGATGTTAGTGGTTGACTCGTAGCACACCCTCTCTTTTTTGCCTTTTCTTTATAAATGAGAATTTTCATGTTAGTAAAATATATGTCAATTTGACTTCTTTATTTTATTCTAAGGCTAGGCTAATCTTATGGATGTTTGTTGACGACAACGAGAATCACTCAGGTTTTTTAATGATTACTTCGTAATGGATCTTACTGAAATTTAATTTCCTTGGACCAAAAGGCTATCGTTCGAGTTTAAAAGGAAAAAATTATGACAATAATAGCGCGTGGATACCGGATACCATCCAAAAAAATATGTTAGTTAATCTCCCAATAGCAAGCCAAACTTTCTCTTTCCGTCCAAGCATTAAACAAATAAAAAAAGAAGCTGTTATTTCTATAATTAATTACGGGCATTACCTATACCAGTTTTATAATAATATTTGACAAATTCGAGTATTGAATATACAGGGACTTGGCTCTCAACAAAAGAGAACAAACACATATACGCCCTTTTTACCTTTCTCCTGTTACATATACAGGCAACGAGGCAATACCCGAATAACAAAAATATTGACATAAGTTTGGTTGACGGCTTGAAGCCCTAGTGCTGCATACAATGATTGGAAGCCCTCTGTTGCTCTCTTTCTCTCTGATCTTCATGATCCCCCCACCCTCCATCTACCCTCTTTTTGATTTTCATACATGTTGCGAGATCACACAAAGTACAAGCAAATCCAAGAAGACAAAAAGAAAACTTACTAATTTCAAGCAAGACTAAGCAACGCTCCTATATGACACCTCAGTCAAAGTAATATCAATGTCACCCTAATTGGCTCTATCAGAGTCAGCCTCATAGGATGAAAGCAATTTTCTCTGTAACAATAAAAAAAAAAAAAGGCAAAGTAAAATAAGTGTGACATCAAAGGGGTAATAAAAATAACAAACTAGATCCCCCCATGTTTTCTAAACACTCAAATTATATCCGTCATATATACCAATGATATAAAGTTCAGCTCAGCACAATTTAAACTTACATGGTCTTCAAAGTCGGGGCTGGTAAGGTTGATTGATAGATTTCTCGTCAAAAGAAGCACCTGCATAGGATCAAAACTATAACAACAATGACATCTGAAATTTTTGGGTGAAAGATATGCTAAACGATTTTCAAATTACCAACGAGATAATGATTGTTTTACTACTCACTAGACCACTTAAAGGTTACAAATAAGATATGCTACACAAAAATCAGAACTGCTTGCTCAAAATCATGCACATAATAACAAAAAGTAATCAACTGACAATTTCATTCCAAAAATTATTTAAATGCATACCGTTTCAACATCAATACGATCCATTTTTTTCAATTTTTGAAGCTGACAAGTAGCATTCGGGTCAAAGACACTGCCTATGAAGCTATATACTTGAGCAAAGTCAGGCAGAACTGCATCAGAGGGAGAAAGGATTATGAGGGTTAACAACAATAAAAAACAATTAGAAGGAACAGCATTAAGAAAAGGAGCATTAGAATATGCAAGTCAAACACAACTTTAGAACAAATCTCTCAAAATTATCAAAGAAGCATCACGTTGATCAACTATAGTTCCAAGATATTAAAAATAGCAGCAGTTAATGTTAATAAAAGGATCCTACAAAGCCAATGCAGCTAATATTACACTATCTTGCAGATAGTTCACTATCCATCTCATCTTAATGATGCTAATTTTTTAAAATAAATAAGAGATGTCTATAAATTATTGATGGTCACTTTTCCTAAAACCTAAAACCATAGGAGTGATGCAAATAGGTTTGATTGTTAATAAGCTGAAGAGGGTTAAAAAACAGTCTGCAGGCGAACCGATAGCACTAATATATAAGAATAGAAACCATACCTCTAAGCTGATGACCGTAATTCCCTTGATCAGATGTTTCACCAAGAGGTTGTGCTATTGGAGTACTTTCAGTGCTACTGCAACAGTTATTTGCCAAAGTGGACGCTACAAAACACATACACATGCCACTTAAAAAACAACTTAACAGATGAAAAAATTGATACCCATAAACCTAGATCAAACCAATGCTAGTCAAATATGAATTATTTAATAATCAAACCTTTTGTCTCATGTGAGATATTGACTGTTTGCACTGAATTATTTGTCCATGAGGATATAGAAGCACCAGCAGTAGGGCTCCTTAGGATTGATGAGGAATCTGGCATTTGGACAATCCCAGGCTCAAGTAAAGCAGAAGACTGGAAAGCACCCAACACCTGGGAGGGTGTTTGTCCTGCTGGAGCTGACAGGGGAAAAAAGTTACATGAGCAAGTTGCGGAAAGCTCAGGCCAAAAAAATTTTACACAGAAAAGAGATACCTAGACCACTTTTTGACGCTTTTTGGGGATATGGATGAGCAGCTTTCCTTTTGGGGCGGGGTGGAGGTAGATGCTCACTTGTCCCATTCTTTTGAACCTTATTAAAATATTTCTGGGCATGACTGCGTATCTACAAAAATATAGTTCTTAAGGGTACAGCCATACTGATACTAACAAATATCTCACATTTGGAATTAAACAAAAGATAACACAACCATATTAGTGAAGAAAAAATATGCTTTTAAGCAATATTGTACCAATCATGTATTCTATATCATATTTTTAGAAACAATATTGTACCTAGTACCTACTGAATACTGATATCTAAATTACTTTCAGTTGGAACTAATGCAATGAACTTATAGAGTAGTCCTGGACACCATTGATGCATAAGCAAGCCAAATGAAGTTTAGAAGTCATCATAAAAACTAAAATACAGGAACATAAAATGGGACTATAATCAAAATTTAATACAGAATAAAACGTGAGTTTCAAGGATAACCAAAGCGTTATGAAACTGAATGAGGGAAAGGAAAGAAGAATCACAATCATCCATGAATATAACTAGATTAACATATTGCAAAGCCTGAAAAATAACGAAATTAGGTAAAAGTATAATCAGTTTAAGGTCAACGACAAATTTATGCAATAATGCTTACTTGTATAACTGTCTTCGACCCAACAAAAGCTTCAATCTTTTTCCAGTCACGGTCAAAGCTGCATAAGATAAATAGAAATATTAAAAAAGACAGTAACAGAAGATAATCACAAGAAAGCATACTCAGTAAAAATATTTTGGGAAAATAACTAAAATAACAACCATGAACTCATAGCCGAAAGTAGAATTGAGAGGTGTGTGTTGTGTTAGAGTGCTATTTTTGTTGTTATGAGTTTTAAGGTTGTTATATTTATTATTTTCCCAAATATTTTTCGGTTGACATGTTACACAAATTCATCTTCAACCTCATGAACTTTCAACCACATCCCTCTAATTACTCTTAGCAATTAGACCGCTCTTAAAAAGCATCCAATTCAATTCATATCTAACATTAACATAACATCATCAAATTATTCATAAACATCATGCCTTTTCATTTGTTCCCTTTTCCTGCAGTGTTTTAGCAATCAAATCTAAGTCCAAAGCAGTGGATCCAATTTGAAAATTCCAAAACCCTAGTTTATAAGGATCCCATACTTCAAAGAATAATGCACAAATGCACATTTATACCAACTAATTAAATACTTTGTAGCATCAACTAGAGAAATGAAGTCTGAGCATGAAATTGCTGAAAATGTAAAAGAAAAGAACAAAATTACAGTTGAAGGGCTTCGAGGAACTTGTCGTGCTCGGGGTCAGTCCAACTCTCTCTGGACTTGGTGATGGTGTAAGGCTTTCGGATCTTCTTACTCGGGTCGTCATCCGACGAATTCGTCGACGCGGTGGCAGTAATGGAGGCAAAGGGTCCGACACCCGGTAAAGCCATTTCGTTCGAATCCAAATAGAATCCCACAGTCGGGTTCGGGTTATTCGATACCATAGGAAATAATTCAGTCGACGGAAACCAGTAGTCTTCTAGTTGGTAAATGCTGCGGTCCGTAGATCGTTTTTATTTTGCTACTTTGCCGTCAATAGTTTCGTTCCGTTCTCGTATATTCATCGAGGGCTTAGATGGGCAATAAAAGAAGAAGCAATAGTTGTTCGCCACGTTGCGCAAAACTTACCCGGTGATGTTCAAGATTGTGTGGAATGCATTAAATGTTATGGGAGAATAAAATAAAATTATAAATAAATTTTTGCTATTGGTTAAGGTACAATCACGGTTTTGCACGGCCGTGCACATAATACTTTTCCTTTTCAGAAGTACTATGGACTCTTATTGGGCCTCATAGACTGGGCTTTGTCTTTTGCTCAGACTACACAAACAAAGTGGACCTTCCATTATTAGAATGTAGCCCGCAAAAGTGACAATAAAAAATCAAGAAAAATATTATTTTTCCGGTACTCGATGTCCAGTTATCACTATTAGTTTCGCGAAATTAGTGAAAATTCTATTTGAGCTTTTTGGCCGTTTGCTTCAAATATTCAATTTCGCGCTAATCGAAGAATTGAGATCAAAGAAAATTCTTAGAAAAAATCAGTCAGAATGGACGATGTTGATCGGTTATTCGAGTGCTTCAAGTGCGGTATTTCTCCTCCTCGTAAGTTTTCTCATCTGTCTCTCTTACCTGCTTGGTTTCCGAGAAAAATGAGGAAAATTAATGGAATCGAAGAAAATTATAACCGTGACCCGCAAGTCCAGCAATCGGTTTCTTATAACTTATCGGTTTTTCTTGGATGATTGAGTTTTTTCGGATCTGCTGAAATTAGGGCTATGAGATTTATTTCACAAAATCGCCTCATCTCAGATAGACTCGACTTTTATTACTGTATTATGGATTATAATGTTATTTTTCCTGATAGGAGAGCTTGCCTTTTTAAAGAAGCATAGGTCAAAGTGGTGCAAATGATAATTGATTACTTGTCTTAGTTTATTGATTGATTGGAGAAAATAAATCGGACTTTTACGATTACTAATTTGTACATACTTCCAAGATTTTTATATAATGGGTTTATCTCCTAAAGCAGTGACTAAGGAGGCAGACGATTTAACATGTAAGCCATATCATTTTAGTTTCTTTGTGAGGGAACAGTTTCTTTATAAATAATCTAATAATTTTAACATTCAATTCCTGCTACATTGCGCTTTTGATTACTCGAGCTATGTTATAATGATCGGGACAGCTTTTGTCTCTCCAGATTTGATTTTTAATATTTTATTACAAGACATTGCTGAGAAGTTTCCAGTTGATGAAATTGCACAAAATCATTTCGTGATTTGGTTGCGTTACAGAATCTGCTGTAAGGGATAGAAAAAGAAGAAAGAGCCAATTGAATCAGCAAGCAAGAATTACAAATGATTCATCTGCACAGAAAAGGCAGGTAGAAGCAGGAGACAGGTTACTTTCTGCCGAGAAGGTATTTACTTTCAAATGGCTTTTGGTTATGCTTTAATGCTAGGTCTTTCTAATTTGTTACTTGTACTCATCATTACCCCTCATCAGTGTAGTCAATTTATTATGTAATAAGATAAGCTTAAATAGATGAGGCCTTCTGACAAAACCAATCCAATATTAGCCTTCTAAACTTTGGATGAATAAGCCCATGGTGCAAAGGGAACATTTTGCTGTCTAGTTCTTTTTAAGTTCGGGGCAGGATATTGACTACATGCATGCTTTGCAGATAAAGTAAACATTTTGTGACTATAAAGAAAAGCCAATTTACCTGACCTATTCTTAATTTCATCCTACCAAAATGAAAGAGAAAAGAAAATGATCAAACAATGAGCTTGATCTGATGCCCTCACGTAACCAGTTGCGAAAAGCATTCAAGCATGGTTTTAAAAAACTGTCTAAGGCTATCCTCAAGGCTCGTATTAAGGCTTATTTTTTCAAGAAAAACGCATCAGGGGTAGTATTTTCAATATTTTCTAAGGCTTACGCCTCACCTTACTCCTCAACTGTCTAAGGCTTATGCCTTATGGCTAAAAAATGTTTACACTCAAAATCTTTACTGAAATTGAGTTAAGTTGATGAACTTAGAACCCAAAATTAGGTCCAATTTTGGTTTTAGAGGAAAGCTCTTATTAAATTTGGTCTCTAAAGCTGATAAGCATGAGAAAGATAGAAATACAACATAAATCACAATCAAAGTTTTCAAATCTATTAGTCCTGCCTTATCATTTTTGGGCCTTCTAATCTCCCAACTCCATTTAAAAAATTAGTCAAGCAATCGTTCCAATAATTAAGAAATATGTTTTTTTTAATCTATTTTTCTTTTTAAGTCTATTTTCTTTTCCCGTATTTTACATATTATGATAGTTTTAATATTGTTCACCATTTATTTCCTAATTTTTGTGTTTGTTCTCTCCCTAGTAAAGTTGATAAATAACTAAGGCGTTGCTTTCTTTTTTTCTTTTTTGCTTGCCTTTTCTTTCATTTTTAGTTCATGTCATTATAAACAATGAACTACTTACTTTGGAAGCTATTATCGATTGTTTATTACTTGTTTACAAAGTTTGACTTTTAGTTGTTGATTTTTAAGTTATGAATTTACTATAATATTTTGAGATAATTGATGTTTTGTAATTTTTTTAGTTTATATATATTTTTTAAAAATTATCTTGAGGCTTACGTCACGTTTCTACAGATGTAAAATACCTTCCCACTTTTAAAATCTTTCAATGTAGAAGTATTCATTTTTCTTTGTCATTTTGACCGTTTATATAGCCAACCTACACCTCCCTCTCTCTCTTTATATATATGTTTTTTTTCTTCCCCAGAGTGGCTCTTCAGCAGTTAAAGCAAGCAAGTTAAATTATAAGAATCGAATTTCTCCAGTTGTATTCTATGGATCTCCTCATGGTGTACCTCCAAAACGACCATCAAGGTTCCTATTGCGATTGTTGCAAGAAATACGTGCAGATCTAGATGAAGACCATAAGTCAAGCCCAAGGTATTTGTGCGTCCTTGCTCCTTCCCTTTCTGAAACTTTTTTTTTTTTGTCTTCTGTTGATTCTCTTACATTAAACCTTGACTTGTATGTTTGTTTGCTTAGAAAGGAAGTATGGGCTACATTTCCTAGGCAAGATGAAGCAATGAAGTTTGCCAAAGAGCAGGAGAACGTTCATATCTTCAGTTATCAAGACCACTTCAAAGGACAAAGAAGGTTTCTTGTTTCAAATTATAAGGAATTCTGGAAAAGGTTACCTTTATTTTATTTTTTTCTCTTCACACTTCCCCTTCCCCACCTTATGGTGCTACCATAATGCTTGGTTTATGTCTCTTTTATTTGTCTGAAGTGTTTATCCTGCAAATTTTATATTCTTAGGTACAGAAATATGGATCCAAAGTTCCGCCACCATTACGAAGTGATTCAGGAGGTGACAACCTTTATATTTTATTGTTCAAATAAAATAATTGATAGAAATGAAAGGTCCTACTTAAGCTAGTAGTTGATAGTGTTGGGGTCGTAATTTGTTAAAATTTTTGCTTTCAGGGTCAACCGTGCCACCTTTACTTTGATTTGGAGTTTGACAAGAGAGTAAATATTGAGAAAAATGGAGATGAGATGGTTGATATTTTGATATCAGTTGTTTTAGAAGCCTTATTTGATAAGTATTCTATTCAGGGCAGCAAGGACTGGGTGGTGGAGCTTGATTCCTCTACTGAATGTATGACTCTGAACAATATACATGACACACACCCTTATTCATTGTGTCTGATGTGTTTTTATTTGTTAATTCTAAAATGAAATTTTCATTCTGAAATCCATTTGTACTGATTTAATGGTACGCATTATTCTTGTGCCTGGGTTATCTGTTTTTATTTTACAAAATCTATTGCTCCTTAATAAATTTTAAGAGTCTTCGTTGCAATTGATTGTTTTAATACCAAAATGCAGTGAAATTCTCTCGACATCTAATTATTCGCATACAAAAGACTGCTTTTAAGGACAACTCACATGCAGGTGCCTTTGTCAACGAGGTATGCCACTGTGAAGCTGCAGTAAATCATTGTTTATCGCCTTATTGGCAAAATATATTTATCTATTATAGTTATGTTATACTTGGTCATATATTAATAATGCTCGATCCATTGTTTGTTATGTTAATATTTGATCATATTAAACCCACCACGTAAAACTAAATCCTGTTCTTTGTCAAATTCGAATTTTACAATATCCAAACCATTTTTTATTCTGTTTGATTGAAGTATGCACATTACTTTCTTAAAGTTGCTACAAATTTTTCCCTTTTCTTTGTAGAAATATCAACTATTGTCACTTCCTGATGACATATTATCAGATATGCTCGCGAATCTTAAGTGCAAAAGAGGAGGATGAGAGATTCAAAAAATTATTTATTAAGAAGGATTCGTGCTCTGCCGGTTCTCCCAAACAACTCTTTGTGGATACTGCTGTCTATTCCAGAAACCGTTGCTTTCGCTTAGCACTGTCTTCAAAGGCTGGGAAGAAATCTGTCCTCTTACCTACTGCACGTTATAAAGCCAAGGACATGGTACGGATGTCTTATGAATAAAATTTTAATCTGGTCTTAGGTCGGTCAATGTTTTTCTCAGGTTGTAAAGATGATTTTTTAAAACTGCAACTATTGACATAATTTGCTCCTAAGGATTTCTTTATACCTTGCATATCATTTGTCATCGTTCTGAGTTTGTAAATATTCTTTAATGAAGATTTGAAATATAAATTTCTTTTATGGTAGAAAAGGCCTTCTATAATTACAATATCCCCATAAGGCTTTAAGTTTTGCTCGATTTAAGTTGCTGTACATACGAAGCATGCTGTTTCATAATTGAAAATGCTTCCCAGGAGGTGCCCACTAGTTCTTTATGTGACTCGATATTGGATTATCTTATTTTAGCAGGGTAATGCTCCTAATTGTGTCGCTTTTCTTAGTTTTATGTGTTTTCAAGTTCTGTGATAAATGTAAGAATAACAATGCTGTTTATTTTCTTAAATTGAATTTTTTATTTATAATCAGTGTGAAGAAGAAATGTTCATGGCATCCTTAATCTGCAATTTGGATGCTGACTGTGAGAAGCTTTTGGTTTGCAAAATGGATCTAGAATGTGTGAAGACCCTTCAGTTTGACACAGAGGTAAGTTTCTTTCCCAGTTGCTTCAATGTTCACTGATCCTGTAGGCTATTTTACCTGAGAAAGTTTATGATTGACGTGTTGCTAGAGCAGGAAGCTGTATTTTCTCTGTAAATTAGTTATTGAACTATAACTTTTCTACTTTTCTTTTTCTCCATTCCTTTTGTCGAATGCAGGTCAACCATAATTTTAGAGAACATTACAGTACCCTTCAAAGTTTCTCATTGAGTGGCTTCTCAGCTGATGCTTCATCAACATGCTTAATGGGAAAATCACCTTTTCCTGCTTTGGATATATTCATAGAGTCTGTGGCCTCCATTGGAAATGTATCAGGTGGTTGTAACTATATGATTTTGGCTTCTTGAATCTTAATTGACTTGATTTCATTGAGTGAGTTTAGTTTGTTGGACTTTGGAGTGAAAAGTTTGACTCTCTCTTTGGTTATAACTTATAAATATAGGCCTACCTCTATTTGCGAAGCTTCTTTAAGAGCTTCCTGGACTGGAAGTCCTTCTGTGATAATTGATAATTGCCACTTCATTAAATCACTTGAATTCCTGAGAAACAATTGATAATTGCTTAGAATCTCTAATTGGTTATCCTTGTATTTTGTACAATAAAAGTCCGTACAGTGTCCTGTTTTTCAGAAATATGTGTTTGAAAATGCTGATTGATTCAGTATGCTTCAAAGGAAAATGAGCAAGGCTAATTAGTTCAAGAGGAGAATTCTAGATAAATCATTGAAAAATTCTTTATTCAAATATGTTTTAGATAATACCTGTTTGGTTATGTGTGACACTTGGAAAAATGGTTATATTTTCTTACAGATTTGGATCTAAATTTCGATTTAAACTGTTAAGATTATATTCAGAGAAATAAAAAAATTATGAATTACAATACTTAAGGATGACAAAATTTGGAAAGCAACTTCGTAGATTTGAATCCACCAAGTGCTTGTTTTCCCTTTAAGAGCCTCTGCTGGTGGACTTTTTGAGAGAGGTTGACTAATTAAGTTCCTAGAAACTGTTTTATTAACAAAATACTTGTTACTGCAGTTAGTATTCAATTTGGTTTCCGACGGTTAACTAGTTATTGAACGGACATTATCTTAAACTATGACATGTTCAACTCATGTCGTTGATAAATTTGTAGGCAAAATACGTTCCTGGTACTGGTTCTCTGAACATGGATTAATGGTCTACAGCATGTCAAGAAGCAGATACTGTAAGCGAATTGGGAGACAGCATAAAAGTAATCATGGTAATTCAAAATTTTTAATTAATTATACTTTGCTGATACTATGATGGATTTCTACTTTGTGGTCATACAAGTTATCATGAAAGATAGCCTAAGCCTTCACATTTCAGTTCGTAAGGTTATGGTGCCCTTTGGCCAAGGTTCAAGGCTCAAATTGCAGTCCTACATCCCACACCCAAATGGGTGCTTATTGTTTGAACAAAAAAAAAAAGTAGTCTTAAAGGATGTGTTGCCTAAAAGTTGCAGCAGCAAAATTTACCAGGCAATGTCATTTACCGTTTTCTTTTTCTGAAGGTAAAATGCATAAAGAAAACAACTAATTTGATCATTCATATACTTGTCAGTGATTTATGTAGTTGACTTCAGAAGGGGCATTTATTATCAGAAATGTCATGATCCGGATTGCAGAGGTGACTAAATAAGGAACTTTCCATTCCTACTTCTATGAAGTTATTTGGTCTTCTTGTCCATTGAATATTCACTCAAATACAACTTATTGATGATATCAGGCTACCGTTCTCCCTCAAGACCAATTCCACTGGATACCCTCCCTGATGTGGTGTATGGAGGAGGGTCTACAAATTATGAAGGGGAATATCAAATAGAGCATGAACGTGTTTGTGGTGATGAAAGCGCTGCAAAGAATGGCACCCCAGATTCTTGGTGGCTTGAAGCCATAAGGGTTGCAGACAATGTTCAGAAAAAGCACTCATCAGAACTCAGAAACACAGTCAGTCTTCAGTCCCCACCTTTGGAAGTTCCGCTGTCACCACTTGTTTTATCTTTAATTTGTAGAGTAATGCTAGGTGCACTCAATTTTGCATTTGCACATACACATGGCCGTTTTTGGAAAAGTGAGAAGTTATGAATTATTAGTGCAACATGGCATGTACTGAGATGAGTGTGCAAAATTGGGTGCAGCTAGAAATGCTCTTATTTTTATTCATATAATTTGATTTCTTCCCCTGCAAACAGTTTAACATAAGTGAGGATAATGATGATGACAATGACTGGTGGATTGCTGTGGAAAAGATTGCCTCTCGGGCCGAACTATCACACCTAGACATTTAAGGCTGGGTTTCAGTAGAGACAGATTTATTATGAACTTATGTACAAAATTCAAGTTGTTCTGGGAGTTCTTGAAGAGTTATAAGTATTGCTACTAGCAATTGAAGCTTATGCGCTACATTGTTCCAGAGATATGACAAAGATTGCGGCTCAGTTATCTTCTGGTCTTGTTTGGAGACAACAGTTTATGAAGACTATGCTGGTCTTCTGCTTGGAAACTTCGTAGTTACTGGGAAAACATGAGCATTCTGCGACTTTCCTTCCCCGCACCAGCTTAGAATTCGCATGGCGACTTTCTTTCATTGACTAATAATGAGTGTACAAAAATAATTTTCTCTCTTTTTTGCATGCAATTAAAACAGCTAATATTATGGTGAGGTTTTAGGCATGTAAATGACAGTCTTTCCACAAATGGTTATAATATTGGTAGTATAGAATTGGTTTATGGTCCTTGATTGACTGTATTCTTATGGATTTTAGGAATGCTACATCCATACACAAGTGTACCTACATTAATCGTTACATTCATGATTGGCGTGTGCAAATTGCACACTTCTTTTCTAAGTGTGAATGCTGAGATATATATATAATTATTGAATTGGTTTCACTTTAAAAATCACTTTTTGTTACATTTATGAAAAAAAAATGTGAACTATGCGTGAATTTTTTTTTATGTTGTAAAATTATATTTGTGCATTGCTACATGTAGTGGGTTAAAAATAAAATTTATGTATAGAATTATATTATTTAATTCAATATATATATTTTAATATAAAAAGTGTATATAAATTTGTATTCACTAATATTTTAGATTAACTGATAATTTAACGTGATTTGAATTTATTATGTAAATATCTGAATCTATAGTTATTTAAAGAAACTAGGTGGACATTTCAAACAAGTTAAGGCATTCAATGCTTACCTTGATGGTCCCTAAATTTGGTAATGGGAAGGAAACTTCGACGTCTTTTTCTAGATTTTATGATAAGTTCCGTAAAAGGATCTTTTAATTTAATTTATCTCTTCTAAAATAAAATAAAAATTATTAAGAAATTTTTTTTTATTGATTGATCATGAGTCATATTGATTTGAAATTTAGGTCAGATCATAAACACACTAGATAGAAATAATAAAAGCAAAGAGATTTTCACAATTTTTTTTTTTTCAATTATACCTCTCAATATTCAAATAATGCCCAAATAAAAAGAAAATCCCATGTCCAATTTGTCTCTCTCATTTTTCTTTTTTTCTTTTTTTTGTTCAAAGTCTCTCTCATTTTTCCACCTACCGCCTTCCTCTCACAACCACACAAAAAGCTCAAGCTAGGACTCCAACAAAACCTCCTCATCTCTATCTATAGCTTCCCAATCCAATCCATCAAACGCTCGCACCATGGCCACCAATTCTCCAGCATTCATAACGTCGGAGTCTATCAACTTCGTACTCTCTCATCGCTCTCTAATTGATCACTTCCAATCTTCTCTCCCCACTATTTCATTTTCCCTTTCTACCCCTCTCCGCCAAAGCTACACCGTTTCACCCACTTCCTCACTCCTCCTCATGCCCTCTTGGTCCACATCCCCTTCTTCTTTCCCTTACATCGGTGTAAAACTAGTCACCTACTTCCCCCAAAACTCTACTTTAAACTTACCAGGCATTCATGGCAGTTATGTCCTCTTCAGCTCCACAACTGGCCAAACTTTAGCTTCAATTGACGGAACTACCCTTACCCTTTTTAGAACTTCATGTGTTTCAGGCTTAGCTTCTAGAATCTTAGCCAGAAAAGACTCAAAAACTCTCGTCATGATTGGTGCTGGTGCTTTGGCACCACATTTGATCAAAGCCCATTTAGTAGCAAGACCCAGTTTGGAAAAAGTCATAATCTGGAACCGTACGGTTGAAAAAGCTACAAAATTGGCCGAGAAATTGCAAGAAAGTAAGGAATTTGAAGATGTTTGTTTTGTGGGTAGTGAGTGTTTGGATGAGGTGATTGGGATTGGAGATATAGTGACTTGTGCTACTAATTCTGAGGTACCACTTGTGAAAGGTGACAAGTTAAAGCCAGGTACGCATTTGGATTTGGTTGGGTCGTTTAAACATTCTATGAAGGAGTGTGATGATGAGGCAATAAAGAGAGGTAGTGTTTTTGTTGACAATGAGGCTGCAATGGAGGAAGCTGGTGAGTTAGTGGGTGCTTTTGAGAGGAGGGTTATTGAGAAAGGGGATATTAAAGGAAATTTGGTGGATTTGATTAAAGGAGACAAGGTTGGGAGGAAGAGTTCTACGGAGATTACTGTTTTCAAGTCTGTGGGTTCTGCTGTTATTGATATTCTTGCTGCTCAGTTGGTTTATGAGGCTTATATTAAGCAAAAATGATCATGTTGCTTGGTTCTTTAACGTTTTACGTTTAAACATGTTTAAATAGTTCATTGTACTGAGTACGTAATAGTTAAGGTAATAATCTGTATGATAGTGAGTACTAGACCACTGGACAACAGGCACTATTTAAATACCAATGTTCAAATTCTATGTTTGATTCTATTTTTCAGAAAAGAAAAAGAATCTATCGTAAAAATTTGTGTTTAATTTACTAGGACAGTATAAATAACGCCAACCTTCTACACAATTTTATATAGTGTGGACATTTAACTTTCAAGGTCAATATTACCAAAACTTGCCTACTTAGGTTTGCAAAATAAAGCTGGCAAATCAATACTTTATCACTGTGATGATCAAGTTCTTTAAACAAATAAGTAAATTAACAAAGTATACGGAGAAGGTTTATTGAAGGTTTCTTAAATAAAATTGTATTTACTCTTAATCTGAATCCGAAATTTCTGAACCTGAGTCAGTTTTATGTACTGTGCCATTCGCAGGACCTTTCTTTTTTCTATCCTCTTTTTCTTCATCCTCATCTTCACTATATTCACTCTCATAGTCATCATATTCCTCCTCTTCATTCTCTTCTTCCTCTTCAACTCCATCCTCTGTGATTTGTCCCTCTTCAGCCATGAGACCTCCCCGAGTTCCAGCCCGGGTACGCTTCAAAATCTTTAACTTCAAGTTCGTCTTACTGTCGCAGCCAATCCAAGAGTCACACAAGCAGTAACAAGTTAAATTATAGTTGCCCTCTACTGGAGCTTGGAATTTGCCCATTACCAACCTAGATCCACTCTTCACCTTCTCAATTGCTTCTTTGACTGCAATACTAATCTCCTTTGCACTTGCTCCGGAACCTTCCATTGTCTCCTCAATTGCCTTCGAAGCTGCTGTTATAGCTGTAACTTCATCCAAGAAACTAACCTTTTGGGAAAACCATACATTATTTGAGACAGAGTCTGCAAGCAAAATCCAGAAATTTTCTTCCTTGTGAAATGGGAAGTAGGGAGTATGAGGAAGAGCACCAATCAAACCGTTAGCACGTTCAAGTGATACCCAAGCTTGAACTGTTACAATGTCACCTTCTTGTACACCCTCTTCACCTTCAGTCTCACAACGAACTTCAACTGATATAGAAGGCATCACTTTCAGCACCATCTCAATATCTTCCACTTCAGCAGAAGAGAAAGCGGCAGTTTGAGTGAGCAGCTCTGTACGGTCTTCTAGTGTCATTTCCTGAAGCTCCTGGAAAGTTCTCACCTTCTACAGAAAAGGAAACAAAAGGCTGTAAGGGAAAGTGTAAAAGGAAATAACAAAAAATATTGAAGAAAGAAGACAGGGGAAGCAGAAAACGTAGATACCAAGCTATTATAATACCTATGACTCATAGAAACTACTGATACACACCCAGTTTCTTAGGGGAGGTCAATGGAACCTTCCCCAAACTTATCATGGATGCAAAAAATTCCAAAGGACCAGAACATAATGTGGTCATAAAGCACAAATGTTTTGAAGGACACGGTGAATTTAATCAAAATATTTAAATACATCATTATGGGTCAAGGCTTCCTAATTAAGAGATCTGACAAAACAAAAACAAAAAAATCAAGCAATTTGTAGAAACCGGTACCACATACACAGAAGATTCTTATACAATCATAAGGACTTACCTTGCGAGCTATTTTTTTCACAACAGCCTCACTAAAATGTGGCAGCTGCAGAAAAGGTGCAATGCCTTCACTGGACCCTCCAGTAGCCTTCCTTGCACTGAGAGGAACAGCCTGCATCAAAATCCAGCAATACATTGATGAATATTGTGTGGGTGGTTACTTATGATGAAAATAACTATTATCATTTGGGCTTGTTGGGCAATGGCAGATAGCAACATTGAGATTCGAGAATTTTCAAGAGACAAAATGAAAAAAAAAGAAAATATATATATATATTAGAAATATTATATCTAGCTACTTCTGGTTATATCCAAAGCCAATTTGTCTCTTTCTATAACGCATTACCTGAATGATACATTGAGAAAGCTCTACAACCCCAATTGCAGGCCTTAGCCACCCATGTCCTTGTGCAGTGCGAGGTATGAGAGCCATCTGTTCAGAGAAGAAACATTTACGAATAAGAAAGAAAAAAAGTTAGGCATTTAGCAAAAGATGGTCATATCAAAACAGAGAAATGCTACAATAACTAGGGTTCTAAGAAGTCAAATTCAGAAATAAGAGGAAATGAAACGCCAATTAAACAACAAACACCAGTGGACTGAAAGTCCACACATGGTAACTAAAAATCCTGCAACAAACCTACAGCCGTACAACACCAAGCTAATCTCTAAGGAATAGATATATTAATCATCTTGAAAATTGCTTATATCTTGTTCACTCACTCAATACATGTTCCAACAGTTTTCCAATTCGCTCAGTGTAAAGGTTTACTAATGGGCAAATACATGTTTGTACGTGTATAATGTGTGTATATAAACACACAGATGATACGCTTGAAACGACAAATGACAGAGACTAGAAAAGTGACACAAGTTTCTAATAGTAATGAATCCAGTCTGTGCTACTTAAAGCTGAAAGACTAACTGAAAATATCACATTAAAGACCCACAACTATATATCTAGACCACAACTGGGAAGGGAGTTCACTACGGTTCAAACGTTTAGTTATGGACAAATTATGAAGACATATCTATATCATACTTGGGACATTCTGCCAATTTAAAAGAAAAATAAAATTCTATTTAAAATTGGTAAATTTACTAACATGTCCTTCAAACATCCACCAACATTCTACCTGTATGAGGTTTGCTGCTAAGGCCTACCGAACCTTCTGAAGGAGGTTCAGTAATGCTCACTAAGCTTTCTAAGAACTGTTGTCCATAATATGTTCAGCAAGGCCTACCAAACTTATTGGCAATTTGCATAAAAAATTGCAAGATAGACCTGTTCCAGCTAGTTATTGGCTCAATTTTCTTTAGAATTTCTCTTCTTTCATGTATTTGATAAATACATATTCTATTTTCAGTACTACAAGTTTTTTAGGATCAAAATATTAGTTTGCGTAGATAAATAGTGAATTAGTGAAGAGGGGTTGAGTTTGAGATGAAAGGAAAGAATAGGATATATTGTGTTGGTGAAATTTTTTGGTATGGGAGAGAAAATATATCAAGAAGAAATAGTGGGATGTCTTGATTATGTTAGAACATGTAAGGGTAAAACAATCATTTCTTTGTAATTTTAATTGATTAAAAATATTTTATAATTAACTATATTTTCATAATAAATTTCGGGATTTTCTTTTTAGAATTTCTCTTATTATATTTTTGAAACACGAGAGAAATAAGGTTCTGGTGTAAATGAATAAATGACAATCAACTCACGAAATGCAGCATCAACCAACTTATTTACACCATTTCTTAAGTGTTGTGACATATGTGAGCTTTGGTTACAAAATCTGTAAAAGAATGCAGGTGTATAGGAACTCGTGAAGTGCATGAGTTACTAATCCTAGAAGGATGCAAGATAAGAAACATCGAAATTACCTTCATTAATTCTTCAAGAAGGCGAGGTGCAAGTTCTAGAACACGTCTAATATCAACATGCAAAGAAGGGGATAAGGAAGCTGATTCACGACTTAAATGAGCTTGAATCAACAATTCTGTCTGATAATTAAACACATAAGTGAGTAAAATTGTCATGTACAAATCATCATAACTGGATTTGTTTAATATAAAACCAAGGTACATGGACCACCTTAACAAGAGCTGGATGCTGTTTCCAAAATTTAGCCTGCTCTTGCTTGATGTTTTTGAGGTCAAGATTCAACTCACTTCTCACTAACAGAAAAAGCTTCTGAAGTGGCTCATTGTCAGTCCTACGAACTGGAATTTCCATATATTCAGCGGCTTTTATGAAGACATCCATAACTTTGCTGCAAAATTAAGTTATTCCAACAGATTAGGGAACATTTATAACAAACAATATCCCTTATTGAACATAAGAATTAATGTCTTAAGGAAAATGCAAATTTAAAGTGCAACAGGATGCATCTATGTTTTCAGGCATAGAAGTGCTAACAATTACCATTGTGCCATGTTTATGTGAACTTCAATGGAGTTCGAAATAATGCATACTAATTATAATCATGGATAAAGGCCATTTTCATTCCAGCTAGGGATGAGAGGTATAGTCATATCCTATATTGAATAACTCAAAATAGTCCAATATTATTCTTCATTCATGATTTAGCTGATCTTATAACTTGCACGCAAAAAATATTTTTTTTATATAACTGGAAAAGAAAGCAATCAAATGAAAGGAGGAAACATAATCCACTTCTGGAAAAAAAAAAATACTAATAAGGTCCTCTGAAGAAAATAAGCACCAAATACTATATAGGTCTTGTAAAGAAGTACCTTGGAGCCAAAGAAGGTTTCATAAAGTAATAGTAAGTCGACAGTGTATGATGCATCACGTAGTTGCCGGTATATTTTGATGATCTTGAAAGATATACTACAGCTATCACCAGAGGCAAGAGGATACAAACACCAACAATCCAAAGTAGCAGCATTCCCCCAGATGCCCCATCAATATTTAGTAGAAATTGAGGCAGAGCTATACCCATTTGAAAACCCTGTTTCAATGATGAGCCAAATTTACTAGCATAAACATGATTAATACATGCATTTATTCCTGGAAGAAAATCACAGGTGGCTCCCCATTTACTACAAAAATGATAGTGATTAGATTACCTGCTTCCCATCTGGATGGCCATATTTCTCAAAATTCTCACGAGCTACTGGATCAATCAGAGCTTGATAAGCCTTGGATATGTACTCAACAAAATACGTGTGAGCCTCTGTCAAAATAAAAGCAGAAAAATTAGTCAATTTGAATTTACAGATTATTATTAGAAAACCTCATTTTTCATTAGCTTCAAGGACCAGTGGTGACATATACACACACAAAAAATTCCTAACCTGGATCTGGATTTTTATCTGGGTGGTACTGTACAGACAGTTTCCTATATGCCTTCTTTATTTCAGAATCTGAAGCTCCAGGTTCTATCCCAAGAATACTGAACGGCTCAAAAACTTTAATCTGACATGCAACAAACAGCAATATAAGAACATTGAAAGCAGAAAAGAAAACTAATGTAAAACACTAAACAAAAAGAGAACAAATTATAAGATCCTGCAATATCAACATCCAAAGATGGTATCCACATACAATCACCCTCTACTACAACTTTTTATCTGTTCAGGAGTGGCAGTAAGGGAGAAGGATCATAAGACAATTTAAGCATAAATCATACCTCAGCGCTCATATTTTTTATGTAATAAATCAGGACAATCATCACAGCCCAAAGCAGCACAAGGGTCAAATTGCTACATGTTGAGAAGTTTGAAATCTGCAAGGTAAAATCAGATGTGTGAAATATGCATACATTAATAGGCACATCAACTAGTAAAACTTAAATGCAAATGAGAAAAGAAATGTAACTCAAAGGATTATGAAGGAGCTCACCCGCTTGAATATTGATTTGCGATATTTTCCAGATTGAGAGCATTCAGAGCACAGGCAATGAATTGTTTTTGTTTTCTTAGTAGCAGTACGACACAATTTTAGTATCGTGTAAGGTACGAGGGGCAATGCCATTATAGTCAAGATGAAAATTGGGAACAAAGCACTATTCTCTTCTGAAGAAGCCATATCTACTTTCTGTCACCTGTATAAAGATATTATGCCTGGAGAATAAGAAACAGACACTCAATTAGTGTAAACATGAGATGTCATCAACAAGTGATATAAAAGTACTTTCATTTCCCATCTTTTTTTTCCTCCTTTATTGCAGTTTGAGGCTCTAAAGTTACGATTTACATGCAAAATATCAACAGTTTTTTCTTCTTCCTAACAAGGTGCAGAAGAAAGAGTCTGTGAGGACCTGACTAATCCACTAAAACCATCCATTCACTGAGTAAGTACCATATAAAATAGTGACACAAAACCACCCTATGTCCGTAAGGAAATCCAGTAAACATCAAGGTTGAATGCTTCAAATCTCCAAATTAATATTTAACTGGCACACTTAAAAATGAACTAGCTAATCATGGAGGTGACGAGAAAGAAAGATAAATGACATGCTTCTTCAAAAACACACTTCTGTCGTGATGAGCCTGCCCCAATTTCTCTTAGATTCTAACACAGACCAGTTCACCCTGACATGTACCACCAAGGCCAGGAAGGATTGAAACATGAAAGGACACAATCCATGCAAGAGTTACCCTTCTGTAAATTGCTAACTTTTACTAAACAACTTCAGTCTTTGATCGAACCAACTAAGAAGTAAGAACAGCCATTTCATTTCTACAACAATCAACGGTGAGATATAACTTATCTTCAAACTTCTAAGCAATAAAAAAAAAAGCCAAATTGATTACAAGTAGCTCTTAAACCTAAGCATCCGCAAATTGGAGTAGCATATCTCAAACTACCATGCAATCACTACCATAATCATCAGCTGAAGTGCAGAACCATTTAAATATCAACAACTATCGGTATAAACATATTTCAATTTGGGAAAAAAAAAATGGAAAAGGAGTTCAAATTCAGGGAAAATAGAAAGAAAAAAAATTAGCTTAGCTCCTTCAAACACTAACGGAATTTAGATACCAGAAAGCCCAATTATAAACCAAAAAAGGACATGTAATCAGTACAAGTATGTATATAAATACCTGAAAATAGGAAAATCGAGGTCGCGATCTGATACGGAGGCAATTCAGCGTCCGTACTAAGGCGCGAGTAACGCGAGGGGTGGGGTGGGGGGCAAGAGAGAGAATAAAAAGACGGTGTGCTTTTGAGACGATAACGAGGACTGTCTCCATTAGGCTTGGGCCTTTTCTGATCCAAAAATTCCAAACGTAAACGTGACTTTTTGGCTTCTTGGGCTTCTTCCAATATTACTGTTTTGATGAGTTCCAATAGGCCCAATACTTGTCTCTAATTTTTGATTTATTGTCCTTGTATATTGCGTTTACCGGAGGATTACACTATTTTCTTTTTTCAATAGGCGGTAGCGTTTTTATATATATATATTTATAAATTTATCCCTACCAATATTATAACTATTTCTGCGTGTTTACTGTTCACATTCAGAGCCGTTGGATGACTTGAATACACACAGTGAACCTCAAAATAAAGAAACTGATTCTTCCAAGTAACATTTTCAAGCTTCCATTGTCTTATTTAAACTGCTCAACATCAGTTTCTGGGCAATTTTACAAAACAAGAAATTTTTTAATTTAATATAAGAAATTGGAGAGTTTTACAGAGATTATGTAATCTTCAACATTAGCAAAAGTTATTTTTTTCTTTCTTCTTCATGATTATGATGGTTCTTAGAAAAATTGTAAGAAATTCAGTCTGCAAAGGAAATAAATGTTATAATAGAACAACAAAAATCACACCACATTAAATAAATTAAGAACATGTGTGAAAGCCTCTAATAATAATTCAAAAAAAGTAAAAAAATTTTGTACATCTTTCTCTCTCAAATATTTTGAAACAAAGGATTTAGCATTCATATGAGTGGTGCTTAGAGATTTATATTGAATTAATTTAGATTTTGCACATGTAGAACATATAGTGATAACTTTGAGATACTCTGTTTTGGCTAGGTAAAACAGAGTATACATATACATATTATGTAAATAGGTATGTAAACTATTTACATACTGGTATGTAAACTGGTTTACATAGTATGTACATTAGTTTACATACTATGTAAACCATTACTTGCTATATGTAAATTGGTTTACATAGTATGTAAATCTATAAACTGATTTACATACTATGTCATTTTCCATCTTTATGTATTATTTGGTTTGAGTAACTGATGAACATGGATTAAATGACTGCTGCAAATAATGTAAACCATTACTTGCTATATGTAAATTGGTTTATATGGTATGCTCACTTTCAGAGAATAAGAATCATTCTTTAGCCGATTCGAGGTCCACTTTAATAGACACATATGTTTCATTTCTATGTCTTATAACAATCAAAGCATAATAATACTCATGAATAAGGATCAAAACTGATTTTTAAGGTAAATATTTTTAAGTTTCTTTTCTTTTCATGTACAAATTACTATGAAATAAATTGATCATTGTTTTAAAAAAAAATCATAAATCACAACAAGTCATCAAATATGTACTTAATTAGCTTATAAATGTTTTACCGTAAATTTTCTTGTAAAAATTATTGTAAATTCAAGTGAATAAGTGATAAATGTAATGCCGAAAAGGAAAGTTTGAACTTTTTTAAACTGATCATACATACTTATCTTATCTATTTTTTTTTTATGTAAATTAGTTTACATACTATGTAAAGTGTATGTAAATCAGATTAGTCAGTCAAAACATAAATTCCTCCTGAATTTGCACCATTTTCTAGGGTGCTCATGTCCCCAAATATTTTTTTAATCAATTATTTCACTTATTTCTCACACAACAAAGCTTATAGCAATGGCCTCAGGAAATGGAATTAGGTCTCTTTGTGGAGCATGCAAGTTTCTGAGGAGAAAATGTGCAACTGATTGTGTATTTGCATCATATTTTTGCTCAGAACAAGGACCTTCAAGATTTGCAGCAATTCACAAAGTGTTTGGAGTAATGCGTGCTGATCGTTGTGAAGCAGTTTTCACTATTGCTTATGAAGCTCAAGCTAGGCTTAAAGACCCTGTTTATGGTTGCGTTGCTTCCATTTTTGGCTTACAACAACAGGTTCTTTTCATTTCATTATCCAATAATTTTCTTTAATATCTCTTATAATACAATTGATATAAAAATTTCTCTTTTTTTTTTTCGTTTGTTGCAATTTACGTATAAAATAGGTGGCATATTTGCAAGCACAATTAATGCAAACAAGAGCACAGTTTGGGTAAATATTTGAATGAAAGGATATTTATGTAATTTATCTAATTTTGATACAACTAAAATGCACAGTTTTGAGCTTATTATTACTAGTTTTAGAAAATTTAACTTTTAATCAGATTTAAAGCTATTTAGGCAAATCACTCCTAATTTTTTTCACTACTAATTTTTACTTTTCTTTAAAGAAAAATATAGCCCAGGTGCTAAATTTTCCCAAAATATGCATAATTTTGAGTTTAGATTGTTAATAATATATTGTTAGTGGCTACAAAAGTAAAAGGTGCTTACTATGGTTTTTTTATAAGTATTTTATTATATTTTATTGTTTCCATTTATTTATACATGAAAAAATAACATTGTCATTAACCGTTTTGGTTTTGTTTTTAAATAAAATCACTTTTATGATTATAAAAATTACCATTTTATTTTACAAATTATGTGAGATGATAACATACATTTATTAGTAAGTTTTTTTAATTTCATCCATACAATTTTCGTTTTAAAATATAATGGTCTTGTTTTGGTAACCATATAGAAGTTGTATAATATTCCCATGACATATATAAATTTTTCAAATATAACTTTTCAAAAAATTAGTTAATTTTTGTATGGACCATTAAGGTAATTATGATCAATTAAAAAAATTTATTCAAGACTAGGACCACATATAAACCTAATTTAAATGTAAGTTTTTTATTTTAGTATAAACTAAAGAGGGGAAAAAACGAAATTTCAAAAAAGGAAACAAAATAAAAATAAAAAATATATTATAATCACATAAATTTATATTTACTTTTATATTTAAATTATTTTATATTATGATATGTCATAAAAATATTTTGAAAAAAATGATAAGTAATTTTTTTTTCAAAAAACATTGCCATGTGATATATTTTGATGCAAAATACATATAAATTTATTTATGTAACCTTAATATTATTCAATAAAATTGAATGTATATTGTCAATTAACCTCTACCAAAACAAATACTCATTTACATAAGTAAAAATATTTAATAAATTTGTATTGTTTGTTTTTGCTAAAAAATTTTAAGATCATGTATAGAAAATAATATGTACTTTTTTTTTATATATATAATGAGTATAATTTATATATTTTTACTAAAAAAATAACCCTTACATTTTAGGTTACGTTTTGTTCATTGAATGTAAACGTAATATAAATAGTAATTGTAATGTAATGTAAATGAAGCAATATTATTATTATAGTGTTTGATTTAGTCACTGTAATAAAAAAAAAGTAATCAATATTACAATGTTTGATTTGATAACTATAATATAATGAAAAATTCAATAATAATACATTAATACTCCTATATTTAATGAAGTTTAAATAATTTTATTTTACTATTATTTTATCAATCAAATAAAATATATTTTTTAAAATTAAATAATTATTACTTAAAAATTTTAAATTTGTTAATTAAAAAATTAATATTTATAATCATATTGAAACAAAAAATTTAATAATACCATACTATAGTTGTTTATTAAATTTATAAACTCAAATATCATATCAAAATATAACAAGTACTCACAAACTTAAAAATTCATATAAAGTTTAAAACCAAAATACATAGTAAATGTTATTTAGGCTAATATATGAAATACAAATTTATATGCATATATTAATTGTATTTTTTTATAATTAAAATAAAAAATGCATATGTAAAAAATAAAAAAAATTGGATGGCAAACGCAAAGAGGAAAAGGTGGGACGCGAGAGAATGCAATGAATCGTGCATGGAATACCTCGAACGAGATGGATGGTTGGACGAAGGCAGAGACAGAGGTAGAGGCAATGCAAAAAAAAAGAGGCATATTAAGTAATGTAATTAATTTTTTCTTATATTGAGTAATATAATCATAATTTATTCTCTTTATATAATTGATTACATTACATATATTTAATATTATCAAATATTATAATATATAAAATTAATTATGTTATCTTTTTTATTATATTTTTATTACAGTGAATCAATCGTGAACTTAGGCCTCTCTTTATCCTCGATTCAAATTTCACTCCCAACTTTTCATTTTCTCTACTATGCCCAAATTCATCAGTAGCTCTATTAATTAGTTTATGATTTTTTTAGCTTCATTGCTTTGTTTTATAATCAGTTTACTACTCTCAAAGGTTGATTAATTTGATAGGATGTAATTAGTTTATCATTCTTAGCTTTGCTTTATATATATAATTATTTTGAAATGGCATTTTGATAAAACTAATAAGAATTATTTGTATTTCTTTAAATAAAGTAATAAACCAAACGTAGAAATACAAATTTTTTATGTTTGTTCCATGATGGCAACCAAATAAAGGAATAGAAATTATAATTTTTATTCCACATTTCTTATTCCAATCAATTGATAATATTATATTATCAAATAACTATAATTATATAAATCAAACATGCCTCTATAAAATTAACATTACAAATTGTGTCTTTTTTATAAGTAAAACATAATAAATTTTAGTTGATGAAGGCCATAATATTATTTCAAAAGTTATATGTTTAAAAAATTATTTAAAAAAAATTGAAGGAAAAAAGCATGTTTAGCAACAAAAAATAAAATAAAAATAGAAGCCCCTATAAACTATATTAAAAAATAAAGAATTAATTTTTTGAAATAATTCATTTATATATATAATTTTATTTTTAATTTATTTAATAAAAATAAATATTTATTTTTTTATAACGTAAATAAATATATATATTTTTCTATTATATAACATATATTTTTTCTTGAACAAATTTCCAATTTTCATTAGGTATAAAAATAATTGAATTATACAGAAAAATATAGATCTTTAATTACATAAAAAATACATATATTCAATTAAATAGAAAAAAAAAATACATCAATATATATAAAAAAATTCAAAATAAATATTAGAAAAATTAAACTATAATTTAATGTGTAAGAAACTTTAATTAAAAAAAAAAACATATTTTAAATATGGAAAAAAAAAAAAAAAAAAGCCCAAACAAAAATTAAAAAATCATACCGCAAAAGCCCAAGCGCGTAAGAGGGGGATTATTTCTTAAACTGAGCCTAATACACCAAGTCACTTGGCGCAATTAATCCGTAAACAGAAAATCTATGCTTCGACGAAAAGGGGTTTTTGTCTAAAATAGGCAAAATCTTTAAGATAGTTTAAAAAAGGGCAATCTTGTGTAAAAGTTTAGAAATGGGCAAAATACTATTTACTCTCCCAGTAACCGGTTTAGTTAGAAAAATGGCATTAGTTTCCCACAAATTTCTTTCTTCTTCTCCCTCCTTCTTTACGCATTCTCTCTTTTTCTCTTCACTGATTTTCTTCTTTGTTAGCTTTCATGATTCTCGCAAATAAACAAAACCTCTCTAAGTTTCATTCCGTTTAATGTTATATTTTGGTCGTTAGCTTGTAATTTCAGTATCTTGTTTGGCTGGCTTTTGGTAATATATATGTAATATGTTTAACTGGGCTCTCTCGGATTATGAAGCTTTTGATTTAATGTAATGGTTTCAATACATTTCAAGTTTTTTTCCTTAGAATTTTAGGGCCTAATTTTTAATTACGGCCTATGGCCTCGCAAATTCTTAAACCGCACCTTATAATTGCTTGAATTATAATACCGCTGCATGCTAACTGCCTCACATGAATAAACAAGTGAAATGCTGATTAAACTTAAGTGATATACTCTGAAATATACCAGATATATCCTGAGATATACCAGATATACCAGATATACCCTGAGATATACCAATATACTAGATATACCAGATATACCAGAATACCCTGAGATATACCAGATATACCAGATATACTAGATATACCAGATATACCAGATATACCCTGAGATATACCAGATATACCCTGAGATATACCAGATATATAGATATAAGATATACCAGATATACCCTGAGATATACCAGATATACCAGAATACCCTGAAATATACCAGATATACCCTGAGATATACCAATATACCCTGAGATATACCAGATATACCAGATATACCCTGAGATATACCAGATATATCCTGAGATATACCAGATATACCAGATATACCTTGAGATATACCAGATATACCCTGAGATATACCAGATATACCCTGAGATATACCAGATATACCAGATATACCCTGAGATATACCAGATATACCCTGAGATATACCAGATATACTAGATATACCAGATATACCAGATATACCCTGAGATATACCAGATATACCCTGAGATATACCAGATATACTAGATATACCAGATATACCAGATATACCCTGAGATATACCAGATATACCCTGAGATATACCAGATATACCAGATATACTAGATATACCAGATATACCAGATATACCCTGAGATATACCAGATATACCAGATATACCCTGAGATATACCAGATATACTAGATATACCAGATATACCCTGAGATATACCAGATATACCAGATATACCCTGAGATATACCAGATATACCCTGAGATATACCAGATATACCAGATATACCCTGAGATATACCAGATATACCCTGAGATATACCAGATATACCAGATATACCCTGAGATATACCAGATATACCCTGAGATATACCAGATATACTAGATATACCAGATATACCCTGAGATATACCAGATATACCAGATATACCCTGAGATATACCAGATATACCAGATATACTAGATATACCAGATATACCAGATATACCCTGAGATATACCAGATATACCAGATATACTAGATATACCCTGAGATATATCAGATATACTAGATATACCAGATATACCAGATATACCCTGAGATATACCAGATATACTAGATATACCAGATATACCAGATATACCAGATATACCCTGAGATATACCAGATATACCAGATATACTAGATATACCAGATATACCAGATATACCCTGAGATATACCAGATATACCAGATATACCAGATATACCCTGAGATATACCAGATATACCAGATATACTAGATATACCAGATATATCAGATATACCCTGAGATATACCAGATATACCCTGAGATATACCAGATATACTAGATATACCAGATATACCCTGAGATATACCAGATATACCAAATATACCCTGAGATATACCAGATATACCCTGAGATATACCAGATATACCACACTGTTCATCTTCTTCCTCAACAATGAGACAATGCAGAGCTTCACAATGAGATAATAATGGTCGAGTGTTTTGTGCGTCCTCACTGTTCGTCTTTTTTCTCAACAAAATTTGTGGGAGATTCGATAACAGAGAGTGGAAAGAGAGAGGGAGAGTCGTGCAAACGTTTGGAACTGTTCGAATTCTTCCAAACGATTTACAAATGAATTACCGGCTAGTAAGTGGGATATTGGGTGGGCGGTTAAAAAAAGCCTATTTTTAAAAAATAACACAATTCTGCTCTTTTTTAAACTATCTTAAAGATTTTGCCTATTTTAGACAAAAACCCGACGAAAAGTGTAGAAAAAAAAAATATATAAAAAAATCGAAAATCCGAACGTAATCCTCGGGTATATCATCTTCTTCGTCATCGCAGTTTGAGAACAGATTATTACATACATCCCTATACTCTTCTTATAGTAGCACTCACAGGCGCACATATAACCATCAACAATAACAGAGTAAGTAGGCTTTGGCTTATTGGTTACAAAATTCAAGCTCTCTGTTATGGCTTTGCCGACGGAGCCAACCTATCAAAACCGTCACCAAACCAATCAAATCCCCAATATCTTACACTCTGCTACCTCCAATCTTCAATCTATCTTCAATTTCAACTCCATCATTAAACCGACGCCGTCCTGCTCAGCCAGAGTATGCTTTCCTCTTATGTACCCCGAGTCGCCCAAACCTTTAGCATTCGAGTCAATTCAGCCCGACTCGGGTCCAAAAACGGATGCAAGAAACATATCTTCGCCTACGGAGTCAAACAAAGGATTTCCGTCGACGGTGAGGATTGGACGGGTGAACTCCAATTCCAACGGTGGAGGACCTGCCTTTGTTGGGCAGGTATTCAGCATGTGTGACCTGTCCGGGACTGGTCTTATGGCCGTCTCTACCCACTTCGACATACCCTTTATTTCCAAAAGGTTCTGTCTTCTCCTTAATTTCACATCTCTTTCTCTCTCTCCCTTTATTTTCTTGCAATTATCCTTAACAATTTAATAGCTGATTTATGCGCTTCAAGTATAAATTTTGTGTTTTGACTTGGACCCTTGTGTTAGTTCATCTGGGCAGCATGTATTTCATCTTTTCTTTTTCTTTTTACCTTCTTGTTGATATAAGATGATATTATGCCTTTTGTTTATGTTACACGTAATATGTGATTCTAACTTGTTGATCGAAGAGACAAAGAAAGCTTTAATTTTTAGTTTTAGCTTGTGTCTTTCATTTATATCTTAAGATTTTGAGGTTTGTTTTAGCTGATATATATACTTTCTTGTTAAACAAACACTTCGTGAGTGATTCTTTCAATTTGCAGAACTCCTGAGTGGCTGAAGAAGATGTTTGCCACGATTACAAAGAGTGAAAGGAATGGTCCCGTATTCCGTTTTTTTATGGATCTAGGTGATGCAGGTACCATCATCCTCACAAATTTTACTTATTGGCTGGAATTTGACCTTTTATCATGTACCTTCAACTTGGTAGATTAATTAGATTTCCATGGGTTAGCTTGCTTGTTCTGTGAAGCCACATCAGTTATGTTGGTTTGTTTTAGTGAAATCTTTTAATATATAAATCCATGGAAGTGTGTTTCTTCTCCTGCTTCCTGACCTTTTCTCTCTGTAAAAATATCTCGCACCAATCATATATAATAGAATAAATTGAGGTTTGTATGGAATTATCTTCAGTTGCTTACGTTAAACGGCTGAACATTCCAAGTGGTGTTGTGGGAGCTTGTCGTCTTGACCTAGCATATGAGCATTTCAAGGTACCATTCTCTTGTTTCATACTTTCAAGTGAAACATTCTATTTGCTGGTTATGGTGATGATGTTGAATGACTGAATGTAAAAATAATAATAGTTTTGCGATTTATCTTTTTTTTTTTCGTCCCCTTTCTCTACTACAGTTTCTTGGTTTGTTTATGACACTTCACTTGCTACTTTGATGTAAGTTTGCACGTGTGGATGCTGGAAGCTACTTTAGTTCATAGCACATAGACGAATGTTTGATACAGCGACAAATTTGCTTTGGAAAACTTGCTTTCAGATATTTTAAAAGCATGACATTGCTACTTTGCTTATATTGTACATCTTTTCTCTGATTTCATGATTTTATTCAACACGTATTCTTTATCATCAAGTGATATTGGTTAAATTTGTAAAACATCTAGGGCATACTAGGCTGGCCATTCCCATGGTACAAGTCTGTTGCACGTTGATCCTTAAATACTCTTAATATGTGCTTCTATATCATCTATGATACCCTAGTTATGAATTGGTTTATCATTTTATATTGTAAAATTTCATTCCCTTTCTTTCTTTATCATCTAGCCTTCTCTTTGAATTGATTTCTATAGCTTTTCTTCACTTATGCAGGAAAAACCTCACTTGTTTCAGTTTGTTCCAAATGAGAAACAGGTATGCTACTCTCATTGTTAGCCTATCCATTTATGTATATTTTCATTTCTCTATATAAATTTATTGCTCCTGCAGGTCAAGGCAGCCAACAAACTTCTTAAGACAATCCCACAGGAATCTGGATGCAAAAAGGTCGATGGTGTCCCAGTTTTTAGTGCCCAAAACTTGGATATAGCAATATCAACTACAGATGGGATTAAATGGTATTGTTTCTTTCTTTTCTTTTGCTTCCTTTTGTTTATTTATTATTAGGATCTCTGCACATGTGATGTTTACTATTTCATTTCTTATCCAAATAGTTTGAATCATCAATTGAGGCTTTAAAGATGATGATAGGTTTAGGAAATGTGAGTTACTTTTTCCTCATATTCAATTCCTAAACTTACTTCACTCTTCATTTGTGATTTTTCTTTATTTTCTGAAACTGTTGTGCCTTACATCCCTGTGTGTTGAAAACTTAAATAAGATTCTTTACCCCTTAATCGTTAATCAGTAATAAATTTCTGCATTTACTGGTCTAAATTTTCACTTTCTATGACATAACCATTAGAAATATGAAGTTTAATTCAGAATATCTGATGGTTAATTTGTTCTTGTTTTTTGTTTCAGGTACACTCCCTATTTCTTTGATAAAAACATGCTCGATAACATTCTTGAGGAATCTGTTGATCAGCATTTCCACGAATTAATTCAAACTCGGCACCTGCAGCGTCGACGGGAGGTGGTTGATGACAACATGGCAGCAGAAGTGATGGAAGAGATTGGAGATTCTTTATGGGAGCCTCCGGAGGTAATGATATACAAGAGTGTGGTGTCGTAGAGTCATTATTGTTTATGCACTTGAAACTGAATTAAGGAATGTGGAGAAATTAAAGCTCTTGAAAATAATTTGTGAAGCAGATAAGTTAATAATAAGATTGGACTGAGTATGTTCAGTAATAAGCTTTTCTACACAGACTACATACTGGTGTACTGTAGAAACAATATATATAGTATAAAGAATTAGATAATCGAACACTGTTTCCTGCTTTCACAAATCTTTTAAAACTATATTATTGTGCTTGGTAACTTTCTTGACAGGTTCAAGAAATGATGGATGAGATGGGCCATCCAGGAATACCATTGAGTGTTGTTTCTAAGGCTGCTGAGATGCAACTTCTATATGCTGTTGACAAAGTACTCCTTGGTAACAGGTGGTTGCGCAAAGCTACTGGGATTCAACCAAACTTCCCTTATATAGTTGATTCTTTTGAGAAAAGGTAATTAAAAAAAAATCCATCTTACATTCATGTAATGATATTAATGTTTACTTTGGTGTTTCTACATTACATGTCTCCATGTTTTATTTATTTGGTCATATTGATTCAACTCTTTTGTCTGCTATACCTGAAGTAGTAGGTATACATCTAAGCTGGGAACACATTTTTCCGCTGCAAAATATGGGTCCCCAGTTTTCTTCTTGACTGTCGAAAATCTTTGTTACTTCGAAATATTGTTCTTCTTAAGAAATGAGATGTGCTTGCTATAAACATTGAGACATAGAAGTGCTCCTCCTCTCTTTGTGGCTTCTCTTTTGTTTCTAGACTTGCTAAACCTTTGAAAAAATAAAAAACTTGGGCTAAATTACCAATTTGGTACCTTGTTTGACGGTTTTTCTCCCATTATCTCTCTATTCTTTTTATATGATACCGATTTTGTTCTGAAACTTTAGTTTGACTAATTTGGTACCCTATTTTTTTTAAACTGACCAGTTTATATTTATCTTTTAATTTAATTAATTTGCTACCCTATTGATTCTAATTTGTCCAATAAGTCATTATGGTACTTCACCCAAAAATTTATACAGAGCATCTTTACTTGTCAAGTTCAGGTTTGTGTTCAGAATGTCCGATTGGATCTTGTCCTTATTGTCAATGGCAAATGGTGTCAACATTATTTGCTGAAGAGTATGCAAAACTTGAAAAGAAAAAAAAAATTCCTCTTTTTGCTCATGGCAATGTTGTCTTCAATATTGCAGGAGTGCCGCCTCTTTTCAGAGAATCTATGAATCAACCACATGCCTACCAAACTCTGAAACCGGACATGACACTAGAGATATCCTATATCATGACGCTTCAGAGCCTAAACCAGAAGATGATTGTCAAACCATTGAAGAAAATGGATTAGACTTCAGGCTTCCTTTTAGAAATTGGTTTAGCCATCAATTTTCGAAGCAAAAGCACAATAACAAAAGTGCACCGAAAGGATTCACAAACAAAAATAAGCAACAGAGTCTTATGCCAAAAGTTACAATGGTAGGCATTTCAACTGGTGAGGGAGGACAGATGAGCAAAGCAAGTTTGAAGAAGACAATGGAGGATTTAACAAGGGAGTTGGAGCAGATAGATCACGAGGATGCAACCAGAAGTAGTAACGGATATGATGAGTTCAGACCAGAGAAGGATCCACTTTTTGTGGCAAATGTTGCTGATTACCATTCTGGTATGTCAAAGAGAGGTTCAGCTCGATTGGTTCGCAGTGAAAGCAACTGAAGAGCCTAGTTAGGATGCAACCCCCCTCTCCCCTCCTCATTTTTTTCTTTTGTATAAATCGTGCGTTGTATTCTTCAGCCGAACTAGCACACCAACCTTCGAAAGGAAAATAGAAGAACGAAGACAGATGCATAATGTAGCATGTCATGATATGCCATCTAAGATTTGTTGTGTAAGGAATTGCTTAAGTAGGATATAATTGAATTTGTTGCGTAAGGAATTGCTTAAGTAGGATATAAATGAATCGCTAGCTAAGTTTTTCTTTTTTCTCTTCTTCAACATGAGCAATGCTTTGCATACTCTTTTGGTCAATCTTTCTACCCTCTGTTTTGAATTAGCTCAGTTATTTAACTGATTTAACTTTTAATTCTTGAAAATACATATAATTTTGATGTTGTAAAAAAACTTATGTACATTATATTTTTAAATATGTAAAATCTGTGTTTCTTACGTTACAAGGAAAAAAAAAAACGTATGTGTACGGTGTTGTGGGGATTAAAAATGAAAATGAATGGTAATGCTATAATATTAAATCATTTTTCTTTGCAATTTACATACACTTAAAAAATGTCTTATAAGATAAATCAAAGGTTCACAAATCTCAATTACATTACAATTTTACTCGATTAAATTAGGATGTTTGATTTATCTTGAAAACACTGTAGGCTTGTGTCAAATAGGTTGATCTAAACCTTATAAAAAACGGAAAAATATGTCTTTTGATTAGAAAAAGGAAAAAAACATAAAAAAAATCCTTTTGTTGGGAAATTGTTGTTTCTTAATTCTTGCGAAAACGTGTTATAATGAACTTTCTCTTTATTTAACGATCCAAGAACCATTGAAAAAAAGGAATATTTTACTAAACAAATTGAATCAATTAGTGTCATGTCACTGTATTTAAATAACTTCGACCAACTTTTTTTTTTTTTTATCTCAATATTTTTCATTTACTGATCTTCTACCGCCAATTAATAATTAATATAATATAATAAAATATAAAAATAATACAAATATTAGTATTAAAATATATAATTTTATTTTTGAATAAAATATAACTTTACAAAATTATCTTTTATTTTTGATAATATATATATATATATATATTGAAAAAGGCCCCATTTAAGGAGGATATAGTTATTGCCACACACCACCACACTATTAAATATCACCGTCATTTTTGTTTTGATATCTATCAATGGTGGGTCAAAAGAAGCTGGAGAATTAGAGCCCGACAACAGAGCACGGAAGAAACCGGTGTTCGAATATCTCACATGTGTAACTTCCAGAAGATTCGAACCTGCGCCCTATCATACGAAAACAGAAACCTAAGGCCTTAATCCTGGTGTCCAAACCACTAAACTACCGCCTGATTAATATTTTTGATAAAATATATTTGAGCCTTAAATTTATCCTCTTTTAGTTCACTTAATTTGAAAAGCGATGGAAAAAAATTTATAAGAATTAGGTAATACATTTTATGAATTTTAAAATTGTATAATTAATATTTATTTTAAAATAAATTATCTAAAGAAGGGAGAGGTCGTCCTAGTTAACTTATCTGTAACTATAAGTAGGTGTTACCTGAGGCTACAGTTTCATTGTAATATTACTTTATTCGTAGTAGACTTGAAAAGTCTTTGTATTTTGTCTCACTCTATTGCCACGATCAAGTCATTCACATTCTCTTCCAACTTCTCATATATTTCCCTTTCGCTCAACTCACACAAAATATCAAAATACATCCAATTCTTCTTCCAGACTATTATTATATATCTTCTCCTTTTGCTCTCTTTGCTTCTGTGTGCGATATTCTAATTCTATGGCGTCCTATCTCGAAAATAAAGCTAACGAGGCTTTCATTAATGACGATCACTTCCAACTGCCTCCTGAGCTCTACAATCAAGCTATCGATATTGGCCCAAACTACGCCGAGCTCTATGCTGACCGTGCTCAGTCTAACATCAAACTCAACAATTTAGCTGGTAACATCGTATTTACCCATTTTTGGCTACTGTAGGTTTTATCATTCTTTCTTTGCTATTTTCTTTTAAAGGAGAACTTTGTTTTCGTAAGTGGCAATAGATCAAAGAGAGAGAAAATCTGTATTTGTATTTTCAATTTCGGATTCATTGTTAACGCACCCAATCATTAAGCGGACTTGTTATTGAATATATATGGATTCTTGTGAGCATCAAGACAATATAGAAAAAGCAGGGTAGTTCTATAAAAAATATTTTTGTGTCCCCTTTTTAGATTCGTAATTACTTCTATATTTATGTATACTGCATGTTGCTTCAGAGGAAAACGCTGATATACCAAAGAAGTCAATGGAAAATAGCTATACAACAAATGTCACTACAATTGATGTTCAGCCTGTAAATGATGTTTCCAATCAGCAGGCAACAGTGTTGTGTGTAAAACCAAAATACAGGTCAGTGCACTTTTGCATGTTTTATTCCACGGTGTTTCAAGAGACGAGTATTTGTACTCAAATTTTGAAAATTCTTTGCCGCTTCCCACTCCCGTTTGTATTTATTGGAGGTCATGAAATAAAATCTGTGAAGCTTTGTTTAAACTCTTGCAATCATTTATCTCATATTTGTCCATATATGTGCTTCAAATTAATAAGCATCATTAAGAGGCTTTAGTTGTTGACGTAGATTTTCTCATGCTGTCAAAACACCTCATGTGCAGGCATGAATTCTACCAAAAGCCAGAAGAAGTAGTTGTGACTATTTTTGTTAAAAAAGTTCCAGCCAAAAATATTGTAGTTGACTATGGTGAACAAATAGTATGACTTTGCTTCTTCTCATTCATGTTGCCTATTGGTCTTATTATTGACTACATCCTTGGAAACAAGCTTTAGAATTGTCTCACTTTTATGTTAGTTGGTTTCAGCTGAGTGTTACCATTGATGTGCCTGGCGAAGATCCTTATCATTTTCAACCTCGCTTATTTGCCAAGGTATTTCTTTGACTACTCGTTGAGAATGATTATCCAATGCAAAATAATTTAATCGCTAGGAATAGTATTTTCACTAGAAATTAAGACATGTAGGGCAAAGTTAAGAAATCTTAACATGATCCTTATTCTTGTAATCTCTTTTTATTCAAAGCCTGTCTTATTCACTAGCTATTTGTCTAGTTTAGTGTTGTGCAGAGGGCTTATCTAATCCACACTTCTTATTCTACATTAGAATATAACTTTGGGATTTATCTACGAACAGATAATTCCTGCTAAGTGCAGATATGATGTTTTGTCTACGAAAGTTGAAATTCGCCTTGCAAAAGCGGAGTCAATACATTGGACATCTCTTGAATTTAGCAAGGAAATTGCTGTTCCACAAAGGGTTAGTGCCTCAGGTAGGCAAATATTAACATGACACATTTTGGATTCGTCATTGTATAGTTGAAAGTTTTTCCTCCTTTTTGACACAAGTAGATGAAAGTTTCCTTTAAAATAATTAATTACTAGAAGCATCATATAACATTGTTGAGAGTAATGTGAACCCTTTTAATGCACAATGTAGGCTCTGCTTTGATACTTTTGCTGCCTGCAACCATGCCTTCACCAATGAAATTTCTTTTATTATGGGGCTTATAGTCTTACTAGTACTAATTAAATATTTGTGTTTGCTTTACAGTGGCATTGATAAGACAAGTTTGTGGTTAATTACATTCATTGATATTTTATTGGTTTAATTGTATGACATAATCTCCTTCATGCATAGAGTTTTATTTTTAAACCCCATCAGAAAAAAAATGCTTATTTTTCTTATAACGTAAATGAACATATGTTTTTTTTTCACCGAGAGAAAGTCAGGAAAATTTAAAATAAAACCAGTTGAATAACTGGATTATTTATACACTAGATGATATTTTATTTCATACTTTTTTACTTGAGATTTGCTTTGCGTTTGAGTTCTAGGCTTGATTGTATATGAATTTGAAGTCTTCTTCACACTCATGCTTGTCTTATTTATATTCTATCCTCTCTCTTAACTAATAGGTTTACTTATGATTGATTTCAATTCCTATGTAATTTTTTGTTTCACTTTCCTGGAACACATGCTTTGTGTATCTGTAACATTAACAAACCCTATGTGATTACTGATAAGAGTGACATGGTTAGACCTAGTAAATGTACCACAGTTCCATGTGCTCTAGGATGTGGTGGAACTTGGAAGTGCTCTAGGATGTGGTGGAACTTGGAAGTGCTCTTTAATTTTGTTTATTTCACAATGATACGTGTTCTAATCAAGGATATTTTCTCACTGTTCACTCAATTTGCTTAATCAAATTTATAGCTGTTGGATCTCAAAGGCCAGAGTATCCATCGTCAAAATCTAAAAAGGTGAATTGGGATAAGCTAGAAGCCCAAGTGAAGAAGGAGGTTTGACTGTAAACTATTTGATTAAAAAATTGTTGTATTTAGGATTTCTCTTCTTATTCTTGGTCATGATTGCAGGAAAATGAAGAAAAATTAGATGGTGATGCAGCATTGAACAAGTTTTTTCGGGATATATATTCAGATGCTGATGAGGACACCAAAAAAGCCATGAAGAAATCTTTTGTAAGACTCATCCAATTTAATGATATTAAAATTCCAAATCAAATGAGAAAAGAGGGTATTTATTTTTTTGGGGGTCATAATCAGAGAAAGAAAGAAACATATTCATTGAAAGGTGATGTTATGTCATATTTCTCTTGTATATCATCTTGATGATGATCTCAATGTGTAAACAGGTGGAGTCAAATGGGACTGTGCTCTCTACAAATTGGAACGAAGTGGGTTCTAAGAAGGTTGAAGGAAGTCCTCCTGATGGTATGGAGATGAAGAAATGGGAGTATTAAATAAGTGTTTGGTAATTTAGTAGTACATATTAAATAAAATATAAATGTTTGGACTTATATTGTTAAATTAATGCACTAGTAATATTTCATTAAAAAAATGTATAACGATGATTCAATTTTAAAGGAAAAAAAACCTAATTTATAAAAGGCAATTTTTTTATTTATGAAAATATTTATTCTTTTTATATATTCTCTTATATTTTTTCATTCAATTAATTACAAAAATAATCTTATTTAACTTAGCAACCATGTTCGTTAATACTATTTTCTTTCTTATTTTTGATATCACCTTATTTTTTTTTTTTGCCATAATTATTATTCATTATTTGGCAATTCAAAAATAATATTTTTATCTATAAGCAACTACCAACACATTTAAAATATTATCTTTATCAATGATCGTAACTACCGTAAGCATATTTCCTCTGGTCTTCTTAACTTATATTTTTTCAACTATCTTTTATCTGATTAAAGTCACTTTTGCTTTAGATTTGATCAAGTATAAAATGATTGGAAATGATGAAAGGATCATTCTGATAAGAGAGAATAAACTGGTCATAGTCGCAATTAAAAATGAGTATTTGAAATGAGTTGGTGTCTTAACTACAAATTTAGTAAAAATAGTATAATTTTAGATTATTTTACAGCAAATAATAAAAGTAAGCTAACAAAAAATAAAGTGATAATAAAAATAAGGTGAAAATTATGGTAAATGTTGAAGATAACTATTAGAGTAATACGAAATATTTTTGTATTGAAATAAATAAAAATAAATGAGAAAATAAAAAAAAATAATATATTTTCATAAAAATAAAATTATCTTCCTATAAATTAGTTTTTTTTTTTCAATTAAATTATTATTGTATTTTTTGCTAAATAAAAAAAACTACAAATACATTAATTTAATAATATAAATTGTACATTTAATAAGAATATTATTAAATTACCAAATCGAAAAATAATTTTGTCTTAGATATTTATGTATGTGATATTGGGTAGAAAACTAAGTGATTTTTTTTTTTTTTTGGGAAAATAACAAAATTAGCAACTAACATTCTTTGTGTTTAAACTTATATTTTCATAATTAAAAAAAAATGATTAATATTTCATTTTTCTTTGAACATCAATTCAATTAGAATTGAACAATGATAATTTAGATTCGTTCAATATTAAACATTCAATATTTTACGTTCAGATTGAACGTTTAATATTATTAAAAGTGTTAGTTTTATTACTGTAAATGTTAAGAATGTTATTTTTGATAAATTTTTTTTTTTTTTTTTAAGGGGAAGAAGGTAATTGTTGAGAGGTTGTGGTTCATTCCGTGCACGACTTTTTTTTTCCTGCATTATTCGTCCGTTTATTTGAATTCACTCTTTATCCATTGTCCTTTTATGAATTGGATGTGCATAAATATAGAGGTCCTATAAGGCGGCGGTGTTCTCATTTCTCTTTCATATAGCAGTGTAAGTTGGGTCCGAACATATTTTTTTAAATAAATTGAACTAAATAATTGTTTAATAAAATTATTAAAATTTAACGATTTTATTTAATTTAATTAATAATTTTTATATATATATTTTTAAAAATTTATCTAATATTAAAATTTGAAAATAATATAAAGAAAAAAATATTTAAATTTAAATAAATTAATTAATATATATTATAAATATAAATCATATTACATCATATATAAATCATATAAACATCTTAAAAATAATCATATAATTAATTACAATATAGAGTTAAATATTTTTACAAATGTTACAACAAAATACAATAATAATTAATCCATAAATAATATATTAAAAATAACTTAGAAAATTAGGATTTTATATTTTAATTATGAGAAGATATACAATTAATATATATTTTTTAGTTTTTTTTTATAAAAAATAATATATTAAAAATAATTATAAGTAAGAATTTGGTCCAATTTGATTTAAAAATTAGTATAATTGAATCGCATCATTTATACAATGGTTTGAAAAAATAAAAATTAAATTAAATCGTATAATTTATAAAATTGTTTAATTTAATTTGATTTAAGTTTTCATTTTTAATAGATTTGGACGGATATTTTTGAAATTCCAAGCTATAAGCCTATAAGGTATTTTTCTTTGTTGGTATCGAATTTCTCTCCCCTCTCACATAATGACTACAATGGAGGAGTCGATCGTTTTCTACCCATCACCGGCCATAGGCCACCTTATCTCCATGGTAGAACTAGGCAAGCTCTTCCTCACTCAGAAACCTTCACTCACCATCCATGTTCTAATCACCAACCCTGCTTACAACTCTGGTGACACAACCCCATATATCTCCTCAGTCTCTTCCAAAATCCCATCCATAATCTTCCACAACCTTCCCACAATCAATCTCCCTCCTGAGCTTTCCATTTCATCCCCACACCAGGAAAGCCTAGCCTTTGAAACCCTTCGTCTCAACAAGCCTAATGTTCTTCAAACCCTCCTTTCCATCTCCAAAAACTACACCATTCAAGCTTTTATAATGGACTTCTTCTGCTACTCTGGCCTTGAAGTTTGTACTCAGCTTCAAATTACAGGTTATTTCTTTTTCACTTCAGGTTTTGCTTGTCTGACTTTCTTTCTTTATGTCTCAACCCTTCACAAAAACACCACAAAAAGCCTCAAAGACCTTAATGAACTTCTTTACATTCCTGGACTACCGCCAATTCATTCGTCTGATGCACCAAAGCCAATTCTTGACCGTCATGATAAGGCCTATGAAGGCTTTCTAGATTTCTCCATCTACGGTCCAAAATCGGCTGGGATAATTGTTAATACATTTGAAGCTCTTGAGCATAGAGCTGTCAAACCAATAGTAGATGGATTATATTTGCCTGATAGTCTCAAATTCACACCTCCTCGTTATTGCATAGGACCACTTATTGTTAGTAATAGTAATGAAAGAGATGATAGTGATAGTGAGTGTTTGAAATGGTTAGATAAACAACCAAGTAAAAGTGTTGTCTTCTTGTGTTTCGGAAGCTTGGGAGCTTTTTCAACAGAACAATTAAAAGAAATAGCTATTGGGTTGGAGAATAGTGGCCAAGGGTTCTTGTGGGTAGTTCGTAATCCACCTAATGACAAGAAAAATAACGTGGTTATTTCAGCTCAAAAGGAACCAGATCTGGATTCTTTGTTGCCAGAAGGGTTTTTGGATAGGACTAAGGAGAGAGGACTTGTGGTGAAGAATTGGGCACCACAAGTAGCCGTGTTGAATCACGAGTCGGTTGGTGGATTTGTGACTCATTGTGGGTGGAACTCGGTTTTAGAAGCTGTTTGTGCTGGGGTACCAATGGTGGCTTGGCCTCTTTATGCAGAGCAAAGGTTGAATAGGGTTGTGATTGTGGAGGAAATTAAGATTGCTTTGCCTTTGAATGAAGGTGAAGATGGGTTTGTGAGTGGTGAAGAGGTAGAGAAAAGAGTTAAAGAGTTGATGGTGTTTGAAAGTGGTGATTGTATTAGGAAACGGACTCTGGAGTTGAAATATGAAGCTAGGGCTGCTTTGAGTGAAGGTGGGTCTTCACAGGTTGCATTAATCGCTTTTTTTGAGTCTTTGAAGCAAGATGATGCAGAGAATGTTCAGCTAGGTTAGCATGTGTCGTTTTTCAATTGTGAGGTGGCCCTCATGATTGGTTCTGTTAATACAGTATAAGCACAGGACTGTAAGGCAGGTCATTGATCATTTTTGCTTGTAATGCTGCTGGGATTTTATCCTTAATATCAAATAGGGTTTAGCAATCGAAGAATTGCAACCCAGTTCTTACTAAATTGTTTCTGTTACAGTTTAGTGTTTGTATTTTGTTGCTGCGTTATGGGGCTAATTAAGTTGCATCTAACTATAGTTAGCAAAAGTAATTAAATTGGTATTTCTTTTCTCTGTGTGTGTGTGTATCCCCCTCCCTTGCAATCAAGTTGTTGGTTTTTCTTCAGTCTGTTTCGAGTATAATTACAGTGAAAGAGAGAAGTTTGATGAGCAATCGTGTAGAAGTTTGTTCGTCAAGATGATTGTACGCCAAAGGTAGTTTGTCCACATAATATTGTATGAACATACAATCAACGTGAGAGATATAAGTTTGATTCGAATGTTGGTGAGTCACGATTTAGTTGTTGTTGTGTAGATTTTTTAGTAGTTTGGTAATAATATCGTGTAAATTGTAATGTTTTGTTGTGAAAATGTCGAACGAAGAGTTGGAACTTGGAAAGCATGTGCATCCTGGATGACCACAATGAGAAGAATGTCATCGAAAATTCGAAATGATACTAATGGGTTTGTAGGGCCCTTTATGGGTCTTATAGTTAAGTCACCGAGACACTTCAATCCAAATTTATTTAAAGTAACCCGTCTCTTTTAGAAAATAATAAATAAATAAATAAATAAAGGAAAACAATAAGGACAATTGATCTCTATATTCACTCTAAGAAAAGTTAAAAATTAATCGTTCAAAGTCCACTTCAATTTTCAAAACAACAATAAGGGTGTAGTGAGAAATATTAATTTTATGAAGGATATAGTGAGAAAGTTTGTATTAAACTTAAGGGTATGTGTGAGAAGAATTAAAGGTAGACATAATAATCAATAAATTAATATAATTTACCGAGTCGAGCCGAATTAATTTGTACATTTTATAAGTTTAAATAAATTAATTTTAATTTTAATAATACAAAAACTAACATATATAAAAAATCAGTCAAAATTTTAAAATTTACAAACCAACATTTAATCAAACTATTCTATATATTTATTTTTTAATTTTACACATTTATATTACATATATTATATATATTTGTATTATATAATTTTAGTTAATCTTTTATATTAATTTATAATGTAAAGTAATTATTATTATTCTTCTCTAATATTCATTTTTATAAATATTTAATATAACTAATTAAAATTTTAAATTAATTTTAGTTCTCAAATTTTAAATAATTTATTCATTTTCAAGAGTTATTTTTTACTTGAAAATTGATGCACAATTATAATTTAAATGCTAATATAATTTTTTTTTTAAAATTAAATTGTTGATTAAACAATAAATTCTTATTTCTTATTTTATCATTAACATATAATTAATATAAATTAAATTTATTTTAAAACTAAGTATGTTCAAATAGCAAATAGAACATATCAAATTAACATAAATAAGTTAATTTAATATTCTTTAATTGATATTTTATATGCTAGTTTTAGTTATTAATTTAATAAACTTATATATGTCAATTCGATTAATATTTTAAGCAAAAGTAAAATAAAATCGAAGTACACCCACTCCTAAGAAGACCTGTAATCACATAAAATAGTAATGACATCCATTTTCTATACATATAAGTTAAGTACATTATGTGTCATAAAAGTGCTAATACGCCCCTTACACATTTGGAAATGTCGTTTATAGAAGTGATATAGTTCAAGAGAGTTGACCTCTTTTTATAATCCAATTGTTGAGAGAGTTGGATGAAAGCCAGATATTTAAAGCTTACATGTTTGAAGTTTACGTGCGAATTTGATCTTCATCTTCACAAAGTTTAGATTTAAGATCCCAATGGGTTAGCTTCTAAACTCCCATCTTTCCTTCAAAACACCCTTTTTCTTTTTAAATCCATCACTCTAATCCATGTATTATTTTTTAATAAAAAATCCATGTAGTAATAAACAAGTATTCAAGTATATTTTAATTTGCTAAAAAGAAAAATCAAAGTCATTTAATTTTGACACGCAGAATGTTTTATCTTTCATTTAATAAATAATTTAGTTATTTAATTAATTTTATTTTTAATCATCTAAAAAAAAATATATGCATATTTTCTTCTAACACAAAAAAAATATATGTTTATTTACGTTATAAGAAAAATAAACATTTTTTTTAAAGGAGATTAAAGTTATATCATACAATTAAAATTTTATTCACGATAACATACAAATTGCCGGATTAATAAGATATTTTATTGGCTAAGTAAGATTCAGAGGTTTTTCATTTCTAACCTCAAACAACTTCATGTGACCAAAACACACAAGTAACAAAATTTTCTCGTTTATTTGAAACTCAAATACATGTACTATTAAATAGTTAAGTGTGACACTCTTTACCATACCGGTTAACGGGTTGGGAGAATTAGGACAGATCAAATTAACACAAGCTAGAGGTTTCTAATTTCAAAAACAATGTTTTCCCAACCAAAGAAGGCGGCCAATGTTGGAAAATGGACTCACGTTATATTAATAGTAGAGCATCATGTAAACTTTATAGATAGAATAAAGAAGACAAGAAAAATATTAGGATTACATAAATTTTCACTTATATTTGCAGTTATATCAATTATAATGTAACACGTGATCAAATTTTCTTAAAAAAATAAATTAATTTTTTTATTATTACTTATTTTTAAATTATTTGAACACATGTCACATGAGAGAAAATTTATATTATCATAGCATTTATCAAGAAGATAATTAGTCATCAATTCAACTAAGAGAAACAAAACAAATCTATAGCCCTAACCCCTAGCCCCTAGCCCCTAGGAGGAAAATACTGTGTCGTGTTGGGTGATTGTTGCTTTGGTGTTTCTTTGGTGCATTGCATTCTTACACTTCCCTTTTCTTTGGTGCATTGCAATGAACTTACTTCTCACTTGGTCTAGCAGCAATATGTGTAAACCACGAGACTCTACAAATTCAACATTCAACGTAATAAGGTCCTCTTGATTTTAACGTCTAAAACCTTTTTCTCTTTATTGAAAACACAAAAACAAAGCCACAAAAGTAATTTATTTGAATCAATAAACATTAAGAGCAATTGATCATACCAATTATTATTTGATCTAAAAGAGGTTTCATTAATGGCTTATGGAATCCAAATTCCAATATATTTGATTGGCTAAAACAATAAGTTATATTGGTCTTTTTCTTCTTTATATTTGTTAAGATGAACATTTTTAAGTGTCTGTGTGTGTAAGTTAATGTGGATATTGATGAACATATATATGATGGAAAGGGCCCAGAAGTAACACTCATCGTAAGGAATAAACGATGTAGTTTTATCTCAATTTTTTTTTTTTTTTGTGTGCGGATAGAATCTCAAAATTATAAGTTTTTTTTTTTTTTTTTTGCTAGAGGGGATAGGCAGAAGCCTAAGTATGGGTCGAGGGGAGAAGGGTGGGGGGGAAGTGAATCTTGCTGGATTCTGAGGAATAGTTGATGTAGATGTAGCTCCTAGCTTTGATGTTACCAGATTGTGAGCTCGATTATTCAGATGACGAGGGATCCATCGAATTGAAATCATAGAGAAGAACTGTAGCTGCTGCCGTAATTTCTGGATGATTGACTCGGCTGTAGTGGAAATTGAGTCCTTTATGTCTTCCATTAGAGCTTGGATTACAAATTTTGCATCTCCTTCAATGTAAATAGCTTTGTTTTTTATTGATAATGCATGGGTAAGCGCTGCTTCCAAAGCTAATGTTTCTGCAACATCCACGCTGGCAGTGTACCTTTGTTCCGTCCATGTTTCAACTATGTTGCCATTCTTGTCAGAAATAACAAATCCAATTGTTGCCTTTCCATGATACCATGCTGCATCAAAATTATATTTCACCGCACCAGAAGGAGGTGGTTGCCAATGGTTTGGAATGGGAATGACGGTCGTGTCCTTCAAATTCAGATTGTTGATTTGTTTTTGGGGGAGAAGGCAGATTTGGAATTCTTCAACTCGTCTGATTATGGAACTGATGGCTCGAGGTCCGTTGAGGGATCCTGCATTAAAGATGATTTGGTTTCTGGAAAACCATATTTGTTCAAGCATAATGACTGCAGTTAGTGTGAACATGTCCGTGGAAACGTTGGCCGGGAGGAGCCTCTGTGGAGGTTGTAGTATGAATCTGAAGTACGAGAAAATATCCAGCGATTGAGTGAATTCCCATAAAATATTCCAGTTCCAATGTTTCCACCAAGACTTTAAAATTTCACATCTGATGAATAGGTGTTCCACATCTTCTGTTTCTTTGTGGCAGAGAGTGCAGCTTAAGTCTGCCATTGGTATGAAATTGGCGATCCGTTGTTTTGTGCTAAGGGCATTTTTTAATATTTTCCAGAGGAAAATTTTGTGTCTCTCATGTATTTTCGCTTTCCAGAGTAAATGCCAGAAACTCTTGCAATCATGAGTGCCTTTGTTTTTTTGTAGAGTATAGTATGCATCCTTGACTGAGTAGTTACATGTACCTGTACCAAACCAAGTTAGAATGTCAGGGGTACCTGGTGTTGGGGGAGGGATTGCCTGTATAAAGTTTGCCACGTATGCTGGGAAGAGGTGTTGAATTGTTGACAAATTCCATTGTAGATTAGGATACCAATGGCATAGGTCAGCAGGAGTAGAGATGGTTTCTTGGAAATGTTGTTCCAGCCCAGGCGGGAGTTTTTGTTGTGGTAAACCAGGGATCCAAGGTTGTGACCATATATTTATGGATTGTCCATGTCCTAGTTTCCAATAGCTACCTTGGAGGATTAATTCTTTACCCCATAGGATGCCTTTCCAGATGTGGGAGTCAGAATTGCGAGGGATTACTGTTGAAAATTCCTGGTCTTTGATATACTTTGCACTGAGTATTTTGACCCAGAGTTTATTTGGGGCCTTGAAGACTTCCCATGCTAATTTTGATAGCATTGCTTGATTGAATTCTTTTAATTGTCGAAACCCCAATCCACCTATCTCTTTGGGTAAGCAAAGTTGTTGCCAGCTTATTGGAGAGAAGTAGTGTTTCACGTTTAGGTCTTTGTTCCACCAGAATTTCCTGATTATAGAGTCCGCCTCTGCCCAAATGCTTGAAGGGAGTTTAAAGGTGCTTATGGTGTAAGTGGGCACATTTTGTAGAACCGAACGGATTAGAGTGGCTTTACCTGCTTGGGAAAGTAGTTTGGATTTCCAACCTTGTAGTTTGTTTTTGAGATTCTTTAGCAGGCCATGGAAGTTATCTTTTTTTGAGCGGTTGAGTGGGAGGGAATTCCCTAGATACTTGATGCTTCCTTCAGCTCGCTGGATTTGGAGTTCATTGCATATGGTAGATTGGAGGGTAGGGTGTGTGTTTTTGGAAAAAAATATTACCGATTTTTGAAGGTTCACTTTTTGTCCAGACCAAATACCATATGTTTTCAGTATGTCTTTGATGCTATTTGTATTTGAAAGATTACCTCGCAGAAAAATGACTACATCATCAGCATACATTAAGTGAGAGATGGGAGGGGCTCTTCTTGAAATTTTGATGCCATGGATGGTTCCTGCGTGTTCTGCCTTCATAATCATCCTGGAAAGACATTCTGAGATAATAAGGAAAAGATAGGGGGATAAAGGATCCCCTTGTCTGAGTCCCCTTGAAGGTTGAAATCTGCCAAAAGGAGAGCCATTTAACAAGAGTGAGATTGAAGAGGTTGAAATGCACTGCAGAATTAATCGTCTAAACTTTGCGGAGAAACCCCAAAGTTCCATAATTTTCATGAGGAAGTTCCATTCAACCCTGTCGTATGCTTTTTCCATGTCTACCTTTATACACATTAGACCACCTTTTCCCGTTGATTTCTTGGAGATAGTGTGGGCAACCTCCTGGGCTAGAATTGTATTTTCTGCAATCCATCTCCCCGGAAGAAATGCTGATTGAAAGGGGGAAATATGTTTTTGTAGGATTGCCCGAAGTCTATTCACTAACAGCCTAGAAATGATCTTGTAGGTAACATTGCACAGACTTATGGGTCTGAAGTCCTTGCATTCCATGGAGCCTGAGATTTTTGGGATTAAGATGATGAAAGTGTGGTTCCAGCCATCTTTCATGGCGCCAGTTAGGAAGAATTGTTGTATTTCCTTAACAATAGTTGCTCCTACTATGTGCCAGTAAGTCTTATAAAAACCAGCAGGAAAACCATCCGGGCCAGGTGATTTATAGTCCCCCATTTCCCACAGTGCTTTCTTGATCTCAGAAAGTGAGGGAATCTCTGTAAGGCTGGAGTTTTCTTCGGTTGTAACCACCTTTGAGAAGAAGTTGCTTAATTCATCCGGTAATATGGGTAGATCCGAAGTGAAAGAACTAGTGAGGTGTGTAATAAATTCATTACCAATTTCTTTCCTTTGCCAGGTTGTTCGACCGGTGTTCAACTTGAGACAAGGAATAAAGTTCGTTTTCCTCCTCAGTAGAGTAGATGTATGAAAGAATTTAGTATTCCGATCGCCCTCTTGAATCCAAAGTTCTCGAGACTTTTGCTTCCATAAAGAGTCCCATCTTGAGTATTGTTCTTCCAGTAACTTGCATACCAGTTTTTCCTGCTCTGGTGTTTCCTTCTCAAGCGGTCCTTGTTGCATGGCCAAAAGTTGGGTTTCCAGATTTTTTATTTTGTCAGGAATGAATCCAAATTGGTGTTTGTTCCACTTGCTTAAATTATTAGCCAACAGTTTGAGTGCGACCGTGACATTAGAATACTTGCCTGTAAGTGTTGCCCAAGAATGGCTGATAAGAGATTCACAGCTGGAGTCGCGAGTCCACATCTCATAAAAGCGGAATGGTCGACGTAGATATGGTTCGTGTGCACCACAAAGGTTGAGTATAATAGGATTATGGTCTGAAGTGTAGGTTGGTAAATTAGTTACCAGGGCCTTTGGGAACGAATTTAACCAGTTGACCGACGAGATGACTCTGTCCAATTTTTGGAGTATTCGTTGATCCTGTTGTCGTTTGTTGTTCCAAGTGAACTTATGTCCCACACTACCCAAGTCTACTGCCTCTTGTGCCTCCATAAATTGAATTAATTCATTCATTGGTTGGATGTGGAAAGGTATACCTCCACATTTCTCAGTGTCTTGAGTGATGTCATTTAGATCTCCAATTAGACACCAAGAATTGTTCAACAGAGGGATCCTATCCGAAATCTCCTGCCAGACTTGTTTTTTAACACTGTAGTAAGGAGGGATATAGGCAAATATGATATGTGTTATTTCATTGGACCCAAAGGCAGAATTTAAATCTGCTATTACAAAAGAACTACCCACAAAGCTGATATTTAAATTTACATTGCCAGTCCAAAACAAACAGTAGCCTCCACGTAATCCTGAAGCAGGTAGGATGAGACTATTGGGAAAACCTACGAGGGTAGTTTGTATCTGAGAAACCTGATTGTCCTGGGCCTTCGTTTCCATTAACCAAAGTATGTCCGGTTTTTGTTTTTTAATCAGAAAGCGCAGTTCGCGCTTGGCTCGAGGCCGGACCAGTCCTCGGCCATTCCAGCTAAGGATTTTCATGGTTGCGTGGGGGGCAAGTTTGAGGCCGCCTCCCCGCCTTCAGTATTACTATCCTTCAAATTGTCAGCTTGAGCCCACGTGGGAGTGGGGGTGAAGTTACTATCTGGCATGATCAAGTAGTTTCCTTTTGTACCCGAACCTTTGTCCTGCACAGTTTCCATACCAGAGTGAAAATAATCATTTAAACACAATACAGAATCAGAACCTAGGTTGATGTCCGGATGTTGTAAAAAAACTTTCTTTTTGCAAGGCGAAAGTGGAGCCGCAGTTGCCTTGCGTTTGGAATGTCTCGGAGATGCCATGTTGGTTGTTGGAGTTTTGAGCAGCCTTCCTGAAGGAGACCTTGCATGTCTATGGTTTGCCATTTGGTATTGGAATAGTGCAAAGGTGATTTCGGACAGATGATCCGATGCATTGAAACTTACCCCATGGATGGCATACTCAGCAAGTTGGAAAATTCTTGTTGTGGTGAGCCTGAGTGGTGATTCCTGGATATTAAAGTCAAGTCGATATCCAATAGCATGAGCTAGTAATTTGCATCGTAAGTTAATGTCACTGTCAGTGGTGGCTCCAGCTGAGTACCACTCCTCATAGGCTGCGGCGAAATGAATGAGATCCAGATCACTAGTCAGTTGTAACAAGTCCTGTACTTCTCTGTGAAGTCTTGCCATTTTCATTGAGAATGATTCCTTCTGGGTCACTGAATGTGATTCTTCGGATTGGGACTGGAAGTTGATTGCATGCTTCGCCCGTAAGGCAGGGTTTCGGGTTCCCATGTTGTGCACCTCCAAGGTTGGTGTGAGTTCAGATTCGGTTGTGAGAAGCCAGAATTTGTTCAGCGGGGCAATTTGGTTGGCACTAACTCTGAGCCAGTCTCCAAAGACAGGGGACTGTAAGTTGTCATTGATCATAAACGTTGTAGCAGATGTTAGGGCACAATCCTTAGTGCTATGGTCCAGGATGCCACATTTATAACAGAGGTCAGGTAGTCTTTCATAACGAAATTCTACCCATATTTTACCATTGGTATGTTGAGTAAAAGGGTAAAAGGGCATTAGACATATTATAAGTTAAACAAGAAAAAAAGAGTAAAAGGGCATTAGACATATTATATTCAATGCATCCGACAAGGGATGATAATAGAGGAAACCAAATGCAAAATATATGGCTGATGACTTGGTGAATCTCGACCGGGCACACATAAAATTACAAACATACTAAAAACCACTTCTATTGCAAGCCATTTGTACCATTTGTAGCCCATGATTCACGTGAGGCTTATTTTAGAACGATTTTGATTTATGATTTATTTTATAGTGATTTTTCAATCATGTATGTTTGATAACAATTTTTTATTTTAATTTTTACATTTGTAAGGAATTACTACAAAAATATGGAATGATTCATAAATATTTTAAAAAAAATTAATTAGATTTCTGATTTTTTATTTTTGATTAAGTATTTTTTTAGAGAGTAAATCAAGTATAAATGTTGAAAAAAAAATGATTAAAAACTTTGAAATTTTAAAAAATAATCAATTTTTTATTTTTAAAGTTCTTTGAAAAAAAAAAAAAGCCTTATAAAACATCTTGGATGTGATTTTTCATTTTTTTTCTTCTTAAAAATCACTAAGTAAATTTTTTTGTCATACATATTGGTGATTATTTTTATAAAAAAAAATAAAAAATTATAAAATTAATTATTTAATCAAAACCAAAATCATTATCAAACATGACTACAGTAATTTGCATAAATTCAAATCTTACCCAATATTATTTTATTTATATAAAAAACGTACAATCTAAGATAAAATAGTCTTCTTCTTTTTTTCTTTTTAAATTACTTCAAATAATATTATTTTATAATAACGGGATGATGAGTTATTGTGAAGAGTGTTATTTTTAAGTTTTAAATGAGTTATAGTTGTTATTTTTTTGTGCACTATTTTTTTTTTTTTTTCTTTTTAAAAGTAACTTGTTGTTAATTGGAAAATGAAACGATTTCTACAAAAGACACTATTATTTTGTTCATGAATCGATTATCTAATTACGCTTAACTAAATCGAGTCAGTAACTAATGAATTTGCATTTCAATGTGAGAAATTAGGAGCAAAGATGTATTACCTTGACTGCCTGTTCAATAAGTTTGACCGGTCGTACAGCAACTAGAGATCAAACGAATGATAGTATTCACAGTAGATAAATATTTTATTTATTTAAAAAATATAATTATCTTAAATAACATCTTAGTTAAACATGGCACACAAATTTTCAGGTCTGAGACTGGGGCGGTATTGGTATTACTATTGCCTTCACAATTTGCAAATGCAGGGCCCTGTCAATGAGACAGACCCATTCCGTAGTCTTCATGTCTTCATTTAATAATACTTCCAAAGATATAACAACCATTCTCAGAATCTCTCTTTCATCCCTTTAAATTTCAAAACTTCAAATTTCCAAATTCATTACTTCGACTTTGAATTTGCCGATTTCAAAAGATGTGAGTTGATTTTGTCTCCACTTCAATCATCACACTTGATAAAAACAATAAAAAAAATTAAAAAAAACAACAAAACTAACGTTCCTTAAATTTGTAATAACAAAATTAGTACTTATTGTGTTCAAATTTATATTTTTATAATTAAAAAAAATAATTAATATATTATTTTTCTTTGAACATTCATTCAATTAGAATTAAACGACGATAATTTAGACCCGTTCAATATTAAATGTTCAATATTATTAAGGATGCTAGTTTTATTGATGTTATTTTTAATAAATTCACAAAATTTGTCAAACCTACGAAGCATTCATATATCATGCACTAACAAAATCCATAGAGTATTAACTAACAATTAATAAATTATATATTTCGCGTCAAAATCATGTATTAAAATTATCTGTTAATCCGTATTTCTTGCATCTTGCTGATTAATCAATTTTCTCAACATTTCCTTTTCGATTTAATATCGTTTCTAGTTCTACTGCCTTTAATTTTACTACGAACGTGTATATTAGTAAATTACAAGACAAAACTAGTAAAAATACATAAACTCAGGATATCCAAATTAAAGCTATATATTGATTCTTTGGTCATCAATTTACAGACAACTCCAAGTGAATCTCATGTATTGATTCACTGGTCATCACAAACCTAATCTAATCTCAAAATATCAAAACCTCTACACCCTCTTGTTTTTTTTTTTCTCTCTCTCTCTACTTCTTACAATTTACAACAGAGCACTGAGACAAACAAGAGACTGAATATAAAACAGAGTCCTAGAAGTCCTACTTACTTCTCTCTTTCGTTTTGCATTAATTCGCACCTTTCATCTCGTGAGAAGTTGGGACATCAACCTACACTATCAACCACCTCCATTGAGCTTCTAACTGATAACAAATCTGATAGCAAATTACAATAAAGTCTTAGCCAATAGACATAAATGAGCAAAATTGAAGCTCAAATTCAGGTGGGTAAGTGAAGTACCGCTTGAAAATGATTTCATTGACGAAGAATCACTACTTGATCTCGATAACGAAGATCCTGCAACCCAAATAATTCAATAATATTTTTATGCTCAACTGAACACAACTTAAGCTTAAATTTACAAGCTTTGAAACCACAAACGCTTCAAATAATAATACCTTTAGAAGAATTGAAAGACCTCTTGCAATGCAAAATGGCGCTTTGAATTCCATCATTTTGTTGCAACAATGAATCATCTCTCCGATTCACAGACACTGACATTAAGTTAACTGGGGCTGATTTGCTCTTCCCTAGATGCTTGCACACGATACGAAGCCCAGACGGAATATTACCCCTCGGTGAAGATATTGACAACACCGACGCCGGAGACGAGACCGGAGATGTCATTGACTCATTAGTAACTACCTTATCAGTGTATCTCTTAGAAGCTTTAGTGTAAAGTGGTTTGATGAGCTTCAGGTATTTCTGTACAACCTCCTTTGGAGCTTTCTCTGTTTTCAAGTCCTCTGAGCTCAGAATTTCTGGTTTCTTTGAAATTCTCATCAAGCTGCTTTCTTTGGCTGACATGGAAGAGTTGGTAGAATCTAATTTCACTGTGAAAAAACTACCCAATTGCTTTTTTTGCTTCTGGGTCTCCATGGAAACTCTGTGGGACTCTCCTTCCTCTGATTTCTCTGTTTCTTTTGTAGCAAAAGACTTGGATTTTTTAGAGAAAACTCGAAACTTTGGAGCTGATTTAAGAAGAGCTACAGGAGACTGAGGCTTGGAAATGGGTTCAAGGGGCATGATTTTTCTCATAGAAATTGGTTCTTTTGGAGAAGATGGGATGATCAGTTTGGTGATTTTGCTGTCTGAGGAGTAAATTTTGGTTTCTTTGTTGTCAGAATCAGATAGAGAAAGCTCTAATTCGAAGAATGAATCTTCTTCCTCATCACTAACTTCACTCTCTGTATAAGTTAGAGGATTAGGCTTTGAGGTACTGGGTTTCCAGAACATGAGAAAATTAAGAGTTTCCATTGAAGAAAACCAGGAGAGAGCAGAGGAGTAGGAGGCTAAGCGGTGAGTGAGATATGAGTAGAGACATTGAAGGGTTTATATAAGAGAGAGAGTGAAGGTCAAGAGGGAGTGACATAAAGAAAAAGTTTTTAAAATAAATAAATTAAAAGAGAGGTGTGAATAACCAAATTCTTATTATTTATTCCGCAAAATTTTGGAATCTTGTGTTATTATTATTATTGAAATAATAAAAAAATAAAATTATTATCACACATTATCATATTATTAAAAATTATTATTATTTTTATTTTAATATTGATTAAAAATAGTTTAGAATATTTTAAAAAAAAGTGGCTCGAAGACAGAGAGTGAAAAGTACATATGTTCGAGTATTTTTAAGATTAATTTTAACATACTGAAGATTCAAACTCGCGTTTTGCCGTATGAAAATAAAAATCCAACACTTTAATCCTAATGTCCAAACTACTGAGATACTGTTTGATCTGTTTGGAATCTTGTGTTTAGGTTAAAAGAATTTTAATTTTTTCAACAAAAATTTGAATTTAATTGCATTTATATATATAATTATATTTTTTATTGATAAAAAAAATATTAAAATTCTTAAAAAAAAAAAACTAACTTATTTATAACATCATATTAAAAATATTAAATTATATTATAATTAATCTATATAATATATTATAATAATTTATATAATATAATTGAATTAAATTAATTATATAATTTTTAATAAAATAATTTATATTTAAAATAATATTTTATTTATTTTAATATTCTTATTATATTTTTAAAAATAAAAAAAAATTTATTTTTAATTTCAAATAAAAAAATTTAGATAGATTAAGTTAACTATTTAGTACCATTTTAATCAACATATTTTAATCGTACAAAATTTTTAATTAATTATATTTTTATATTATACTATATAATTAATTTTACAATTAAATACATAATTATATATAAATGATACAATCAGAGCATTTAGTACTATACAACAAGTATATACATGAGATTGATTAAAACATGTGTATAAAATAAATAAGATAATAAATGGTAAGGATATTATAAAAATTAAACATCAGTATAATCATAATTTTATTTATAAAAATTATATTAAAGTATAATTAATAATAAAATTAATATTTTATACATTTTTATTGTGACAAATCATTATCCTAAATATAATATATGTTTTAAAGATATATTAAATTATTATTTATTATATTATTGGTGTGAAAATAATACTTTATTAATATTATAAAATATATTTTATATTAAAAAAATGTTATTTATCACTATAAAAATAAATGATTCTCTTGTAATAATTGTACAGAAAAATATTACATGTACACAAAATTTTACTATAATTAATGTGATATTTGGAAAAAAAAAAAATTGAAAATTGAATAACTGGTTAATTTTCAAAAAAATTTGTCATGAGACACATAATAAATAACGTGTGTAAATATGTGGTTATCATTAATTTTTATTATAGTTATTTATGCTAAATCAAACTGATGTATAATAGCAATTACTTTTGCAAATTATTCCTTTACTTATTAGGATACAATATCATATCACTACTAATTTAATTACTTTTTTATTATTGATTTTCTTTTATGGTTGTGTTTGTAATCAAAAAGTTGCATTAAGTTTGAACTCGATAATTGTTGAAGGGTACTGCATTGAAGCTATTGAGTATGTTAAGGGTAATTAATCTTCGTTGATGTGTGAGGCTCGCCAATTCATTGATGAAATCTTTCCTATGCTAAAGATTTTTAAGAGATTTGAAGTAAATTGGGTTCCTAGATCATGTAATTCCCTTGCTCATTAAATTGTAAAATCCTCTTAAACAAAGCAAGCCACGCAGCTTTAATATATTTGATTTCCCTAATTCTATTTGTAATATGGTAAATATCAAAAAATAATAATATTGCTATAATTATTTTTATTTTTATCACAATAAAAATATATAAAATATTTATTTTATTTTTATAATTAATTATATTTTAATGTTATTAATATTAAACAAGGTTAATATTGATAAAAAAAATATTATTATAATAATAATTTAAATTATGATAATATTGTCACATAATTATACGTAATAATGGCTATATATATATATTTTTTTTTTATAAAAAAAAAAGTGTGAGGCTTTTGTTTTATTTATTTATAAGAATTCTTCAAGGAGAAAAAGAGATTTCCTTTTTTGCTTTATCGTTTTGGCTTTGTACAGTTGTACATTTGTTTGTTTTATGTACATATCAGTACATGGTATTGATTACGTTACGTGGGCTCTAAAAGAGAAGCTTATCAGATTCAGTACAATACAAGCATACAACATGCTTAATAGTCTTAGGAAATAGGAAAGTAGATTTCAGACTCGATCTTCCCCCCTTACACTCCCATAATACCGTTTAAATTCAAAGTATTTGCTACATATTATAAATGAAATGGTATAACGTAATTAATTACTAAATTAGCATGAGTGTATAAATTTTACTTTAACTTATAGAATATTCTCTCTCGTTATAATTATCATCTATTAAAAATAGATATCATTTTTTTTTTGTAAATTAATTTTGTTTTTGATAGATGTTTAAATGATATCTCTCTCTCTCTCTCTCTCTCTCTCTTTAAATTATCTAAAATAACATATCTAAAGCTTATAATAATAAAAATAATATATCTATTTTAAATTAAAAATGATATAAATTAGTATTAAAAAGATTATTTTTATAATTATAAATTTTAAAAGTGTTAATTTTTTCTTTTCTTTTCTCCATTTTATTTATGATGATATATGCTGAAATTACCACACACAAAAAATTTTCCTATCGACCCCAGTGAGCACCAAGCACTAGATCATTGTTCTTATGCACATGATTACAAATTAAAAATTAGTAGGAAAAAATAGATTTCAATTATGTTTTTCCATTTTTTATAAATTATTATATATATTAAATACGTGATTAAAAATAATTAGAAGTATAGGTCTTTGTAGTATATAATATAGAATTTTTAAACACGTGTTTACTAAATATTTTTAATGCACACATAAAATAACACATAAATAATAATAGAGATGATCTTATTCTAAAAAAATATTAAAAATTAAATATTTTCACATACAAAGTAATAAATTTTACGTTTGAAAATTTATGAAAATTTTCCAAATTAAATTATTAATGATACTTCCTTTTTGGAGATAAGTGGGAATTGGTTTAAATCAGGGCTTTTTATATAAGTTATTGAAAAATAATATTTATGTTCTTTTCTTTAGGGCATGACTCATTATCTAAATTTAATTTATGCTCAATTAATTCAATTCAATATTTTGTTACTAAAAAATCTAGCTATAGATATCTTACTTGATAATTTAATTTGACTACATATACAAGATCATAAATTTAAAAGATAAAAAGGTATATAATAATTGTTAAAATTTCTTTGACAATAATTTTTGGTATTAACTATCGCTTTGTAGTCTCAATACAAGAATGATCATTATTCTGTTTCTTTTCTAGCGGCCCTTTTCTCTATTAAAAAAAAATATATTTTGCTACTAAAAAAGCTCAAAAGGAGAACACAAAGTTGCGGTGAAAGCATTATTCTTGTCTTAATTAAGATACTTCATGTCCCTACTCACGTAGCAATAGCATTTACTAAGTAAAACAAGGGGTGGAGGTGAGAAACTTCAAAATAAAAAGAGTGGAAAGGCCACAAAAGTGATTCAATTTTTACTCGGTTTTGAACTCAAATATTATATTATAATAATTAATAAAATTATTTTAAATAATGAAAAAAATATTCAAATTTTTAAATAATTTTACCATATATTATAATATAACTGATGTGAGTATAAAAATAAGTATAATTATATATAACTCTTTAAATTAGTGTATTTTGGTCATCTAACTATTACAAATATGAAAATTTTAATCATTTTTTTTTATCATTTTTTGTAATTTTTATAACTTTATTTTTTATTTTTTTTTCAACTTTTTAAGACATTTTTTTAAAAATATATACAAATATTCTATTAATAAGATTTAATTCAATCAAATTTAAGTTCTTTTTATTATACAATAATCTAAAAAATCAAAATTAATAAAAAAAATAACTAAAATGTTTATGTTTTATAATAATTAATATATATTAATTTAAATAAAAATAATTAATATATTTAATTTATAAAAATAAAGTAAGCAGACTTTCATTAAAAAAAGAGGGGTGGCTTTTGCTTTTGCACATAGATAGTCTCGTTGAAAAGAAGATGAGATAAGTCGGTACAGAATTGGGTTCTTTCACTTCTTTGGAAGGCGAGCCATTATTTGTGCCGTTGGGCACGCTTAGCGCTTTGTTGAGGATAGGGACCTCTTTTAAGCACTTTAAAGACCTCCAAAATCCTTTATTTGTTTTTTCATCTCAACTCTGCGGTGGGGAAAAGCAACCGATTCTGCCTCTTCAGTCTCTCGTTGTATAGAATACAAAGTTTTGACTTATCAGTATGACTTGGACTACTTTTGGTGTTTTATGTCACATTTCCTATAATATCAAAATCAGTTTTTTATTATATAAATATGCTACGTGCTACAGAGAAAAGCCCCTTTTAAAGTGAAATAAAAAATATTCATATCTAACGATAAAAATAATATATAAAAATATAAAATATATTTTTTAAAAATTAAAATAATTATTATATTTAAAATATTCTTCTATTAATTAAAATTAGTAGAATAACAATTTTAATTAATAAAAAAATATTATAGATAAAGTAATAACTTTATTTTTTAAAATACATATCTTTTAATTTTTAGATATGTTATTATTATTATTATTATTATTATTATTATTTTTTTAATAAATATTATTTTAATTTTTACTTATTTTTAATGAGTACAAAGAAAAAAAGAAAAAAAAAAAAAAAAAAAAAAGGAAAGTAAATGTACTTTTTCCTTCATCACTTGTAGTACGTTTTTGCCGGATAATATAATCGCAGCTTGATTTTACATTTGTGACATGTCCGATAAAGAAATATTTTAAGATATTAACGTTATTATAATAAAATTATATTATTTACTTTACATTACATATTTTATTCTACGATTATGGTATAATATAAATGTTAGTATATTATTTATCAAGGACAAAATAAAGGCAACTCAAATCCTGTCATCAAAGTCCAAGGCAAGAAATGGCAAGTCTTGCTGAAATTATAACTTGCGGTGGAGTTTGGGAAAAAAACTTCAAAATACCATTAAATCACTTAATATTATTTATATGTTATAAATTTAAAGGTACTTTATATTTTAAGAAATTTAATCTATAATTTTAAACTTATATATTTAAGTGAATTTTGGTGCTCAATAATTCTATATAAAATTACTCAGAGTTTGGGCGTTGTTAAACTCTAAATTAACATGTTTTTTTCTTTAATTATAGTCAAAATTATGGTTAATGTAGAGACTTGTTTGATAACGATTTTGATTTATGATTAAATAATTAATTTTTTAATTTTTAATTCTTTTATAAAAATAATCACAAATGTGTTTGATAACAATTTATATTTAGTAATTTTCAAGAAAATAAACAAAAATTACCTCTATGTTATTTGGTAATGATTTATATTTGATTTTTTTCAAAAAAAAAAAAAAAGGTTATTTTTTATAAATTTTAAGTTTTGAATTATTTTCTTTTAATACTTAATTATATAAAAGTTATAAGACTTGATTTATTCTTTATAAAAAATATTTTGTCAAAATGAAAAAAAAAATTTAATTTTAAATTTGATTAATTTTTTTTAAAGATTTATGAATCATCCTATATTTGGTAGTAATTTTTTTTAAAATATAAAAATTAAAATAAAAAATTATTATTAAAATTTGATTAAAAAATTATTTAATATTAAAAATTAAAATTGTTATTAAATAAGTTCATAATTAATAAAAATTATAGATAATTAGCATTGCTATTGAAACAATCAACAATAATTATTTTTCCTGCCATATTAAGTATGACCTGAACCACATGAAAGCCCATAAAATGAGAAAATTTGTCGTTATTGATTTAATTATAACTTTTAAAATTTTGGTAACGTTTGGTACTTTGGTTCATCAAATTTGAATTAACAATCGATAAGAAATAACAATTACAAAGAATATAAAACAAAAAATCTAAATAACATCTCTTATTCGGTTATTCCTTTCTACTCTAATGATTACGGAATAAGAAAAAAATGAATAAATAAATATTATTTAATTTTTCAAAATATCTTTCCTATCTAACAATATATATACTTTCATTAGTAATTGAGAAATTCTTTTTTTTTTTTTGATAAATATACATTAAAATCCTATTCTTTAAGAGAATAAATAGCTTCTTTTTTTTTTTTTTTTCTCTCTAGTAAATAATAGATATTTATTATTTAAAAGAAATAGTTATTTCAAAAAAGTTTCAATTCCTTACATTATAAAAATCTTTTGTAATTTAGATAATAAGACTTATAATTACCTATAAAAACTCCAAATTTGAATTTTACTAAAATATATGAGTGTATTTTTTCTATATTAATAAAAAAAGGAAATTTTAGAGCCATTTTAAAAATAAAATAAAAAACTTCAAACAAACAAAAACAAAATAATAAAATATATATTATATTCCCAATTCTATTGTGAATAGCCAAACATGACTTTAATTAATTTATTTATTTTTTCAATAAAAATTGAAGGGATTCACTCAATCTCTTTGATCTAAAATTGCTTTCATTGTTGAGTTAAAATATAAAGTGGAGGGAGATATAAATATAAAGTAGAATTGTTGAGTTAAAATATAAAGTGGAGGGAGATATAAATATAAAGTAGATGAAAGAATGAATATAAAAGTTAAAATAATAGATAATTAAAATAGGTCGAGAAGAAAACTAAAAAATCAAATAAAAATATTATAATTCTTATTCATTATAATACTGAATAATTACATTGATATTTATAGAGATAATAAACTAAAATCATAATTCTAATAAGATTTTAAACAAAACTCTTAAACTAATAGAGAAACATTATAATAAGTATCTAATATCATAATCATAATAATCTCTAGTACTAACAAAAAAACTAATTATTAATCTAATATTCAACTCTTCCCCTTAAGTTGAACATGATTTATGTTCAACTTGAACAATTATAAAAGACATAAATAGAAATAAGAAAAAAAAAATGGAATAGATCTGTCATAATTGATGTTAAATATCAAAGGTGCTTTAGTGCTTATGGGATCTGAAATTGGTGATGGCGGCGCATGACAGTGAGTTGGTTGATGTTTTTAGAAAACGATTGTGGATCGATTATTCTTTCTAAAAAACAACGGCTACTAGGTTGTGAGGTTGAAATTGATACCAACAATCGTGAGGCTGTGAGGTTGAGATTGATACCAATAATCATGAGGCCTTGAGGTTGACGTGAACAACGACAACGACAACGACAGATGATTTGAGATGCTTTATAGTTATGGTTTGTGATAGGTGAGGTAAAGTTTTCTCCTTTTCTTTAGAAAATAAATTTGAATATTTTTTTTCTTCAATAAACGGACTAAAAGGGGAGAGAGAGAAGATAAAACTATGTTTAGAAAATATATTAAAAGTATTCAAGATCGAATACTGCTATGATGGAGGCGACGAACTGCGGTGATAACAAATCCTGAACGATGAGACGGTGATGGCCTTGACAGAATTGGTTATTACGGTGATTTTTGAGGGGTGGTGATGATGCAGCCAAAAAAAAAATAATAAATTATTTTTAATTTTAATATCAAGTTAAATATAATTAGAATAAATTATTGTATTGTTATTTATACAACATATAGTTGAGATATATATATAAAAATATAAAAATTTTATAATAGGTAGATAAGTATTAATTATATATTAATTTTGTAATAATTATTGTCTTGTTATGTTGGACTTCGAAACTCAGTCACTGGACTACCACAGCTAATGCCTGTAAGGGCTTTATTCGTCTTTGGGCTTTGACTATCAGAAGAAGATATTTGTTTTCTTTTTGCAAATTGTTTTTTAGAGCTAAAAAATATATATTTTATTTGCTCCTTGAATTTTGTTTGCTTCTAAAGTTAATGCAGAAAAATATGAACGCCGTTCATATGAGTGGACTAGACCCAACACAATAAGCCAAGGGATGAGAAAAGCATATTCCCCAAGTAGGTTCTGTTATTCTATCTTTCTCTAATAGCATATATATTTATGGAGGACCACTCACAAAGAGACTCATTAATTAGATCCCTCTTTGTTGAAGAAGTACCGAGGAAACATGGAAGCTCTGGAGTTAAGTGATTTGCAATTAAGTCATTTCCATATCCATAGTTTGCAGCTAGCAGTTATCATCCATCGCTCGTGATCAGCAAGATCATAACCTCTGGTTTGTGAATTTTAATCTTAATATATACTTTTATTCTGTGCCCTTGTTAATATATATTTGTTTAGCCCATAACTTTAAAAATACGAATGAATTTATTTAAGTTGGAATTATCCCAACTTTATACGTCTAACAATTTTTATTTATTACTTGACTATATCAGTTTTTATTTATTTAGATGTCAAATTGTAATGACATGTTTTAGTCTTATATATTGGTGAGTACGGTAAAGATAGGGGGTGGAGTATTGTGTTAGCTGTGTAGAGTTCGTTTCGTATTGAATTCATTTCGTATTATGTATGTCGAATTTTTGTGTCAGTTAATACACAAAAAAAAGTCTTTTTTTCATGTTACTTATTTATAATATTAAGAAATAACAAAATTTTTAAGAACATGAAAAAATTATTGATCAATTTTTCTTAAAAAAATTTTTTATGTTATGTCGTATTCGGTTCGTGTTATCAAATTGTCACCCCTAGATAAAGAGAATTTTTTTTCATTTTATTTTAATCAATAAATTTTTTTTTTGGAAAGATTAATCAGTACTAGAGTCTCTTAATTTGGATGCAGTATTGAGGTCGTTTTAATATGAGTAGTTTTTTTAAGAGGTAGTTTTACTAAAAAGCTGTTTAAAAAAGAATTAATTTCAAGTTTGGCAAAAAATGTAAAAGTAATTTGCTATCAATTGACAACAAATTACTAAAATTGTTTTTTCTCATAATTACTAAATTAACCATGAGCTTTTTTAATTTTGTTATCTTAGAATTGATATATGTTGAATTTTGAAAAGAAAAGAAAAAAGTTGCTAGTAGTAATTGCCCATGAAAGAGTGATTATTTGAGAATTAATTTGCTTACTTCTAGAAAAACAATTAAAGTGCTTAAATAATGTATAATAATAATTAAAGATGACTTTATTTTTATTTTCAAACGCCTAAAATAGTGATTTTAGTTTTCAAAAACATTTTTTATCATGCATTTAAAAAGGGTGTATTTAACTAAAATTTTGATAGATTTTTATAAGAGTATACCGATCGAGACTTTTAATAATTTTTTAAAATTTTAAAATTAAAATGTATTCAATTAAACTTTTTAAATATTATAAAAATTTAAGTATATTCAATTATTATTTTATAAAATTCTTTATAACTCTTAAATGTCTTCTTAACGTGGTTGTGTGAGTTGAAAACTTGAAATGATGAAAATAAAATGTTACCTATTAAATACAAGATGATTCACAAAAGAACTATTTTTGGTTCTAACTTTTAAGTGAGAATTCATCCGATGAAATTGAAATGAACAAGGTTTTCAACGAGTAATAAACTTTTTTGGATTAATTTTTTTCAATATTATTGTAGTATATAGAGGTAGATATATTCAAAGATATACTTAAAAGTGTCAAATCGTTCAATTTAATACAACACAAAATAATACAATACAACATATAAGTAAAAAATAGCAACAAGATGTGGTGGGGTTAGGCATTTTAGTAGTCTTTTTATTTAATAAAAAGTATGCATATTGATCTATATTTTTATAGTGACATGCCAGTAGTTTCTACATTTAATTTTATATATACTAATAATTCAAAATTATAATTTAATTGGAGATTAATTCATGCGTCACACACATAAGAGAGTTATAAACGATAAAATTGTCTTTAAAAATAATTTTTTTTTCTCTCCACCAATGAAAGCTTCTTTTTCATTCTTTTTCCTTTTTGTTACCAAAACTTTATTAAATGATATATAATATATATAATATTATTTTTTATATTTTTCTTGTAAAACATAATATAATATATTTGATATTATGTCATTTAAAATTTTATCATTTTCAAAATTTAATATATTTTAATTTTTTTAAGCATTAATTATATTAAAAACAATTTTAATCTTTATTATTTTCACATATTTCATGCACATGCATTAATTTTTATTTAAAATGTAAAAATTTTAAATGACATAATATCAAATATATTATATTATGTTTTATAAGAAAAAACATAAAAAATAATATCAAACATATTATATACCATTTAATAAAGTTTTGGTAAAAGAAAAAAAGGAATTGAGAAAGGAAGCTTTCATTGGGGGAAGGAAAAAAAAAGTTTTAAAAATAATTTTATCTTTTATAATTTTCATATGTGTGTACATGCAATAATTTTTAATTAAATTATAATTTTAAATTATTAATATACTTAAAATTAAATATATAAATTATTAGTATATTATTATAAAAATATAAATTTATATACATATGTTTTTATTGAATAGAAAGATTATTAAAGTATCTAATCTAACCAAGGCGTGGTTAATAGCAAGCTACTTGCAAATAACAATTGTTTTAAAATTTGATAAATAATGTATATATAAATGTGATGTTAACTAACAAATAACTAAGTGTGGCCTACATGCCTTTACTATTTGAGGGAAAACCAAGGATTGTATATTTAATAAATAAATATAATAAATAATATTATATATAAATATAAAATAAATGAATTAAATGGGCTATTGGTCATGCCCGTCCGTGAAGCACAATCTAAGTAGAGGTTATAGGCTGGCCGCTGGCACAATGCACTAATTAATAAGCTGAACTCTTTAACACCCTTAGATACATTCAAATATCTCGATTCTATTTGTAGTATTAAAAAAAAAAAAAATTCACTTGAATTTTCCTTTTTCATTATTGTTTTTGAATACCAAATAAAGCTTAATATATTTTAGGAAGAAAACTATTAGAATTTATGGTAATTTTATAACATCCTATGATTTTATATCTCATTAAAGTTAGACAGCATTAACTTATTTTCCTTTTTCATTCTCGTTTTTTAGTACCACATAAAGCCTAATATATTTTAGGTATAAAACTATTAGGATTTATGGTAATTTCATAATATTATATGATTTTTTATCTCATTAAAGTTAGACAGCTTCAACTTATTTTCCTTTTCCATTCTCGTTTTTTAATACCACATTTAGATAGAAAACTATTAGGGTTTATGGTAGACAGCATCAACTTACCCGAAAGGCCAAATTAAGACTTTGATTTAGGAAACTTAGCTATATTTGGAATTAAGAAACTATTAGAGTTTGCATGTTACTAATTTACGTCACAAAAATTTAAAAAATTGTCAAAGATAACATTCCTAAAATTTACAATAACAAAATATGCACTCTAATAACATTGAACATGTTTAAATTGCTGTAATTTAATTTGAACAGTATTCAAAGAAAAATTATATAAAATTTATTTTTTAATTTTAGAAATATATGATTTAAGCATAAGATGTTATTTTTATTATTATAAGTTTTTAAAGTTATTATTTTTGTTGTTTTTTCTAAAAATTTGTGTTCAAATATATTTACACACTTAATTTGGAATGTTTATAAATGCATAACGGAGAAGTAATTTTTGTTAAATAAAATAAATTAAGATGATACAAACATTGATCAAGTTTAAACAAAATATAGCTCTACCTTATTACATTACGTATAAGATGATACAATCATTGATCAAGTTTAAACAAAATATAGCTCTACCCTATTACATTACGTAAGATATATCTTACTATTGGCTAGTTATTGTTCGATTAATAATTTTTGGATGTCGGGTATTATTTTGTATAAATCAAAAAGTTTAAAAGTGATATATTATGTTAAAATGTATTATAGTAAAAATTGTCATATTATTTTCCATGTTCTGTAATTTACACCTATTTTATATAAATTTTGAAGTTTGTTTAAACTAATTTTATAATTAAATTTTTAAAAGCTATATAAATTCAATTTTGAAAATTTCCCAACAATTTTTTTTCTGGAAAAAATCTTCACTAAGAAAGAGGGTGTGGGTGCTTTGCAAATACACAAACATGTTTCATTTAATTTATTTATTGGACATATTTAGGCAAAAATACCAATCTTAGGACTAGGAGGAGGGTGTGCTTGTAGTGCACCCCTCAAGTAGAACCGTAGATCTTCCATTTAAATGTCGCACACATATTTAAGTGACATTTAGGTAGCTGAATATAAAAATAATAGAAATAATAATCGTAATATAATTAAATATAAATAAAATAGTATCATTATTATAATGTTTGTTTAAACAGTATAATCAAAATAAATAATAATATTAAAATGAAAATTATAAAATTAGAAATGAGGTAAAACTAAAAAATAAATTTTTTTATTATTAAAAGAGATATAATTAACAAAAAAAATCATAAATAATTATATAAATTGTGAGAAAAATAAGAAAGATTGAAAGCGCAATAAGAATTATAAAAAATTACAGGAAGAATACTGTTATTATTATAATCATTTTAAATTTTATTATTGTCAATCAAACATGTCCAACAAGATTAAAATTTTTTTTTTTTAAGCTAGAATTTGTAGCATAGAATAGGATGAAAAAAGATAATGACAGAAAAATAAGTAAACTTACCAATAGGAGAAGCGCTGTGATTCTATCAAAGATTGAAAAAATTTCAGATACACCTGAACCACTCTTCGCTTTCCGTTAAAATATACCTAACCATTTGGTTCGTTCATCCGAATCTCACCCTCGGTATCATCAGCAACTTTGACGGCCTAGATTTATTGTATTCACCTCCTATTTTTCTCCTTCTAGAAAGTCTAAAAGCTCACAACTTCACAAGTCAAACAGACACACACTCAAAGCTCAGTCTCTTTCAAATTTTGCGTTTCTATTTCTCCCCTAGAAAGCTTCGAGCTTTGCGTATTGAGTTCAATGGCGGAGCACAAAGGCGAGTCAGAATCCTTGATGGAAAAGATTACCGATAAGATCCGTGGAAAGGACTCGTCGTCTGACTCCGATGACGGCAAGCCGTCGAAGATAGAGTCAACCAAATCCAACATTAGGAGGCTATTCGGTCGAGAAAAACCCGTCCACAAGGTCCTCGGTGGTGGAAAACGTACTATTCTATCTCCTTTATTTCACATATAGATAAGTAGATATATACATCCATATGCATAACTGTGGATAGATTGTGTATTTGCCCTTTGCATGATCGAAATATGGGGGAATTAATAGAAATCATAAATTGCTTATTTATGAGGTAAATCCTTCTCGGATCTGAATTTTATTAAAATTATTGCACCGAGATGGTATTTGTACGACTATATCGGGAGATATAGCTCATACGAGCTTGTAAAAGATTATAATTAAACGAAATTAAAACTCGCAATAACCATTTTTTCTTAATGCATCTGATTTCATGGTTTAGATCTCACTGTAAGTCTTGTTCAAATTTGTCAATTTGATCAACATGATCGATTTACTTTGTAGCGTTTCCAGTTGGTATATCGTTGGTTTGACTGTAGTTTATTGGCGATTTCACAAAAATGACAAGGTTCGATAAGGGAATGATTTGATACAACGCTTGTGGTATTTTTTTAGGTTCGTTATTTTAATTTGAATGTTTGAGCTTTTATCGATGGTTAGAGTTGTAAATGGAGTTTGTTTTACTTTTCTTAATATGTTTAGATTACGTTGTAAGGTGAATATATCAGTATCATATTGTACCTCTATGTGTGTATTTTTTTATGTGGATAGTATTTAGATTCACTATTATAAAATGGAGGACAATTAGGTTTCAAACCAAATTGCTTAGTGGTCATATCCATAATCAGTATATCTTCCATCGTTTACATGATACTTTTTTGAAGAAATTATAAAACGATTAAGTACTCGCGTACACTTATACATGGATTAAACCGGCACCCTGAAACTGCAATAAAATTTGATTGCTTTGCGCCACAAGGCTTTTGGTCTTTTATTATGGGTGATAGTGATGTTCAGATTTGGTTCTATTTGAAGTGCTTGGAGTTAAGATGAGTGCTAGGAATGAAATTTAATGGATTGCAGACCTTTTGAGCTTTTTGTCCACGATTTTGATGAATTGTGCCATGCATGCAATAATTCCATATCTTCTTTTTTTCTTTGCTTCCCATCATTTGAATATCTATGTTGACTTGAAATCTGTGTTGCAGCTGCTGATGTTTTGCTATGGAAGAACAAAAAACTATCCGCAAGTGTGCTTGGTGGAGCCACTGCATTGTGGGTCCTCTTTGAGGCTCTTGAGTACCATCTGCTCACTCTGGTCTGCCATATATTGATACTTACTCTAGCTGTTCTTTTCCTATGGTCAAATGCCTCTACATTTATCAACAAGTAAAAATTTTAGACTTCGTAGAATTTTTCTTATATATAAATTTCTTTGATGGTGATTTGACTATGTTTATTGACCAGGTCTCCTCCTCAAATCCCAGAAGTTCACATTCATGAGAAATGTGTTCTTCAGTTTGCTTCTGCCTTGCGGGTGGAATTAAACCGGGCGTTGGATGTTTTGCGGGATATTGCATCTGGAAGGGATTTGAGGAAGTTTCTTGGTGTATATTTCTCGTTTCCAATGAATTTATCCGCAATCTTAGAAACTGGAACTTTTACTTCCAGTATCCCAATTGCTCTCCGAATTCTAAAAAAAAAATGTGGCAGAAGCAATTTCATTCTTACAGCCTATGCTCTTTCTTTTATGGCGTTAAACCACTTATTTGTTACAATTTTGTTTCAGGTTATTGCTGGCTTGTGGGTCCTGTCAGTTGTCGGTAGCTGGTGCAATTTCCTGACTTTGTTCTACATAAGTAAGACGACTTTGATTCTTTGATATAAGACTAAACTGCATATATACTGTATTACATTGCCCTTGACAAATAAATAATACTTGGAATACAGGCTTTGTCGTGCTGCTCACTGTGCCTGTGCTTTATGAGAAATATGAAGATAAGATTGATCCAATTGCTGAGAAGGCACTAATTGAGATAAAAAAGCAGTATGCAGTTTTTGATGAGAAGGTATTGAGTAAAATCCCCAAAGGTCCATTGAAACAAAAGAAGAAGGATTAGAACCACCTTGATAGGGTTTATTTTAGGTCCATGTTGATAGCATTGAATATCAATGTTTCTAATCTAGGTGATGATAATGATGTTCTCCCATTTTCCTCAGGTTTCCTCATCTTAGTAGTTTCTTATGAATTGCTTTGGTACACAATTTAATATATATTGTATTTTGGTGAAACTTGGAAAAGTTTTGATAATTGGATTCCTAGAGGTCGACCTGATTTTCATGCAATTAAAATTTAATTTAATTTAACTTTAAATCTAGAGGAGTCATTAAATCTTGTTTGGACGAGCACAGTGTTGTCCCATTGTAGACTGGGGGATGAAATCTTTTTGCCCTGTTTTAGCCACAGCGTTTCTTTGTTTAAAAGAGCGTAATTCCTAAGATTCTACAGAAGTCATTCCTACTATTTTGGGGGAAAAAACGCACATTTATTAGTTTGCGTTCTTTTGGAACAAATCTCTGAAATACCATTTCAGACTGAGATGATATCCCATAAAACTTGGAATAAATAATATTAGATTTATTTATTTTATTTTTTCTGGCAGACATATATAGAACACTAGTTTTAGTCACGTGTTTTGATTGTATCTCTATAGTAATCATAAATTAAAAATATTAATTTTAAATTAAAAAATAACAAATATTTTATTTATTTTAGTAGTTATACAATTTTTTTTTTAAATGATATTACATAATTTAAAATAAGGTGTGAAAAATAATAAAGTTATTTAAAGATTATATTTTTTAAATAACTTTTAATGTTTAGGAAGTAAAATATTTATTTTATAATTTAAAAGATAGAAAAATAATCTCTTATCAAAATCAAAATTTTAAACTAAAATAAAAGTTTGACTTTGCTAACTAAAAATAATATATATAATACAATATTATACAAATTATAATTTACTAAAATTATTTAATATAACATAATAGTTTAAAATTTATGTTTAGAATTATTCTTTACTTTGAGTAATAAGCATAAAAAATTCATTAGTTTGCAAGTAATTACACTTGTATAAAATAACATTGACATGTGAGTGACAACTTTCTTTTATATTGTGTACATGTAAATAAAAATTAGTAAAAAAAAAGTTATATCAAATAAATTGAGTCATAAAATAAGATTAATAAGAAAAAAAATAAAATGCAATGAGTTGTGATAAACTGATATGACATACTCAATAATACATTTCAACAATTTTTTTTTTGAAAAAAAATTATTTTAAACATCAAATAAATAAAAAATTTATCAATGAAAATACATGTAAAAAATAAAATTCAATAAATGATAAAAAAAAAAAAGAAATTATGAAATAATTTTTTTCACATTTATAATAAGGGTCAAAATACTTAAAAGTATAAAAGACATTAAGGTAAGATATATTTCATAATTTAAATTCTCTCCGCTCTATTTTAAGGCATACTTAATACATTCCTTGTCCTTTTTTTAAAAATAATAATAAAAATAAAAAATTGTATCTTTTATAATTGTTAAAAAAAATATCAAACAAAATCATCATTAAATAAATATCATAGAACAAATTTTATTTATATATAAAGTAATAGATATACTAAAAAATATAAATTTTTACATAAAATATATTACATAAATTTAAAATATAAAAATATTATTTATCTTAAAATTAATATATTCATGCTAATTATATATTAAAAATATATATAAATTATCCTACGAAATATACCAAATGAATAGAAATAAAAAAAATATAAATATAAAATCACCCACTCTCCTTTATATACATATTAAAAGATATAAAATAAAATAAATAAATAATAGACAATTTTTTCTAAAAAGAGAAATAACAAGAAACAAGAGATAATAAAATAAAATAAAAATATCAAAATAAAAAAAAAAAATCAAAAATAACATCTCTAAAACTTATAATAACAAAACTAACACCCTAATAATATTGAACGTTTAATATTAAACGAGTCTAAATTATCGTCATTCAATTCTAATTAGATGAATGTTAAAAAAAATTGACATATTAATAATTTTTTTTAATTGTGAAAATATAAATTTGAACATAAGAGTACTAATTTTGTTATTATGAGTTTTGAGGAGTGTTAATTTTATTATTCTTTCAAAAAAAATATTAAATAAATATTGCAGTAACAACTCCCTCTTCTATGTAAAGTTAAATTATGTTTTGCATGTTGAAATCCTCATCGTTAAAGGTTTCAAACATTCTCCAGCTTCTGTTTAGGTCGAAAAGATTCCGAAAACATTGCAAAAGCCTTAATCAAAAAGGAATTTGGAAAATGGAACTCCCTTCCTAAAATACTCATCTGAAATCATGAAAATTGTAAAATTGTAAAACCATGTGTACAAGTGATAACAATAGTCAAATTGAAGTACTCAAAAACTATGAAGACACATTCCCTCTATTATAATTTTATTATTACAATATCTCCTAAATTTCTGGACTTTAGATGATTCTCTAGCAAATATTTCACTTTTGATTGTTTTCTCGCAAATACATCCCTTAAAAAAGGAATAAACAATAAGGGGTTTCTCGCTGGTTCAGAAAACCAAAAGGGATGTATCAGTAATTTACCCATTCATTTTCACGTGTCATAGAGAGTCATCCCTCTCCAAAAGTTAGAGGCAGGGGTCCAAGACTTCTAATCCCTTTGCCCCTAAAAACAGAAAGAAAATCTATTAGGCGTTGCATTCATTGAGGAGATAAATCTGTCTGAAACTTTTTCCTGCCACAAAATCAAATAACATAACTTTTTTTTATGCACCATTATATTTGGAAACACTTGACACAAGCTTGATAGATGGAAAATCCGATCATGAGTTAGTATCAAAATCATATGCTACTCCGTTCATTCAACTTTCAACTGTATAATTCCGCATATCTCTTTACAACTTGAGATACCGAGTCCTTTCCTAATAGTTTCTGGTGGCAACAATGGCAGCAGAGATGACCATAAGATTATAAGCTTCTATCTAATACTTGAAACAATATATTATATTTGGTCCATTTCGATCTTAATATTTGTACATTCTCGGATAAACCCATAACCTGGAAACTGATGCATCTTCTGAATCACTATCGCTCTCTGATGAAGATGTTACAATTGTAAAAGAATCATCCAAAACGTATTCAACAACCTAAGAACATAAAAAATATGGTTCAACAAATAACTAATAAGAAAATAACTTGCAGAACTCTGGTCAGGGGAAAAAAGAGAGAAACAAATCATGCCAATGACTATGGTAATGGCTCATATGATTTAAACATAACTCTGAACTTCACCCTATTACGATTTAAACATAAATTACCTGGCTAGGCGAGACAGACATAATTTGCCGACTCCTAGAACATAATCCACAATGTCCATTTGGACAGTTCATGCTGTCAAGCCAAACAATTGTGTTACAAGGTCGACAGTATCCCCTACTTGATGTTAATTTCCTTGATAACTTCCCTGAAAACCAAGAAGACGTCCAACAAAACATTCATAAATCATGACCTGAATGCACAAAGCTGGGAGCAATTTATGTATAATCAGAATCTCTGCTTGCATGTCCTCATCTTTTGTTTATGTTAAAAATTTCAAGAAAAAAGCTACCAAAGGAATGGAGAAGAATTCTCCACAAGTCCAAGGTGCACTTTAGTTCCTTGGTTCTTCAGCAATACACCAAAGGCCCTTAATTCTTGAAAATGTGCAAATAAGTTCAATGTCAACGATGTCATCAAATTTTTTTGGTCAATTATCGAATGTGATCAAATTGTGATATGAATAGAAGCGCAAATATATATTTTCAGCACTATAAAACATATAATATTAAAAGTAAACATGGGCCAAAAAGATCAATTTTTAGTACAGATTGAACTTATCTGCACCTTTTCAAGAACTAGAGTACTTTTGGTGCATTGCTGAAGAAAAAAGGGACAAAATTGCAACTTTTCGAAAAACAATGGGACTCGCTCTGCACTGAACCAAAAGAAAATTTATAATATGGTCAGCATGAAAGTACACAACATTGGAACTACTTACCTACAAATGCTCTTTTAAAGGATTCTTTCCAGTCAACGCAGGTGACTTCTTCCAAAGTACTTCTTTGACTTTCATCCTTTACCTCTCTATGACTTTCTTGTTTTTTAATCTTCAAACCATTATCGCCATTGCCAAAGAATATAGCATACTGTGAACACCATAGATGGTGGTCGGTTGCTGCTAAATTCCACGGCCTTTACATTGAAAGAAAAAACAATCATCAAAGGTGATCAAACAATACGGTAGTTTACTACCTTTTAAAGCCAATTATCCGATACAACTTCAAAGGAGGCCAAAGGCCAGACTGTTTAATATGTAGCAACCTCATATGGATGTGGGATATCATGTCAATAACTCACACGTACTGACTGACCTCAAAACCATGAGAAGAAAAACTAAGGATATCTAAAATATTGAAGGAAACAAGGATTACCAGCAGACAAGCCCAACAGAAACTAAAGATTTCAGATCAAGGAAACTGAAGATGTGTACAAGAACGTCTTGTGGCAGATAGGCAGAACCTGTAACCCCTACAACAGTGTGGAAAAGGAAATTAGAAAAGAAGGCTCTAAGAGCAGTGTTCCAAGTCATGCTCAACTGAAGACTCAGAAAAAGTTGGTTCCTCATTATTGTTGAGGACTGAAAGCAGTAAATCTTATATGAGGTTCCTGGTTTCTACTTTCTATCACAAAGCTAAAAGCTATGGTCACCTTCAAATGCAAAAATCAATTTTTAAAGATAAAAGTTACCTTCTTGTTCCTGGCGGGCTTTACAACGCCTCTTATGAGCAACCATAGCATGCTTAAATTCTTTAACAGCCAAATTCCTCCTCTGCTGCGGCAGAGCAACCTCTGCACTTCGAAGCAGAAGATGAGCAGCAGAGACGGCAATGCGTGTCTGCATTCTACAATTGAAATAACCATCCAACAATTAAAGGGGTGTTTTTTTTTGTCACATGAAAAATAAAATTTCATTGAAAATAAGAGAAAAAGAAAATTACAAACAGTTCCTCAAACGAAACTGAACAGCTAGCTTCCTAGGATTAACACCAAGATAGCTATCCAACAGTGATATACTTTAACTAAAACAATATATCAAAGACAAAATAATGAGAAGAGATTTAACTGAATTGATTTTCCAGGTTTAAACAGAGTTGCATCATAAGATGGAGGTTTAGCGCCAAATTAAAACCATGTTTTCAATTTCAATCTTTGGCAGAAATTGCAGCAACCAAAAAAGGAAAATAAAACTCCAGCTGCCGAATTCGTCAAAATTAACACATGGATAGATGTATTTTAGATTTCAGAAAAATGTAATTAAATAATAAATATTATTTAATATAAATTGAGAAAAAAGAAAATACCCAGGAAGAAGACGAAAGGCGGTGAGGATATCATCGAAGATTAGCGATTGTAAATTCTTTGGAAGCTTGTAGTAAACGCTCTTAAGGATGAAGCTAAGCTCTTTACAGGCCAACGGATATTGATGGATTTTTGGGAATGAAACTCTGAGGCCTAGTTTTTGGTATCGCTCAAATGGGTTTGCCATCGTTTTTCAAATGTGCGGAGGAAGAAGACGATTTGGAAACGAAAGCTATTATTTTTACTCATTCGTGAGAAAGGCCACACCTGTACTGCTAACTGATTTTATTTTTGATTTTTTAATAAAGAAATACATTTATTCACTTCTAACAATATATTCATTTATTTTATAATAAAATAGATATATATATTTTTAAATATATTTATTTATTTTTTAAATTAAAAAAATATATTTATTTATCTTATATAAAAAATTGAATATATATATATATATATATAAAATGATTGTATTTCCTTGTTTTGTTTACTTACATGGCACTTCAATTTTCATAAAATAATCTCTAAGAGACGAGACATAAATAGAAGTGTAAATATTCTATCCTCTATAATTTAATGTAAATTTACGTAACTTTTAACTAGAAAAAAAAAAAAAACACACACACACACATTCAGCACATAAATATGTATAATTTTTTCAGGAAATTCAGTGTCTTAAAGATTCCATCTACTCTATATAACTTTTTAACAAAAGCAGAAGGATTCTATTTATGGTCGTCAAAAACGTGTAACTCACGACACTCCATTTTGACATTTGGGTTGACGAAAGAGTCTGCTTTTTTGCTCCACAAAATTCTCAACTGTCTCTCTCTTATACAAGTTGGGTTTGAAATGGAAAAATAGATTGTCATACATTTCCCAACAAAATAATTGAAACTGCTTCTTTAATCCCTTGTTGTACCTTATCTAACAGAGCAACAAAAAGAGGGTTTAAATTTGTTTTCAATGGTTGATTTATTTTATGCCATGACATTATACTTGACCAAAATTCAATTGGTTTTTTTTTTTCTTCCTCTTTCTCTCTTTATATATATAAAGATCATCAACCCAGTTCTTTTCAGCCTCCAAAATTTAATAAAATTTATCTCCTTGTCCGTGAAACTTGAAACCCATAAGGTACTTGAACTAGTGTTTATTATGGAAAATAGCAAACATACAGAATCAATAGAGCAAGCTTCATCTGAAGTTCCACCACTCATCAGACATATATCATCAAATCAAGTGGCTGGCTTTGATGATATTCAAGATAATAGCCTCATGAATGATCAGAATCAACCTAGCTCCTCTCGTCAATCTGTTCCTAATATGCCAACTATAGTAAGTACGCACGTTGTTAATTTTGCCTAATTAATAACCTTTGGCAATTAAGATACTATCATCCCAAGGTTGTGAGACTTTAAAGCACTTTTGAACAAAAAAAAAATGCTTTTAAACTAAGCATAAAAAAATATATTTCTCATATTGCTTTTAGGGCTGAAAAAACAAGTATAATGTGCTTCCACGTGAAAGCGCCTCTAAAACTACTTTTGATTCAAAATACTATTAGGGCCTATTTGCTTGTGTTTTTATTAAAAGCAATTTCAAACATAAGTGATTTCAGAAAAAGAAAAAAAAATTGATTTTAGGAAAAATGTGCTTCTGTTAGTATGCATAAAATATGTTTTTCAAGTCCTGAAAGTGCTTTTGAAAATTATTTTCAGAGCTCGTTTGGATGTACTTATCTTAAAAGTGGTTTTAAGAGAAGTGATTTAAAATAAAATTATTTGGTTAAAAGTGCTTTTAAGAGAAGCATATAGGTGTTTGGAACGAAAATGTTAGAAGTAATTTTTGAGCAGCATTTTGATAATTATTTTTAAATGGGAGCATGTATTCAAAATTATTTTTCTAAAAAATAAGTATTACTAACTTCTCTTAAAAGCAAAAATAATGCTTCTCAAACTTTTGAAAGCACTTCTCATAAATATTGTCAAACACCATTGAAAATGCTTTAATCTATTTAAAAGTACTTTCAACAAAAAAGATAAGTTATTCCAAACAAACCCTCAATTTAGTGTTTAAACGCTTTTTATACTATCATAAGCACTTTTATAAGATTGTATAAGCATGTGGAATAAAAACATATCACATGTTCTTATTGCTTATGAAATAAGGAAATTATTCTATTGAATCAAATAGAATAACTATTTTTGTTATGCATTTAAACCAGGGAATAGAAAAGACTAGTTTAGATAGTCAAAGTGATGAACCTGACCTCAATAATCATGAGACACCGCTATCAGTTTCAATTAGCTTGCCAATATCTGAAATGGAAGTTCAAATGAAGAGCAAGAACAAAAGGGTGAACTTTAGTGGTGAGACAATATTCTATGATGGGAAAAACTCATCCAAAACTCCTCAGACTTGTAGCAAAGAACTTCCAAAGTCAGCAAAATTTCATTCACAGCCAATGCCAAAAGTGTCAACATATAATGCTGAAAGTTTAGCTCCAATCAAAAGTACTGGAAGGATTATAGATAGGAGATTTGATTCCTTCAAAACATTTTCTGGTAGACTTGAAAGACAGATAACACAACTACGTGGCAGTGAAAGAAGACAACGGGAGCCAAGGTCTAATGATGTTTCCTCCCAAGTTGATAAAATTTTATCTGTTGATCGCTACTTTGATGCCCTACAAGGACCTGAATTGGACACCCTTAGGGTAATGTGTTATTCATATTCCTATACATTTTTTATTTCATCAATACTTTGAGTTTGTGCAAAAATTGGCACAAAATTCGCGATTTTGGAACATTTTCTGTTAAATCTCCAAATATATGCTATTTAGGGTGGGGGGATTACAAAACAAGACAACAAAATTGCATATTTTTAAGTTTGGCAAAAATTGGCCCAAAATCGCACTTTTTCTATGAACACATGTTGCATAATATTATAGAAATCTCCAAAATACTATTTAGAGTCCGAACTCATTAAATAGTCTTTTAACAAATATTTCCTTTGAACAGGCCTCAGAGCAAATAGTGCTACCAGAAGACAAGCAATGGCCATTTCTTCTAAGATACCCTGTCTCATCTTTTGGTATATGCCTTGGTGTAAGTAGCCAAGCTATAATGTGGAAAGCTTTAGCAACCTCAGCCTCCACAAAATTTCTCCACTTGAGCTTAAGAATAAATCTCACTCTCTGGTGTATTTCTGTTTTTCTCATTGCCCTTGTGTCCTCCATATACCTTCTTAAAGTGATCCTCTACTTCGAAGCAGTGCGCCGAGAATATTACCATCCAATTCGTGTTAACTTCTTCTTTGCCCCTTGGATTGCCCTATTATTCTTAGCTCTTGGAGTTCCACCTTCAATTGCTAAGACCCTACCTTCAGCTCTTTGGTATCTACTAATGACACCAATCTTTTATCTTGAGCTTAAGATTTATGGGCAGTGGATGTCAGGAGGTCAAAGGAGGCTATCTAAGGTGGCTAACCCTTCAAACCATCTCTCAATTGTTGGGAACTTTGTTGGAGCATTGTTAGGTGCATCAATGGGAATAAAAGAAGGGCCTTTGTTCTTTTTTGCTGTTGGATTAGCTCATTATATAGTACTATTTGTAACTCTATATCAAAGGCTTCCAACAAATGAAACTCTACCTAAGGAGTTACATCCAGTGTTTTTTCTCTTTGTTGCTGCACCTAGTGTTGCTTCTATGGCTTGGGCTAAGATTCATGGATCCTTTGACTATGGATCAAGAATATCTTACTTCATTGCCTTGTTCCTTTATTTCTCACTGGTTTGTTTCTCTGCAGCTCATATAAATGTACATATTAGAGGAATCTTCTTAATAATAGAGGGTTTGTTTGTTGTTTATACCTTTCAAACCTGTAGAAAGAAAGCGCTTCTAACAACAAAAAGCTCTTTCTGAACCAAATAGAACATAAATGTGCCATCAAGCGTTTTCATGGTTCAAAAAGCATATTTTGTGCTTCTACCAAATAATGTACTGTACTTTTTTAAAGGGCTTTCTTCTATAATCACTTTTGACTGAAACCAAATTGCCAAAAAATATTTTACAAGAAAGTGTTTTCAAGAAAAAGTACAAATAACGTGCTTCTTGAGCTCTGAAAGCACATTTGACATTTTTTTCTTCTTTCCCATTTGGTTTAAAAACGCTTGTTTTTTTTCCTTGTATCATGAGCACTTTTATAAGTCTCAAAAGTAGAACTAACAAACCCTAAGTAGAGATACACCGAATACATTTATTGTATTTTTAAACTGACCATTGATAAATTCTGGATTCTGCAGGCAGTTCGAATCAACTTTTTCCGAGGCTTCAAGTAAATTTTCTCTCAATTCTCTTTCTCATGCCAAATATTGATCCACCAATCCTCTGTAGTTAATTAATTTCTAACTCTGATTTTCAATTTGAAACAAACAGGTTTTCTCTAGCTTGGTGGGCATATACATTTCCAATGACTGGTGCTGCAATTGCAACAATAAAATATTCAACTGTCGTGACAAATATTTTCACCAAATCACTAGCTGTGCTGCTTTCAGTTGTGGCAACACTAACAGTCATGGCACTACTTGTGACTACAATCTTACATGCTTTTGTGTTTCGAAAACTTTTTCCAAACGACATTGCTATTGCAATCAGTGATAGAAAACCAAAACAGCATAGTCATAAGCACCGCTTCCGTTTAAGACATGGAAGCTCAGATGATATTGAAAAGTATCTAAAGTTTGCAGACACTGAAGCCAATGACATAGAAGCTTCTCTAGAGTCTCCATGTAATGAGAATAAGGGATTATAAGATAATATTTTGAGTTGTGTCTATATATTCTCTAATGTTTTAACTTTCTTTAAAACTGCAAGGGTAATGCTAATATTGTTATATGGTTCTTATTTTATCTGGGCACTAAATATCATGCATAGTATTTACATAGTCGAAATGGTCTTAAAAATAGCATGTCAGTTGTACATAATGTGTATATATAACAAACGTATACGCTTTACATAAGTTACAATGTACGTAAACTAAATATGTACACTTTACATACAAACAAACATGCTATTTTGTGATCAATTTAATTATGTACAAATTAACATGCTATTATAAGACTTCAAATCGTAAAGAGAGCATCAAACTGTTTTCAATGAGGAAACAATAGCATAAACTCCATTTTGGTCCTCAATTCTATCAAACTTGATCAATACTACTTGGTGAAAGAAAGGTATGAAGTCATATGAAGCATTTAATGTCCTGTAACTAATTCTAACAAGATTTTATGCTGAATGTTCGACAAATTAAAGGCATGTAATAACAAGCTTCTGGTTCCCTGGTCTATTTGTTTTAATATGTCTCCCAGGCCTACCAAAAAAATCCCTCATAAAGCTTATACATCTTTCTTTGCAAGCAACTTGAAACTTGTCATTACGGGTTCATTAATTATATTGCTTTCAATAATGGTTTGTAAGTTATCAGCTTCTTCTTTTAATTTGGTTTCCATAGGGCAGAGAATCGTCCTAGTTTTATATATGATGAGTTTTTATTCTATTTGCTCACCTGTGATGTGAACAAAAACATTTCTGGGAAAGACTTAAAAAAGATTATTTTGTAACTCTAGTTAAGCAAAAAAGACCGCAAAGACTTGGTTTCAGTCCATTGCAATCTTAATTTTTTCTTTGTTCTCGATCAAATCACATTATACAGGGCATCTGATGGCTAAGACTCATTACTCTTATTCAAGTCACACAATTTTCAATCACAATAATATTACTTGACATAAAAACTGTCAAAGTTTTTATAAGACTCATAATATCCTATTAATTAAATATAATATTATAACAGAGTTAATAAAAATTATGAGTTAAACGTAGACAAAAATTACTAAGAAAAATTCTAGATGTCTCAACTTTGGACATTCAGACTTCAGAGCCCATGTGTTAGAATGATGCTTCTTGCAATGCCAAATATCTCAATTGAGAAGCAAATCTAGTGGACGTGGTAATTTTCTATTGGTTCCCTTTCTATCAGGTGGACCCAAGTTACATAGAAAAAACGAATCACCAACAGCCACATTGGATGGTATTTGCATCCAAAACACGTACATAATCAGAATATATAGCAAATGTATATTGCATCCCATGTAAAAGTTCATATTAATTAATTTAATTCCTACTTGACTTATTCTTTACTACCAAGGATGTCTTTATTAGCCCCAAGGATGTCTTTCTGTGGATTAAATACTTTAAAGAACAGTACAAACATCTATCCTCAACTTGAAGCTATGTGAAGCATCTTGAGATGACAAAGCACATTTATGATTGGCTAGTGTCTATTTCTGGCTTGTTAGTCACTACAGTGACCATGTGATCAATAGGATCAACAAGTTTATACGGTCCCCACTACCTAGCTAGGTTGATATATGGAGCAATATCGAATATAAGTAGTATTATTTATTTTCTTATTTTTTAAAAATAGAATCAAGAACAAAATGCATTACTTTATTAATTTTTAATTAAAATATTATTTTTAAATTAATATTTTAATATAAAAAATATTAAAATAATATAATTTATTCTTAATTGACTTCTTAAAAAAATTATTTAAATTAAAAAATTATTACCATGACACTTTGCACAATATAATAAAATTGTTAGTTGCGCTTCCTTAGCATTAAACCAGAAAATCCAACACTGAAGACAAAAAGAAGTATGTAAACTAACTACAAATTCATCAAACTACTTGGGCAGCTGGGCATTTCTTCTATCACATTTTGACCATATCTGTATATCTTGCTAGTTGTCATTTGACAAATACTCTTAGGTCCTAGCCAATTATCTTACCATCTCAGTGAATAATATTAGGCTAGCAAAACATAAATGATAGATGTTATTATTGGGAATGGCCTGGTCCGTCGATTGTACCCTCGAAAATAATTTTCTTATCAAAAGTGCTTTAGAAAGCACATTTTTTATGTTTATGACAGAAGCATAAATTATTTACTTTATTAAATTGTCCTGCAACCCAAGCTAACAAACCCAAAAAGGGGCATGATTTTTAAAGTGAAAAGAAGATCAGATACTAAATTACGTATTTGGGCTGGGGGGACCAAAGGTTCTTACCATATCTATTCATTTTATGTTTCACATAAAAAAGGATAGATTCTTTTTTATCAAAACTCTGCTCAAGCAAAAAAGGAATATAATTCATCCAAGTACCAAATTAATTAATTTCAACAAGTTTGTAACCAGACCTAATAAGAAAAATATACATATAAGATATATTTTAAATGATGTGACTGTTATTTATAAATACAATCTAACTTCTAGCTTATATAACTATATCAAAGTAAAAAAATTGTCACTTCATCTGAGATAACACCAAATTGTGATATACAAGTAATGTTCAACTTACTTGCCCATGCTCTCTCCCTTTGCTTCTTTTTGGCGTGTGTTTCTCTATCTATTAAATAAAAGAAAAATATTCAGCATAATAAGAGAGTACTTGAACTAACATTTTAGGCTACTGCTCAATCAGTTACTTGCATGAGGCCAAAAATACAAATCAAATTGATGATTTAAGGCAAGAGCTTTTGTATGATAATGGAATTATTAAACTTTTCTTTCAATATTACTCTTTTTGCAATTATATTATTTCTCTTCCATGAAATTATTTTACTGGAGAATCAGAACATATCATAAATTATGAGGAAAACAATTGTTCATTTGTTATATATAATTTATAAAAAAAATACAATTATGTAATTAAAATTTGAACCCAAATCTTTAACATACCAAGTAACTTTCATGTCGTTAAAGCACTTGAAACTTCTTAATTCTTATACATTGGTTCCTTATGTAGAGGAGCATTCATGAATTTGATATTCTAATAAAATTCATGATAATAAATGAAAGCGAAAAAAAAAATTTAATATGACATAACTCTCCTTCATACATGAAATTTAATTTTTAACACTTCTAAAATATATATATATATATATTAATTTATATGTTATTTAATATCGTAAGAAAATAAATATATATTTTTTTATTAAATAATTAAAAATAAAATTAGATAAATAATTAAATCAATTGTGCACCATAGCCAAATAAAAAATACAAAGGCACTAACTATGCTTAGAGTAATGTTCTGTGTCAAAAGGTAACCATGCTTAGAGTAATGTTCTCTATCATATGGAGAAAAAATAAAAGGCAAAATAAATATATAAATAAAATGTCATAATAGAGTTACGACAAGTGATGTTCCCCAGCATTTTTTGTCATATCCCAAGCACCAAATGTCATAACTGTGTCAATTTTTTCCCAAGCTTTTAAGACATAAAAACACTTTTGTGCTAAACGGAAAGGAAAAAAAAAAAAGCATAAGCACTTTTTTCTAAAAACATTTTTCATAAAAAGAAAAAAAGAAAACATACACTACTAAAATTGATGCTGGTTTCGATTAACTGGAAATATACATGAATAATAGAGAATGGAGAAGCTGCAGAACGCGGTTTTCTTCACAAAAAGAAAAGGAAAGTGAAAAAAATTTAGAAAGTCACTTTCCTTCTTCCAAAGCAGAATTTTATTTCCATGAATGGCCATTTACATGGCCCCCAAGACAAAATCTACATTATCATCAAAGATATATATAAAAAGGATGATGACAAAAAACATGTGAAGAGCGATATTTTAGCCACCCCGTTTCTTTCTTCTTTTTCTCTTCCCATGTGAACCCACAGGATTACTAATTTTTAGGAATGACAAGATAAAAAGACTAGTATAAATAACTTAAACATAATTTATCAATAATTATTTTATATCCTTAAAAGTTTTGATATTTCTTACTATTATAAATAGATAATACAAAAGAAAAATAAAATAAAATCTTTTATGTATCAACTAACACGTTAACGTGACACAATTAATGCAATAACATGACACAAATATGGCTAACCCGATTGATTGCCACCCCCACTAATTTTCTCTTTTCCTCTATTCCTTGCCTTGTAAATCCCCTCAATTTATTTTCCTGGAAAATAACAAAGTTCCAAGTGTTGTTACAGCCCAAAAAAAAAACAATCAGTGTGAAATATTGTAATATTGGTAATCAATGAAGCATTTCACACCTATAGATCTTTTGCAATGAAGAACAGCTTCATAAATTGAACTATCAGAATCACAAGACCTTCTCCAATCATCAGCAGAGTACGCAACACTTATGCGTGGAGATGTTTCTGAAGAATAAACTCTGTTATTCACACCTTTAACATTTTTATCAACTTTGGAACTTGATTTGTGACTTTGAATTCTTCTATATAATGGCCTAAGAAAATTTAAATATTTTTCTAGTATTCGCTTAGATAATCTTCTACACCTCCTCAAAGCAGGACGATCAGAATTACAAGCTGGAAGGCCAGCTTGCGGTGAATATTGTGTAGTAGTACTAGTAGGCATGCTTTGGATAGAGTTTGAGGCCTCATATGTCTCAATTTTCACAGGATCAATAAAGACAGGCATAAGGAAACCATTGGAAATTAGCTTATCAGCATGAACAAAAGTACCGAGGGAATCACCAGATTGTGAAATGGGAAAATCAAATTTGAAATCTTGAGCGGTTTTGAAGAATCTCTTAGAGGGTGGCAATCTGGGGTCCATTTCAATGTAGGAACAAGCTTCATCTGATGCTAATTCAGGTGAAGTTCTGAAAGAGTTTTCAAAGCTTTCTAAAGATGGCTTTAGGTTTACCAGCCAACGGTATGAAAAGCTTTCAATGGAAAGAGGTTGCGATGCTTCCATGGGTACCACTTTAAGTATTATCTAAAGAATATGAAGAAAAGTAGGAACAGTATATGTATATATATAACTCCTAGGGAAAGAGAGAATGTGGGTAATAGCTAACAAAGACCCTCCTCTTATGAAACATATCTTAATGTGTGTGACTCTGTGTATATGCCTCAATATCCTTTCTCTCAACAATTGAGTATGTGGTCGTCTATAAAGAGAGGAAAGAGACAATGAAACTTCGATAATTCGAAAAGAAACATAAATGTTTGCCCCCACTAGTTCGGTTTACCCCACATTGTCTCTTATGAATTTTTCACCTTAAAAGCTCAGAAAAGTATAAGGTTTAACACAATTAACTTGAAATGATTTCAATACAGAACACAAACAAGTTCATGTAAGGGTGTCTACCCTAGCACATCAGTACCACCCACCTAAGGTCAGTTATCGTTGCTGAACACAGCTAAGATAAATTTTAAACGAATTGGGCGGAGCAGCTGACTTATTTACTTTTATGAAAATAGAAAAACATAAAATATATATATTTTATTTTATTTTAGCATAAAAACATTATTTTTCATTATATATTTTAAAAACAAGATTTTTTTTTTCAAAATGACACGGTAATTATTTTTTGACACAGATGCTATAAAACAAAGTAACAAACAGCTAATGATTTATGTGAGCTAAAGCTCATTTCAATTCACGAGCTAGATGAGATAGATTTTTTCAGCTAAACAACTCATTTGACAATTCCCAATAATATATTCTATGATTATAAAAAAATTTCTTAAATTTTAAAAAAAATTAAAAAGTTTTAATAAAATTTGTAAAAATAGAAAAAAAATTTAGGAAAAAATTGAAATAGAAAATATGAAGAAAAAAAAATCCTAAAAATAAAATGTTTTCAAAATTTCTAAAAATAAAAAGTTTCTCAAAACTTGTAAAATTAAAAAGCTTTCCAACATTTTATAAAATAGTAAATAATTTTAATTGTATCGTATAATCCACTTCATAAATTAAGTTTCATTTTTAATCCCCTTTAGCAAAAAAAAAAATGTTTATTTTTCTTATAACATAAATGAACTTATATCTTTAGTATTAGAATAAAATAAACATTTTTTTTTTTTACCAAGGGTTTAAAAATGAAATAAATTGAATAATTTGACAATAAAAATTAATACAAAAATTTAGAAAGTTAAAATTTTTAAAAATAGAAAGTTTTACTAAAATTGTAAAAGCAAAAAAGTATTCCAAAAATTTCAAGAAAAAAAATAGAAGGATTTCAAAAAAAATTTAAAATTAACTTTTGTAGATTTTGAAAAATTAAGTCTCCTAAAATATTTTTAAATATTTGAAAATTTCCAAGAGTCCTTTCCAAAGCTTTTAAAAATATAATTTGTTCAAATTATTTATATATAAAAAGTTTTCTTATATTTTAAAATAATATTTTTCCCAAATTTCTAAACAATCAAAATTCTTAAAGATGTTACTTAAAACATTCTAAAATTTCATAAATATAAAACTTCCCAAACATATTAAAAACATAATATTGTCCATAATATAGAATTCTAACCAATATTAGTAAATAAAAAAGGTCAAAAATCAATATCAATAAAAAATTAAAAAAACAAACATAAAAATAATGTCCTTAAAAATTTCTAATAATCGAAAACTTAAAAACTAAGAAATAAAATTTCTAAAGATTTCTAAAATTATAAATTCCCAAAATTTTAACTTTAAAATATAAAACTGTCTATAAATTTGAAAAATACAAAATTATCAAATTTCTAAACATAGTATATTTCCAAAAAAAAAAAACGATAAAAATGTTCAAAAATTCTTATGATAAATTTTTTTCTGAAATTCAAATAAAAAATAAAACATTTTAGGAAATTTCCAAAAATTGAAATATTTCCAAAAATTATTAAATAAAACTTTTCAAATTTTTAAAATATAAATTTTTTCATAACTCTTGTCCAAAATTGTCTAAAATGGAAAAAAAAAAAAAAAATCAAATTTCTACATCAAAACTGTTCATGATTTTCTTAAAAGTAGGATTTGTTCAAAAATTGTAAAAATATAAAATTGAAAAATATTTCTTATAATAAGAATTGTCAAAACTTTTAGTTTTTTTTTATAAAAATAAAGCCAAAGGTCTAAAAGAATTTCAAAAAAATAAAATTTTACAAAATATCATAGTTTGTTTTTTTACATAATTTCTTAAATAGAAAGCTTTCAAAATTTTACAAAAATAAAAAGGTTAATAAATTTTTTAAAGAATGAAAGTTTTCTCAAATTTAAAAAATTTAAATTTTATGTAAAAAAAAAATTATTTTTTAAAAAAAAAAGATAAGTTTTACCAAATTTGTAAAAATAGAAAGTTTTTCAAAATTTTGAACAAAAAGTTTTCCAAAATTTCTAAAAATTTTATAAACAAAAATTTCTTAAAATATACACTTATCAAAAAATATATATATAAGAAAAGGAAGTTCTTCAAAAAATTTAAAAAATATTTTTTTCTAAAACTTCTTAAAATAGTAAAAATTGAAAATTTTCTAAAATATCTAAAAGTTTTCTAAAATTTTAAAAATATAAAATTGTCCATAATCCTTAAAAACAGAATTTTATCCAATATTTGTAAAATAAAAAGTTAATCAATTAGGAATAGGGAAAGGATTTTATTTAAATTTTGCAAATTTTTTAAATAAGTCAAACTTCCAAGTATTTTAGGACATGTCATTGTTAAGGTTAGAATGGTGTTTTGCAAAGGATTAGGCAAATCCACTTTTGCATAATAGTTAATATCAGAATGGTTTTTCACAGAAGATTATACAAGCTCATTCCTTTATAATAATAATAAGATTAAGCAAAATTGGAAACAGAGAGAATTTAGTTAATGTACTTTTGAACATTACGAATGAATATGCCATACATGGAAAGTAGCATGAGCAAAAAAAAAATAGTTATGAGCAAATGGATATTTGTGTTACAGATTCATATTTGTTCTAATTTATAGTTTCCCTAACCTGCTTCAATAATTAGTATATATGAGGTTGATTCAGTCTTACTTACATTTTCGAAGTGTTAGTCCTTTTAACAACCCATATACAATACTATCGTATAAAGGTGCTAATATTGCTGAGCTTGCTCTGTTTGTCTTATTCTTTCAGTGCAATTTTCTCTTTTGTTAATTTGGGATTTTGGGTGTGGGTTAAGACCAGTTTGAAAGGATGAGTTCACAATTTTGATGCCTACATGCTAATAACTGCAGCACAATAGTCACCCAAATGATAAAATATTTTAAATAATGTTATACTAAACATGTAGAAAACTTGAACATTGCAAGCATGTCAGCAGGTGCTAGTGAGGTTAAGTACAAATATAATAAAAATTTATTTCTTTAAAAGTGAAACAAAGGCTGTTAGGAGCAACATTCATAATTTTACCTAAAACCCTCACTATTAGGGTTTTCATTGTTGTATTCTTCTTTTAGTTCTAGAAAATCTTATTGAACCCAAAAAATAATTGGAAAACTACAAGCTGAACGGAGTTATAACATAGTTTCAATGATTAGCAGAAGCTTTCTTAGATTAGGGGACAAGAGTAAGAAGAAAGTGGATTAAGAACTTAAATATTATTATTCTTTGGTTTTTCAAATGTTCATAACCCAAAACAAAACAAAAAAAGAAACAAAGCAGAAGATAAAGAAAGACCAAACATCATAATTACCTTGGAAATTAATAAAGTTCATGAAATGTAATTCTAAGATGATTACAACATAAAAACAAACACAGAAAGAGGATGAACAGAAATTCAATAACTCATTCGGCAAAAAAAAAAAAAATAATAGATCAGTATTCACATGTATAAAACAAATTGGTTAACGTCACCGGCCCTACAAAGTTGTCCTAGGACCAATTAAAGAAACAAATTATCCAAGATATGAAAAATCAGAAAAAAAGTAGGAAAAAATCAGTGAAGTTTCTCTTGCTAAGGAGCTCTCAAGCCTTTACATCCACTATTTAATTTAGTTTGAGTGGTGATCATTTCAATTCTTGGCAGTAAAAAAGATTTACACAAATTACAATTACAAAACTTTTCTTTGGAAATTGAAACAAATAGCATAAGCATATCAATAAACCAATTTAGATTTAGAAAAGTAGCAGACAAGGGTCCTCAGGGTTGTCGGAAAAAGACACGTACAAGGACTTGGGTTCCTATGACAAAAGCTAGAAAGGGAGAGTGACCTGAAACCAATCGGTCCCCTCTAATGGCCCCTAACAGACAATAAGCAATTGCTAAAGAATCCAAACATTCATTAAAGCAGCTTTAATTCTTGAAGGAATGTTATTTATCAATCAAAATCAAATCATGCCAAAAAGGATATTAATCAATACATCAGAAAACCAAACTCTTATCTCTTACTCTTACAATGCAATTATGAATACCTTACATGATGAAAGAAGAGAAACAAGATAGCTCATAAATCTTTTTTTTTTAAATTTGCTAATGACAAGATATTTAAATTGTTGCTGCAGCTCAAAAGTAGTTAGAACTACAAAAAGTAGCACTGTGTGGTTTGTCACCTGACCATGCTTCAAAAATTGCAATAATCAACAACTATTAGATGCTTCCCACAATTTCATGTTGTGTGGCGGAGTCCTTTTAGGGACCATATAAGTAATAATTTAATCCTTCAAGTTGTATAAACTGTTGGAGAACAATAAATAAAGAAGAAACACTTGTTACCTGTGTAATAGAAGCATTTTTAAGCGAGAAGAAATCAACAAAAGCTTCCAGAAGCCAACAGCCAAATATTCAACAGTCTTTTATTTGTGAAATAAAGTTCAGCAACTTTTAACTTTAAGATTGATCTTCTTGTTACCTACCACAATTCAAGGAGCACCACATATTGGATCTGTTGAATGTCACCATGCTTGGTACAAAGATGCAATAAAATCATTTACAAATAATAACAATGTAAACTTTTCCAAGTATCTTATCACTCATGTCAAATTAAACATCATTAGGAACACAATTCCCTGACACAAATAATCAAAGTTAAAAAACCTATTTTTTGAGTAGTGATCATCAAACTGAAAGAGTCATGCTCTTAATTTGAAACATGGTTCTCCATCATCGTCCCTGGGAAAGAATGGTATTCACTTGAGATTCTGATTTCTGAGAGAAGAAAGAGTGAGGATCCAATGAATGGCATTCCCCTTGAAATTTTGAGAGAACAAAGAGTAAAGATCGATAACCCATAAAAGAATGAAAATCTTTGTTCTGATAAATGTCGAAAATTGATGGTTTAACCAAAAACAATGCAGTCAAGGCTCTTGACAAAGGACATGTCACTTCGTCCATAAACCGTTTGATCTTTTGTGTGTATGCACTACTGTGCTAGTGAGGATTATGAGAGTTGGTCGACTAGGAAAAACATGAGATGGCCTAAACCAGCATCAAACTGCCACTTTTCTTTAAGGCTACACTTGAACTTGTAATTGGAAGGGGACAAAACTGTACAAGGCAGCCATCAAAAATTGCTATCCCATCTAGCAATTCAACAACATCGGTCAAGTGATTGTACAAGGCTTGCCCTCCTCTGTATGTCAGAGACTCCTTTCTAAGCCCCACCATGTGGGCTAAGAATGGAATTAGCCAAGATCCTAATAGCCAAAATGAAGCAACCCACAGGAACATAACCTGCCAGAACAGAGCTTCTTTTTATCTTTGCTTCCACTGTTTTCCATTCAAAAGTATCATAATCACTAATTGTGCAGTGATTTTAACTAAATTGAAATCATAAACCCAATGTATCAACAAGATCTTTGTTACTTGTACAATCTAATATGGGCCTGGCATTATGCAATTAACAGTATAATCAAAAAAACAATTAATCATGTCATGCCTACTGCCACTAGCGTATTTAGACAGCAAAAACAATGCACATGCATCATATTCAACCTAGCTGGAACTGAAAAAAAATATTTTCCCACTTTATACCAATAACTCAATTATTCACTTTTGGCAACAGTCTTCAGGTATGCTAAGACAATAAAATTCTGAACATGAAGTAACAGGAAATAATAACATAATCAATTGTGAAATCAAATTAGTAATTTCCCAAGGATAAGAGAAGTAGCCCAGTACTCAGTAATAACAAAGTCTCCTCACATAAGAAGGAAAAATAGAATTCCACGGTGAAGATACCAAGCTTCAAATCCATTAATTAGTTGTAAGAAGCTTAAAATTGCAATTTTGTTGGAGATGCACTCTCTCTCATATAATTCTCTTAAATTTTCTCAATGACTAGTAATTAAGACATAATCCACATAACTATCGAAGTCTAAACAGTTCAGGAAATTGGTGATATTGACTTACTAGATTTCCAACTTTAGGTTTTTGGGAATAATTTTTTTTAATCATAAATCGGGCTAATTACAGCAAAGCATTCTAATTACTGAAATTTTATTTATGCCTATCAAGTTGCAATTTTTTAAACAAACATAAGAATAAGGAAAAACCCATAACAAATTAATACTCTAAGAACTCATGACTTCAAAATCTCTCGATGGTTCCATTTTACAAAAATGCTTCTAAAATGTCGTATTGAATCTCAAGATTGATGCCCCAAAGGTCCATATTCATTGAAGGAATAGATAAGAAACAGGAAGTTGGAAGCAGGTGACTGCTTAATTGTGAGTTTAGAAACTAAAAGGAAAAGATTATTGGAAAAATAACAAATATAATACCCTTAAAACTTATTATAACAAAAATACACCCTAGTATTTCATCAAAATTCAAGGGAAGGGTGTTTATTATGAGTTTTAATATGTATTATTTTCGGTAATTTTCCAAAAAACTTAACCATTAAATTATTGTATTTTAACAATTTAGATTCTTGGTTAAATTGCTAGGTCAGAAACTAGTGAATGGAACAACAAACGAAATGTACTGATGAATAGTATAGATGATACCAACATAATGCTTATAGAGAAAATGCCTAATCACGTCTTTGTGATTTCCAAAATGCTTTACCTGTCCAACGATCTTTGCTTTCCATTACATCGTCCATGATTCTGCATCATTAACGTACAAATCCGCATACTAGTTAATACTCGTCCAAATTACTTGAAGATCTAGGGTTTCACGAGCATGTAAGGAATGATAAATGAAAATAAGCCTGAGTGAAAGAGAAAAGAGAGTAAACGAAACTTTGGTCAGGACTTTGTAGGCACAAATTTCAAAGACATCTTCGGGTGTTCAAACAGTCTTTTACCGCTTTGTGTTGTTGTCTAACTTGTCTTGTTGAGAATGGATTTGGTTCTTGTCCAAAGTACTCGAAGATCTAAGGATTCACGAGCTTGGAGATCTAGGGTTTCACAATCATATAAGGAATGATGAATGAGAAAAGAGACGAAACCTAACGTGGTCTGTTGGCGCCAAAATCAAACAGTCATTTTGCCGCTTTGGGATGTTGTATTGAGAGTGGATTTGGTGTGGAAGTACATTTCATGTTATTGGCTTTACGGTTGCGTAAAATTAACGTCGGGCCCAGCGTAAATGATACGCGACTTATTTCAGGCCCATTATAACCGGTCAAAGGCTCGTATTTTTGCGTAAACTGTACGCTAAACGCTTAGACTAGGGTTGTCAAGAGCTGAGACTCCTTTCACAATTTTAAATTTTATTTACCTTCATTTATTTAAAATTCTCCCGTTTTGAAAAACAATAATACAGATAATTTTATTTTATTTTTTTATTTTTTTAGTAACTTTTTTATTTTTATATAAAAGAAAATTTATAAAAAAATGATTTAATAATAAATATTTTATGATTAAATCTTAAGTCAATAAATAATATTATATGATAAAAAAATAAAAAAAAAATTATATTTAAATAAAAATCTAAATCATTCGTAAATAAGTTTTGAAAAAAAAATACCATTACATATTTTAATAATATCATATCTAACCTTTTTATTTTAAATTTTTTTAAATAGGTTAAACTATATAATTGTCTATAGACTTTAAATGAATTTATACTAAAGTTCATAAATTTTTAAATTTTAAACATTGGTCCCTAAATTTTTAAATATTATAATTTAGCTCATAAATTTTTAAAATTTAATTAAAATTTTGGAGATTCAATTAGTACTTGCTGTAATTGATTTGGATATTAGAGTTTAAACAAGCTTAATTAATAGATAAGTAATAAAGCGTATGATCTTCTGGTAATTGGAGAACCTAGAGTTAAAGTCAAGCCATTTGGGCCCTTTTTATTTTACCCTCGTGTTCTATTCATAATAAGCACTTTACATGATGCCAATTCATGAAGACGAGGCAATTATTCCCTTCAAGATTCTCCTTATGTGATTTTAGTATAGAAAAATATATCTCGCATTTTTATGAGTTGTTATTTTGTAAGGGCTCTTTAAGATCTCTTATGCTCATTATTTAGGAGGCTATTGTGTAAGATTTTTTCTATTCTTAAATATTTGGATGATCGAAATAACATTTGACTTCAGGCCACAACTTATTAATTTATGAAAAGTTTGGATTGATTCAGTCATTTGGATGATATGAACAACAATAAATAATTATCGATTTAAAAGCAGGTATACAAGTTTAAGCTTTGCATTTGCCACAAGTTGAAAATTTATTCACAAGGCAAGTGTAATATATACTGGATCTATGAGAAATACAGTGGGTGGTCTTTAGGTGTTTAGATGTCTTCAAATACTAAGCATCTCACGACGAACCTACTAAATCATAAAAGTTGTTTGGATTAAATAAATATCAATATTGATGATGAAGCTTATGAGTTATTATCTTATCAAGTTGTGCATGTATTTTTAGAATTTTGAAATTATTTTTTAAATGTTATTTTTGTATCCACGCAGAATCTCTAATGCTTTTGAGATAAATCTTATAATGACCATTCACAAATTAGGTGAATGAGACTTTAGTTGGAATTTGTTGGAATTTGACTCAGCACATGTTGTTATCTTTTTTTGGACCGGCTCTCATTCAATGCCTTGAAGATGATATTATGCTTGGGTTGACTATTTAGATAAAGTCGTTGCATGTAAAATGTGATAATTGATATTATCGCCTATATGATTCTTAATTTATAAAAAACGATTCGATAGTATAATACTTCATTATTTATTTATTTGGATGCTAATAGCAAGTCTTATTATAAAATTTTGTGAGAAATTTTTTATCTCTTTTTTAATATTTAATAATATTTATAATTAAGAGCTATATGAATAAATTACTAACATGGTATCAACTTAATTGATATATCTCGCTGCACTGAATGAGATAATTTTTATAAAAGTTTGTCCTTTTACTTTTAAATAATAATATATCTTTTCTTTTATATTTTATTTTAATTTTCAAAAAATTTAAGCACAATCACAATTATTTTTTTTATCACATAAATAAAAGTGTATGACTTTATTATTATAGATTTATAATTAATTATAAATTAATGTTAATTTTATTGATAAAATTATAATTAATAAAAAATAATTATAATAATAATAATTTTAATTATGATAATATTGTCACCTTTAATTAATTTTTTTTTAATATTAAGTTAATTATATTTTTGTTAATGCATGTATTTTCCCTTCTTCTTTTTTTTTTGAAACTCATCAGAAAATAATATATATCACATTAAAAATAATTTCAAAATTTAAGGGGTAAGTTTTTATTTGGTTAAAAGATTTTTATAATAACAAATATATAATTTAATTAAACTTTAATTTTTTATTATTTATTTAATTATAGTTATATTAAATAATTACATAAAAATTAAACAAAATAAAAGTTATAACAATTCACATATAAAACGCTCTTCCAAAATAACATATAAGATTTATTAGTGGTATAAAAACACATTTAGTATACAATAGTATAATCACATTAATAAAATATATTAGTTAAACTTCGTCATTTTTAAATACACATGCTTTGACACATATTATGTTTCTAAAAAATAAAGTTGTTGTTTTTTGTTCGAAAACGAGGAGGCGCGTTTTATTAAATGTCATAAATATCTTTTGTTAGGATTGAACAAAATCAATATAGCTAAGTTTTAATCAAGTTAACAAAATAAACAGAATTAAAATCAAATTTGGCTAAAAAATGCTACAAAATTATCCCTTAGGACAATAAATACAATAGATATATGAGTACGAGAAATTAAAAAAATAAATAAATGTATTAAACATAATAGTATTGCAAAAACACCAAATTTTATAAAGTAATATAATAACATTGATAGAGCAACAAAATCCAAAACAAATTCATTTAAGGATCGATCATTAATCCAATGTTTTTAAAAAATTGTTGTAAGGTTATTATTATTTGTTGATTGTTTTGAAATATAGATGGAAAGTTTTTTGAATTTTATATCTTTTATTATAAAGCCAATCATTTGACAAAGTTGCGCATTTTATCGAACATCATAAAAAAAAATAAGAAAATAACAAAACTAGCACTACTTGTATTTAAACTTACACTTTCACAATTAAAAAAAATGATTAATATGTCATTTTTCTTTAAACACCTATTAAATTAGATATTGAACGATAACAATTTATACCTGTTCAATATGAATATTATTGGGGGTGCTAATTTTGTTATTATAAATTTTAAGGATATTATTTTTGGTAAATTTTTAAAAATATACTTCATTTTTTTTTCATTAATAGAAATCTCATCAACTTAATCTCCAAAGTATATAATTTTTGTTTGAGTTACACATTCAAACATTAAAAAAAAAAAAAAAAAAAACACACATCAAAATAAAAAATACATTTCAATAAGAAGAACTGGGAATGAAGTCACTCAATAATGGTAAAACATTCAATATAATAATGATTTATCAAGCAGATGCATAAATTTATACTTAAAATAACAACTCACAGACCTATTTCTAATCTTCTAAATCTAATAACCTAAATCGCTTATAATCTTTTGAGACATTTTTACGAACATGTTGACAACAACAAAAACAAACAACACACCACAACCACAAATAGTACCATAAATTAAGCAACAACAGCACCATTTACAAGCTTCTAAAACACTCAAAAATTGTTGGATAAAATCACACACAAAATAAAACAACCACAATCGGTCTTATTAACCCAACAATCAAAAACAATAATAGGGTGAAAACCACATTAGCGATTGAACAAAATAATTGAGCCAGGGGCGGATGCATTCACATTTCAGGGGGGACACGTGCCCCACCTCAAAAATTAAGTAACATAATTTTAGGTGTAATATTTATAAAATTGTAGATAATTATATATACAAAATGTTATTGTGCCCCACCTGAATTTTAAATTTTAAATTTAATATTCAATAATTCAATACAAATTTAATAATTTACGCATATTTTCATTAAAATAAGATACATATAATATATATTTTTAATTAAAAATAATTAATTATTAAAAAATATTAAATATTATTTTTTATTATTTATATGGTGCCCCACCTGCCTAAATTTTCTAAATCCGCCACTGAATTGAGCCATCAATAATGGAAGCAGAGCAAGTAAGGGATTGTCGGAAAGTCACACAAAGTTGCTGCACAAGCCAACTCCTCCACTTAGACTCACAAAGATACTTGAGCTAAACAACCATAAAACCACCAGACAATAACGCCACTAAAAAACACCAGATGCTAGAAAGGAAAATAACGTTGGCACAACCTACTCACAGAGAACGACAACAATTGAAGAGATTATTAAAATTGAACCATGTGAAATAATAACCAAAATCAACCACACGAACAACAATAAAATATTAATTGATGACACCATCAATAATTAAAAATCCTAGTTCTATAGGGGAAAAGGAATGTGTGTTTTCTTATATTTGTTTTGGCATAACAAGATTTCAGTTCAATTAAACTTAAAATGCTTCGTCGTGTTAGAGACAGAGCAATGAACAAACTTGTACAAAGATTAGTTGTTCAAGGTGAAGAGAACAAAGGTGTTGTACAAATATACTTCATGGTTACATGAAATATATTTCACGTTATTTTACATAATGAAGTGTACTTCAATTTATATATGGAACCAACTTCATACGATACTGTACTTTAAACTTCATGTTTCATTGCTTTTTGTACGACGAAGTAAATACATTATCGAAGAGACTAGGACTTATTATTTTTATTATTAACAAATGATAAATATTAACACCACCATCAACATTACTAAAGAATCTTGAAAGTTATGAGATTGAAAATAATATAACTAGGTCTGAAAACGGTAAAACAGTAATCATGTAATCTAATTTATTTTTTTACATTAATGATAAAAATTTGAATTAATAGATTAGTAAAAGTTAAAATAAAAAAACATAGTTAATATAATAAAAATGAAACAATAAAATAAAATAAATCATAACCATCTTTAATGACAATTTTCTATTTTATTTTATGTATGTCTCCTTATTTCTCAATACTCTTTTTAGAACCTTCTTTCTCTTGTTTGTTTTATTTATCTTTGATACTCTGTATAATTTTTCATTGGTAGCCACTAAGAGCGAGTATTTTTTTTTTTTTTCAAAAAGTGACTAATCAACTCGAATCTAGATTCAAACAGAATTTATATATATATATATATATATAGATTGGTTGGTCCTGTAAGTCCAAAATATTATAAAATCGTCATTGTTGGTTCGGTTATAGGTCCACCAAAAATTAAAACCAATAAAATCGAACCAACCTACACTTTTATATATTAATAATTTTTTCAACATTATATTATAAATGTTATAAAAATAAATAAAATGAAGTATTAATTAGTATTATATAAATATACAATGTGAAAGTTTTAAACAAATATTTAACGTGTGTAATCATGATTTTAAATTTATGAGGGTGAGTAGTGGAGCATCAAACATAAAATGTCAATAATAAGATATCATTCATATATGACACATATTATAGCTTTAAATTTATCAAGTATCAGATATGAGTAAGGATAATAATTCTTATAACTGATAGTAACACATTTATATGCTCTAACTTTAAAAAAAGTATTTGTAAGGGTAAAATATTGTTTGTATTTTTTATTACATTTTTTATTATAATAATAATTTTTAAGTAAAATTATAGGTCAAATAATACTATCAAACCAACATCTCTCAAATTGACATTATAAATCGACTTGAAAGTTAGTTTTTTATGAGTTATAAGTCGGTTAAGATTTTAAAAATTTTAAAACTACTAAGATAAAGTTATTAAAATAAAGTCGATTTATAAAATTACCGAATAATAAACCTATCATAATTACGCACACTCTTAATAGTAACATCTCACTATCTTAATTAAGCCTTATTTAATATAAATTGGTTGCATTTCATTTTCGTAGCAAATTAGTTATTGTCATTGTAAAATTTTACAATTAAATTGGACTTTTTACGTAGAAATCCATAATTAAATTTTAATATATATTATCGTCCATCTATTAGTTTAAAGATAAAATACATTTTTTTTATTTTAAATTATACGTTTAAATCATATCAACAAAGTCCATTCAGCATCAAAAAAAAAAAAAAAGGTTCCAGTTTCAGCGATGTGCCTAACATGGCCGACTAGGGATTGTCCAAGATCGGTATCAACCGATGTGAGGGGGAGTGTTGAGGAGTCCCACATCGGCCAGGAACGGTGTTGGACTGTTGCTGTTGGATGGTTGCTGGGCTGATGAAAACGGAGCTGCTGCGGCGGTGGATCTGCTGCTGTCGGTGCTGGGCTGATGTAGCTGGTGGCGACGGAGCTGGTATTTGATGGTTGTTTGACGGTGGTTGCTGGTTGTGGCACAGCGTGACTGAGGCGCTGCTGGTGTGGGTGCAGCGTGACTGATACCACTGAGAATGAAGCCACAGACACAAAACTATACCATATAAGAAGTCAATGTGCTCAATTGTAGATGACTATAACAAAACTCTCCCTGTCGTCTACAATTGATGTCTGCTAGAAAGTACAACATTGCCACATATCCATAGAAAATAAATCCATCTGCCTAATGGACCGTCCTGGCCGATGTGGGACTCCTCAACTTCTCCCCCTCACATCGGCAGACACCGATGTTGGACATCACCGCTGAGGGCGGCCATGTTAGGCACATCGCTGAATCCAAGAACCTGCTCTAATAGTGGAAGGACCGTCCCTGGCCGATGTGGGACTCCTCAATCACTCCCCCTCACATCGGCAGATATCGATGTTGGACACACCGCTGAGGGCGGCCATGTTAGGCACATCGCTGAACCCAAGAACCTGCTCTAATAGCAGAAGGACCGTTCCTGGCCGATGTGGGACTCCTCAATCACTCCCCCTCACATCGGCAGATACCGATGTTGGACACACCGCTGAGGGCGGCCATGTTAGGCACATCGCTGAATCCAAGAACCTGCTCTAATAGTGTTGGACCGTCCCTGGCCGATGTGGGACTCCTCAACACTCCCCCTCAATCGGCAGATACCGATGTTGGAACACCGCTGAGGGCGGCCATGTTAGGCACATCGCTGAACCCAAGAACCTGCTCTAATAGCAGAAGGACCGTTCCTGGCCGATGTGGGACTCCTCAACACTCCCCCTCACATCGGCAGATACCGATGTTGGACACACCGCTGAGGGCGGCCATGTTAGGCACATCGCTGAACCCAAGAACCTGCTCTAATAGCAGAAGGACCGTTCCTGGCCGATGTGGGACTCCTCAACATGAAGTGTACTTCAATTTATATATGGAACCAACTTCATACGATACTGTACTTTAAACTTCATGTTTCATTGCTTTTTGTACGACGAAGTAAATACATTATCGAAAAGACTAGGACTTATTATTTTTATTATTAACAAATGATAAATATTAACACCACCATCAACATTACTAAAGAATCTTGAAAGTTATGAGATTGAAAATAATATAACTAGGTCTGAAAACGGTAAAACAGTAATCATGTAATCTAATTTATTTGTTTACATTAATGATAAAAATTTGAATTAATAGATTAGTAAAAGTTAAAATAAAAAAACATAGTTAATATAATAAAAATGAAACAATAAAATAAAATAAATCATAACCATCTTTAATGACAATTTTCTATTTTATTTTATGTATGTCTCCTTATTTCTCAATACTCTTTTTAGAACCTTCTTTCTCTTGTTTGTTTTATTTATCTTTGATACTCTGTATAATTTTTCATTGGTAGCCACTAAGAGCGAGTATTTTTTTTTTTTTTTTTCAAAAAGTGACTAATCAACTCGAATCTAGATTCAAACAGAGTTTATATATATATATATAGATTGGTTGGTCCTGTAAGTCCAAAATATTATAAAATCGACATTATTGATTCGGTTATAGGTCCACCAAAAATTAAAACCAATAAAATCGAACCAACCTACACTTTTATATATTAATAATTTTTTCAACATTATATTATAAATGTTATAAAAATAAATAAAATAAAGTATTAATTAGTATTATATAAATATACAATGTGAAAGTTTTAAACAAATATTTAGCGTATGTAATCATGATTTTAAATTTATGAGGATGAGTAGTGGAGCATCAAACATAAAATGTCAATAATGAGATATCATTCATATATGACACATATTATAGCTTTAAATTTATCAAGTATCAGATATGAGTAAGGATAATAATTCTTATAACTGATAGTAACACATTTATATGCTCTAACTTTAAAAAAAGTATTTGTAAGGGTAAAATATTGTTTGTATTTTTTATTACATTTTTTATTATAATAATAATTTTTAAGTAAAATTATAGGTCAAATAATACTATCAAACCAACATCTCTCAAATTAATATTATAAATCGACTTAAAAGTTAGTTTTTTATGAGTTATAAGTCGGTTAAGATTTTAAAAATTTTAAAACTACTAAGATAAAGTTACTAAAATAAAGTCGATTTATAAAATTACCGAATAATAAACCTATCCAAATTACGCACACTCCTAATAGTAACATCTCACTATCTTAATTAAGCCTTATTTAATATAAATTGGTTGCATTTCATTTTCGTAGCAAATTAGTTATTGTCATTGTAAAATTTTACAATTAAATTGGACTTTTTACGTAGAAATCCATAATTAAATTTTAATATATATTATCGTCCATCTATTAGTTTAAAGATAAAATACATTTTTTTTATTTTAAATTATACGTTTAAATCATATAAATATTATTTGATTTAAACAAAATTAATATATATTCAAATTGTATACGTACAATTTTTAAGCTCCATTCTAATAGTTGAGAAAGATAATTATACTTAAGAAGGATGTCAACCATTTATTATTTTATAAATTTATTTTAAATTATGTTTTATTTATTTTTAAAACATAGTTATTTTTGTTTACGAAGTTATTGAATGTTAAATATTATTATTATTATTTTTTGCGGTAACTATTCCTCAAAGTTGGGAGACTGTTGACATTAAATATTTTTTTAAAATAAATATATTATTCACACGTATATAATTGCGAGTAAAACTTTTAAATGTTCTACATGCTTGCATCAGAACCTCCGCCAACGAACGTTGTGAAGTTTTTGTGAAGTCTTCGATTCGATAAAACCAAAGCCCCCTCAAAACCTCCGCCAAAAAATTAGAGCTAATTTCTGTGACTTATTTAGCTAACAACAAGACGGCTCCATTTTACAACAAAATAACTTCATCTTTTCTCATTTTCTCTATTCAGCGTCTTTTCTCCTAAGATCTAGCTTTCTCCATCCACGACAATGGCTCTGGTGGTAGCCACGCGGTCGATTCAGAGCTCGTTCGCATGCCCTAGATCTGGATCCGTACAAGAACATTTTGTTGAGAAGCTAAAGCCATCAAGCTTCTCTTACGAGGAAAACAAGAATTACAAATTTTTCCACAGTAGGAAGTCTGCGATCAAAGCACAGAGATCGTTACAGACCGAGGTTGTTCCTGTTTCAACTGAGGACTTACCAAAGGTTTGTACTGTCTTTATATTTATGAGAAACTTTGTCAATTTGAATTTGGAAACCAAATATGAAATATCTGTTCAAAGTTTTGGCTTCGGATATTGCTCTATGAGCTGGAAAGATTAACTTTTGATGAAATTAAGCGTCCTTTGGATGTGCATAGAGTTGAAAATGAAGTGGTTTTGTAAAAACTGGTTCCAAAAGAAGCATTAGGTGTTTGGCAGGAAATTGATAAAGGTGATTTTATGGTATCAATAATAATGCTTTTCAAAATTTTGAAAGCATTTCACTTTTTTTGGTCTATTTGAATTGAAAGAACTTTGAGAAGCAGTTTCAAACATACCGTAACTTTATTAGCATATACATGCTTACGTTATTGATTTTGGGGATTGAGATTATAACTTATTGTTTGTTTTACTGATTTTGTTCAATGCGGTGTAATAGATTGGTGAGCAGTTTGAGCCGTTGCATGGATTTCAGCAATTAGGCGACACGTCTGTGGGTATATGGTCAAAGCCAACAGTTAGACGCAAGACTAAGATTGTTTGTACAATTGGTCCTTCCACAAACACTAGAGAAATGATATGGAAGTTGGCTGAGGCTGGAATGAATGTTGCTCGGATGAACATGTCTCATGGAGATCATGCGTCTCATAAAAAAGTCATTGACTTAGTTAAAGAATATAATGCCCAGAATAAAGACAATGTCATTGCAATCATGCTCGACACCAAGGTAATATTTCTGCTAATTTTAAATTCATTCACTCTGTCAGGTTGCTCATATGACTTTTGCTAAACTCGTGTCATATTCAATATCTTACCAGGCTATTTGTCTAATTGTTTGTAAGAGAGACTGAGTAAACAGATATGGAAATAGTTATACATGGACCAGCTTACATTTTATAGTCTAAAATTTCCCTAATTTGCTTGGCTTCTACCTTATTCAGAGTTTCTATCTTGTGATTCTGAAAATAAAGCAGTTGTGAACTAACCTAGGGTAGTGTATATGTTAACAATTGGTAAAAATGGACAGCATTGCTATATGCAACGTGCACATAGAACAAGAGATAATCATGCTCCATTGGTATGATTCGACAACAGTTATTTATTTCTATATCCTTGCCAAGTACATATGATTGGTATTTGAAGATAATTTGCTTCGAATTTATGGAATTGATTGCTTTATTTATTTGGTTATCAGGGTCCTGAGGTGAGGAGTGGAGACTTGCCACAACCAATTAACTTAGCTGCCGGACAGGAATTCACTTTTACAATTCAAAGAGGGGTTGGCACAGCTAATTGCGTCAGTGTGAACTATGATGATTTTGTTAATGATGTAGAAGAGGGTGACATGCTTCTTGTTGATGGTATGCCAAATTAAAAATTCTTTTGAATATATTGCAATCTTGTTTCTGTACTACGTCTTTAGTTAAAATAAGAGGAAATCACTTGCATTAGTGCATATAATTACTGGAATTCAATCTTCTTTTTAGGGGACAAAAATCGTTGTCTACATTCTGAACTCATCTAGTGTCTTGAACAATCGTTCTTTCCTTTTCTTTTTTTTTTTTGGTTGTTTCTCTTTTGATTTTGGCTAGTATTCGTCATGCTGCTGATAAAACCATGATTTGAAGTTTGAACTGGAAGATAATCTATGCTGATATATTACTAAGTTAGCTGTTCTCAATCTCTCATCCCTTGGTATGTGAGATTCACATTGGTGGATTTTTTTTTTTTGCTAAACATTAGCATTGGTGGAAACTTAAAAATCTTTTATTTCTTGTTTTGTACTGATTGCTACTATTTATCCCTTATTTCTCTTACAAATTATCTTTTCTGATCAAAGTTTTGTATTTCAGTGTTATTCAAGATGCACTCTTTCTGTTCTATCCCATGAAGCAAACATAATGGAACATCACTTACGCAATATGTTCACGTTGAACTGTCTTGTAGGTGGAATGATGTCATTAGTGGTAAAGTCTAAGACTGAAGATTCAGTGAAATGTGAAGTTGTAGATGGAGGAGAGCTTAAGGCAAGGCGACATTTAAATGTTAGAGGCAAAAGTGCAACATTGCCTTCAATCACTGGTTGGATCTTGCATTGTTTTTGGTTTTCTTGAGGGCTGTTATGACTCAAAATTGTTGTGATTGATAAGGAAAATAACCTTTTTAAGTGGCTTGCTGCAGAGAAGGACTGGGAAGATATCAAATTTGGTGTGGAAAACGAAGTTGACTTTTATGCTGTTTCCTTTGTTAAAGACGCACAAGTAGTTCATGAATTGAAAAATTATCTTAAAAGTAAGAAGAGATGCATAAATTGTAGAAAATATAAATTTGTGAGCTGCTGCCTCCAAAGGTTATAACTTATTCCTTTTTCTACTTACATATGGCAGATTGTGGGGCAGATATTCACGTGATTGTTAAGATAGAAAGTGCAGACTCCATTCCGAATTTGCATTCAATTATCACAGCATCTGATGGGGTAATTTCATGAATCATTTCACTGTTACTTGTTGCTTGTTACATGCCCATTATTGCTAACTATCGTAGATTGTTCTTAAATGTCATTGCTGAACTCTTGTCTGGCACTCGGTTCAAATTAACACTTACTGTCTTTACTCTAATAGGCAATGGTTGCCAGGGGAGACCTAGGTGCAGAACTTCCTATTGAGGAGGTTCCACTTCTGCAGGTACTTTTTCTCATGTCTGATAGAAGTCCAACAAAAAAAAAAACATTTTTCTTATTGAATACATGTGATATAGGAATAGGAGGAAGTTAACAGGATATCAAGTTACTTTTAATCATCTTGTCCTTTTAATTAGGAAGAGATAATCAGGATATGTCGTAGTATGGGGAAGGCTGTTATTGTGGCCACAAATATGCTGGAGAGTATGATCGTTCACCCTATGCCAACCAGAGCAGAGGTATCTGATATTGCCATTGCAGTCCGAGAGGGTTCTGATGCTATCATGCTTTCTGGAGAAACTGCACATGGAAAGTAAGACCCTTATGTTTTTGACATTTTTCATCTACAACTCTGACATCTCTGGCAAAGTTACTACTGTACTGCATGCTAATTGAGAAGTGTTTCGAAGTGGGACTGATGTATAATAGTCAAGAAAGAAGTGTCTTTCTATTTGATAAATACAGTAGAAAATTTCCTTCTACTACCAATTTTTCTTGGTTATAAAGCTGACCATTTGCTGCAAGAATTTATTGCTTACGGCCTTTAAGATGCTCTCAAGTTAATTTCACCCAGTGGGAAGATTTAAGTTGATAAACTTGCAACTTATGCATCAATTATGTCCGCTTTGGGTTGATGAACTGTCTCAAATGGATCCCTTGTTAGTTGTGTGGACGATTTCAGTTAAGTGACTAACCAAATGATTTCCATTTTATCTAGGTACCCATTGAAAGCGGTGAAAGTTATGCATACTGTTGCATTGCGGACAGAAGCAACCATATCAAGTGGTTCGGTGCCATCTAATCTGGGTCAAGCCTTCAAGGTTACTTAACTACACCAAATAGCTATGCACTTGGGAACCAACTTTTTCCAATTCCACCTGATTACTGGTATATGTACTGACACAATATGATTTCTTTATTGTAGAATCATATGAGTGAGATGTTCGCTTACCATGCAACTATGATGTCCAACACTCTTGGCACTCCAATTGTTGTCTTCACAAGAACTGGATTCATGTCTATTTTACTAAGCCACTATCGACCTTCTGGGACTATTTTTGCCTTTACAAATGAGTGAGTTTTACAAGTTATTGTTTTCAGTTTGTTCTGGATGTATGATATACTGTATAGCTTGAGTTTGACTGCTGTAGATTACGTCCTAGGAACGGAGAGAGAATGAACTATAATTGAGCTAAAGTTGTGAAACTGCTTGAGATCCGCTGATTGATATTTTTTTTGGTTTTTCTTTCTGGAAGCTTAAATTACGTAAAGATGGATGAATTGAAAAATAGGGGTCATTAAATGACTTGGAATATAATTGGTAAGTTTTCTCACTATATGCTGTGTTAATGTTCATGCAGGAAGCGGATACGACAGAGGTTGGCTTTGTATCAAGGTGTATGTCCTATATACATGGAATTCTCAGATGATGCCGAGGAGACATTTGAAAATGCCTTGTCTTTGTTGCTGGTAAGGGTTTTCAGGATGGTTTGTTTATAACATTTGACTTAGAGCGTCTAGTAACAAGGAATGTTCTTGATCCACTTAGTATTAGTTCATAGATAAGCTCAGTAATATTTGAGTAATTTTGGCAACTTTCGCCATTGAGTAATGTTAGGATTCGATTTGCAGAAGCAAGGAATGGTTAAGGCTGGCGAAGAGGTTGCGCTTGTTCAAAGCGGCAGACAACCCATATGGCGGTTCCAGTCCACTCACAATATTCAGGTCCGGAAAGTTTTGAATCAATGAGAGAATTAGAGAGCCCACCGCTATTGTCTACCTTGTACCAGGATAGAGTTAGCTTCTCTCTACGTTTGCGTTTTTTTGTTTATTTTACTCCCAATTTTACCCTTCTTCTTTACTCAAACATTTTAATTTTTGTTTTGTTTTGTTGTTGCTGCTAAAAACTCAAAGTATTTGATTTGTGTTTAAACTCGTGAGACAGAGGCACGTTAGTGAATTTGTTGTAAAAAGTTTGGCATTCGTAAGGAGAAGATTTTTTTTCTTTCTTTTGTACCTTTCGCAATGGTACCTCGATTGGATCATTAGATTTTCTTAAATTTATCTCGTCCGTAGAATTTATTTAAAAGAAATCTATATTTTGATAATCACCGGCATATCTTTTTAGGAATAACATATATACTGTTGATTGGATAATAGTTGAATACCAAGTCCCATAAAACAAATACAATACAACCTATGTTATGTGTACCCAACCTCGGGGGCGGATTTATTCGATAGTGAGGAGGGGCACGGGCCCGGCTGGAATTTTATATACTTTTCTAAATAATAATAATTTAAATTTTTTTTAAAATATTTAAAGGAGGTGCCCCACCTCATTTATAATTTTTTTTACTGTTCAATTTTTTTTATCTATTTTATTAATATCGTAATTAGTGGAATAAAGCTTAGTAATTAACTATCTCTTCGTCTTTACTCTCAGAACTCACATTTACTCTCGTTTCTTTTCAAAAAATTCTCCACTGTTCTTTTCCTTTCCTTACAAAATAATTAAGCAGCTCGACCAGATCTAAGATTTGTCAATCGCTACTGCTACTGTTCAAGTCTTCTCTTCGATTCGTTACTGCCCAGTACGCACTGACTACTGTTCTCTTCCTTTCCTGACGGTAAGTATGTATATATATATATATATATATATAGACATGTTTTTTTGTTTTGTTCTGTTTTCACTTTTTTTTTTTTTGGCCCGTATGTATATATATAAATATAAGATATGTTTTTTATTTGTTCTCTTTTCACTTTTTTTTTTTGGCCGGTATGTATATTATATATATGATATGTTTTTTTTTATTTGTTCTCTTTTCACTTTTTTTTTCATTTAAACTTTTTTTTTGACAAATATATATTGTCATATGAGTTGGATGAGTTAATTTTTTTTCATTTTATTTGCTCATTGGTACTAGAATAATGTAATCTATTTTAATTTATTTTTAAAAAAATTGAGTTCTTTATTATTTTTTAATTATAATTTAATGTATACATTAATTTACGTAATATAATAATAATATAATTAATTTATAATTTAAGTATTTATTTAATTTTACATGGTGCCCCCTCCTTAAAAATCCTAGATCCGCCACTGCCCAACCTAATTATATAGAACTGAACCCTTTAAATACGTGAAAATTTTTATATTTTTTTTTTCGATCATGAAAATATTTATTTAAGATTAAGAAAAATGTCGATTTGAATTTTGTATATTTATAAATGTGTGTGATTGTATTATATGTGTGTATATATAATGTATGATAAACATTTACTGAAGAAGTCTAATAATTTGTCAATATAATGTACCTCTATCCTCAAACTCAACGAAAGATGGCTACCAATAAAAAGGGGAAAAATTGACCCCAAAAAAAATAATAATAAAAAGGGGGAAAAAGCATGAAGAAGATAGAGACAGTCTCTTCTTCTCTGATACTGCAAAACTCGCCCAAACAAAATAAAATAAAATAAAATTAAAAGGAATATAGCTAAGACCCTTCTTTATGCAGCAACTGAATTGGCATTAAAAAAAAAAAGTCTACCATTTCTTTTTCAAGATTCACACCAACTGATATCTTCTTCTCCTCAACACCATCCATTCCTCCATTTCGTTCAAAAAATTCCCTCTTTTACCCTTCAAATTTACCACCAAAGTTCTCATCTTTTTCTCGTTCGCTCATATCCTCTGCAAAAAAGTCGATTGTTTTAAATTGCTTCAATACACCAGAGATAGAGGAGCTATCGTCACCAGAAGACGAGTGGCTGAAGAAGCTTCCGGACAAGAAGAAGCCCCTTTTTTCTCACAGCCTCCCTTGTATTGAAACCTGGCTTAGGAGTTTGGGATTTTATCAGAGCAAAGATGATATGGCTGTTTGGTTTGTTGAGAAGCCCGAGTGGCATGCCCAACTTTCACTCGATATCACTGATTTGTATATAAGGTTTGTTTTTTATGAACTCTTTGTCTGTAATACTCTCTCTTACCTCTGGGATTTATGATTTATGATTTTTTTAATGTTTGTTCTACTGGGTTCTGCTTTGATTTTGAGATTCTGGAAAGGAAAAAAAAAAAATCCTTTGATTGCAAAAACAAACAGAAAAAAAAAAAATTGGTACAAGTTCTTTGAGGACTCAGGAATTGATTCCTGATTATGTGATTCTTCACAAATTAAGTGCTTTCTGAAAGCATTTTCTCTCAAAATCACTAGTCTGAAAACACTTAACTGTTACAGAAGTTTGCAGACCCTTTTTCAGCTAGATCGTTTGGTGAATGGCGGCACAGTTATGTATTCATACTCATAGTACAGCTTTCATCCAAAGAGCATTATCTGATTGCTTACCCAATTCAGTTTTTGTCATGATTAATTAACCAATTTTCTTGTTAAACGGAAATAAAATTGCAGAAAAATCCTAACGAAAGTGGAGTTGAGCTTGTTAAAAATAATGATCCAACAGCTCAACTGATAAAGGAATCAATCTGTAAAGTAACTTAATGAAGACATTGGAGTTTCTCTTAGAGTCTTAGAGCCCGTTTAGACGAGCTTCCCTTTGAAGTGGTTTGGTTAAGACCGAATTTAAAAGTACAAATCATGTTTCTCAAAGTTTTGAAAGCATTTCTCTTATAAAATATTAAACACTTTAAAAATGTAGACCTTGAGCTTTGGAACAGTTCTGCCCTTAAATTTGTCATATTATAGTTAGGCCAAATTGTTTGTAGTATCAACTGAGTAGGACTGTAGGGTACTCAGATTCTGTTTAGTTTAGCCCTTTACAATCTACCGTTGTTGAAGTTGCAATTGTTGGTTGCAGGTATTTAAAATCTGGACCTGGAAATCTTGAAAAAGATGTGGAGAGGAGATTCAGTTATGCGCTAAGCAGGGAGGATATTGAGAATGCTGTACTTGGAGGAGCTTGAGTACACCAAAACGTTTTCTTTTATTCATGTTTGTTTGATCTGCCAAATTATATTAATTCCTGATGAATTAAGTATTATTATTTGCTAATTTTTTTAAAATTATTTATCAACAATTTTTGTTCTAGAGTTTTGATTTCTGAATAAATGAACTGCCTTAAATTTAAGGCACTTTGTGCCTGTAAGATGCACCAGTTCACCCAATCTACGTTCGACAACACTTATAGAATTGAATTGAAGCACACAAGGAGACGCAAATTGTTGTATACTTCTGATTTGCAATACCTGTGTAGTTGAAACTTGAAACTGAAACTGCTATTCATGATTATCTGCTCAACATTATGTGGATCAAAATCTTGAATGGCACCTTTGCTTGGGAGTCGAGATAAGTGATGCTTCTGCCTACAGTAATGTCACCATTCAGAATTCTGAGGCAAAATTTACACCTTACCTTTTTAGGTTATCTATTCATACTAGCCGTGATATACTCCGAGTCCCGACCAATTAAATTCTTTGTTTGCTTGCCTCTCAATGTAAATTGTAATTTGTTGTGATTCTGGCAATAAAATTCTTAATCTTTTCAATCCTATCAAGAATTTAAATTTAAATTATACTTGAGTGTGTGAGTGTGTTTTTTCTTTATTAATAAAAATAATGAAATTTTAGAGTCCCTTTAAAATATATATATAAAGTGCCATTTTTTTATAAAAATATATGCACGAATTGGACATTTTATTAAAATAAAGTACAATGTCAATAAATACAACACAAGTAGGGAATAATTTCTCCAACATTTAGAATCATAAAATAATTAGTAATCAATGATCAATTATGACTCTAATTTTTTTTCCTACCTATAAGCATAAATGTAATTATGTGAACTCAATTAAGACATGATAAAGAGGGTACTCCTGTTACTAGAGTAATTTTTGTTAATGACGTAACAATAATTTTATTTTTAGAAATATTTGGCTATTAAATTCTTATGTAAAATTTTCAATTCTTTCGATTTTTTGCTCTGGTAATAGTAAATTCTTAAAAATAATCCACTAAATTCTTTTTTCACTCCTAATTAAAACCAATGGCAAAATCCTAATTAAAATGTTGAGAAAAGTGACATGTAGGTTACTTAGATTAGATTATTTAGTTCTTTAAATTATAAGTAGTATTATTTGGTCTCTTTATTTTAGAAAAAAAAAAGTGTCAATTAAGAACAAAACACATAATTTTAATAATTTTTTAATTAAAATATTATTTTCAAAAGGTCAATTAATGACAAATTATATTATTTTAATATTTTTTGATATTAAAATATTAATTTAAAAATAATATTTTAATTAAAAAATTATTAAAATCATGTGTGCTGTCCTTAATTGACCTATTTTTTCTAAAATTAAGTGAACAAATAACACTACTTATAATCTAAAGAATCAAATAACACAAATGAAATAATCAAATGAACTTTTATGGCCTCCTCTCTAAAAATATATAATGGTCCTTAAACTAAGGAACCAAATGATATTTGAAGAATTTCTTGTGGTTTAGGTAGTAAAACTCCTAATTTTTTCCACCAAAAATTTAACTTTGAATCTTACTCGAATGTGTGAGTGTATTTTTTATTTATTAATAAAAAGAAGGAGACTTTAAAACAACTTTAAAAAAAAAAAAAAAACCAAATGACATTCTATTAAAATGTATGATGAGTACTAGAACTCGTAAACCATGACCATTGACAAATTTATGAATTGACAAAGCCATGAGTCATCGAGAGAAACTGGTAATTAGCATGAAATGTAGGGAGGCCAAATTTGTGACATGAAAATGTTTTTTTTTAGTATTTTTCCTAAATCTCATTAACCTAACTCATGTACATAGCTCATCTTAAGGTAGAGGTGTTAAAAAGGACAGGTCGGCTTGGCCCGGCACGGTCCAGCCTGTCAAATTAGAGTGTCGTGTCAGTCCGTGGTACGTTAGTTAGCGTGCCGTGCCAGCCCTTGGCCCTTATGCCGTGCCTCCATTTTTGGCCCGTAGGCCTTAACATGCCGTTCCGTACCCGGCCCATGACCTTCATTTTTATTATATATTTATTTAATTATTTAGTTGAAAATTATTAATAATGCTTTAAAAAATTAAAAGTAAAAGTCAAACTCTCAACCTCTCATTTAATAGATTGTTTCATTAGATTATGTCTAATTTTATTTAAATGTAAAAAAAAATTATTTATTTATTAGTATTTTTTTTAAATAATAAGGTTTCGCGTGTCGTATCGCGCTGGCCCTACACAACCCGTTAAGGGCTGTGCCATGCTACTTTTTTGGGCTAACATGTCGTGTCGTGTCGTGTCGGTCCGATTGTCCAACGTGCCAATTGTTTAACCGGTCGTGCCGTACCTTATCGGTCCGTTTGATACCCCTATCTTAAGATAAATATATTTTTTTAAAAAAACTTGATGTGTAGTTTGTGCAATGAAAATATAATTTTAAAAAAGTAACATGAATGAAGTTTAATAGAATGGAAAGTCATTATGTATGACTTTAGCTGTTAATTTAAATTTTAAAAATTTACTATTTTTCAAAATGCGTAAATTAAAAAAAATTATTTTGATATGAAAGGAATACGAGAGAATAAAGAATAATACATTGATTTCTTCTTTTAAATAGAAAAGTCAAATAAAACAAAATAAAGCACAAAATTATTATCTTATAAGGTGAAAATACTCCACTTTTCATCCCTAAACCTAGTCATGTCTTTCTAGAAAACGAAAGAGTTAGCCACCTTTTACTGTAACATACCTAACAAATGTACCAAATAAAATATTATTTTCATTATTAAATTTTTGTTTCCTAATGCTTTTGTGTTGAAAATTATTCTACCCTGGAGTTTGTGTATTTTGAAGAACTTTTACTTGAATGATATGAGAATTTTTTTCATGAATTATTTTATATAAATATATTCACTTATATATAATAAATCATATTTTATTTACATAATAATAATAATATTATTTTTAAAATTATTCACAACATATTCAACTAAATAAGTAGGGAGCGAAATGCAAATAAATTAGAATAGTCGTTTGCTTCTTTCATTGTTGATGGCTATTGCTTATTCTTGTCTCACTTGGGCGCCTTCACATGCACCTTCCTATTCTTGCGCTATAAAATAAAAGCAGAATCTTCTTCGAAGTGTTGTTCTCAACGATTATCTAAATGGTTCCTAACTTGTTTGCATGTGAGCGACCCTGTTTTTTTAACAAGCAATAACTACCTCTTCTCTATCACTACCACCCCTTCATTATTGCCCGTGACCCACTTCAAAATTTTCCTCTCTAACAACTTCTGAAACCCACATCCAAATGATAACCCATTATTGGATAAAAAAAACTCACGTTTGGTGGTGGCAAATGAGAGTCCACACTCCACATAGTTAGTTGCGTGGTCTGAACGGGCAAGTAAGTTTTTTTTTTTTATCTTGTGTGTACTTTATGAAAGTTGTTGGCTTTATTCTTCTTCATTTTTTTATGTTTTCTGCTAAGTCGGTTCAATTTAGTCTTCATATTCCTAATTAGCTAGAGATTTTCAACTTGGTTGGTTCAGCTTTTGTTTTTTTTTTAAATAGCAATTACATAATTACCCTGTTTCTGTTTCAAACTAAAACTGCTTTTTTTTTTTTTTACTCAAAGCTTCAAAGTTAATGCTTTAAAGGTCGGGTCTTTATGGAGAAAACTTACAATTATAAACGGCTTTGCTTGTAATGATCAGACTAATATATATGGTTCCTCTATGTGTTTGTTAAAATTCCTCAATTGGCTGAACAGTTTGGTGATCTTTATTTCCAACTAAGAAAATGAAAAAGAAGGAGCATGTTATGTACTTTTTCTCAGTCATTCTCTTGATTGGAACATTTGGGTCTCATGTCATTGGGGATCTAGCTCAAGATAAACAAGCTTTGTTGGATTTTCTTCACAATATTTCTCACTCACACTCAATCAATTGGAATAAGACATCTCAAGTGTGCAAAAGCTGGACTGGAGTGTTCTGTAACAATGAAGAGACCAGAGTCGTAGCACTTAGATTACCAGGAGATAGCTTCTATGGTCCAATCCCAATCAACACTCTTAGTCGTCTTTCTGCACTTGAGATTCTAAGTCTCAGGTTGAATGGTATAACAGGTCCTTTCCCTTCTGATTTTTCAAAACTTGGAAATTTAACTTCTCTTTATCTTCAATTCAACAAGTTCACTGGTCCATTACCAGAAGATTTCTCTGTTTGGAATAATCTTTCAGTTATTGACCTTTCAAATAATGATTTCAATGGGACTATTCCTTCTTCAATCTCAAAATTGACTCATCTCACAGCTTTGAATCTAGCTAACAACGCACTTTCGGGTACGATTTCTGATCTCAGTGTTCCTAGTTTACAACTCCTAGATTTATCCAATAACAGTCTTACTGGGACTGTGCCTCAATCTCTCAAAATATTTCCAAGTTGGGCATTTTCTGGTAATAATCTTACATCAGAAAATGCCTTTCCACCAGCTTTTTCAGTTAAACCAAGGAGAAAAAGCAGAAAGCTTGGTGGACCTGCAATATTGGGAATTGTACTTGGTGGTTCTGCTCTTGGGTTTGTGGCAATTGCCTTTGCGATGATCATTTTCTGCTCTAACAGGGGAGATAAAAATGGGTTAGTAGGCAAACCTCAAAAGAAGGAAAAAATTTCAAAGAAAGATGTTTCTGAAAACCAAGATAAGAATAGTAAGCTTATTTTCTTCGAGGATTGTACCCTTGCATTTGACCTAGAAGACTTGTTGAGAGCATCTGCTGAGGTTCTAGGAAAGGGAACTTTTGGGACGTCGTACAAGGCAGCTTTAGAAGATGCAACTACTTTGGTGGTAAAGAGGCTGAAGGAAGTGACAGTGGCAAAGCGAGATTTCGAGCAGCAAATGGAGATTGTAGGTAATATCAGGCATGAGAATGTGGCTCCTTTAAGGGCATATTACTATTCTAAAGACGAGAAGCTTATGGTTTATGATTTTTATGATCGTGGTAGCGTCTCTGCAATGTTACATGGTATGTATGGAAAGTCTTTGAATATACACCAATGATTTTTCACATAATGATTTGCATCTTCTCCTGAATGGCCTACATAATTCATGTGAAGTTATAAATTATATATACAACCTATAAATGCCTTGTGTACAGTCTATACTTGCCAAACATGCGATTTTGTGACAATTTTCACCTAGCATGTTTGTTATTGCAGGTAAAAGAGGGGAAGGACGAACACGTATAGATTGGGAAGGTAGGCTAAGAATAGCAATTGGTGCAGCAAGAGGCATTGCTCATCTTCACACACAAAATGGAGGAAAATTTGTCCATGGAAACATAAAAGCCTCAAACATTTTCATAAACTCCCAAGGGTATGGTTGTATCTCAGATTCTGGATTAGCAACAATAATGAGCCCAGTCCCCTCACCAGGAATGCGAGCAGCTGGGTACCGAGCCCCAGAAGTGACCGATACCCGGAAAACCTATCATGCATCTGATGTTTACAGTTTGGGAGTCTTGTTGCTTGAACTTCTGACTGGAAAGTCCCCGGTACATGCCACGGGTACGGAAGAGGTAGTACACTTGGTGAGGTGGGTGAATTCAGTGGTAAGAGAGGAGTGGACAGGAGAAGTTTTTGATGTAGAGTTATTGAGGTATCCAAATATAGAAGAGGAAATGGTTGAGATGTTACAATTAGGAATGGATTGTGTTGCTAGAATGCCAGAGCAAAGACCCAAAATTCAAGTTGTAGTGAAAAGATTGGGGGAAATTCGTCAAGCCAATAGTGAAAGTCGCCGAGTCTCTGATACAAAATCAGACATTTCACTTTCAACTCCAACATCTCCTCCTACAAGAGAGAAAGAATCCTCCTCTATTTCTTAAAATTATTTTATCCTAATTTTATCACAGCCGATAAGCATTTTATCATCATATTCAACCATTCGTGATTTATTTTTACTATTCAAAATCATTTTGAATTTGGCTAATGGTTTTGTTTCTCGTAGTTCTTATATCTGTTTTAGGCTTTTGGCTTTTCCACTAGAAATAAGATGTAGTCATCAGTTTTGACCACTTGATGGAGAAAGTCTTTGTCCGTTTATGTCCAAAGGGTCTTGCCCAAAACCAAAATGAATCATACCATTTTCACATAAAGAATTATACTTTTAATTTAACCAATGTCTATTCGAAAGAATTGAGCATTCGAGCTTTTTGTATAGTACTAGATTAATTTGGACATAATAGTAACCTATTTTTATCTTGCAAGTTTCATATTAATAACTTCATAGCCAATATCATTATCCATCTTACAAACTCTCTGACAAAACAGTTTCGGGATTCTATAAGCTCATGAGAGTTTCCAGAAACCAAATCAAGAATTTGAAGAATGTTCTTTCACAGTTCGAATCAATCATAAAAATAACAATAATCACATTTCCATAGTCTCGCATATCAAAATTTACCGCAGAAAAATTTACATAAATCTTCTGTTTTACAAGAATATCACACAACTAAGGACAAGTAGCTACGCCTTTGATACAGTTGGACTCGATGCTGAGCACAACCTTGCCATGCAAAGAATATAGAATAATACGACTGTGTTGATTGCTTTTTTAGTTCACGCAACATTTTTGAACTGCAAGTCATTTCCAGACAAATCTTGTTTTCACTCCACCTGACCTTCACATGAATCAAAAGGATTCAGGAGTCAGAAACGAATCCTATGATAAGTAACAATGATATAGCCAGGCATGTGGTTCTATCAGTATTAAAACCCTAGTGGGGAAGAGAGAGAGAGTAAAACAGACCTTCTACCTCTTCAAAGCGAGCCTCCTTGACCAATTCAGCAGTCGCATTGTACTCAAAACTACAGAAGATATAAGATAGCATGCATTTAGTTTCGGGAAAAAAAAAAGTCGATTGTAACCCAATCAAGAAATATTGAATTTGGACAAAGATCTAACATATGACTAGAATATTAAAAAGATCAACATCAATTGCAGTAATAAAATAGATTAATTCGTGCAACAGGTCTAAAAATACAAAGCAAAAGTATAACTGGTGGTACTTGCAAAGAGAAAATGACTCCGAGTTCTGACCTTGCAGATAGGAAATGAAATGAAAAAGAAAATTGTGACCAAATATCTATTGAGTATTGACAATACAAGGTGAAATTAAGAACTTCTCTACCATCTCTTATCATGTAATAATCCCGTACATTACTCACATGCTGACATAACTGGCAAAAAAGTCTCAAATTCTATGTAGTGGGGAAAAAAATTAAAAGATGAACATTTAAACAGAGTATGAATTTCTCCCTCTCCATACTTCTATTTCCCCATTTCGTGGGTAACAATAAGATACCATCCAAACTATTTCTAATACTAGCTTCAAATTAGAACCAAACAAATCTAACATAGAAAACCATTGTTCCGAGTGATTCAGCAGTGGAAATGTAAGTAATGGATGATTTGAGCTTTAGATAATTAGCTTCCCAAAAAGGAAAGTAAAATACCTTTGCATAAACAGATATGAGTAATTCAACAAAAAAGTAAATCAACAGTGCAAAGACTTAAGTATTAGCTTCAATGCATTCTCATGTAACAAAATAAAGATCCAAACACCTAACAGGAGTAGAACATGATTGCTTGATGCACACAAAGTACAGAAAGAAGAGTACCATATTTACATGATGGTGATTCATATTACTATGAGGAAAAATAAAATTGAAAGGTTTTCTTAAAAATCAATTAGAAACAAAAATTGTCTTTACCTGTTAGAGAAAGACACCTTCAAATTCATAGTCTCTTCTCTTAGTAGCTTCAACCAAAACATTAACGATTTCAGTTTTTCGAGTACTAGCCATGAGTAGATCATATTCTGTTGGAATAATAATTGCAAAAAAATTATCACTCAATTCACTCGAGCATATCTTTTCTACAGCTGCCAGGACTATCCTCCGTTTAAGTGCATTGCTCTTCGGATCAACAATGTATAAGTATAAGCACAGTCAGTGATTAACAGAATTCGTCTTTTGATCTTCCCTGAACTAGTGAACTTCAAAATTTTATCAGCAAAAAGAACTTCGCTGTCACCTGTGAGGTCTAACATAACAGAATTTAGGGATATGACCACCTGGTCATCATCAACATTTGTTATTTAGATGGTTATAAATAGTACGAAAAAAAAAAAAAGCAAAAGCAAAAAGTTGATTCTGAAATAGAATGTGTTAGAAAGTTGTTAATCACTAACTCTCTCAAAAACTTAAGCTGTTAAAAAAGAAAGTAGTACACAACCAGATATTGTAGCATATTGATAGCATCCCATATAGGTACCATTAACATTTTATCGCATTATTTCCCTAATAACACTAACTAACCTATAAATTACGGATAGCATAGAGCATAAACAGCAATTTATTGCAGTGATAATCGTATTATTTTGTAACCTAAATCACGGATAACATAGAGCATAAACAGCAATTTATTGCAGTGATAACTGTATTATTTTGTTATCGTACACTGCTGAATGAAACTGGTATTTTTATACATTGATAGAGTATTATATTTTTATACATTTATCATTCTTTAAAAGTGTTGGCTATATGTAGCATGGAGGCCAACATTTGCTTAACACCTCTAATGAAAGCTTAAACCCAAAATGCGTAACAAAATTGAACAGAATGAGTAAACACAAAATCGATCCGTAATTCACCGTCCCAAAATCCTTGAACAGATCATAAGAATGAAGCAATAAATAACCCAAAGAACGATAAATCTACACTTCAGTTAGAGTAACATTAACGTCCCCAAAAACCCAAAACTTATGTAACCAAAAGATATATATCCAAGTCCGGCATAAAAGTTTCCGGATTTCTCACCTTAGCTAAACCTAAACCTTAACAAGTATATACGTGTTGATACATAAATATCAATGCCTGACCTTGTTGATAAGGAATATACATGCTCCTAATAATCACATGTACCCAAGTAAAACTTAATGAGCAAGTAAAAAGTCTTGGCAAGTAAGGAAAATACATGTACTCAAGTCTTGGTGAGCAAGAAAAACCCATGTGCTCAAATAAACTTAATGAGCAAGGAAAACACATGTGCTCAAAGTAAACTTAATGAACAAAGAAAAGTTGAGCAAGTAATCAAGTCTTGATGAACAAAGAAATAATAAGACTTAGTGAACAAGTATTTTTGTCTTATAAATAGTTAAAAAAAGTTACATTGTAGACAACCAAGTCTTTTACAATTTAATAAATTTTTAAAGTTTAGTTTATCTTCTTCTTTTTTGTTATACTTCAAATTCATTCACAAAATCGTTCATGGTATCAGAGCACATGTGTTTAATGTAACAAGTATTCTTCAATATTTTGATCAAATAGGGATTGGAGGAGACATCAATATAGTCGCCTTTGCACTCTCTATGAAGAGAAGCTTTTCTTCGGACCTTGATGCCCATGAAGGGCTCTTGACCTTCGGTGACATTGCCCTCCGATGGTCTCTCTCTCATGCCTCCATTGTCTTCGTCATCAATTTGGTCGTCTATAGCTTCGGAAGCTTGATCATCATCCACGTGGACCCGCCTGTGATATGATGGTCGATTCATTTTATTATGGTCAGGTTGGGTCGAGTCCTAGACTGCCAGAAAACTGCGATTATTGAGTTCGGAGAGGGTATAGTGGTGGATTTAACTAACTAGCTCCTTGGGTACGATGCGCACCATGTGCTGTTGGCGAAAGATATGAGCTGGAACACCCAACCTCACCTCCTTGCCTCTCTTTCCTCTCACTCAACGGCAACGGCAACGGCGCATGTTAACCACGTAGATCAGTGGGTCCGCACAAGCTAACCTTGAACAAAATTATATATATATATATATATAATAGAGTCGTTTAAACATATTTTATTTAATAAGCATATTTTAATAAATTATATATATATTAATCAGACTCGTTTTCTCTCTCTCTAAATTTGGTGGCCGTCTGCCTGGCGGCTAATCTTTTCTTCCCTTTTCCTGGTATATATTTTCCATTTATTGTTCGATTTTTTGGTTTTTCTCCAAAGGTGCTTGTTTTTTGGGAGTTAGGGGTGCTTGCTATTGTACTCTTCCGTGAAAAATGGTCGCTGTGTGGAGGTCCCTTTGTTTTTCAGTGCCTAAAGCTTCCCCCTTTCTTTAGTTTGGATGTTCTTTTGTTCTGCAGATATCAGCCGACATTGTATTACCTAGTGGAGGCGATGGGTGGTTTACGGCAGCTCTCAATGACAGGTGTAAATGGTGGATATATTAAGTATACTGTGGCTGTCTTTGTGTTGTTGCTTTAATGTATTTTTTTTTTTTATGTGTTCTGTTTTAAAATATGCAAATTATATTTTATGAATTTTTATTGATGTAATAACTGATTATCTTTGACATACAATTTTTAGTACTTTGAAATATGGAGCTCATACATAAAGCTATTTTATTGGGTGCATAATTGTTTTTATATCTTGATCGTAAAATTGAAATTATGATGTATTTTTTAAAGTAATTATTATATAAGATTGTTATTAAAATTTATATTTAATAAAAATTTTGGTATTTATTATAAAAAAATAAAATAAAACTCATAAATAAAAAATGTGAGAGTAGGGATAATCTTAATATTTTAAAATGTATAAGTTTGACTCATCCTTCAAGAACTTGAGATAATTTTATTTGATGTAATCGTTTAAATAATTAAATCTTGTACCATTAACTCTCATTTCAACTTAATGAATATATATATATATATATATATGTCAAAAAATAAAATAAAAATTACCTTATGACAACAAATAATGTAACGAATTATAGCTATATTTTATAAAAAATGATGATTAAAACTAAATTTTATTATTATTATTATTATTATATCAAAAAGAATGCATAGTCAATTAATTTTAAACAACTATATATAAATTTTTAGTTACTTACAAATATATCGTTTTATAAGTATCTTACTTTATTTTTATGTTAATTAAAAAAATTGTTGAATACTGATATGCATATCTTTAAGAGACGTTTCTATTACAAAGGTATCTATTTATACAAGTGTATTTAATTAAAAAAATTAATAATTTTTACAGAAGTTTTAAAATACAAGTATATTCGATTAAGATTTTTATGTTTAGGTGCATTTAATTATAATTTTATAAAATATTTTAAAATTTTAGTTGTATTTAAAAAATTATTTATTTTAAAATATTTTAAAAATCGAATGCTTTTTATGAATTTTTAATGACCTTTTAATTAAAATTATATGTAAAATAATATATACTCAATATTTTCTCTACCTAATTTTTTTATTTATAGATTTACAAGGATATCCACTACAATTCAAAAGACTATTTAAAATCTACAAGAATTTGATAAAAATATTTTAAATTTATAATTCTTTAAAAATTTATAATTTTTTTAATTAAATACACCCAATAGTTCCTAATGTTAATATTTATCAACTTCTTGGCCTCCTAAGCCTGCCAACATTCTCGTTACAATAGCAATCACATTCTTAATACTAATAGACTTCTTATTATTAGCCTTAATCAAGACTTAATTTAATTTTATCTTCAAAAACATGTGTTTATCTAAATAAAAAATTTTATCTTATCATTTTTTATTTTTGCATAGGTAGCGATTTATATTTTTGAAGAATTTTATTTAAAATTTTATTTTATTTATAATCATTGTCATTGAACTTAAATTTAAAAACATATGTTTATCTAAAACATAAATAGCATATATGTTATTATTTTCTAATTCATAATTACACGTATGTTGTTGTTTTATTTATTTATGATTTTAATATTAACTTTGTTTTACGTCTTTCAATAGAGATGTTATCCTGTACCCATTCTTTTTTACCTTTATTACATAAATAATTTAGTTTATTTCACTAATTTTATTTTTAACTCTCTTTAATAAAAATATATATATTTATTTTTTTATAATACTAAAAAATATATGTTTATTTATATTAAAAGACACATAATTTTTTTCTAAAACATATTAAAAATAATTTTTTTATATAAAAAAATTATATTATATAATTAAACTTTTTTTATGGTAAACATTATCTATCAAATAAGTTATAATAAAGTATGCTTTTCAACTAATTTCAGCAATTATATTTTCAATGAAATTCTTCCCCATAATTTATTTTATTTTGACATATTAATCATTTATTTTAATTTGTCACTAGAGTTAATTATTTTGACCTTTTGAAATTTAAAAAAACACGACTTCATAATTTTCATGTATGTTTAGTAAAAAAAGTATAATTTATTATTATTATTTTTTAATTTTTTAGGTTTTTCTTTTCAAAAACTTCTAAGGCTTCTTCAATTCTACGTATTCTTACACTTCTACTATTAGCAAAGGATTTTAGAGACAGCTTAGAACACATGCAGAGAATGAGAGATCCATGAGACCCCTCCCAAGAACAGCTCCATTTTTGAAGCCTATTTAGTTCTTTAAATTAAGGACCTTAATGAATATGTTGCAAACTTTACCGTTTCTCTTTAATATTTAATTATATATCTGGCATAGATTGTTAACAGTCTATTAGTTTATAATAAGAGCTTGTGTTTTATACGCTTTAATATTAAATATTTAAGTTTCTTTCTATATATTCTTTACTCTTTTGACGTAATTTTTTATTTATTTTAAGATTAATAAATAATGATTTTTATTATAACTAATTAGACATATAATTTTTTTATTGATACTAATTTGCTGACTGTATTCGTGCCAACCTTTGTGTATTGGTAATTTCAGTCTAAAGTTTACATATTTTTTTTATAAATTTATCTATTTATAATATAATTAAAAATAATAATATTCTTACAAATATAAAAAAAAATTAATAATTAATTTTAAGTAAAATGTAATTCATGTCAAGTGGGTTTATGTTGTGTAGTATAACTTGAATTGTCACCGCTTAAATTATATTAGAGTGATAAAACTTTTCATTTTCCATACAATATTACCATTCAAATTTAGGGGTAATAATTTATTTAGATTGTACATATTTATGTCGAGTTTGTTTATATCGTGCATATTTGTGTATATGTATTTTGGCACAAATTTATACATTTTTAAAACTATGAAAAATTATATTGTTATTTTTTTTTTTTTGCAAATTATTTATTTATAATTATAAACAAATTATTATCTTTACAAAAATAAAAAAAATTAATAATTAATTGTAATTACAAAAAATTATATTGCATCGTGTTAATTTCGTGTTCTAGATTATAGCTGAAATTCTCCCATTCAAATTATAACCCCTAAAAATATTTGTTAAAATACGAAATCAAACTATAATTTAAGATCAAAGGAGGTTTTTTTTTTAATAGATAAAGAGAATTTTAGGAGTGATTCTTTTATCATAGCATTTAATTTATGTATTGAAATAGTCTCCACATATTTGACGTCCAGGGGACATGGTGATGAAATCGAATTGAAACTTAATTTTATATTTATATTAATTATGCTATAGTAATATAGTATAACTTTTTAAAAAACGAATTTGTACATTTTTACTGTTTTTGACAATAATACATTTGAGTGAAATGTTGTATAAATTTACATTAGATTAATTACATTTTATGTCTCAATATATTAATTTTAGTATAAATATGTCTATAATATTTATAAAATTATAAATATATATGTTACAAATATATTCATAATATTTATAAAATTTTAACAGACTTATATTAAATATGTATATAATTTTAAAATTTTAAATACATTATAGATATATTTGTAATTTTTTAAACGTTATAAGTATTTTTTTTAGCAAATAAAATATGTTGGTGACTTAAAATATAATTAATCTAATTTGTATTTTTGTTCACATTTATAATTTTTAAATTGTAGAATCAAATTAAAATATGTGTGTGTGTGTGAGAGAGAGAGAGAGAGAGAGAGAGAGAGAGAGAGATAGAGAGTGTGTGTGTGTGTGTGTGTGTGTTAACCTTTTTAATGTTTTTTTTTCCTCCGTCTCCAAATCATCAGCTGCGTACAGCTATTGAGATTTGAAATTTAAGAGCTGTATTGAATTTTGAAGTTTGAACTCGCAATTTCCACGAACTCACCTTCAAATACTACGCGTTTAGACGGAGCAAATGAAAACAAAAATGTATTTTCGACGTATCTGTTACACGATTATAAAGACTCTAACAATATAATTTTTTTTTATATAATAATATGTTTAATTATAAAATAAAATTATATTATATAATCTAAAAATAATATGATTAAAAAATACGAGTTTAAATTATATTGAATACTTATTTTAATATGTTAAAATTTTTAATTATAAAATTATGTAGCTTAATTTTTTTTATATCAAATTAAAAATAAATTTTTAGTTTTTAAAAATATAATAAAAATATAAAATAAAATAAATATTTATTTAAATAAATTTTATAATAATTTTGTTAAATATAAATTATTTTATTAAAATATTTATTAATAATTTTATATGATTATATTATACATACTATTACCAAATATTATAAAAATTAATTATAATATAATTATATATATAGTGTATGCCATACAAACAAACATGTGATCAAGCTCTCAACCACCTTTATTCGTCTACACCTTTAGGCGGCAAAGAATATTTAAAGAAAAAACTTTTTATAATAAATTTGAATTTTTTAGCAATAAAATATGTATGTAAATTACGTAATTTCAATCTTTGTGAGATATGTAAGATTAAAATTTCCTAAAATACATTAGTAACTCTAAGCGAAATTTTCCTAAGAATAATTTCAATCTTTAAAAATTGTATTTATAACAAATATTTGAAGAGGTGGGATTCAAACTATAAAATTTACTTAAAAATATGTTCAAGCTCTATTTAAAAGCTGGTAAAATATTATGTTTATATATTAAATACATTAATAACTGTAATAATTTAATTTAATTTAATTTAATTTAATCTATCTTGGGAAGGCATATAATTAAATTGATTATATTATTTAAGATTTTGCCGCTTTAAATTGTTAAACGTCAAGTGGGACACGAAAGGCAATAGAAAAGGCCAATCTGGAGTTTGATATTTAATGGGGAAAGGGGTCGCGAATCAAACAATATATAAGTCTCCCCCACACCGAATCACCAACTTTCCTCCATTTCTCTGTCTCATTTCCTTTCTATCTTCTTCTTGTTTCTCCCAAAACAGAGAATCCCGATCTTCATTTATTTGTCTCTCCTAGGTACGATCACTTTAGCTATTGATAGTTAGTTAGGTTTTGTATATATTGTTTTATTTTTAATCTGTGAAGTTTGATTTTGGATCTGGATTAGGGTTTTGAAGATGGCCTCCAAACGGATACTCAAGGAACTCAAGGATTTGCAGAAGGATCCTCCTACATCTTGTAGTGCTGGTATTTTCTTATAATTACCATTTTAACCTTTCGCCTCGTAGTTTCCTCGTTTTGATTTTTAAGTTTCACTTGTCTTGATCCAGGTGTCGGTTTATCTTTGACTATTTGAATGTTTGGAATTACTATGTGTTTTACTTTGCTTGTATTCTTTCATTAGATGATTGTAGATATCATATGCCTTGAATTTGACGTTCATTCAGCTCGTGCCGTAACATACGAGAAGCTTTTATATGAGCCAGGGATGAGGTGGAGAACCTCTTTATGTATTTTCGTTGCATTTATTTGAATGCAGAGGGTCTATTTTAATATAAATGCTAATTATATCTTCTTGAAATCAGTAAGAAACACCACATGTTCATGTAAAAAAATTTTTGCAACATAGATGTAGATTCTCTTGTGACATGTCATGTAGGTGCTTTCTTAATAATATATTATGATTAAGTTGTCTAAATTATTTTCATGGCACTTCATGTTGATCATAGAGGCTACGTAATTTTATGTGTTTAGATGTCCGTGCATCAAAGGAGTATGTGATTGTAAATAACAAGAATTTTTGTCTTCTATTTCTCATGAGTTTTGTAGCAGTAATATCTTTAATGTAGCCTTGTGAGATCAAAGTCATGGGCATGACATAGGTATTTTTTTTAAAATAGGGGATATAATATGATCAATGAAAATGTATTATATTCTGCATTTCTAAACACGCATAAATATTATATTTATTCTGCTGTAAATTTGTTTTCTGGTTATGTGGTCAAGTTTTCAGGAATCTGATCTCAATTTATTATCTTGCATTATTTCGTCACTTTAAAAACGTTTCGTTTAATTATTTGAGGAATACACTCTTCATAAATAGATTCCACATCCTTGGCCATAAAAAAGTGTGATCGGTATCTTCTTTTTTCTTTATTTTTCTTTTTCTTAGAGTGTATTATGTTTATGAATCAGTTGTAGGTATGTTGTTCCATGAGCATATCCCTTTCGAGTGATTCATTTTGTTATTCAAACAATACTTGTGTAAGATTTTCCATAATTTTTTCTTCATTGTAGTTTGTTATCATAATATCAGATACATTTCATTCGGGATTTTGTAGGCCCTGTTGCTGAAGACATGTTTCATTGGCAAGCAACTATTATGGGTCCCCCCGACAGTCCCTATACTGGAGGTGTCTTCCTTATAAATATCCATTTCCCACCTGATTATCCGTTTAAGCCACCAAAGGTACATGTGCTTGTGTCCAATGGGAAGATTTTTATCTTTCTGATATTTCATTAGTTTGGCATGGCATCATGGTCTACCCATGCAAAAGAAAAGAAAGAAAAAAAAAGTTTTGGGAACTGTAGCTATTTATGTTAATGGTGACTTGGAATTGAGTTTTGCACATGATACTAAGTTAATGTTAGTTTGATCCATGTGATACTTTTTCTGATTTAGGGTGTATTTATTAATCCATAATGAGTATAAACATGAATTGGAATTGGGAGGAAAGAGTGTAAAACTCATTCCATGTCTTTGTGTTTACTAAAATCTACAAGAAATTGAAATAAAAGTATTAATTTACTTAAATATCATTTTAAAAGTAATAATTAAAAATATTTATGAAAACGAAATATTAAAATAAGGAATATTTTTGTAATTATATTTTGTAAAGTTGGAAAGAAAATTAATACAAAAAGAGAGTAGGGAAATAATCAATGGGAATACCTCCCAAATTTGTGGGTTCTTATTCCCTTTCTATTACTATTATATTTTTAAGAAGTAAACATATAAATGGGAATAATTCCTCTTCCCTTCATTCATTTTCCTTGTTAGTAAACACACCTTTAAATGTTTTCCTGTATTTTTTGGATTTGTGAGCATAGTTTTTTCCTTTATTGAAATTAGTCATGATGATTATTGCGATCGTCATCTTTAAGATTTCAACTAATTCCATCATACATACCGATGCATAGGCTCTGATTGTGTCATCCGTTCCACATTCTGATGATCAATTTTTGGTTAACTGACAGCTGTTCTTATGTCAGTTTGCTATGATCTATGCCAAATATGATAGCATTCTTTATATCTTCATTTCATAGTTAGTGGATTCATATGTTGTTTTTCTTCTTTCTCTTTGTCTCTGACGTGTTGGACATTTTCAGGTGGCATTCAGAACAAAAGTATTTCATCCAAATATTAACAGCAATGGAAGCATTTGCCTTGATATCTTGAAAGAACAATGGAGTCCTGCCCTAACCATTTCCAAGGTTCCTTTCTTATGACTTCTAAGAGTTTCAATATAGGATATTAGAGAAGCCTAGAGGATGTTTCTTTGGTATAAACCCTTTTTGCATGTTAAGAATATACTCCATCTTGATTTGCAACCGATCGTGAACATTGAATTTTTTACAACTTTAGCTGATAGAGATTGTTTTCGGCATGTTATTCCCTACCTTTCTCATTAATAGCATGCAGTCAAGCGATTCTCTGAATGGATGAATATGGTTTATATTCCAAAAGTTGGGGTCAACATTGATTTTACTTTCATCCCTGAGATAAGCAACCTTGGTTTTCCTTTAAAAATTAAGAGAGGCTAGACATCCAAGTTGGGGTAATCCTAACTAAAATGTCAAGCTTTTATCGGTGTTATTCATGTTATGGTCCACTGAAGTATAAAGCTAGCCCACAGTTGTAAAAAATTGTCAAATGATATTCTGCCACCTATAATTTGGGATGACGCCAACTTGGGAAGCGTAGCACTAGTTTTTTTTTAATAGAAACACTCATGAGGTTGATGAATGAAACAGTCAAATTGAATTTGTTGATGTTCTGATTGATTTTCATTTATATAATAGGTGTTGCTTTCAATCTGCTCTTTGTTAACGGATCCAAATCCAGATGATCCCTTGGTGCCCGAGATTGCCCACATGTACAAGACAGACAGGAACAAGTATGAGACAACTGCAAGGAGCTGGACGCAAAAGTATGCCATGGGCTAAAGGTTTTATGATGTGTAGGGTCTGTCAGCCTTTTACTTTTTAATACTTTGGTGCATTAGTTTTTGTGATGAATTATATGTATCGTAAATGCAGAAATGGACTAAACAAGTCCATAACTGTATTAGTTTAAAGAAAATATGAATAAAAAACATGCTTTCTAATTATTTGTAATGGCTAATTAGTAATAATTATGTGAACGAATATTATGCCCATTTGTATTTATTTATTTATCTTTGTATGCATTGAGAAATTATAAAAAGGCCATTCGATGTATTATCGGGTGTGCTCTATTAGCTGTTTCTATTTACGAGCATGATCTGTTCTACTCTATTATTTAAAAAAAAAAAAAAAAAGGACTTATTGTAATCTTAAGTGGATCTATCTCAAAGCAAGATCTCTGTTCATTCTTAACTCCTAATCACTGAATACCTGCCCTTACTTTAGCATAATCAAAATTTGTTTAACACGTGTTTATTAAGATTTAAATTTTTTATATTTACACATGATCATAAAGTTTCAAAATCTTTTCAAATAGAAGTGTAAAAAACAATTAAGGGTTCACTGTTCAAAGTATTTATAAATATTCGTTAAATATTTTTTATAAAGCTATATAAATTTGAAAATGATTCGGCTCCCGAGTCCTGAGATGGTTTTAAACTCCAACTATGAAGCGTCATCTCATGAACTTCGAGCAACAATAATAATAGTCATTGTATTCTCTATGTTCTTTGCCCAATCTTGTTAGACTCTCAAGTTGGGTTAGTTTATCCAAATCTGATCAATGTCAACAGTTCAGGGTACAATATGATTGGGCTGTGTTCATCTGTTTTATTATGTAGCATATAACGAATTATATACGAGACATTTTCATCAGGGGTACAGTATGATTGGGCTGTATACAGTTGAAGCTGGGCTTTACTGCATCTTTATTTCTTGAGAACTTCGGAACAAACTTTGTGGTAAATGAAAATCAAATTTGTCGAAAATATTTAAAATATATATATATATATATATAGCTTACCAAAACCTTTTTAGATTTTTATTTTATTATCCCTCGAGATAACACTTTTTTTTTTCTTCCTGTTTTCTTTGCGAAAAGTTGCTAATCTACTGTTTTAGTTGTTTAATGTGAATGAATTTAATCTTTAAAACTCTGGCTCTGGAACTTTGTACTAAAGAAAAGAAAACATAAAATATACACAAAAAGGGGCACAATGCCCGCACGTCTCTTGATTTAGATATCATTTAATATAAAAATAAGGTTAATTTATGAAACTAAAAAATTTAGAAAGAGTCATGTGATAGCAGTCTGTGGAAATCTAAACGTTAAATATTAGAAAATAAATTAGGATATAAGAATTTCTTTATTATATGTGCATTGCAGAAGTGCAAATTATGTTATTTTAAATTTTAAACATTTTTAATGAATTTGTAGCTTAATGACACAAAGTTCAATTAAATATATTGAAAATGTAGGGCTCGAGTCCTAGTGTCAATTTGTGTTGTATTAAAAAATTAAAAAAAAATTCAAGATTGGCCACTAACTTTTTAATTGGTAAAAATTTGTTTTGTTATGTGTTGTATACATACTGTTTTGGTCAATTGCATCTGTGATTTAACTAAACCTCTATCGATTAAATCACAGTGTTATTTAGTTAAATTATATTAACAAAATTGATGATTTTTTTTTTTTAATGTTCAATACAAAATAATAAGTTTATAATATATTTTAACTATTGAAGAATTGAAGGCATGTTCACAAATGCCTTAATAGGTTGGGAAAAAAACATTACGTAGCACAAAATAGTAATTTATTATAAATACTAGAGGAATTGTAGCAATATTTAAAGCATGTAGATACTAATTAAAAATAATAATATAACTTTTTTCTTAAAATAAAATAACTCACATAATTATAACTGAAATTTAAATACTAATTTTTTTTTTATATATATTTAAATAAATTATATATTATTGAGGCATAATTTTAAATAACAAAAAAAAATACTAACTTATGTAGATGATTGCAGAATCTCTGGTAGTAGATGGATATGGTATTTTATTAACACTAAAATACTCGAAGTTCTAAAAAAAAAAAGTCTGTGGAATTGTGGAAAGCAATTAATGAATTTTAGTGAAACTTTTATCGGGAATCTAACTCAAAAAATAACCAAATTTCTAACTCATATATACAACTTCATCACTACTTGTTACTAAGCAAGGAATAATAATTTTGTTTGATAAGTTGTAAATCAGAAGCGACTTCTATGTGTGAGTGAGGTTCATGATATAATTAATATATCTTTTCACCCCAAAAGCTGCTTATTACTGAACTCATGAACGTGTGTGAAATTATAATTAAACGTGTATTTTCATTGATTGCCCTCTTCATCTCCTAAAAATGTCTTAACTTTATTTAAAGAGTACACGAGAAGCTACTGAAATTGGAAATGAGTGTGGTCATTGAATCTTTATGTGTTTGACGAATGTGAGGTTGTCTTCTTAAAATGTGTTTTTTATTTTTATTTTTTAAAGAACAGATGTACATCTTAAAATGTTAAAAAAAAAAAAAAACCAACATCTCTTGCTTGGAAGTAAAGGTAGATGAAGCTTTATAACTTGTGTTATCAATGGAGATTATATATATATTTAGATTAATTATTGAATATATACTTGTAACTCCGGATTTCTATTTTTTCTAACTATATGGATAATTTAATTTTATTAGACGATATTACGATTAATAGGAAAAAGAAATAAATAATGATATCTATAACAGATTTAATATATAATGTGTATTTAATGAGAAATTGAATTTTTTTTGATATAGCTATTTAATAAAACTAAAATTCAGATAAAAAGGTGAGTTGTGAAGAATTGTTTTACCAATGTGTTTGTGAAGATAATAACCGACCAGCCGGATCAAAATTTCAAATAGATATATACAATGTAATGTCACTTGCTCATCCCGTGATTCTATAACTTTAAATGAGATATTGAGATTTAAGTTAAATGAGCTCTAAATCAACACGTCGACTACGACATTTTTTTAATATAACGATAACGTCGAGTAATTGAGTGTATTAAAAGAAATATAAATTAAATTAATCATAATAAATTGTAAAATATTTAAATTCGTCGGCTACGGCGGTGTACACCTATCATCTTATTTTTTTAAATAAAAGGTTGTGGCTAATTGTTTTCAGTGGGTGTACCGGGACATCCCAACTAGGTTGGTTTTTAAAAGCGTGCAACACGGTGTACACCTATCATCTTATGTTTCTGTTTGTTGTATGTTGATCTCAAAGGCGACGTATACAAAAATACGACGTACGAAACAAAATATACAGTTACAGAGAATGTGTTGGTAAATTATTAATTCTCTCGAAATTTTAATTTATTAAGAGATTAAGTATTTTTAGATTTTTAATAATTTTGATAGTTTTATAATTAACATTTGGGAGTTCTAGCAGATGTTATTCGAATGTACCATGACTTGTATACTATATAGCAAGTTGGTCCCAAAATCTTAAAAAGATCAAATAAAAAATTATTGAACAACAATCCATTTTCACTTTCTAACATATACAATAACCAAGAATTACTTGCTTGATGAATCTGCAGGCCTATCTAAACCCCAACTTTAATATATATATATATATATATATATATATATATATATATATATTTTTTTTTTTTTTTTTTTTCTTTTTGAGACAAAAAACTACATCTAATTACTGAAAAACAAAATTGATAATGATCTAATAACTCAATAACATAAGGTTTAATTACATTACATAAATTCATTTAATGCATGAAATTTCACTTTTAACATTACACACGAAAAAAAAATATATTATTTTTCTTATAAAATAAAACAACATATGTTTTTTACGAAAAAAAATATTTTTTTTACATTTGTAAAATATACATTAATTTAAAATACATTAATTTAATAAGATAACATATTCAAGTTAAAAAAAAAAGTACATAACTTATAATTAAATATATCGCTAATTTATATTAATAAAATTTAAATAAATATTTACATTAAGTATTTAACATAACACTAAAAATTCAAATCATAATATTTGTAAATGAAAAACTGAGAGTCTGAGATTCAATGTTTGAGTCCTTGATAGCGAGAAAAGTCTCACTCAACTTTTCCCATATCACTCAACTCACTTGGCTAGATTTTAAATTCTTTTTATTAAAATTAAAATTAAAATTAATATCAGAGAGACTAAGAGTCTGAGATGATAATTAATAAATGTATTCAGATGTAATTTTTGACATCAAAAAAATTATTGGAGTATCTGAATTTAAATAAATGATAATTAATAAATATATTGAGATGCAGTTTTTCCACAGCAAGAGAATTGTAAGAGTGTTTTAATTTAAATAAATGATGATTAATAAATATATTAAAATGTAAATTTTGACGACAAGAAAATTAAATAACAGTCCATTGATAAATCTCATCATTAAATAGTAACTTATAATAAACAAGATTCTCACATTTGCATATATATCAAAAATATTTTAAATATTAATAAAATTATGTTTTGAGTTCGGGTTCGGGTTAGTGAAACCCTTACTAGCTCTCACTCTGAAAGTGAAATTCCTAATAAAAGAATACCTGAAACTAAAATTGGATCCAAAAATATCAAAATTGTTGAAAATATCTAACCCAAGGGTACAATTGACATTCGTAATAGAGATAGTAGTTTCTTGTAATTATTATTACCGTTAAAAGCACGAGGAAAGGAGCATGATCCGCTGGTAACACTGGAACCAAGGGCATCTCTAGGTAATCGAGCTATTGAAGAACACGAGTTGTTTCTTGTCTCAGATTAACTTATTGATTATTATTCATAAGTCTTATTTATTATTTTTAAAATATATTTTTTAATAATTATTCTTTATTAAATATTTATATTAATTTTAAATTTTATTAATATAAAATACTGTATTACCATTTACTTCAATAACAATAAATAAATTAAAAAAAACTGTCAATTTAGTGAAAGAATAATCGAGCCAAGTATCATCATACTTTCACTCAATAATTACATATAAATTGTCAATATATATCAATAGTTAACAAAATCTTATTGTTTTTATTTTAAAAAAAATATTATTAATAAAAATACAAATAATAATATTATTAAAATATTTTATTATTGTCTTAACAATAAAAGATGAAACGTGGACCAATATAATGTTTTTTCATTACCTACTGGCTGGCACATATTTTTGGATTATGGTCCTCACTTGGCTCCACGAAGGGTCGCTCTCCAAGAAGCTGAGTTATTTTTGTTTTAGATGACTAATGAATGATCCGTACACTAATCTCTAAATTAATACTTTGGATCTTTAATTCAAATCTTCATAGTTTTTAGTGTAACGTATTTTGAGTTCTTGAATCTTGATTTTTTGTTGCACCTTTCTTCTCTCCATTAAGTTTGTAGTGTACAAAAATACCAAATAAAAATATCCAGGTTATAATTTCATTTTCACCATGTCCTAAATTTGAAAAAAGAGCTAAGTACATTTAAAAATAGATAAATTAAAGTTTGTATTATTATTCACATTGTAAAATACATTAACAAAAGCTAAATCTTATCTATAACATTAGGGCACTAAACCTGTTCGCTTAGTATTAGTAGAGTCTCAATCTTTTGTTTCAAAGTTATTATTATTAAACATTAGTGCACTAAAATTGTTTGCTCTCTTCTTTTTTCAAATTGACATAATGCTGCATTATTGTTTTTAATTATCTCGATAGCTAACTAATAATCTAATTTTACTTATTTAAAAAAAGACGGAGAACTTTAATGGTCATTTTTTTTTTAACGAAAAGATGTATTTTAGTCCCTTATTTATATTTTGTATTACTTTAATCATTTTCTTTTATAAAAGTGATAACATTAGCTATTTTTTTTAATATATAAGACTTGACAAATCTTTGTTAGATATTTGTAAGGTTTTATAAAAATAGTTTATTATTAATAATATTTTATTAGTTCAATTATAATTTCTTTTAATTATTGAATTCATTTTACATGTTTTGTATTAATTTTTGTTTTTTGTTTTTTTTACTAGAGTGTTAATTTCATTAATTCTTCGTTATAATATTTTAGATAATTTACTTCTCTTGTTGTATTAAGTTAAATAAATCTAATTTTAAAATTTATTTAATTTCTTTACTGTCTCTGATATCAAAATTTCATTCAACATTTTGATTTTAATAATTTACAATATTTAATTTTAATAAATTTTTCATTTTTAAACTTGTATTTATATAAAATTTCTAATATGTACAAATAAACTTTTATAAATAGATAAAATCTAGATGTATTTTTTATATTTAAAAAAAAAAAAAAAGACTTGTGCTATTATTTTTTCATAAGAGAAAGACTTCTACTATCATTTTTTCATTAAAAAATGACTTAAATATTATTAAAAATAAGTAAAAAACTAAACTACTTGTTTTTAAAGAATTAAAAAATCTTCCCCCTTAAAAAATAAAATAAAATAATGCAACGTACCACCGTTCAGTGTATTAAATTTAACTTACAAGGTATATTAAGTTGATAATAAGAGTACTATTGCGTTAAGAGTGCAGTACTATACCGCATGGTTAGGCTAGAATGGCATCACACAAATAGTTTTATGAATATCTCATAATTTTTATTAAATAAACACATTAATTTTATAATTATTGAATTAAAAATTAAAAATCCTATAATTTTTTAAAATAATCATATTAATTCTAGAAATTATGATTTAGGCACTACAAATTCTATTATCATAAAAAATAAGTAATCTTATTTACATAACTTTTCAAAATAATCACTTTTATTTCAACAAAAATATTAAAATTGAGGACTTAGAGTGTCTAATTTTTATAAATAAATAAATTATATGTATTTAATTTAAAAATTATATGATTAAAATGCTTATTTGTATATAATAATGAAATTATTGTGATATATTTTTTTTTTAAATTATAGAATTTTTAATATTTAATCTAATAATTAGGTAACTAAATTAAAATCCCAAGTTCCAATAAGAGAGGCTAACAGCACCAATTATTCGTTGCCACATAAAGACATTTGCTACGCTGGACTAATTATGAAGACTATGACATGGTATTTTGAAGCCTTTGTTGTTTTCTCAATTAAGGCTCTAAAACTAAAATTAATTAAACAGGCTAATCACATAACAAACAATAAGTACGGCTTTTTTTGGTTTGTTGTGTCGTTTGAAGCTTAATTAACGTTTCATTAGCGCCTACTACTCTCTACTAATAATTCTGTAACGCTCAATCATGGCCTGGTTTGATTCTTTGTTACTAGATTTTACTTGATTAAAATTGTCAACTTGATTTTTATTGGTTAATATTTTTCAAAATTTATTGCTAAATTTAGAATATATGTTTGTCTTCATTAATGCAGACTAAAAATAAATAACATGCAAAAAGCCATATATGTCATTTAGCCAATGGCATTTGTATCGGAATGTTAGTAAGGAACAAGCCTATAATTCTGATAAGAATATTATGGAATTATAAAAGGCAAAAAAAATAATATATATATATATATATATATATATATATATATATTAAAGAATGGTGATTCACCTAACATTATGACCCTAAAAGCTCATCAATTTTTAAGTCACAACTTTAAATTGTAGTAATTATTAGTTTATCTAAAAAACACTCTTAAATAACACAACATTTAAAAATTACAGTTTATCAATTCCATATATTATAGAATCGTACATGTGACAGATGCAATGATACAAAATATAAAGTTTTATAAGTCATAATTCACATTATGTGTGCAATATGTTTTTTTCAACGAAAAAGTCTCACTTGAAAAATAACGACCGTATTATCCTAGATCATTAACAATTAATCGATAAATTACATCGATATTATGGTAACTCACAAATAGCTTAATTTGAAGGCATGATAAAATGTGCTTTTATACAACTGCACCTAGAAAACATACCAACTTGTGCTCTTGTGGGTATTATGTTTGCAATATTGAAACAAAACTTATACCATCCAATTACATAATTCTTCTAAACAAAAGAATTACAGATATTATTAACAACATTTTTATGTACTTTTTTGTGCAAATGTCATTCTAAAAATGAAAACTTAAAAAAAAAAAATTATGGTTAGTAAATTTAGGCCGGACGGTAGAATGCGGGTTTGAGGCTTAGGACTTGCGTCCTAATGTTGAACCTGAATATAGCCTTAGATACTCTTATAATTGACATATTTAAAATCAAATTTTGATTATTCGGAGGTGTGACAATAGCATGAGATTTTTTATTGACCCCAAAAAAAAAAAAAAAAAATTAGGCTATATATGATCACTAAGAATGTAATGTTACCTAATGTATAAAAGTGTAATTAAACATCTATCTATTCGTACTAAAAAACACTTCCAATATTTAAAAGAATAGAAATAGTTCTAGAAGACTTTTACATTCGAAAACGAGGAGTTACATTTTCGAATTTATTACAAAATATAAATTTTGTTAGATGACCCAATATTTACTCTGTCAATTAATTTATAATACGTATTATCGGTGTTAAAAAATTGGTTTATTTTAGGAATAAAAGGTTCTAAAATTTTGAACTTTATCAGCTAAATGTACGTAGCAGACATGCACTAAATCGAAGGGCTTGGATCGGGAAAAAACTAGATCAACTTAATATAGTATATAACATAAATATAAATAAAACAGGGGTAAATTTGTTATTTATCACCGGTGGTAATTAATAATTCAGCACGATTGTTAAAATTAAACACAAACTAAAAAATACAAATCAAACACAAACGAATTAAATTTAGATCCAATTTAAACAAACTCGAATAATACGAAGAAATTAGAATTGAGTTAAGATCGGGTTTGGACTAGCTTGATAACAAAAAAAAAAATTATTATTGTTATATATTATTACTATTTTTTTCTACAAGTTAATTATGTTAATTCATGTGATAGAAAATTTATTGTATTTTTTTTTACTAATAATGAACAAATAAATGGTTGAGATTTAGAAATTTTTTGTGCTTCAAGTAGTAAGACTCTCAATCTTTTATGTGAGTGTATTTTTTTTTTATTAATAAAAAAAATGAGACTTTAAAACTCTTTAAAAAATGTACAAATATATTATGTTATTACTAATAATAATTATATAAAATTCAATTATAAAATATTAGGGTCACGAATTCCTAAAATTGAATTTAAATTTAAGATGCCACTGTTTAAATGGCAGCGAGAACTGTTAATTATTAATTTTACTACGAAAAGGTTGTTTATTACGACTTGTACTACGTATTAATGTATATATTATAATATGATTGTTTTTACATTAACAAATAATTGAATGTAAGAAATTGTTATTTTTAGAGTATAAAAATACTAATATTTTAGCAATTTAAAATTTTTCCTAACAATTTAATGATTTGTGTTTCTAAAATTATAAAAATTGTACAAACATTAATCTTTTCTACTTTGAAAATAAGAATTTTCTAAATGTATCATAATTTTTTTAACATCTTATTTTTTTTTAATTTAATATATATTTTAATATTAACGTAACATTTAAGTATATTTTTTATGGTTTAACTTTTGGTATTGATGTTGTGTTTGTGCTTCAGTGGTTGGTTTTTCTTAGTTCCTTTAGCAAAATTGTCTATCTTCTTGTTACCTGGCTAGATGGCTAGAGCTTGTTTTAGGAATTTGTTCTCAAGTTAGGTTTGTAGCTGGTCATTTGTACAGTCTTATTTCTTTTGTTATGCCGTGTTATTTTTTTTTTAATTATAATTTTTATTTTAAGAAATGCTATAAACATTTAAATTTGTACTTACACTAATTATGGTGTGAAATGCGGTCAAATAATTTTAAAAATAAAAAAAATTATTAATTTTTTAAGAAAATTGATCATACCATAATTAATTTAAATATAAATTTATATTTTTTTTATTCTTCGAGAAAAAAAAAAATTCTATACATTAATCATTACTCAAAAGCTATGCATTTAATATTTGAGCGAACACCACATTACCGTTAGACGTGGTTTGGCAAATACCACTCGTCGACCTTTTGAGTACAACTCGTAACACACACACACTAGTCAACCAAAAAAAAAAATACTAGCAAAAAGAAAAAGGTAAATAAAAAATAAGAGCAAAAGTGAGCTTTATTCGTTTTTGTTTATATATTCCAAAGGAATAAATTGCCTTTTCGGTTTTCAGCATTTCAGATATCATTTTTTATTAGATTACTCAAGTAAACAGGAAATTTTATTTCTTTTCCTTTTAACGTAAATATTTAACAATTCTTATTTCTAATTTTTATTTATAAAAAAATACAAATGAGATGTTATTAAAAATAGCATAAAATTAAAATACATGTCTAATCTGACTCGACTCAAAACTTGATTAAGTCTTAATAAGTTTGATCCGACTTTACTCAAATAATTTTATGGTAAAAATTAAGTCCAAATATTTATATTAAGAGTTCAACTTAAATCTAATGCAAAGTGTGACTTAAGTTTAAATTTTATCATATATATATATATATATATAACATGGTATGCTATTATATTATATTTTCTTGCATTTCTAAACTCGACCAATGGGACTTCATTAGAAATAGCGTGAAATATGAGCACATATATGTACAAGTAGGGATATAAAATTAGCTTAGTTCGACCAAAATTCGAATAAAGTAGCCTAATATGAATTGACTTAAAGTTTGATTAAGTCTTAATAAGTTCGACTCGACTCCACATAAATAATTTTAGAGCCAAGCTTAATACAAACATTTATATTCGGAGTTCGACCTAAACTCAATGCAAAATGAGAGTTAAATTTTTATAAAATATATATATATATTTAAACATGATATGTTATTATATTATAATTTCTTGCATTTTTTAACTTGACCATTAATTTAAATTGAAAAAGTTTTTAATTACGGATCTAATAAGCCTAGAGGGGGGTGAATAGGTTATTTTCAATTTTCAACAAATATTATATAATCTAATCACAACGGCCAGACATGCAATCGCGTGTAAAGATAAATGCGGAATAATAAAACGACACACGATATTTTTAGGTGGAAACAACCTAGGCCACAACAATGACCTAAGAGGAAAACCACCGGTCCACCGGACCACCTAACTATCCACTATGAAAATAATGTTCAATTACAACCATAGAGTCCAGAAACTACCCGTCGCAGATAGATCTCCCTTTCTGTAATTTACTTACGAGCCGCTTGCTCCTTTCACAGCCTCCAATAGTTAGATGTCTGGATCCGGACCAACGTTCCGATCTACTTGAGTCACACAAGATCAACCGAACCCGTCACCTTCGGTAATTTCGAGTCACACGAAATACCGAACCTGTCACCTGTAACGTTAGCACAAAAACACAAGTGCAATGTGTGTCCTAGAGCGGATTCAAACAATGAATAATCCTAACTAGCAAATATACTAACATGCGATGTAAAAACAATATCAGCTAGCAAACCCTAGAACATTCAATTAAGCTCAATATCATGCAAATCAATTAGGCATATGAATATAACATGAGAAAGCCTAAGAACAATAGATGAAGAGAATAAGCACAATTCAGATGCTAGAAAGTATTAGTGCTATATGATTCTAAATGCTCAAGTTGATTAATTATGCACAAACATCCCTTCACTTATATAGAGTCCAATCCTAGTTCAAATAGGATTTGCAATTCACTATAACTCTTTTCCTATCAGGATTTACCAATTACCACAATTATCCTCAAATAAGAATTCTGTTCTTAACATTAAATGTGGTCAATTAGGTAAAAGAAACATAAGGGTCGAATTAAGAAATAGAGTTTGAGTAGGAATATAATTCTGTCTCGATCGATCGATAGCTGTCTCGATCGATCGAGAAGGTCTCGATCGATCGATACACAAAACTCGATCGATCTAACTCAAACAGAGAGAACCTGGATCGAAGTTGTTCTATACTCGATCGATCGAACATGGTTCGATCGATCGGTCCAATTTCTCGATCGATCCAGTCCAAACAGAGAGCACCTAGATCGAAGTTGTCTCAGTCTCGATCGATCGATCACTCGATCGATCGAACAATACTCTCGATCGATCGACCAACATGTGCACAATACATTTTTCGTTACGATCCATACTAAGTGTCGTGCTCAATTGTGTGCAGATGTATGCATGATGGAATATTATACCTGTCATATGGGCGTTGCAAGCTTGGTGACTCCATCATCACGTGTGGTCTGAATAATTGTTGAATTCCTATTCTAGATTACAATCAAACATTTTGTCCACGAAAATTGCCAATACAAAATAAACCTTACAATCTCCCCCTTTGGCATTTTCGTGTGACAAAATCACTCTCTCACTACATAACGCTCAAGGTTAAAATATCATTACATCAATTACATAGTGGACTGTCTATGATCTGGTGGACCATCTTCGCTTGATACTTGATATGCTCGGTCCACTGAAATTAGACAAACAAATAGCACACAAATGTGGCTTGAAAGCCTCATTGCTTATTAGTTCAGTGTACATAAAAGTACGAATGAAATATAGTGTATGTGCAACATGAATCTTTCTCCCCCACAACTAATAAATGCAACATCTCCCTCTAATCTCATAGCAACATGAACCTTTCTCCCCCTTTTTGGCATACGAAATTGACAAATCATGAAACACTAAAGATGATAAGGGTCACTCTCAACAAGGTGGGCTAAAAATGCATAAGAGCACACATGTATATGTCCAAAGCATGTAGGAGGAATTGCATAAGTCAAAAGAAGAATAATGAAATATGTATGCAATGACTCCCCCTAAGTTCTATGACTCTCTAGACGAAAAACAAATTCAAAAGAAATTTTTTTTTTTTATTTTTTTATTTACCACACAAAGTAATGAACTTATTTAACACGAATAAGCATACAACCAATTGAAAAAATTATTTTTGCTTAAATTTTGATTATTCATTGTATTAGCAAAATAAATAGGTCACATAAGCACACTAACACATATAATGACATATTGACATTCACTTAAGGTAGTATACAAATGTGAACTCCACTTGTATTCCAATAATTTCATTTATGACCAATTTTAAGAGACTCAAAAGAAAATAAGTTCATCTATCATGCTAAATCATAATTGAGTCATCAATCTTACATAATAAAATATGTCTATGAAAAAAGAGATTTTTTTTTTTTTTTTAAAACATTTTTGCTCTTTCTTTTTGTACATGCCAAATAGAATTTCTTAATTAATTTTTTTTTTTAAAAACATGTACGAGCCATAAATCTAATACGATGACTTTCACACTAGTTATGAGGTAGCCCTCTCCGCTCACTACGGTAGCTTCACACATCATAGTAGGTAGCCCTCTCAATACTAGTTATCTCCCTAAGATGAAATATTTAAAAAATAAGAAATAGAGCTCAATATAATTTCGCAATCAAGATTAGCTCAAGTCTTAGAGTCTTTCAGAATTAATCATAAACTTCATAGATGACATACATGAGTGTTCAGTGGGTGTGTGCATAAGTTCAGTCAATAGTGTCATCATATGGTAACAAAGTAAATATGTGCAGAATTTTGAATTTTAGCATAGAATATACAATGAGAATCAAAATAAGCCACAAAAGATAAGGTTGTAAAAGTATAAGCATCATTTGAATCCAAAACCTTGTAGACCCTTTTTTTTTTTTTTTAATCCAAAAAAAATTAACAACAAAAAAACGAAATAAACCAAAAAAAATACTCACCTAGGGTCATTTAAGCACTCAAACAAAAGTACCTAGGTGGTCTAGCAATAGTGATCAATTGATAGGAAACATGCAATCTTTCCTAACCCAAATTTTCATGAATTTTGATTTCTTTATGTTTTTGGGTTGAGACTTAATTGCATTAGATTTTAAAGGCATACTCTTAGGCTCATATTTCCTATTCAAATTCAACATAGGCATGGTATGATGATAATTATGAGTTCTATACCTATAAGCATGAAGATGATCATTAAATCGAAAAGCATTCATCAAAAATCTACAGTTAGGTCGAATATGGCCTTTTCTACCACAATGATGACAAACAGGCACAAACTTAACAGTTTTAGCTCCTACAGTTTTAGTGGGTGTTTGTGCAGAATTTGTAGCAGTAGAGATAAAGTTAGAAGACCTTACAAATGTAGTTTTTGAAGTGGAAGGTGTACAGTTTTCTTCTGAAAATCCAAGTCCACTTGTATCACCGAAAGACTTACCAATGCTCAACATCTTGTCTAGTCGTTCAGCTCCAATTGTTAATCTTTTGACAGTTTCCTTTGATTGCTCCAATTCCTGCACAAGCTTTGAATTTTCCTGTTCAATACCTGCAAGACTTAAACTTAACTTGTCAAAATGCTCAGACAGTTCAACTTTTTCTTTTTCTAAAACTGATAAATTAAGGTCTTGCAAATTGATCTGTTCATTCAGCTTTGTTACAGTTATGAGTAGTTTATCTTTTTCTTTCTTGCATTTAATTAAATCAATAAATAACTCCTCAAAACTGTTTGCATTAAATTTATCAAGGATACGTTTACTTCCCTCTTCATCTGAGTCAAAGTCTGACTCACTGGAGTATCCACCAACAGTTGACGTAAAAGCTACGTAGTTAGAGTTGACATTTTCTGAACCACTAGCTTGGTCTTCATCACTTTCTGTGTCACTAAGGGTAGCATTGAAAGCGTTTCTTGTTTTCTTCTTCTTGTTGGCACAATCTGCTGCATAGTGTCCAAAACCATTGCATTCAAAACATTTAGGACCAGTGGGTTTAGATTTCTTACCTTCTGAACTCATTGGCGTGAATTCTCTTCCCTTACGATATCTTGATTTTTCTTTAATCTGTAGATCCTTTTTGTTGAACATTTTCTTGAGTTTTCTAGCTAGAGTGAGTAGATCTTCATCTTCTACATCATCATCACTATCGTCAGCTTCGGTGGTTTTGAGAGCAATTCCAATGTTCTTTTTGGGTGCTGGAAAGTTCATCTCAAATGTTTGAATTGACCCAACTAGTTCTTCAATCTTCATGGTGTCAATGTCTTTGCTTTCCTCTATCGCTGTAACCTTTGCTTCAAAGCGTTCTGGTAATGAGCATAAGACTTTTCGAACCAACCTGCGTTCATCAATTTTATCTCCAAGATTTGAAGAAGAGTTAGCAATATCACATAAATTAGCATAAAAATCAGAAAACGTTTCATCCTCTTTCATTCTAAGATTTTCAAACTTAGTAGTTAGCATGCGAAGTTTTGTTCGTTTAACTTGGGACGTGCCCTCATGGGCAACCTCTAGAGTGTCCCAAGCAGCCTTAGCAGTTTCAATATCAGAAATACGTTGGAATTCATCCGGAGACACAGCACTAAAAATAGCATTGATGCCCTTTTGGTTCCAGCCACTACCAATTTTATCTTGAGAAGTCCAATCAATTCTAGGTTTAAGTGTGACTACACCATCCTTGGTAACCGTAGGTGGTTCCCAACCATAAATCACAGAATTCCATACACTTTCATCTAAGGAACGTAAAAAGGCTCTCATACGAGCCTTCCAATATGGGTAGTTAGACCCATTAAAATAAGGTGGACGGATTGTAGAAGAACCCTCTCTAAAATGATCCATAATAAGGTCCTAGGCAAACACTAAGTATATCTAGTGACCCGCTCTGATACCAATTGAAAAAGTTTTTAATTACGGATCTAATAAGCCTAGAGGGGGGTGAATAGGTTATTTTCAATTTTCAACAAATATTATATAATCTAATCACAACGGCCAGACATGCAATCGCGTGTAAAGATAAATGCGGAATAATAAAACGACACACGATATTTTTAGGTGGAAACAACCTAGGCCACAACAATGACCTAAGAGGAAAACCACCGGTCCACCGGACCACCTAACTATCCACTATGAAAATAATGTTCAATTACAACCATAGAGTCCAGAAACTACCCGTCGCAGATAGATCCCCCTTTCTGTAATTTACTTACGAGCCGCTTGCTCCTTTCACAGCCTCCAATAGTTAGATGTCTGGATCCGGACCAACGTTCCGATCTACTTGAGTCACACAAGATCAACCGAACCCGTCACCTTCGGTAATTTCGAGTCACACGAAATACCGAACCTGTCACCTGTAACGTTAGCACAAAAACACAAGTGCAATGTGTGTCCTAGAGCGGATTCAAACAATGAATAATCCTAACTAGCAAATATACTAACATGCGATGTAAAAACAATATCAGCTAGCAAACCCTAGAACATTCAATTAAGCTCAATATCATGCAAATCAATTAGGCATATGAATATAACATGAGAAAGCCTAAGAACAATAGATGAAGAGAATAAGCACAATTCAGATGCTAGAAAGTATTAGTGCTATATGATTCTAAATGCTCAAGTTGATTAATTATGCACAAACATCCCTTCACTTATATAGAGTCCAATCCTAGTTCAAATAGAATTTGCAATTCACTATAACTCTTTTCCTATCAGGATTTACCAATTACCACAATTATCCTCAAATAAGAATTCTGTTCTTAACATTAAATGTGGTCAATTAGGTAAAAGAAACATAAGGGTCGAATTAAGAAATAGAGTTTGAGTAGGAATATAATTCTGTCTCGATCGATCGATAGCTGTCTCGATCGATCGAGAAGGTCTCGATCGATCGATACACAAAACTCGATCGATCTAACTCAAACAGAGAGAACCTGGATCGAAGTTGTTCTATACTCGATCGATCGAACATGGTTCGATCGATCGGTCCAATTTCTCGATCGATCCAGTCCAAACAGAGAGCACCTAGATCGAAGTTGTCTCAGTCTCGATCGATCGATCACTCGATCGATCGAACAATACTCTCGATCGATCGACCAACATGTGCACAATACATTTTTCGTTACGATCCATACTAAGTGTCGTGCTCAATTGTGTGCAGATGTATGCATGATGGAATATTATACCTGTCATATGGGCGTTGCAAGCTTGGTGACTCCATCATCACGTGTGGTCTGAATAATTGTTGAATTCCTATTCTAGATTACAATCAAACATTTTGTCCACGAAAATTGCCAATACAAAATAAACCTTACATAAATTAATTGAAAGTTTAAAAATATTATGCCAAAATTAGTTTGAATATTTTACTATCAGACTTTAAATTTATATTTAATTTAAAAAATTGATTCTACTAACACAAAATATATATAGCCTAATAATACCTAGCATGAGTAGCCCAAATGATAAAGTCAATTTAGTGCACTGTACGGAATTGTAAGCTTTATTTAACGGTGAAACATATGTGTTTAAAGTTCAGAACATGCGTTTAGATATCGAATCTTACCACAATCTTCTACTAATATTGTGCGGATATACCTAGCCCAAGATCGGTCATCAAATGACTATAATGCTTGATAGTATAGTTGTATTCTAGAGCATTTTTTTGAACAACAACAAAAAAACATAATAATAATAATAATAATAATGGGCATAAATTTTCTCCAAATTTAAATTTTCAAGCTTAAATTAGTCATTCTCGTTAGAATTTACATCCGTGCGTAACTGTGAAATAAAAAGAACAGAAAGGGCCCGAAAAAATTGTATTTAAAAAAATTATCAAAATATATCTTCTATACCTTTACTTCAAATATATATATATATATATATATATCTTTGGGCTTCACGTGACAGCCATCACGAAGTTCGAGGTAAAAGTTTAGCAAAAAAGATTTACCATCTTTATTATTTGTTATATCTTTAGCTATTGTACCTTTTCTTTTATTATAAAAATTAAGAGTCAAAGATAAGTTGTTGTCCTCGTGAATAAAAATGTTAATATTATTAAACTTATTAAAATTTTAATTTTATAAAATTATAAATAATATTATAAAAAAAATAATATAATGCAATTTATTCAATAATTTTAATTTAATATGAATATTTTGTTTGTATTTTTTGTGCACGTTGAGGTCATCTTAAAAAAAAAAATATTAAATTAACCTATTTTTTTTTTAAATATTTTATTGATATTTTTGAAATTTTTAAACAAATTATGAAAAAATTAAATTTATAACTATATATACAATTTTGTATAAAACTTTTTAAAAATATTAAAATAAATAATAATAAATTAATTAAATTAATTTTTTATTTAAATATTATATATAAGATATGTACAATAAAATGCTAGTATTATAATTAATATTATTTTTATATTAAAAAAATAATTACTTTTAGTTTTATAGTTTTATATAAGTTATATTTAAATTAATGAAACAACGAATAATATAAGTTTAAAATTATTTTAAAAATGAAAGTTGCATGTATTAAAAATAAAAAAAATAGTATGATAGAGTGAGAAAAATAAAATTGATTATTTTTACACGTATGTTAACTTAATTTATAATAAAAATAATAAGTTAAGAATGTGTCTGAGTGTCTCATACAAAATTAAAAAATTGATGTTTTTCATATATTTATATCAATATTTTTAGAATTTGTATTTATATCTATCTATAGAATATTTATTATATATAGGAGTGTGAATCACGCTTATTTATTTTAGATTAAATTATTCATATATTTTAAGATATTGATATTAATTATCCTTTTAAGATATATTATCAAATTAAATAAAAATTTTAAATATGATAATGGAATAATAATCACATTTAATTATGACTCTAATATTTAATAAGAATTATAAATATTATTTTACTTACACAATTAGAATAAATAAAATAATTTACATACAAAACACATATTTTTAACTAATTTTTATCAAAATTTTAAAAATTATGAAACAAAGTTATGAAAATATCAAAAAATATATATATAATATTTATAGAAAATAACAACATAATCATATTGATACCTTTATTTTATAAAATTTTTGATAAAAAAAATATGAAAAAATATCAAAGTATTTTCATTTATAGCTATACATTACTGATCCTATATGAAATAACCATCTCATAGTTGAAGGTGATTGTTTAAACGTCATCAATTATATAATGAATACTATTTTAAAAGTTTCATGAAAAGCTAGAAATATCAAGATAAAACTACTCCCATCATTGTAAGATGGATAGGTAGTAAACATAATAAATCGCTAATGCCATAACCAATTGGATCCAAAATGATCAACATGAGGATTCTTTTCAATTTCATGACCTTTCCTCTTTATATAAGTAATAAAAAAAAAAAAAAAAATTGGAGTCAAACCTTATGTAATTTTATCTAGTATAAATAATAATACTATATGCATTTCTTAGTAAAAATAAAATTATGGTTATACATATAAAAATCTAATACTTAAATTTTATATGCAGCGTATCCCGTTTATATATAAACAGTAACAAAATCTTCGGCTCCAATTCCACCCGATCGTTTTTATTTGATTTACCCCAAACATCATTTCATTTTTATATAATTTTGTAAATGTGACTTTACTATTTTTTCTTCTTCTTTTCTTTCCTTCATTACTAATATTATTATCATGCCATATTATTTGACATTCTGAGATGGATAAATTTTTTTATTTAAAGTTTAATAATTATATTTTGCTTTTACATAATTAAATAATTTTAAATAATATTATATATATTATATATATATATATATATATATATATATATATATATATATATATATATATATATATATATATATATATAAATTATGTATAGGCATACAAGACAGAATGTGCTACGGGCTTGACAAGACTATAACCCCGATCAAAATAAAAAAAAACAAAATTAATTACATGTATATATATTATGATAATAATATTGCCATAACTTATTAGATAAGTTGTTATTGGTGAAATATTATTATAATAATATTATCGAATCTATTTTATTTGTGATAATATATATTATTATACTTTTTAAATCTTGAATTATTATATGATATAACAAACAAAAAAAAAAACTAGGAAATATAATAAATATTTTATAAATAAATAATTATGTTTAATGAAGCATGCATATGTAATTGACAGGACTCAAAACTTTATTTTTTTATAACAAAAAGCTCATTTCTCTGAGTACCCATAATTTTGCACTATAAAACAATTTGCAAAAATAAAAATAAAAAGACATGCTGAAAAGATTTAGGAATAAAACACAGAAGTTTATCCTAATAATTTTACTTCACATTTTAGCTTTACATGATATTATATATTTTTTATTTATTTAAAGTTATTTATATATGAAAATTTTAGTATTTATTTAGGTGTAAAATTGAAAGAAAAAAAAATTCGATAAAAAATTTGAAAGTTTTTTATATTATTTTTATTTCAATCTTAAAAAATCTATCAAAAAATAGTTTTAATTACGGTCTCGTATTTAATACATAAATTATGTATACTTAAGCAAAATATTGGATAATATATATATATATATATATATATTTTTTTTTTAAGTTTTGCTAACATTAAAATCTAAAACTTCAGCCAGAAAAAATTTCATGGCTAGCTTTGCCCTTGATTGTATGTATATATGACATATACACACATTATATATAACTAATATATTATTTTAAAAATAATTTAGTTATAAACATATTATAAATGCTATAAACTCAAACTTTTTTTCAATACACATATTTTTCTAATCAATAAAAAATGTTACCAAACAACAGTATTAAGAGAAGTTGCTGAATACTCATAAATTATATGCTAAATATTTCAAACTTTGAATTTGGTTATTAAAATTATTGAATGTTATAATTAAATTTGTCTTTTTATCATATTTAAATTCTCAAAATTTTATACTATTAATTTAAAATTTATCTATTAAAATACAAAATTTTGTTGATCAAATTATATATATATATATTTTTTAATTTAACACCTCGTACAAAACATTTCATAATTTTTTTATTTTTTTTTTTGGAGGCCTTAAAAACTATTTAACCTACATTATATGATAAGTGTATCCTAAAGTCCAAACAAATTTGACTGTTTTTAGTTAAGTGACTTTTATTACTTTAAATGTCCAGTAACTTTATGTTGCCATATTTATATTAAAAACCTTAACTTAATATTGTAAATTTTAATCGAGTAAAAAAATAGTATTAATTTTAAAAAAATATATAATTTAGTTATTAATTTTTTAATTAAGTATAATTAAAATATTAACTTTATAAAAATTACAAATAAATTTAAAAAATGCTAAAATAATAATATAAATATAATTTTTTTAGCATTTTTTGGACTTATTTGTAAATTTTATAAAATAATATTGTTATTCAAATTAATCTAAAAATTATAAAATTAAATTATACATTTAGAAAAATTAATATCTTTATTTTGTTTAACCAAAAAAATACATAACTAAATTAAACTTTTAATAAAATTACAAAAACTTTTTAGCTATTATTCATTTTAGCTATATATATATATATATATATATATATATATATATAATAGAATCAGTATACACAATTTATTATAAAATTTTTATACCACTAAATTTTAAATGTAAAAATTTAGAGCAATAATTTTATCTTATTTTCTCTCTCCTATTTTTTTTTTTTAAATCTTAACTATTAAAAAATTATAGTATAAAAAATAGATAATAAATAAATGCTATTGTCGTCTAATATTATATATAAATGCATTCTAAAATATTTTTAGTTTTAAAATTTATAACAATAACAATAATAATTTATATATATAAATTATCTATTTTTATTATTTTTAAAAATTTTGGTTAATTATTTTTATATTAAATATTGTTGATATTAAATTATAATTATTTTTCATTGTTAATAATCATCCGATTAAAATTTAGTCCATAGCCGGGTGTTCTTATTTTTTTTTATAATTTTCCAACGTTTTATTAAGATTTAGTATGAAGTAAGTAATAATATAATATAATAAACATAAATTAATATTTATCAATAATGCAGGAATATTCAAAACAGCATTAGATTACAGGTATTCTAATTTCGGTATGGTCGGAATCCTATAAAACAACAATTTCAGTGTTTTTCAGTCACCTTCCAAGTTCCAACTCATTGAGTTTTTCTTTCTCAACTTATCACTAGTACTGCTACTCTGAAATTTTCAAACCTCTTCCATCTTGAAAAATCTTAGCAGCCCAGAAAAGGAAATACAAAATCGAGAAACTAAATTATTAACTTCCCATTTGAGCTTTCTATGAGTTTCTTATTTTAAGGACTCTGCTTCCTTGCAAATCTTTAGATACCATCCGTGGAAGAGCTTTGTCTTTTGCCTCATCCCCATTTCCAGCCCACATGGCTTCCTTTTTTCTTTAAAATATCTAAATTTTATATCTTTTTGGAAGATTTTTTATTCAGCTTTTTTGCTTATCACTAAAGTTTCAGCTTCTACTTCACGATTTCTTCCTCACCCTTATATCTCTTATACTCTCAAAATGGAGCAACAGAGTATTCTTTGTCCCATAAAATACACAGAGCACCTGGAAGTTACCCAAAAAATGAAAAAATGGTTATCGTCACCGGAACGAAACACCGACGGTACGAGAATGGTTAGAATATCAGTCACAGACGCAGACGCAACGGATTCGTCTAGTGACGAAGAATGTGATTTCACGCGCCGACAAAGAGTGAAGCGTTACGTTAACGAGATTAACATTGAGCCCAGTTACAAAAACAGGGTCTTTACCACCACCCGTAAAAGACCTCAACCAGAAACACTATCTCGCCGGAATTCCATTAAAGCATTACAGCCGAACGGCAAAAAGTTCCGGGGAGTTCGACAACGACCTTGGGGAAAATGGGCAGCTGAGATTAGAGATCCGACTAGACGTGTACGGCTCTGGTTGGGTACATACAACACAGCGGAAGAAGCTGCCATGGTTTACGACAACGCAGCGATTCAACTTCGCGGTGCTGATGCTTTAACTAATTTCATCCCTCCGCCTAAAATCAATACAGAGTTAGAGACTAAAGCTTTTTCAGCTTCAGTTTCGGGTTCGGGTTACGATTCGGGCGAAGAGGGTCGTAATGTTTCTTCTCCGACATCAGTTCTTCAATTCAGAACTCAATCAAGTGAAAATTTAGTCACGTTTGAAAAGGAAAAGACCGTAAAGGAAGAGCCAGCAAAGGAGATTTCAGAAATGGAATTAAGTAAAGCAGTAAAAGAAATAGCTGTGGTTGGTGAGAATCTGGAAATGGTAAATGAAAATTCTTGTTTGTCATATGAAATGGGTAATTATTTTCCAACGGAACTTCCATTTTTAATGGAGGATGGTTTTGATGTAACGTTGCCTGAATTTGAGTCGCCGTTTTTCTTTGATGAAAATACGACGTTATCTCCATTACCGGATTTTATTTGGACGGAGGATTTCAGTGACGTTTTACGGGACACATACGACACGTCGTTATCTGGTAGTAGTTTATATAAAACGACGACGTCTATGTGCCAAGGGGAGGACTATTTTGAGGATATCTTGGTTGGTTCGGATCCACTAGTGGTCCTATGAAGCTGTGTTGTCGCCGTTGCGCTTGCCGATTCTTCGGCAGATTTTGTTCAGGCTTCAACTAAGTTTAGTAGCCTTTTTTTTTTTTTTTTTTTTAATTTATTTTTTATTAAGTAAAATATTAATGATAAGGTTAATATATTATCTCCCTAGAGTGGAGATTTTGCCAGATATTGACCAAGTGTGTATAATAAAGTTTGACAATCTATGTCAATCAAAAAGCAAGAGTTTGACGATATATATGGAAAATATATTTATTTCTAAGTATATAAATCATGGTCTAATATTCTTATTTTTTTTTTTTAAATCACCTCATTTCAACAAAACAATATTCTAAGTAGAATACTTTTTGTATATTATAATTTTATTACAATTATAATTAACATGTTAATTTTTTATTAAATATAATTATATAAATCTAAATATATCTATCAAATAATATTGTGCTAAATCACTTATAATTTATCATAAATTTAAAATAAATAGAGTTTTTACTATAAAAATTTGCAAACTTTCATTGTATATATTTTCTTCCAGCAACAACTTTGTTATACAATTTGGAGTTGAAGCGCATTTGTTAAGTACTAATAATCGGCCTGGCCTGAAATTAAAGGCAGGACAAGAAAATGACACGAATTAATTTCTAGATTAATGAATTACACATACATACATAGAGTGCCATATAAAAGAAAGGAAATATTCTGTTACTCACAAATGCAATGACAAGTTTGAGCACTGTTAAGCTGCCAAGCTGGTGTCGACAATTTTTTCTTTTTTACTGGCCAGATGTTTCATTCATTTGATCAAATACAAAAGTCGGTGTTCTTTTACCTACTCTATATATTATTGTTATTTTTTACAATACAAAGAAGAATTCATGGGACAATAGTAACTGCTAATTAAAAAGTATGACTTAACATTTGTGACAATTGTCTTATAATATATGCTTGTTTTTAGCATTAAGAATAATTTTATCGTATATGTGCAGATGTGAGTGATTAACTATTATTTTAAATATACACACACACTTGTCTAAGACCGTTGCTTAGTTATTACTCAAAGAAACAAACACAAATGAAAAGGTAAAAGAAGGTAGTCGATCCCATGATTATTTTCATATCAGATTAAATAATTGATTGGGAAAGAAGACCATGCAATCTTATTACTAGCACACGCTCTCTTGATCAAATGCTTAATTATATAATTTCTACCTAAACTTGCTCCTATTTTACTGTTAACTTTTTCTCTTAATATTATTTCTTTTATCTTTTTAAATTTAACACATCTAATTAAAATTAAAAAAGGTATTAGACTGAAATTGTAGTAAGAATCAAAATATTTTTTTTTGTTTTTGTATTAGTTTTTAAGTTATAAATTTTAAATTTGTTAAACTTGAAAATTAAGTAGTAGAGGGGGGAGGAAATAAAGAAATTAAAGTGTAAAAGTTGAATTTTTTTTTTTTTTTAGTGACTACCAAAAGAAGAAGAAGAAGAAGAAAAATCTTTGTCATAATTATGTCTTGAAACTTTTTGATTAACTCAACCACTTTTACTACTAGCTATTCTACTACTATAATTTTTTCATTCAATATGGAGGAGGTTATTCAAGCTCATCTTAAAATTAATCATCAAATTTCAGTCTTTGACGTACGTTTAAAATCATGATGTTTATGTTATGAGTAGTACCACTGTTATGTGTTAAGTTATTTTTAACGTAATATTGTTTATTAAATGTAAAGTTAAAAAAATATGATGATATAATTATGTTATTATTTATTAATATGAATTAATTAAATTATAATATATATATAAATGATAAATATTTATCAACCACTAGAATTTCATCAAAGTAACTTTTGGTGATCATTAATCGTGGTTGTATTATGCACGTTTGAACGGTGTTATTATTCATGTAAAATTTTCAAGCTCTTAAATTTATAAAAAGTAAATTATAATTTTATTTATTTATTTATTTATGTCAATATTTTATTAAAAACAACTAGAAAATACAAGTTCCATCTTCTTAAACATGAAGGTACAACAATGAAAAATTAATAAATATCTTGTTCGTTCAGGGAGGTAGTTTTATCTATATTCATCAAGTCTTTGTTGCTCTACAATAATAACCTCTAAATCTAATAATAATTGATCCAATTGATGTATCATTGTTTGAAATTTTCCAGATCCACAATAATATATTAAAAACATAGACAAATTGTAAATAAAAGAAGCAAGAGCGTATAGAAAAACTTTGAATTCCTTAAAAAAAAATTATAATAATAAACTGAAAATATCTAAATAAAATTGAAAACGAAAAACCCAAATAACAAGCAACAGGAAACAAATCTACCCTTATAATTACCACCGACTCAACCACCATCACGTCAGTACTCAGTAGTAGTGAAATTATAATTTCGTTTAAGTACTATTTTTATTTATAATTGCCCACAGTTCGTTTGAATAAAAATAATCGTATTATATTCAGTAGCACAAATTGTTGCGTCTGATTTTCAAAAGCAAAATATCAAATGGTCAAGTGGAAGGATTTCTTAGGGCTCCCTGTGTATGTATGATATGAGAAAAGAAACACTTACTTAGAATTGTGAATAAATAAAATATTTTTATTATAATTTCATATATATCAATTTATATACATAATATTTTATAATTTTATATTTATTTGATGTAGAACACAAGATATGGTGGAGATTTTTTTTGAATATGCTTCTGGTTGTTGCCGGTTGGCAACAATATTTAGGATATTTCAAATTGATGACAATAAAACCCGAGAACTTAAATTCAATTAATAGTTTCAAACTTTTTAATTTGCTTATGAATAATGTGTAACTTAGCCTCTTCCTTTTATAGTAATTATAATTATAATGTGCAATTTATAATAAGAGGTAAAAAAAAAAAATTTATTGAATAAGAAAAAAAGTTAAAATATAAAACAACAATTAAATTATTAAATACATTATATAGTTAAATACGGAGTAAATTGTAATAGCTCCAATATATTTATGAGTGAATATAAAATTATTATACAATAAATGAATATTATAATTCACCTTAACACTTAATTGTAACAAATGAAATAGTGACTCTTCGAAAACTAAGTACACCTAACCAACATATACTCAAACTAAAGACGGGAGGGAGGATCCCGGAAAACTACATCCGCTCAACCAATAATGTAAACTAACTGTTAATTGAATACACACGGAAAGAGCTGAGGATAATAATTATTATAAATTCGAAACCTTGATTTAACCAAGACATTATTAATATTTTTATTTTATAATACCAGAAAGTTTTTATTTACTATTAAAAATATAACAATTTAAATAATTGATTGAAAATTTTTCATTCTATAAAATATTTGCTAAATATCTAAAGTACAAGCAATAATGACAATATTATAAAATAAATATCAATATATAGTGCTTTACAATTTTTTTAAATATTTTTTTTTAATACCATCTTAAAATAAGTACAACAGATATATCGCGATAGAATTATAATCCTCTTATTTTAAACAATTATTTTTCATTTGATAAAAAAAAAAAAAAAAACTTGATAACATCCCTAAAAGTTGGTATGATAACAAAAAAAATCCCTAAAAATCAAAATAAAAAAAAATAATATACTTACTTTCAATTGAAATGAGTTTGACCGTATGATTTAATCTTAGAGATATTATTTTTGTTGTTATATATGTTAAGAATATTAATCTTGTAATTAAAAAAAAAAATATTTTCCATATTATCCACAAACAAATATTGTGAGGGGATTAGGTTATTAGCATAACATTCAACGTCCAGCACCATCTAGGTTTTATACACAATCATAAATCGAAAAATAAACAAAAAAAAAAAAAAGGTAAATAAAAATTTGATTTATTAATTTTTAAAGTCAAATAATGTATTTCCAAGACCATTCCTTATTGTATTTGTTTTTAAATTCCGTATTTATGTTGGTCCCTTGTTCAATTTTGTTTTGTTGTTGTTGGTAAAATTGTTAATACAGTTTTTATTGATGTTCGTCTCATTAATATATTAGATACAAAATTTATTGAAGTCCATAAATAGATCATTTATGAAATTGATTACATCTCCACTGCCAAGAGATTACGAAAATTCAATTGAGGATTCTGAATCCTAATTTTCACTGAGGAACGTTTTGATAATTTCTTTTTTCTATTTTTTTTTTTAAGAAATCACTTAAAAATATGATGTCATTCATAAATTTATATAAAAAGTTTTTTAATATGATTTCATATTTTTCCATTTTTTTCAATTTTTTTTTTTTTTGTAAAGAGTAAATAAGATCTTTAAACTTTCACATATCTTTAAATATTGAAGATAATTATTAAGAATATAAAATTTATAAATAATAACATAATTTTTTTTGATTTTTGAGGTTTTTTTTTAATACAAAATATAAAGCGTTATCAAAAAATTTATGAATGATTTTTTTTTAAATTATTATATATAAATTATTATCAATAATATTTATAATTATTATCAACTCTTTTTTTTTTTTTTTTCTGTTCTTATTGCAAAACGGACCATAAGGACAAAAAGTCAAATACTAAAAATATCTTCAATAAAATAATATTATTTAACAATTGTTATTAACATATTAATTTTCCGGTATAAAATAAAATGAGAATTACAAACTAAAACCGAATAAGAGAAAGAGAAAATAGTTTTCCAAATCTAACATGAATTTTTTAATGGCGAGAACACAAGTAAAATGGCAACTATAACCCCTTTAAATGAAAGCATGTGATATGTTTTTATTAAAATAATGAATTTTGTCATTCCTCAAGCAACATGACAAAAAAAGAAGAAGATATTTTCAAACCTACAGGACTAAAAGACCCTAAATGAATAAACATAAGGGACTGTGGTGCACTTTGTCCCATTTTTAATTTGTCTAAGAAAACTCATAAATTTTATAGTATGTTAAATATTAAGGGCATAGGGGATTAGAGTGAGAGAAATCAGTATTTAGATTATTTTTAAGTATATGAATTTTTTAAAAGGCATAAAAATATTGAATTAATCCATCTAAGAAATTATAGATAAAACGACACAAATACTATTCTTTATAAAGGTTTCTTAATATATATTTAATGAGTTTTAAAATAATTATCATTATACTAAATGTAATGTGATTTAAAAGTGTGTATTAAATTAAGATTTTGATAGACTTTAGAATTATCATTTTCATGATGTTCTTGGGGTCACATGAGATGTTAAATGAGTAATTAATTATAAATATTTCACTAATGTAAGCATTAATTCTCAGTTGGGTATTATTTACATAATTACATATTTACAATTAAGTTCCAAGTGGCAGATATAAATGCAGGTTGGCAAGTTGTTGTAGTATTATATCTCAATGTCCTGAATTGTTATGGCAAAATAAAACGAAATTAAAAATCTTGGTTTAGTATTAGATATATGCAACAACTGCCTTTACTAGCATACTCACACCACCCATTAACATTCTCAGTAGGGTAGTTGCCTATTATGTAAAAATTAAATCACCTTCTCGCCATATAAATGTAATTACTACCTTTTATCAATTTTTCAATATTTTTTTTTTATTTTTTTTTCAATTAATCATACTATTGCTTTAATTATCACATTCACACCACTAGAATGCTCTTATTTCACTCATGTTTTTTTCGTTTCCAATTCATTCAACTGTTTTAGATGTTGGGTGTGTGAATAATTTATATATTGAAAAATTATGAAGAGTAAATTGAGTTTATAATTAAGATGAGTTATTTTTAATAAGTTAATTTTTGAGTTGAAATTATAAGTTCAACAAGTTATATTAGAGTTAGAGTCCAATTTATATTATATAAATGTACATATATAAAGTGAAAGCATACACGTGTAGATTGTAGGTACAATACGTGATCCAAATCTAAATGAATGTATGGTAGCCTCATGTTAGATTACGGTAGAAATTATGCATGTGTTATAGATTTATTGGAATCTTGACGTGCGATTAAGTTAGCGTATATTTTTTGAAACTTTTTTATCACTCTAATAAGCTCGACGGAGTGTCAATGCCCAATTAAGAAATATGCAGCTAAATATGTTCTCGTTCAATGGAGGATTATTATTGGGTGCGTAAATGAGACCCATATTAAAAAAATATTGAGTGTAAATTTAGTATATATTTAAGACTAATTACTTCTCTTAATAATTAATCTTTTGCAATAATAAATTAATAATATGTAGTTAACAGTAAAACAGTTATAGGTAATCTTCAGAAAGGAAAGGGAAAAAAAAAAACTTTTTTCCCTGTTTTAACTTGATTCATATAATGTGATTGGATGATAAAATATTATCCAATTATTTATTCAGTTATTGTTGCAACGTGTAAACCAATTACTCTCACGTTACGTACACTTAGGATTATTATTGATAAATACTTTCACTATTCTACCAAAAATGTTAAATTTTATAATAAAACTAAGTTTCATATGATTGATATCAAACTAATTCAAAATTTAGTCAGTGTAAGTACTTATAGGAATCTTCCAACAAAGGCTGAGCCCCATGTGTATCATCTCAATGCTCGCTATGAGCTCTAATATTTGTATGAACACAAGGTTTGATGTGAGTTTCATTTGGGTGAACACATGGATCGATGTAAGTTATATTTGTGTGAATGTTCACTGTAGATGAAATATAATAGAAAATATAAAGATATCTGTATTTTTTATTGGGATGAGTTAAACATACTATAAAATTTGAAGATAATATATATATTTTATTCATAGGATGTGGACCGGACAAAATAATATATAACTTTTGGTTTTGGCTAACATTTTTTTTTTTTAAAGTAGCAGTTTTTATTATTCTAGATTATTAATAATTATAATATAGTTAGTATTAATTTACTACATGATCCCAGCATTATTGTACACGGATGCATGAATGAGCTCATGCCAGTACGCCAGTACCTGCTAGTAGTGAACATTACCATAGATCTTTGTTCACACAATACTTGAACTTAATATCTCACTTTTATAACATTAAATTTTTTTTTTTCTATACAGCAAGTAGTATAGAAAGAGTGAACATATCTCATATTTGATCTCTTATTTTTCAAATTTTTATATATTTTTCTCTCATATATTAAATATTGCGTGTCTCTATTTATTTTAAATCTAGTAATATTGATAGAGATAAGTTAAACCACATGGTAGTTGGAGGTGAAATTTGAAATATTAACATCGGTCAAATGTTAAGATTTAAATTTTATAGATATATTTAAGTATTATTCTTGAAAATATTAGAAAAAAATTCTCAAAATTAATAGATAAATATAATAATAATTTTTTTTAATAATTTTCAAAAATATCAAAATAATTGATTACTTGTTTATTAAATTAATTTTTTTATTTAATACATAAAAATATAAATATGTTCATATTTATTTTGACAAAAAAATTAAAAATTTATAGAATAAATGGTTAAAATATTTAAGATAATATTTAAACTAAGAAATTTTATAATTAATATAATTAAATAAATATACTTTATGATAGATTATATTAAAAATAAATAAAATTAATTATAAATAATATTTTATAAGTATTATTTGATTTTTTTAATATAAATATTTTATCAATATTATTACGATGGTATATATTAATATTAAAATTTTTAAAATATAATTGTTGTTAAGATATTATAGATAATTTCGAATATATGGTCGGAGGAGACCGTTTGAAATGTGCGAAGAAAGTGTCCATTTACCATTTGCTTAAAGCGAGAATGTATAGACTTACGTTAAATATACTCATCATTGCATGGTTAAAATGGTCCTTGCCATTTACTTGTCAGTTGTCGCGTTCCTAAATTACTACGCGTCGTGACAAATGAAAATCACTCCCTCTTTGCCTACATGCGTTAGATATATGCGCATTTAATGAACAATGACAATATCAGAGTCCCATGTTTGCCTCACTTTGCTACTATTCTTTCCATTTTTTTCCGAACAAAGTGAATTAGTCAATCTTTTTTGGTCCATTATTTGTGTAAATTGTTTTGGTTCTCTTAATGGAGTTTTGATACTGTCTTAATATTCATGTGTTTTAGGTAGCTTCAGTTTAATATTCACATTTTATTTTAAATAATTTTGACTTAATTTTTTTATTCGTAAATGCAAACAATAAAAATATTATAAATGTACTAAAATTTGATAATATATGTAAATAGTACTAAATATTTAAACAAATCTTTTTAAAATAATATGTATATTAAACTTAAATTATTTGATAATATTTTCGATTTAAAATATTTTTTAATTAAAAACATTGGTTTAAAAAAACGACCGATCCCTCACTGGTTTACTTCTTATTCGATTTTTTATGTTTCTTTATTCAAATTATAACAGATAGATCTGTTGGCCAAGACAGACATAGAAATAAAAGGTTTTTAAAAAATCATCAAAAATAATATTTTTAAAAATTATAATAATAAAATTAACACTATAATAAAATTAAATGTTCAATTTAAACGTGTAATATTGAACAGATCTAAATTACAGTCGTTCAATTTTAATTGAACGAATGTTAAAAAAATGATATATTAATTATTTTTTTATTTATAAAATTTTAAATTTAAATATAATGAGTATTATTATTATTATAAATTTTAAAGAGAATTATTTTTATTTTGTTTACTAGGCTTTTTACCCTTTCTGTACTCCACCGCCTTAATTAGTGGCCGAATAGAGAAAAGAAGCAAAAATAGTGGCCAAATGTACAAGAGTCACTAGTCTACAAAATTACGCTTAATTAGCGGAAGTGATTCTTATCATCTCATTCTTGCAGCTAAAACCATTTCTTCGAATGATTCAATAAAATCAAACTGTGGACCATTTAAGTCGGAAAGTTTTGGTTATTACAGTGTCATGTCAAATATGTTTGTGATACAGGTGGTGTTTTTTATGAGATTTTATAAAGTGCTAATAATACGAAGAAAAAATATACTTTTTTAGTTAAAATATTGAGTACTCATTTTAAATATGAAATTAGAGGTTAAAAATACTCTAAGATCAATACATAAAAAAAAGAAAAAAGTTTTAAGTTCATTAAACATTAAATATGATATTTTTTATAAAATTGGTTTCAAACAACTCATATTTATGATAAATATATTATATTATTGTATATATAACTAAATTGTTAATATGATTTTATTTTTAATTTTTAGAAAAGAAGAAATATGTATTATTTTTCTTACGATATAAACAAAATATATTTTTTATAACAAAAATTAAAATAAAACTTAATATAAAATATATATTTATATATATCATAAACTTAAACTTAAATATAAAAATCTCCCCTAAACTCAATATTGCATCACCGTTATGTATAGTGCAACCTGTCCCAATAGATAGATCTTTAGGGCCCCACAAAATCAATACCTTTGCCTTTATCACATTCGTTCTCTTCTTCTCCGGACCTTTTAGGTCCAAATACACAAGATAGTTTAGATCACTTTTGATAATGAAATGCTATACTTAAGGTGGGTCCAGGCCCAAGAAGACAATGAGGTGTTGGGTAAAACGTGAAAGATGTATGGATCTACTGCACCCAATTCCAAAATGTTATTAGAAATTGGACGTGGCAGTATGATGGTTAGCAAGCACGGGGTTATTACGAGACACGTGCCATTAATATGTATATATATATATATTTTATAAGACGTGGCATTAATATTTTAAAATAAAAATTTCAAATTTCATTTATACGTTTAAGTATTACGACAAATGCTTCAAACTCATGTGAATTTCCCATATAATTTGATATAAACAACAAGTTGATATGAGGAAGGTAGTTCAAATATTTTTGATGGATACCTACCGACATAAGAAGGTTGCAGCCTTTAATTACCTTATGGGACGAAACGGAATGTGCTTTTTTTTTTTTTTTTTAATACTGAGAAATGCCATAATATGAAATTGGTTAATGGTTACGCTGCTCAGGTCGAGGGAGAGGGAGAGGGACCATCTTTTTTATTTTATTTTATTATTTTTAAAATTATGTTATACGTCACTTTTTTAGATTTTATTTATTATTCTCTTACATGCTTATGTGAAACTATATGTTAAATTGTATAATTAAAAGATATATGTAAAAAAAAAAAAAAAAACACTATATTAAAAAGTAGTAATATAAATTGATAATACTAATTCAATTATATATTTATATGGCGGGCTTGGTTTTATAATGTACTAATGTCAAGACAAGAAAATATGCTAGTTTTATTTAAAGGTCATAAATAGTATACTTTTATGGATTTGTGTCCAATTTGTGGGTTTTTTTTTTTTTTGTAATCAAAATATTGTATTTGTTATATATATATATATATATTATGATTTTTACGTAGCAAAAATTACAATTCTTATTATAATTCACTATGATATAATATAGACATATATATTTACTGCATATCTTTTATGATCGTTTAATTAATTAGGAGTGGAGTAGAAAATGGAATTAGCATTCACTATTTACACACTTGCGTAAAATTTATATGGAGGAGAAAGTTGACCAAATATTCCATAAAAATCTTAGGCACTAACTTTTCATGTGTTAACAAGATAATAAATTAATTTTTTTTTGTTAATTAATAAGTATAAGTAATATTATATTTCCACACAATACAAAAATAACCAATTCATTTACAATAACATTGTTTTACTTGACATTCTCTAGTCTTTACTAGAAAGTTAAAAATAATTTATTAGTGTAGTCATACCAGAACTAACATACTAGATTCCTTCAAAAAAATTTACTAGTACGAAATATTTAAAAGGTTAAAAGATAAAGGAAAATGGTTTATTTATTTATTTATTTCGAAGTTGTGATAAAATAAAATTTACTTGACATATTTTAATTGAATATTTATTAGAAATAATTTTTTTTTTATTTCAAAAATGAAACCTTAATGTAAATTTTTTTATTTCAAAAAATGTAATTTTTTTTTATTAATGAAACGTTAATTTGAGATAAACTACTAGTTGTAGCATATAGCATTGTTTAAAGATAAATTATTTGATTTGACAATATAATACCATGAAATTGAATAAATAATGAAGTTAATAAAATCAATAAAAATAAAATAAAATAATGGCGTGTAAAAAAAGATGGGGATTTTGGAATCACACATCCAATAGTAAGTCAAAGAAAGTGTGTTTGACAGCTACATTTTATAAAGCTAATTATGTATTCAAACTCTAACCTTTTTTGGATTTGCCTCTGAAAATGATTTATTTATTGACTAAATTAAAAAAGCTTTAAAAGTAGAAACACTTTCCAGCAATATTCTTTCAACTAAGCTTAATAAGTTTGGGCTCATCGTTCTAATTACTTGTTGACCATAATCCAAATTTGTTGTAAAGGAGTTGACATGGACACAAGAAATACGCTTTGGGTTTGCTGATATTTGTTGTCTAGTTAAATCATGAATGTGATAGTACACATATTGAATTAAGTCACTAAAGCCACCGCTTTTGGTGTTGACAAGCAAAGCAAAGCAAAGCACTTCACTTTACCTATCATAACTCAAGCCTAGCTGTGTACAGTGTGTACATGCCATATGGATATGGAGGCACACAAGTTAATTAGTCTTAGCGCAGCTCAACTGAGTTTTACCACCACCTCCTTAGACTGATGTCTCAAGCTTGACCATCCATGATATTCAGCTCTTTAGTCTCCAATAAGTGACAATTATTACAAAATTATGAAATAATTACACTTTTTCACTAATTATTTTATAAACTATAATGTCATATGTTTATTTCCTACTATAAATAATTCACTTATTATTCATAGGGGTGTTCAAAAAACCATTAAAACCAGTTTGATATTATATCGTACATAACTATTTTTAATTAATTAATAAAATATGAATATAGGCCACCGTACCACTTTGGACATCTATGGGTTTCTAATCATATTTATTTGATAGATATATACTACTCTATTTAAAATAAAAATTTAACAACGGGATTTGAACCTTATACGTGGATGTTACATATTTTGCACTCCAACTACTTCACGTCTTCAACCACAGCACAAATATTTATTTATTTTATTTTTATATTAAATATATATATATATATTTAAAAATTATCATAAATGATTTCAAGTTAAAATTGAATTGAATTGTACAATTTTAAATTGTTTGAATTAACAATTGTCAAATTTTTTTAAAAATAAAACTGGATTAAAGCGTAAACATCCCTACTTTTCATTGTGTCAATTAACATGCTGTTACGTCCCAAATCTAGCATTCAAAACAAAACACGGTTGTCACCACTAGTCTCCATTAATTATATAGAAAAAAAATATATGGTCATGGTCCAGCTAAATAAGGCAGAGATGGGCTTCGTCCAATACTTTCAGCATTTGGGCCAACTTTGGGAATGGTTCGCACTAATGTGGGTGTAGGACTCGTCATCCTGAAATTTTGAGCGTAGCTCTTTAAATTCACCTTTTTATATACATGCGTTTCTCAAAGATTTTGCCATTAAAGTGATTAGCAATGTGCATTTTTTTTTTTTTTATAATTGAAATAATAGTTATTCTCAAAATTTGGTATTATTTTATTTATTTTTAATGAAATTAGCCATAACCAATTAAGTGTGAGTGAGACCATGTTTAAATTTTATATTCATTCATAATTGATAATTATTTTAAGAATTATTCAATATCAGTATGTGAAAATATCATTATCCTAATTCTCCTCAACCTCATTCTTGAATGTAATAGCTTTTATGCGAATATGAGAAAGTGATTTATATTTTATAAATCAATAATCACATATTTTTACATGTATTGGAACAACTTAAATGTTAATTCCCAACCTTTTACATGTATTGGAACAACTTACATCTTAAAAATACATCACAATTTTATTAATTTGTGTTAAATTAATTTTGTTAATAAAATTGATGTAATATGTTTAGTTTAAACAAATTTGTGAGCAAAATTACAAATAATTGTAATTTAATTAAATTTTATTAGCAAAATTGATAAGCAATATATTGATAAAACATAGACCAATAAAATAAGGGACCGTAGGTTTTACTAGAAAGCGGAGCGCATGAGTTTGAGGTTTGGATGGTGCGTTTTGATATCTAGCTTCACTACCGTCTTTCACTGGCCTTATATTGGTATACTTGGTCCAAGTTCGAGTATCAACTGGCTATGATCTTTGATAGTGTGATGATGTATGATAATAGTCCTACCTTTTTTAAACTGTGGGAATTTTTTATTAATAAAAATAAATAAATAAATAAATAAGATAAGGGAAATAAAGTTATTTTTACAATAAGAGTAAAACATTAAGGACAAAAACGTAGTTTACATTTATTTATTTTTACTGACTTTTTAGATAGTTTTAGTTCTAGGTTTTAATGGTATAAAGAGTCGTTTTTGGAAATTCACTGTGTTGACAAACGTAGCCCTCAAACTACAGTAGAGTTGATCGTTCTTCTCACTTTTCTTTCTGGTAATCAAATTTCTATTTGTCTTCCCTCCTTTTTCTCTCCTCCAAGTAATCTGGAGTTATTTTCTTTTAGATTTTCCCTTTTTCCTTCCCTAATTTAATTTTCTTCTGGTACGAAAATAATCAGACAATTAACGAAAACTTGTGTTTGGCTCCTTAGCACTGTGATTATCATTCTGCACAAAACTATTTCATTTGATCACAGTAGAGAGAGGGAGAGACAGAGGATGGTTGAATCGGAGGGTCCTTGTGATCCATGGATGAGTACAGAGCAAAGTCCTTGCGTCGAAATCGATGGTCAATATCGAGAAGGGGACGCCAACCCTTTGAACTCGAACACCAGCAAAACCAACGTCACGTTGAGTGTTGGAGAGCGAGCACTCTCTGCCGCTGGCGCCGCCTTTCTCTCCGCTATTTTAGTTAACCCTCTAGATGTTGCCAAGGTATAGATATTTGACGAGTAATTCAATGGACGCTATTTTGATTATGTACTCATTGTGACGAAATTTAGCTTATTTTTTTACTCTTTCAGTTTCAGTTTTTTTTTTTTGTTCTGTATCTGTTTCTGTTCATCATTTTCTTTTAATTCATGTTATAGTTTTATTCATTATGCTGCTTAACTCTGGTCCATATAGTTTGTTTACTTGGCTATGGTTGGCATTCTTAAACATCTTGTTCAAACATTGTGTTCTACTTAATGGGACTAAGGAACTTTGTTTTATATTGGAATGAATTGCTCACTTTTTTTACTTGATGCTTAATACTTGTTATGGTTTCTTCAAGCCTATCATAATATGCTAGTTTTAGAAAGTTGAACTAGTACTTAACTATTTCTTCTCCTCTCTTATTTCTCAGACAAGGTTGCAAGCTCAGGCAGCTGGGGTTGCTTACTCACATCCTTTAAGTAATAACTTAGGTCGCATGGCATTCTTTGGGCCTAGCATGGTATGACTACAGAATATTTCTCTTTATTTAGTTATGTCTCTGATGATTTGTGGATGTTATCTTGTCTGTGTCTCTGAGCTTTCATGTGCTTTTGACTAGGATAAGTAGAAAAGTGATTGGAACAAGCTGCCTCCATATTTTTCTCCACCTGTTTTAAACTAACGTTGCTCAAATAACTCTGCCAAAACTTTAAATCCAGGATATATAAGTAGAGATGCATGGAACTGTTTTATATACTTGAATAATTATCTCCAATGCAATGAATACTTAAACCGCTTTCATAGATTGAGCTAGCCCATAATCTTGATTGATACATTACTTTTAGTTTAATGGATTTATGTTGAGGCGATGACTTTGAGTGGTACTAATTGATAAGTTGTATGTTATTTCTCTGATAAAAATTGTCCTTTTTGGCATGCTATCTTTGTAGTATTTTAAGGATTTGGTCCATTAAGTCATTAATTTTGACTTCTGCAAGTATGTAGACCATTAAATTTATCTTGTATTATGCTTTGCCAGATGTTTACAGATCTAAGGTGTTCTCCAAGTTGCACACGTGCTGGAATACATGGTACTGTATCAATTTGTCCTACTGATTGTTTTCAATACAAAGGAACACTAGATGTCCTATACAAGATTGTTCGCCAGGTTAGTATTCTTGTTAATATTTATATGCATATTTTACTTGCATTATGAAGCTTACAAAAATATAATGCAAATGTGCAAGTTAAATTTACTTATGGAGGATGCACATTATGTTATCATACGATTGGTGCACCCTGTTGCCACTAACGGTCTAATAAGATCATCTAATGTGGTCATTTAACTACAAATGTGCAATCATTAATTCTACAAATGTTATTGGAAGATGGTTTTATTTATTTATTTTTGATAGCCCACGTTAATTTTCTTTGCTTGCCTATTAGCTTCCTTTGTTTTACGGGAGATTGAATATGCAGGAAGGATTTTCAATGCTGTGGAGAGGCACAAATGCGGGTCTAGCTCTAGCTGTACCAACGGTAATGTTCTTAAAGATGTTCAGGTCTTAGTTGCAGGCTTATAACATTGGTCAGCTTGTGCTGGTTATTTTCTTTGATCTTCTTTTTCCTATGTTTAATCAGGTTGGAATCTATCTTCCTTGTTATGATGTCCTCCGGAACTGGTTTGAGGGTTTCACTAATCAGAATGCACCAAATGCTACTCCTTATGTTCCTTTAGTTGCTGGCTCTTTGGCTCGCTCTTTGGCTTGCACAACTTGCTATCCTGTTGAACTTGCTAGAACTCGCATGCAGGTAGAGTTGATGTATTGCATGCAAACGTAAACACACTTGACATGTATATAGTTTTAAGAATGTACAAACATGCGTGCATATCTTCACTCACATGGGTATAATACCCGTTACAACTCAAGAATTGTCCAGATCTAACTTGACATCTGTTGCCAATGTTTGGTTACTAATATTTATTTTAAATATTTTCTTTCAATTTTTGGGAGGTTTTCTTCACAGCATACGCTCTGTCCCTCTCTTTTTCAGTGATATATGGTTTTACACTTCCATTGGTAGTTTGGGAATTCAAGATTAGTCATTTAATGACACATTTTGGACTAGCACTGACAGTTAGAGTTGAAAAATGTTTTCCTAGTTTCCTTAAGGCTCATCTTCTACTTGGAGGGAATTAGGCGGCTGTAATTTTTGCACTGTTAGGTGTTTGTAGTTTAACCATTATAGATCTAGTTTTTATTGTAGAAGGTTCCATGGTTTTCTTTGAGAAGCATCAATTTAGTAACGTTTATTAGGTTCTCATACATGTCATTTACTGCGACTTCAAACTGCTGCTCCTCAGGGATCAGATATTTATGGATCCTTTCCTTTATTTTTGTCTCCTCTCTGTCAGGCTTTCAAAGTGACTGAAAGTGGTGCCAGACCTCCTGGTGTCTGGAAGACGTTGGTTGGGGTCCTCTCACATGTCAAGGCTACTAGCAACAGTCAAAGCAACTGTAAGTCATTGATTTTTCTTGTCATCAATTTTTCTCTGTTGGTTCTCTCTCTCTCTGACACGCATGCACACACAGAGGATACTGCATGAGAACATATTTATATATGCAGTTTGTTGTTCTCTTGTGATGAATATTCTTTTGAAATATAGCAATTATCATGATATCACATCACTTTGGTCACAGTGCAAGGGTATCGAGCCCTATGGACAGGCATGGGGGCACAGCTTGCTCGTGATGTTCCATTTTCTGCAATCTGTTGGTCCACCCTTGAGCCCGTAAGTATTTGTAATATATATATGTGTGTGTGTGTGTGTGTGTGGATGTCTGGGTTCAAGTATAAATAATAAGTTTTTCTTTCCTATCTCTCGGCAGACAAGGACAAAACTTCTTAGTGTGGTCGGTGATGATGCTAATATAGCAAGCATCCTTGCAGCAAATTTTTCCGCTGGATTTGTGGCAGGAAGTCTTGCTGCTGCTGTTACATGTCCCTTAGATGTTGCAAAAACCCGAAGGCAGATAGAGGTATAAATATATTCATTCTGTTAAAAATTAGCCTTGCTGTTTGGATCCTTTTTTTATAAAAGTATTCAAGAATCACGAAAGGATGAAATAAGTTGGGAAGTGATTTCTTTGGTACTTATTGTTATGGAGTTGAAATGAATAAAAGAGAGTAAATGAATAAATAAATGGAGCAAAATGAGGATGCTCTTTACACAGAGAGCATTATATTCATATACTTTCGTTTTATTGGAAATTATAGACTTGTAGTTTCATAGATCTTTAGTAAAAGAAACTTATCTCTGTTATTTGTTTTTATGAATTTGCAGACAGATCCAGTCCGGGCATTGAAAATGACAACGAGACAAACACTTAAGGAGATTTGGAGGTATCTCTATAAACTTTTTATCCTCATTTAAAGGATAAATCTCTTCCCTCTTGATTGTCAAAAATCAATATGAAAAAAGGCCATTAAAAGGGTCGTAATGCAATAGCAAAAAAATAAAAAAAAATAAAAGGGTCGTAATGCAAAATCTTGCATGGCTAAAATAATATTTACCATTTCACATTGCATGGAGGAGGCAAGTTGCTCTAATCATGTCCTAACATACATCAGTTGAAAAACATGGCAAAATGTTGGAAGTAATTGAACTAATTAGCTAATAAAAGTTAAATGTGCTTCTCGTTCATAATAAGGTAAAAACATTGGGTTTCTGACTTGGTCAGTACATTGAAATTTGTTTTGATCAGGGATGGAGGAATAAAGGGGCTGTTTGCAGGTGGAGGTCCTCGTATTGCACGTGCAGGCCCTTCCGTTGGGATTGTTGTTTCCTTCTATGAAGTTGTGAAGCATGTTCTACGGCCATCTTCATGACAGAGAAGGGTTTTTATAGTTCAAAGGCTTCAAGGGAGGGAGGAATCTTAGTTTTGAATTATCTGAAGCAGCTAAGGGAGATTCTCCTGCTATATTTTGTTGATTCCGTAGGAAAGTAGAGAAGGATAATGTTGATATTTAATGAGGGTAGAGCTTTTCTCCTCTAATTTTCGATGTAGTTTTGTCGCTCATGGCTTAGAAAATTTAAACGTTTTTCATCATTGCTTTTGGCGATTTTTTCTTGACAGTCATCTCAGTTTGCAGTTCTATCTGAAATGCAAATATAAATCTTTTTTGGGATGGTTGGTTTTCTTTGGATATTGATTCAGGAAGTGAGAAATGTCCTATTGTGAATATATTTTAATATCAATACCTGTTAATTGCCTTGAAAAAACTTTACAAGAAAAATAAATTGCGTAAAAAAATTAATACTTGTTCAAATTTTCTACGAACACCATACTATTTCAAACAAGGAATGTAAATTTCCTTGGAAAATAATACTACAAAACTCGAGAACTTCCAAAGTGAATTATGAGACTGTAATTGGAGAATTAAATCAACTTAAACATATAGGAAAATGGTAAATTACAAAAAATAATATGATATCCATTCCCCTAAATATTGAGTTTGGACCAACCACTAACCCTAATCACCCAATATGCATGGGAGACTAGCTAATACTGATCCAATGATTTAATTATTAAAAAAAAAAAACATCTAATTGATATTAATATTGCTTCTCGTTTTGTTGCTCTCTGATATTATCGAAATGCCATAAATCAAAATGGCTTTTTAGTGAATGAGATAAGTGAGCACCAAAGCCAACAACATCAAAATGTATGCTATTCCTTGGTCTACCGCTGTCCCTGCAAATTAAATATAGAAATTAATGATAATTCATTCTCATTTTCATGATTGATCTTTATTTTTATGAGAACTCTCAGTAACTAAAGAGAAACACATTTTATATATAGAATTAAATATTTATCTAACTCACTCACTCTATTAATTTGTTTTGAACCCTTTTAATCTCTTTTCCCCTTTCTTTCGAGAAAAAGAAGAGAAACATGGTAACAAAAATTAAATAAAAAGATGATGCTAAAACATTAATAAAAATAAAAATATAAAACTAACCATCGCTTGTTGGAGTCGGAGCTGGAGCGGAGGATATAATGGCCGCTGTGGGCAAAGCGATGGCGTAAATGAGAGCAATGAAGGCGACCACTACTATTGACATGTTGAACATAGCTGCTTTTGTTTCTTCTCTCTCTCTCTACTTTTTTTTTTGTGTTCGTTTAATCAAATCTTTCTTTGCAAGAAAGATAAGGGAAGGGAGAGAGAGAGAGAAAGAGATATAAGTAGGTTCAACTCGAACCGTTCAACACAAAACAAAGGTGGTGAAGTAGTGTAGGTTTTGAGAATAGAAGGCCCTTTTATATTATAAACATGGGATTGATTTTAGGGGATTCAATAATTAAGCGATTAAAGGGTGGCTGTTAAATACATGCATGCCTCAATAATTTGGAGTCCTCCCGCATGTATAGGACACCAAATACCCATGTGAACCTCTCATTATTTTTATACGCCTTTTTAGCTAAAAAAATTCCTTTTATATTAAAAGATTTTCTTTTGGTTAAATATATAATTGCTTCGTTGTTGTAAGCCATGAGAGACACAAATTCAATGATTGTATTGTGCGTAAATTTATATGTACAAGCCTTGTTGTTGCCAGTCGATATATTCTTCCTACTTTTTATTTAAATATATATCCAATCTAATTCAGTTATATTCAAGTCTACATGATAACCCATTAGTTTCAGTTTATAACACATATTTATAAATGCTTTAAGCATGTGTTCAATTTATGTAACATTTTGCTACATGTATATTATTACAGTTTCTTAAGGTCTATTTTATAATATGAATTTTTTTATCTTGAAAACATATTTATAAAAAAAAAAAACTTAAATTGAAAATACCCATTAACCATATGTGCAAAATGTACTAAAAACAGAACACGTCTTTATTTTTCAATCAAATAAGCGTGCAAATGGAGTAAGATAAGACTGATGAGGGAATACCTAGGATTAGAGTTCTTTTATTCTTCATGAAAAGTAACTAGGATTAGCATTGTTTTGTAGGTGTGAGATTGACACGTGTCAGAATTTTGATGTTGATCTCGTTCCTTCATTAAACACTACACATAAGTAGTTTTCCATTTCCAGCTCTTGCGAAATAAGATCAACTTTAAACATAGAAGCAGCACTTTTGATCACGAATTTATCAGCATGGTATAATTACACGTTGATCGAATTTTCCGAAGAAAAATTCAAACATTCTATAGCATGATACGGCAATGCATTTCTAAGCTTAAAAAAAAAGGGGGAGGGGTAATGCATAGAAAAAGAACAATCCTAATCACTTCGTCATACTATACACAATGATCAAAAACCCTCCAGACAAGCTTTGATCCTCTCTCAATATTATAATGCATATCCATAATATTTATAAAACAAAGCCAAAAGACAAGATTGAGTCATGCTAAATGCTTAGTACCAGTAGTCTGAAAAACCTAACACAAAATGGCCCTTCTCTAGGCAGAGAGCAATTTGTTTTCTGCTATGACACACACATCAAGGGAGAAAAAGAGGATCCTCTTTCTTCTTATATATATCAAAGAGTTGCTTCGAGTAATGAATTGCCAATTTTCTGCATACTTCGATGCCCTTCGGATCATACTCTTGTAGATCCTGTACGGATTTTTTCAGATCACTTTGTGGGTCTCCGTCGGTTAGAAACTCGGCCACAGCAGTTCCCCTGCGTCCAATGTATATTAAGAGTTCAGTAAAAAAGTACATTTCATGCTCCAAAAAGCACGTGGATTTTTATATATGTTTTAGTTTTTCTCTAACTATGTGAACTTTATTTGATACAATAGCAAATAAAAAATAACCTTTTCTTCCAAAATTTAAAATAAATATAAAAGGAAAAATATGTGGCTATTTTTGTCTAAAATAAGTAAATAAATAGATACAATTACACAAAAGCCAAGCTTGGATAAAATTTGAAAAACCTCCTTACTTTAATGGCACTCACTCACTCGTAACATTATTTTATTTTATAAAATTACATTAATTATCCAGTATTTCAAATTAACACCATTATTAATAGCAATATGGTTCTTTTGGTAATTTTACAACAAATAAAAGCACTAAAAAATCCATTTGTCAAACGAAGTACTTGCAATATTTTTCTTTTGGCCAAATGCGAAACTGCTTCTCTATAAAACGTTTCTAGTAGAAAAGGCTTCTTAAAAAACCACTTCAACTGCCATTTTGATTAGCGAATCCAAATGTGCACAAATACGAAAACAAAGCAGCGATTTTACAAAATCCATGAAATAAGCCAGGGGTGCAAAAATAAGGTTAGGAGAACTGCATTAAATATAAAAGAAACAAAAAGAATTGACTTTAATATTTACCTATGAGCATCAAACTTGCTAAACCCACGCCCATTGTGGTGCAATGCGGCCTTACTAATCTTTTCATCACAAGTTTGCTGACGATAAAGCGCACATACAGCCTTCATGCACAGCTCAGGATCCTTTCCAAATGCTGAAAGCATATCTGCCTCAAACTCCCACTCTGACTTGTGATCTTTTTTTCTTTGAAGGTTAGATAAAATAACATCAAAATGCTCGATGCCATCTGATTCATCTTGTGACACACTGGAAGCATCATCATCTCCAGAATCATCAGAGGTGTTGACAATAAATCCACCCAAGCCTTCATCTTCACTGTCTGAGTAACCTTCCTCTGATTCATCATCACCAGCATCCAAGTCCGTGGGAATTCCTGGAGAACATTTAGTTTCACCGACATGACTTGAAGACTTCTTTTTTGCCCCATTTAGTTTCACTAAGCGTCGCCTTGAAGGCGTTGAAGTACCAATGACACTGTCAACCAACATGGAAGTATCAGGAATAGTAGAAGTTGAAGCATCGGGACCTTTCTCTTGAAGACGAATCCTCTTGATTTTACTAATTGGAACGTTATCGTCATCTTCACTCTCAGTGTCACTTTGGACAACATTTGAAGCTCGTTTTCTTTTGGGCGTAATACTGAGTGGAAATGTTTCTTCAAGAGCATCTTCATCATTTTGGTTACGAATTATATGCTTCAAGTTGTTATTAGTTGTCCTTTGATTCTTGTTACCTATACTTGCTACATATGCAAAATGGAACTGAGCAGTATTAGATTCATCATCACTGTCAGTAATATCAATGACACTGACAGAAGAAGGCTTTGCAACACCAGGTGTAGATGGAGCTATCTTCTTGCCAGCAATTTGCTCTTCCTCAAATACAAGTTGTTTTCTAACATGTTCACGCTTTGAGATCCCTTCTCCCCTATTTAAATCATCAAACTTATATGGCTTGCTGTTACAAGGGGTAGAGCCTGCCACAAATTAAAAAAAATATAACAGAAAAAGGCGGTATAAGAGAAGAGTCAATACCATTGAGGATAATAATTGTATTCCACAATCAAACTAGAAACTTATAAAAATATAAAAATTATTGAATGGAAATCTCCCCGACTATACCCAGTGAACGTCTAAGATCCCCGCAAAAGCAAATAACCAATCAGTCACAAAGTAGGTTGGCATGGCTCCAATCGATGAAGATAACAAGCTTTGACCTGTGTAAATCAAACCTTCATCTGTACTAATACTCATTTTTTAAATAAGAAAAAAAAGGGAAATATCAAGGTGACATGCTTCTTAGTTTTCAAAGCAAGCCTAGGATCTTGATGCATAGAAAACATACTTTGAAAAATCCAAATCCAATATTGACCATCAGGCACTAGCTAGTGAGCTATATGAGAGGGATCAAACCTTAAAATAGTTCTATGATATTATAAATCTATTATGTTTCTTAATGATGATAACAAAAGAATACAATTGAATAGATTGCCATAAAAAGACCAAGCTAACTCATTTGATACCTGCTATTTGACAATGGCCAATTCCTTCACTAGGGGAAGGCCAGAGGGAGCCTGTATCACCCATCTTCATAATTCTCTCCTTGTTCTGAGCAGAGTCCAAAGCACTTCGTTCCAAACTATCTTCGCAGACATTCAAATCTATTACTCTGCTAATTCCTTCAATCGGGGAAGGCCGGATGGAGCCTGTATCCACCATCTTCACAATTATCTCATTATTCTGAGCAGAGTCCAGAGCATTTCGATCCAAACTATCTTCACACACATTCAAATCTAGTACTCCCAGCTCTATCTTCTTGTTTTCAGCCAACAGCCATTCACTACCTCTCGAGACTGCGCTCTCATTCAACTGCATAAGCTGTGACTCCAATTCCATGCACTTCTGTTTCCAAGCCTTAACATCCCTTTCAGCATTTTCCTTCTCACATTCTAATACTTTATTCTCTACCATTAGCTGCACGAACGGGTCTTCATCAAACTTACCTAGTCCGTTCTCCGTTCTGCAACTGTCATTAGTTTCATAAAATTTATCTTTTAGTTTACTGTTCTCTCTCTTCAAGGCCTTTATCTCTTCTTCAATAGAATTCTTTTCAACTTCCAATATCTTAAACTTTGCCTCGAGTGCTTCAAGCTCCTTTTCCTTCTTTCCAATTTTGAAATCCAACTCTAAACACCTTGCTTCGGTATTCATGTTTTCCTTCAAGACCATAAAATTCACAAAATATTAGAAAACCTACAAATAAATGAATTAAAGAAAATTTTAGAAAAGTAAATCAATTTCTGTTCGATTAAAACTTAAAAAGCATTGTAGTTCGAAAAGATGGCTTGATTAACAACCGAAGTACAGAGAGCGAAGAGATCGAAATTCAACATTAGGTTGACCCAAAAGAAAATTTCAAAACTTACGGTGCAATGACGACTAAAAATCTCGCAATTTTGAGCGCAAGATTGCGAAGAAATTTTTAGGGTTTCTTACCGAACACCGAATAACGTTTCTAAGATTAAATTAGGGATATTGGCAATTTTTAACACGATAACACAAATAGAATATTATAAGATAAATATTTTTTAATAAAATTTATCAATATTTTTTACAAATTTTTAAAAATTTGGTTACTTTTTACTATTATATATAAATAATATATTTTTTATGCATCAATTAATGTAAATAATACAAAATAAATTTTATACTAACATAAATAATAAAAAATATATATATAAATATGATTAATACGTTTACTTCTAATTAAATAAATTTTTTATGAAATAAAGTACATGTAAATACTTTTTTTTTTCGGGTGAGTTTAAAAGTTAATTAAAGCTGTTATATATATATATATTATATATATTGGTTTATTACAATTGCATTCATTATAATTTAGTTAATTTAACGTTGCGTGCAAATTACCAAACGCCAACTTATATAATAAATAATGAGCATAAAAATGTTTTCTAAAATAAAAAATCGCAATTATTAGTAACAAATAGAAAAACTTATCATGTAAGTCTTTTTATTTTCATAAAAAATAATATTTAATTTTTTATTTTATAAAATATATTCATTAATTCTTTTATTAATAAAATAAAAAAACAAAAAAAAATTACATAAATTTTTTTTAAATTTGTGATTAATATTTTATTATTAAAATATTAAAGAGGATAAAATTGTCATTTCGTAAATATTAATAAACAAAAAACCAAAAGTTATAATACCCTATAATCTAATATCCATAATACCCACTAACTTTTTCATTCTTTAGACTTAAACAAAAATCTCAAAACTTCATTTACTCATTATTCATGAATTGTTTCCACCATTTTTTAATAGTAAAATAAATAATCGATGGAAGAGAGAAGAAACAAGACTTAGTAGTATTTGTAAGATTGATTGAATTCTTAAAAGATGACAAAGACTCTCAAAGAGAATATTAAAGAAAAAAATTAATATATTGTAACATGGTAATTAAACAGAAAATAAATTATTTGTTTAACTATCTGAATAGGAGAAAAAATTAATGTCATTTAATGAATCTTTTTTTGTAAATTTCAACAAAATAAATATTTTAATTACATTTGAACTATCATCATCAATCTCTCTTAAAAATATAAATAAAAAAAAATAAGAAATTTACATTTATTCGTTCTTAACCAACAACCTAAAATAATTTCTAAAAAAACATTACATATTAATAAGCAACCAAGAAATTGCCTCTCAGGATTTTTTAGAATCGACAAAGTTAACATTTCAGCTTCAATCTCACAAAAGCAATATAGGATCATTTTCATGTTTTATTCCATTGTTGCAAAAAAAAAAAAAAAAAAAAACTAAGCAGAGATGGAGAGAAAGGAGATAGCAAATGTGAAATTTTTGTGTAAACTAGATATAAATATGAAAATAGATATCAACAAATTTTTATAGAGAAAAAGGAGTGTGAACAAAACGATGGTAAAAATTATAGAAAAAGATGAGTGTGAACGAGAACGATGGTGAAAATTAAGATGTTAAAAAAAAGAATTTTAATATGTTTTTAGGACTTCCAAATGAGTAAGGATTTTAATTTGAATAAATGATTACTCTGTTCTCTTTTGTTTAATCACATATAAATTTTAATAATAAATAATGTTAAAAAAATATCAAATATCATTTTTTAATAATTTTTTTTACAAATAAAAGAATTAAATAATACATTTTTAATCTGTGAGACTAAATAATATATTTTGTATAAACAAAAGATTATTCTTCACCCTAGTAAATAATAAACTTGCTCTAAATAATAAATTTTAAAAACTAGCTATTTCAATCAATTGTTCATCGTATTCAACAATGATTGATCAAATTGAATTATTCACGTATACTCAAAAATAAATCCCACTAATTTTCTATAACCTTCAAAATTTGATTAAAATTATAGCTCATAAATCTTTAATTAACATTTTCAGAAACATCTTGGAAATTGACGCAAAATAAATACAAAACAACAACTTCACCACTACATACTCCAAAGAAGAGATTCGTAGGAATAACCTAAAATGCCACAGTGTAACGACACAAAACAAAACTTAGAGCAGCCCAGAGAAACCAACCAGCTGAAGCAGATTAAGGGAAAAAGGAAAAATCGCCAGCGCCAGGGAAGGAGGAGGAGAAATCCCGGACCAGACCAACGCCCCACCAGCCAAATCACCTGCCAGAACTCCAGCCGTAGGAGTCAAGACCAGCGGCACCATAAAAAACCAAACAAACAGGCGTTGGAAAAAAGAAAATAAATCAGCGGCGACGATACTCCTCACAGCAGCACCAAAGAACCAAAGTTGTGGAACCTAAAAAACAGAGGCACCTCTACTTGTACTATTTTTATTAATAAAACTGGAAATTAGACAAGAAAGGAAAATTTGAAAAAGGATGAACATAGGTTTAGATGGAGCGAAAATCCCAAATCCTTATTTAAAAAAAACGAAAATGGAAGAAGATTTGATGGAAATTGAAATGAAAAATGGGATTAATCGGTTGAAGAAGATGAAAAGGGTGCAAAGCCCTAGCAGAGCTCTTGAAGGGTTTTAGTGTTCAAAATAACGCTAAAATCCTTGCTGTATCGCAGTTGGAATTTTGTTTATGTAATATGTGGCTGTAGTTTTCAGGGAAAAAAAGGAGGACTGCCGAAGTTAAAGTTGGGCTCGAAATCAGACACTTGTCCAAATGGAAAATCATGCATTAGATCAGAATCAGAATAATTATTGTGCAGATTTTGATTCATCTGATCCAAGTCCAACCCACTACTTGTCCTCACATGATCTTGAGACATTGTGAAATAGTTGTTTGATGGGGACAAATTATTGTGATCATCGATCATACAACCCAAAAGCCCATCTTTCAGTTCAGTCTTATCGGTTGACGACGTCGTTGGAGCAAAGTTGAAGGAAGAATGAAACGATTCAAGTATTTGGAGTTGTTTTGTGTCCACTAGTTGTGAATTTATATTTTGTTGAGGGTCCCGATCATTATAATTAATATCTGACGTTGAAGGAATTACAAAATTGGAATTAGAGGAAGCTTGGGAACAAGTGTGTATTCCACTGTACACGACTTGGAAAATGCTTGGATCTTCATCCGATCTTTGAACCTGCTTTGTTGCCAAACACCCCTCAACATTTCTCCCAATACACTTGTAATATCCCCTGCAATAAATAATTAAAAGTACCCAATATATATATATATATATATATATATGAAAGAAAATTTTATTAGTAAATATATGTTGCAGACGGACTAGACTATTTTTATGTCTACTTTTTTTTTTTTTGCTAAAGTATTTTTATGTCTACTTAGAAACGAGTGCTTTACTAAAAATGAAGAAGAATAACAAGTAATTACAAAGGACTAGATAAAAAACAAGTGAAGATTGAGAAAATAAAAACCTGGGAAATTTGGAACCAAGGATGTGTTTCTGAGCAAGTTTTCTCCAGTTAAAGCCATCATCAAGAGAGTCTTCAAGTCCAAACCCAGGGCCAACTCTCACTTGTTTGATCAATCTTGGTGGCGTGTTGATCAATGAAAGTGCCTTGTCGTAAGAAGCTAATATGTTTTGCACAAAAAATATTACATGCGTTTCATGAGATGATGGTGATAAAGAAGAAGAAGAAGAAGATGGCATCTTATTTAGATGAACTTGAAGTAGTCGAGCTAGCTCTCTCCCTTTCAGTAGTTCATTAACCAAATTATTCATTTGCTCCTCCGATCCCAACATTTACAATAAAAATACGAGTTTCTGATAAATGAATAATCAATTACCAGGTTGTTTATTCAGTTATCGACGTAGATCACTTATACGTGTACAGATCACTTATACGTGTATAATATTTATAGACAGACCAAATTTTGAATCTGATTATTCCATGCCAGGATCAAATAAAAAATGTTTGACTTTACAAATGAGAGTCATTAATTAATTAATTGACTTTGACACAACAAGTACTATTCTTTGATCGTACAAGTACTCTTCTTTGGATACAATCAAAAACTAACTGGATTGACAGAGAAGTTCGAAACTTTTCAACAAAAAAAAAACAAAATAACAATTTTTAAATTTATAATAATAAAATTAACATTTTAATAACATTAAATATTTTACACTAAATTAATCTATATTATTATAATTTAATTTTAACAAACGATTAAAAAAATAATATAAAAATTATTTTTTAATTATAAAAATATATAATTTAAATTAAAAAATATTATTTCTATTATTATAAATTTTAAAAGTATTATTTTTATTATTATTTTAAAATTAATTTATGATCGGTGAAAAATTCCTCTTCTTCTTCTTCTTTCTCTCTTTTTCTATTTCTTCCTCTATTGTGGTAAGCACACAATCCTCTCCTTGAAACCCCAAGAGCTCTTTAAATGTATTTATATAATATATTTGCACAATTACAATAATGTCTAAACTATTCTTAGTTTCCTAGTACAAAGTCTATGTCCTTAAAAGTCATTTATCCTATTTTTCGTGAAAAATAGAAATTGTTCGTAAGGGGTGGAATCGATCCGGCTATAGGAGGATTGATCCATCTTGAGGGGGATCGATCCGACTCTAAGGTGGATTGATCCGTCTTTAGGGAATCGATTAGTCTTCTTGTCTGGGCACCAATTTTTCAGTAGAAAGTCTTGGATCAGATTGCTATAGGAGCGGGATCGATCCGGCCATAGTGGGATCAATCCGTCTTAAAGGGGATCGATCTTAGATGCTATGTAGTCTTGTTTTCTTTCTCTTATTTCTCCACACTTGATACCATGCAATGCTCCTTGTCTAACATTTGATACTTGATTACCCACATTGATATTGCATCAAAATATCACACATAATCCTATTATCTTCCTAGACAATAACTTCAAAGAAAAAGAAAAAAAAAAAAAAAAAAAACCACAATCGAAACAAAAGAGGATTGTTTTTTAATGAGTTTGGTATTTTATTAATCACTTATTTTTTGAAATATATATTTTAATTTAGTATATTTTAATTTTTATAGCTTTTTAAAATGTACTTTTAAATTTAATTTTTTAGTATTATGTGATTTTTTAAAGGATTAATTTTAAAATTTTAATTTTTTTAATAAAATAATTTTTAAAAAAAAAATCAATTTTTGATTAAAAAAAATGTCAAAAGAATCTAGTCAGTTTTTTAATTAATTTTTTTTCCTCATAATTGGATTTGTTTAGTAAAAAAAATTAAAATTTCAAAATTACTTTTTTAAAAAATCACATAAGAATAATGTATGAAGAAATTGAATTTTTTTTTTATAAAAATTAAACTTAAATATATGTTTTTAAAAGTTATAAAATTTAAAATATATCACTTTAAAAAATAGAAACTAAGATATATATATATATATATATATATATATATATATATATAATAAGAGACTTATGAAATTGTCAATGGTCCCAATTTCAGTGGCATATCTGTAAATTGGATGAGATCATGACACTCGTAATGGTTCCGCGGGGTGGGCCGGTGATGAGCTCATTGCACTCGTCATAGGAAGTCTTTCAACGTTGACCGTTGTACTACGATTCATACTTTCCTAACATCCTAAGATTTTTCTAATCGGCATATCCTAATACTTTCCTATGTTATATAATTTAGTACACGAAATAAAATACATTGACATAGAAATGTTTTATTTATTTAATTAATTTTATTTTTAATTTTTTTAATAAAAAAATAGATATTTATTTTCTCTTAATACTAAAAAAAATATAAATTTATTTATATTATAAAAAAAATTAACATATATTTTTATTTTTTTGAGATAGTTAAAAATAAAATTCTATATATAAAAAATAATTATATCATACAATTAAATAAATAAATTATGATCATAAAAAAAGAGTGTGCTAATTTTTGGTATTTATATTATTATTTTTATATTTATTTTTATTTATATTATTAAATAATATCATTTTAGTACATAAATTTATTTATTAATATATTTATAAGAATTAAATAATTTTATTTTTAATGATTCCTTTTATATATATATATATATATATATATATACATATATATATATATAATACTAAAAAAAATATATGCTTGCTAGAAAATGAACATATATTTTTATTTTAATTTTTTTGAAAGGGTTAAAATAAAGCTCATATATAAAAAATAATTATATCATATAATTAAACCAATAAATTATGATCATGAAAAAAGAGTGTTAGTTTTATGATATTTATATTTATTTATATTATTAAATGATATCATTTTAATACACAAATTTATTTATTAATATTTTTTTCCCAGAAACTAATGTTCTTAACGTTTGAGTTAAATAAATTTGAGTAATTTTAACATTTAAAATTACTTCTTTACAAAAAAAAAAAGAAAATTTGAGTGAAATGTTATTTTTTAATTACTAACAACAAAAGTAAACCAGCGACATCAACCATAGGAGTAGCTCAGGTTTACGAAAAAAAAAAAAATTACACTATATATAAAATTTTAAAGCTCGTCGTAATTATTTTTTCGATAAAATTATTTTCATATTTTAAGCTATTAATATTAGTTATTCAATTATGATCTATTAAATAAGAATTCTTAAATTATAATAAAATAACCATCGTAATTAATAAAAATTCTAATTTATCAAATCAATAAATACTCTAATTTATCATGTCTAATAAAAATTATAAATATTATTTTATATTCATAATTAATTTAGAAGTATAAAAAAAATAATTTCATATTTGTTTTAAATATGTTATAAAAATTAACTATAGAGAAATTAAAATTAAGTAAAATAATTTATGTATAATTTACATATTTTTATCTAATTTATATAATTTTATTAATTAAATAAAATGATTGTATGTTTGTGATTAATAATATACTATTCGAAAAAGCCAATAATATTCAAGATAACTACATAATAGTATTTTTTTTAAGAGCTATGTTGTCCTTGTAATTGCTATGGTTGGTTTATTTTTTCTGTTAACAATTAAAGAAATTTTCTCACATTCTTTTAAGATCTGCTGTTAATAATTTTAAAAAACCCTCTAATTTCTCTATGAATCATACATTCACATGATTTCACTTTTGACATCATTAAATAAAACAAATATCTTTTAGGCAATAAAAAATATATGCACCATATTTTTTAACATAAAAAAATATATTATTTTACTTTATACGAAAACAATATATATACATCATGTAGAGGATGTTAGAAATAAAACGAAGGTTATAATATGCAATAATAAAAAAAAAACACCAATCCTCAGAGGTCATCTTTGTGGACATTGAGATGGTGTGGGTTCAAGCATTGTTAATATATATGTGGATGAATATGTAACTTTTATTTTAAATAATAAAAAAAATTATCACCAACGTTTTTTTAAAAAAACTATTTCTCTTTATTTGTTTAAAATTTTGAGTTATCGTTAAATTTTTTACAAAAGAGATTTTAATAAAAAAACTTGAATGCTAAAATCTCCTTTAACAGATAAGAATGAATATAAAAATAACAATATAGCTAATACTAATATATTAAATTCAAGAAAGAGTACCTACTTTCTTTTCTAATTTATTATGTTCATATGCAACAGTTTTTTTTTTTTTTTTTTTTTTTTTTTATATATACAAAAAACAGTAGCTGGGAGGAAAATGACATAAAGTATATTTTTCTTTATTCATCATGGTCAATGCTTGATGTACATATTTTAACAAGTTTTATATATAATTCTCTAAAATTTTAATTTATATGATACAAATTTTAAATTTTTACAAACATGTCCTAATTTTTTTAATCTTATGATTTAATACATGTAAATCCTATATTTTTATATCCAAATTGATAAATATATATATATTTTTAATGTTTTTCTCAAGTTAACTAAAAAAGTTGGACAAATTAATAGAGAATTAATTTTTGTTAAGGAACTGATTGACTAAATTTAAGGTAGGGACGAATTTGAATAAGATCTTATATTTTAAGGGAACAAATTTTACTTCTCGAAAGCAAGCTAGAGAATAATCGATCATTCACTATACAACAAACAAAATGATTTTTGACTCAGACTAAAGATGTTTAGCATTAAATAAATATTTTATTTATAGTAATATATTATGTTTAATTTTTATTTATAAATTTTGATATATATTAACAATATTTAACAAATATGTGAATAAAAATGATATGAATTGTAAATAAAATAGTTAAATATATATTTTTTTTCCATATATTTGATAACTATTAGTAACATAAATAAAATTATAGTCTTATACTATATAAAAATTTTTCATATTAAAACTTTTAAGTTTATGTTTATCATATTTTATTTCAACCCAAATTTTAACTTTATCTAATATTATATTATTTGACATTTTATTTTAATAATCTTCTAGAATTCATTTAAAATTATTTTATATATAAAATTTATTATTTTTTATTATTATTGGTCATTCTTATATTGTTATAAACATTTATTTTTAAATTTACTTTCAAACTTTAAAATTCTAAATCATATTTTACTTTTTTACATTTTCATATGTTTATTTTAGTTTTAGTTTCAACAATTATAAATTTTGATGGATTTGATTGAATTTTTTATAGATTTATTAGTTAATAAATTTATTTATTCATAAATGATACTAATACTTATTAATTTGTTATATTTTTATTTAATTTTTATTATAAGTTAATTATAATGTATTAACTCTATATTTTTTAGTGCTAATTCTATGTCTTTATTATATTATGATATGAAAAATTTAATGTTAAATTAAATATAATTTACTATAATTTTTATTAAATTTTTTTTTTATATAAATTTTTTTTTTAGCTCCTCTTACAAAAATTTTATGCCTCAAACCACTATGAAGAAAACAAGTGTCTATTGTAAATGAGAAAGAATATTCATACTTTTAATAATTACATGTAATGTGAGCAAGTAATTAAGTAAAATTTAGCAAATAAGTAATTTTTAATTAAATAATAAAATTTAGTGTAAAATTTGGTGAGCAAATATTTTACTTTATAAATAACTAAGAAAAATTATATTGTAAAGTGTTAAATTTTTTACGATTCAATGAATTAAATTTATATAATGAATTTTTTAAAATTTAGTTTGTCTTCTTCCTTTTTTATTATGCTTTAAATTTTTTTGCAAAATCTTTCAGTAAGAAGCTCTACGATGCTAGCCGTGAGAGGATACTTTTACAAATAAGAAAGAAAAATAATCGAGAGAGTAAATTTAGCCTTAATGTTTATTTACTAATACTGGGAGGACATAAAATTTACTATTTAAATTATATGGAGTATTATTTGATAATAAAAAAAAACTTAGCAGTTATGAAACTACAATTAAATTACAAGTACAATTGATTATTTACGTTAATCAAAACTAAATAAGTGGTCGATCTTTTTTATGAATAATAAGTAGTGTTATTATTTAAATAATTTTAAATAAATGATTTACAAATTCACATATTTTATTTTTTAAATTATTATATGTTATATTTAAAAAATAAATGAGTATAATTAGCATAAATTATTAATTAAATATTTATATTAATTTCATATTATTTAAATTATATAATAATTTAAATATTAATTAATTTTTATAAATTATTTACAAAAAAATATCATCAGTTATAATTATATAAATAGATTATTATAAGCCTAAGAGGTACGCATAATGAATAATTAAGCTTATTTAACTTTTTTTTTTTTTTAAATTATGCTCATTTTCATAAAAAATTAACTTAAATATTGAAATACATACGACACTTTACTAATATCATTTTTTATGAAGTGTTTGTTAGTGATTTGCAAAATCAACGTGCAAAGATTGTGTTGACAGCAAAAATCAACTTCAAAAATGAGTAAATTATATGTTTTCTTACGTTGATAAAAAATATATATATATATTATTTTCAAATGGCTGCTATTGAGTTACGTACGTAGTAAACGGACCACCACACTCCGGTAGGTTCCACAAGTAAATGTAACATATGGCATTCGTATACTACCTGCTGATGTGGCATAAAGATATCCATAAATTCTCACAAAATATCTTATCTTCCTCTTAGAATCCGCCACGAGAGAGGGTCCACAAAGATCATTCTCTGCTCCAATGCTAGCCACGTCCGAGACCTGACTCAGCTCATCTTACTCCACTATAAGTGCTGGTCTTTGATACCGTCGATATTACGGACTAAAATTCCCAACCGTGGGATATTCCACCATATTATTTGTGGACAAAATAATTCCCGTATTCTCGTTTATTTCCTTAGGCATTATAGTCCCAATAGAACCTTTTGGCGTGAGATTCCCGAAGTATCAACAGCGTTAGAAGATCGATCCGAGTCGCTGAGTCGTAACTGATTCTATTCAAGCCATTTCAGGAGGTATGTAAGCTTTCTTTGGTCTCTAAACTATACAATGCTTTCGTTTTCTGTGTTGTTTGTTTTCCTAGAAAACTTTCTGATACGTTCCCAAAAAAGAGCTATGTTGATTAATTGTTATTTAAATATAACTTCTTTTCGGGAAAGTTTCGATGATTTTTCAGTTATGGGTTTTTAAATTTGGACGATCTGGCTATGTTTCTGAATTTTACAAGTTAAAAGTGCTCAAAAAGCATTTCAAAGCTACATAATTAGATTTAGCTGCTAAGCCAATTTATATGTAATTGGTCCCTACTTTGGTTCCTTGAGGTGCTGCATTATATATCGAAATACATTGGTCTACATAGTTGGCAAATGACAGAATTAAGAAGAAACGGGGGTGGGGGGTTGTTCTTATTTTAGTTTTAAAGGAAGCTTCTATGTAAATTGTTTTTTGTTAATTTTAGTAGGAGTAGATGAAAATGGAAATTCACTTGTGGTTGCAGGATTTGGGCAGTGATAAAGCTCTTGCTATTAACTTCACTATTTCCCTAAGGCTACTTGGCATGGGAGTCGTGACAGTCTCTAGCTCAGCATCTCGAACTCCTCTTGGATTCATCACAAAATCATCGTTCTATCGATCTTCATCAAAGAAACCATTTATTGTCGCGTTTAAAGCAGATGAATCACATAAAACGGCGTTGACTGCACCTCCGGAGAAAACCCTTTTGCCTGTAGAAACGCGCAAAAAACATCATAATGGATTGAAAAAGGCTCAAAAACTTTCTAAGAGAGCAAAAGCTGCCTTTACGGATGAAGCTTCTACTTGTACCTTGGATGTGGATTACAATGAAGCCGCTGCCAAACTTGAGAGTTTATATAAACTTAGTCCTGTGGATGACACCTCTGATGTACAAGATGTAGATGGCCCAAGGGGTAGAGGTCGCCAAAGGAGAAGGAAGATTTGTGAAGGTGATGTTACTTCAAAAAACAGAAGTAGTATCACTGTGGTTAGGAGCCGCAGAAAGAAACCTAAAAGGTTGAATCTTGAAAAGAGGATTGCATTGAAGAAGGACAGAGATGATAAAAATGTGGAGAAATTGGTTGCTTCAACTAGAAAGATTAATTATAGAAAGAATGACGATGAGAAGATTGATGAGCTTGTAAGGGAGTATTCAGCTTCATCTGATCTTGTCAGTCTGGATTGGAAAAAAATGAAGATACCTCCTGTTCTTCCTTCTACAGAGCATGCTTGGTTGTTCAAATTGATGCAACCCTTGAAGGTGAGCATTTGTATATATGTGTGTGTGTCTTTAGTAAAGATAGTGATGTATGAAATCATTTGTTTTGGTATATCTAGTACCATTTTTATGTTTAACCATACTTTTTTTTTTTACTTATACACTTGTACTAAATCATATTCGTTATTTAGGAACTCCTTCAAGTCGAGGAAAATTTGCGAAATGCTTTGGGAAGAGAACCAACGGAAGGTGAATTAGCCAAGGGGACAAATATGAATGTAGCTCAAGTGAGAAGACATTTGGAGGTTGGTCGAGCTGCGAGAAACAAACTCATTAAAGTAAGCCTACATTGAGTTAAACTCCATTTATGTATAGCATATTGCAACTATGTCATATATGTATTAGCATATTAAACTCCATTTATGTATACCCTTGTTTTAATTGATGTTCCTCTGTTTCTATTTGGTGTCTGGGCCAAAATTAATTAGAAAACTTATAGATCAAACATAAGATCAGTCTAATTTATCAGAGTTATATCATAATCTTCAAGGGTCAAGATTGTTTAGTGTTGCTTATTTATGGACTTTGTAAAAGTAGCAATATAGAGAAATTAACAAGGGTATCTGTTGCAGCATAATCTCCGGCTTGTATTGTTTGTAATCAACAAATACTTTCAAGACTTTGCCAATGGTCCAAAATTTCTAGACCTCTGTCAGGCAGGAGTAAAGGGACTTATTACAGCAATCGATCGGTTTGAGCCAAAGCGGAGATTTCGCCTTTCAACTTATGGTCTTTTCTGGATTAGGCATGCCATCATACGTTCAATGACAGTCTCAAGCTTTACCCGTGTCTCATTTGGCCTTGAATCGGTAAGCTAGGTTGCTCTTCTTTTCATTTTCAGGACCATTATAATATTTGTTAAGCCCTTAAGGAAGGGATGTTTCAGTTAATGATAGCATATAAGAATATATTCTCTGTCTTTTACTTATTTAGGTTAGAGTGGAAATCCAGAAGGCCAAGCTCGAACTGTCGTTTGAACTGAAAAGGCTACCTACAGAGCAAGAGATAATTGAAAGGGTTGGGATCTCCCCTGAGAGATACCATGAAGTCATGAGAGCTTCCAAACCTGTTTTCTCTCTTCATTCAAGGCATGCAGTCACGCAAGAAGAATATATCAATGGAATTACTGATTTTGATGGTGTTGGAGGTGACAACCGACGACAACCTGCTCTTCTCAGGCTTGCTCTTGATGATGTGGTAATTATCTTTCCTGAATATCATGCTTGAATTCTTCACTTGTCTGTTTTAGTTTAGCTGCTTTTGATATCTCTTATCCTTGTAGGACTTAAATCTGTTTGTTTTTGCTTTTTAGACCACATAAAAATATTTATGGAGGTAAAAAAGTGTTTCTTAATGAAGAGGGAAAAAAATTCGTCAGTACTTTCCGGCTTAGAAAAACATTATTTTTGGTTCTGAAATCAACTTTCACCTAACCCACTTTGTACAGAAACACAAACATTAGTTAGCACTATATTGGAACCTTTATGTACCTCAATCCTCAGAGGTCTTACTGATTACACTAGTTAAGTTTTTTGTTAAAATCTTTTAAATATATTAAATAGAGAACAAAAAGTACATTAGTATTCATAGAATAAATGAGGAAACTGATCCTGTATATGAAAATTATATACCAGCTTGATTCCCTGAAGCCCAAGGAGAGCTTGGTGATAAGGCAGAGATATGGACTCGATGGTAAAGGTGATAGAACATTGGGGGAGATTGCTGGGAACTTAAATATTTCAAGAGAAATGGTTCGGAAACACGAAGTTAAGGCTCTAATGAAGCTGAAACATCCAGCTCGAATGGATTATCTTCGCCGATATGTCGTGTAATATGTTTTACCAAGTCAAAATAATTATGGTTATCATCCTACTACTATCTGTATAGTTATGTATCATAGTCGTTTTAACTTTGCAACAACAGAACATAAATGATAAAACATTAAAAATAGGTCATGCAGAAATCACCATGTAATTTTAGGCCTTGGGATTGCTCAAAGCCCCAAACACATATATACATGCTTGTAATATACTTTCAGAATATCGCAGTATTGTATACACTATACAGTATATATAAAATGAACATGAACATGAACCCAACCCAGATGTTATGAGAAGTTCTTTTGAATTCCTCTGATATATATGCTCTGTTCAAACCCATTTTTTAAATTATTGTTCCCTAAAGTTGGAGAGGCTTTTGCATAAAAAAAAAAAAAACACACACACACACACACACAATTTTACCTAAAAATATAATAAAGTAAGTTAGAACACAAAAGTGATGAACATTATAAGAAAAAGATTTACATTTTGAAAATATGTTAGAAATAAATGTCCTATATTTTGATAAAAGGAAAGTAGAGTTTATAATAATTATGGGCATATTCGCCCATCCGTTGGTTAACCTTTGTATTTTTTTGCAACCTTGATTGCATCGTCTTTGGATTGGGAAAAGTAAAGCCCCATAATTCTTACATATTTTGAAATAATGACGTTTATGGTTAGGTTTATTTATTTTTTTAAGAATTGACAATATTTTATTTGTTATATACCACAGATATTTACATCTCTAAAAGATCAATAATGCAAATATTCATCGAACTTGTATAAAAATGTGACCACCTATTCAAACAAGTTGATGTAGAATCTAAAACTCTAACTTCATCAAATTGAGCCTTTGCTTTTGATTAATTACGTCCGTTCAATTTAACTTTAGCTGCTAGTTCAATTTGAATTGTTGTTCATTGATTAGAAATCGCTTTTGGAAAGAGAATTTTTTTTTTTAAAATAATAATATTAAGTTCCTCTTTTATATATATATATATATATTTTTTTTTATAAAGTTTCATTTTTAACCCCCCTTAAAAAAAGAACACATATTTATTTTTTTTATAACGTACATAAATATATATTTTTTTTACTGGGGGTTAAAAATGAAACCAGTTTAATAACTTAATCATTTATGTACCAAATTTTTTTTTTTTCATGAAAAGAGCGAAGACTGTATAATACTCACATTTCTTCATTTACTAAAATTCATACCCACATTAAGAATACCAACAACAAATTAGCACAAAAAATTATAATAAAAAAATATTAATAACTACTATATATTTTTTCAATTTTTTTATACCGGAAAAGGTTACCATTTTAAAAGTATTTTTTTCAGAAACGTTTTACACCCAAACATGATAATATTTTCTAGCAACGATTTTACTTGCATAACTATCTAGAAAGAAAGAAAGAAAAAATTTAATTATATGTAATAAATTTTTTTTATGTATAAAATTTTAATCTTAATTTTTTTAAGAAAAAAATATATGTTATTTTATTACAAAGTAGAGTAATATATATTTTTTATGTTATTTTTCTTATAATGTAAAATAACGTATGTTTTTTTTTTACTGAAAATATATGTTATTTTATGTTGTATAAAAAATAAAATATGTTTTTTTTATGGATAAAAAATAAAATTATGTAAATAAAGAATTTTTTTTTTAATGAGTCTTAGTCTTATCAATTAGAGATTAAAAGCACTTCTCTTCCGACAAGAGACATTAATGAAACTCTTGAATCCTTAGTTGGTCACTTGACTTCCTTAAATTAAAGAAAATGTAAAAGAGTACGTACAACTTCATAAAATTCCCTTCCCTCGAACCAAAAGGTTAATTAATATATTTTATATAATTTTTTAACAAGCATGTAAATTCACCATGATCTTTTTTAAATTTATAAAAGTAATATTTATGAGTTGCTCTGTTTATCAATTATATAAAATACTTTCACTTTCAAACCATATATATGCCAATGTATCATGAGCTTTTATGTGTCATATATAATAAGATTACGTTGTCAAAAGTTAAACAATCTAGTACGGTTTATTTCTTATATCTTAATAATTACCAAAGAGCTAAAAGGTAGATAACAACTTGCAATGTAAACTTTTTAGTTCAAACATATTTAACATAATTTGAATACGTGATATAAATGCATTAATGAATTTTCTTATCATAGTCACTAGGTGAATTATATATATATTTTTATTAATCGATAATCACTGATGTAGAGTAACTGAGATTATTGTTTATGTTGAAGCTCGAATTCATATTATTTTAAACATAAGGCACCTTTATTTATTACCACCTTAAGTGAAGTATAACTAGCAGTAACGAACATCTCATGGGCTGGGAGTCGGGAATTCTATCTTTCTTTTTTATTTATTTATTTAATTACAATTTTATTAATTGAATTCAATTTGATTGCTAAATTTTCCTCTCGTTCCTATGATGAGGATTGATAATCATCTAATTTTGTGTATTTTCAAGACCAATTTCGTATGAATATTGCTAATTTTTGTGTGTGTCAGTATATTACTAAAAATTTAAACTCCAGCCCCCGTCTTATAAAAAATTAATGGCTCTGCTGCTGATAACTTGCAATATTAATTAAACTAATATTAGATGGTTACCAATAACAATGACAATGAAAACCACGTTACCCACCTACATGATCTCATGATTGGTGAAATTGCCAAATAAAGCTTGAGAAAATTGTCATTGGACATATCCGCCAATCAAAGTGTAGAAAGCAGCCATTGAAAAAAAAAGGAATGGTAGGCGCGATTGCAATGTACGGTTCTCCTCTAGTAGCCGTGGTGCGTGTAATGTACTTAGACTTAAATTAATTATAGAAAAATTATTGATATATTCACAGTGTTTCTCTTAGTATATATGCAGAAACAAGTAATAACGACAAAGAGTGTGGAATTCATGCCTTTTTACTTGTCCTTTTTCTCATTCGAACTCATTCCTTGCGAGTAGACTTTGGATGACTTATGGACTACGCAATCATGATTTTTTTCTTTCGGTATGTGATAAAATTATATATATTAGTGTACGTGTGTGGCTAAAAAGATATTATCATCATGATCATGTGACTTTGAACATGTCACATTAGTGTGTAATTTATAACCGATCGACACTTGGAAATTAATTTGGCAGGCTCCAAACATCCATTAGGCATGCATACTTCAACTGCTGGTCTATTGTAAATACAGGAATAAGGAAATTAAATAAATGGGATTTAGAGAGTAATGATGATGATAAGACCAAGGAATTCGAGCCTGTGACTAACGATCATTTCATGGGCTGTATATTGATTAATTAATTCACTAATTAAGGTTCGATTTTCTACCATATTAGCTAACAAGAGAATCTAATCTTCAGCTAGCACTAGCAGACTATATCTGCTGTATATTACAAAATGACAACAATACCTACTTAAAAGTTAATACAGAGTTTGAGGCATAAAATTGTTTATTTGATAATGTATGACTTGTACATAAGTTACACTGTCCAGGAATTTTGTACATGTTATACTCAAAACAGATTATTTTAGTCATTAAGAAAAGTTAATTAATTATTCAGTAATGTTGTTAAATAATGCAAACATCTGGGTAAATTTCATTTAACAGTCTAATTTGTGTGTAACAGGGAAAATCAAACCTCTACTTGGTACAGAGAAAAATGTCAATGGCCTTGACACTGGAGAGAGATAGAGAGAAAGCATTTAAAATACTAAAAAAGGAGCTTTATGTTGTAATACATGCATTTTACCCTTTTATAGCTTCTATAAATGTTGTGCCTCTAAAAATATTTTTATAAAGCCAGAAAAGTTACATACCTCATAACTCATTGTTCTTATTGATTTTTTTTCCCCCCATATATGCACCAAAAATGAAAATAAGTAGCAGTTGAAAAGCAAGATGTAGGAAAACAAGAGAATTGTCTGTTTCTCCTTTTGATACTTGTAAAAACACTTTTTATTGAAGGAAAAAAGAAACATTACGAAAAACAGAAAACAACAAATTAATGATTTATCACATACAAGTGTGATATACTAACTAAACTAGTAATATATATTGTGCACAATAATTAGTATATAACAGTCATAACTCCCAATTTAAAACTGATTTCATAGCTCTATATATCTTCATTTGATGATAAATAGGGTAATTCCAACGTCTTCATTAGCTAGAGTGCTAGACTTGAGATACTGATAGAAGGTAAACGTTAATTATCAGTCCACAACTCTAAAGCGGCCAAGAAAAAAAGAAAAAAAAGTTTAGAATATATATATATATATATATATATATATATATTTTTTTTTTTAATTTAAAAGTATAAATATCAAGTTTATGATATATTTTATTGAAGAAAGATATTTTGATTTTTTTGTTTCTCTCCACATTACTTTTGGCATCATATAAAAAATAGAATTATTGTTAAAAGACGTTTATACACACACTCAAAGACAAACATATATGTTTGTGCTACTAAAGTGTGCACAATAACTTTTTTTTTAAAAAATTATTTTTATTGGATAAAAATATTTTACAAACAAAATTCATTTTGACGAAATGAATTTTGTGGGAAGTAGAATCGAGCTAGGGAGGTTTATATTTATTTATTTAATCGTATGAGATAATTTTTTTATGCATAGAGTTTTATTTTTAACCTTCTTAATAGAAAAATATATGTTCAATTTTTTTACAATGTAAATAAATATATATTTTTTTAACGTCGTAAAAAAGTAAACATGTTTTTTTTTACTAAAAGATTAAAATTAAAATTAATTACATAACTTCTTATTTATGCACTAAACAAAATTTTCTTAAGAAAATATTGTACCTTTTTACTCTTCTATTTAGCGATATAAAACTTTCTAATGAAATTTAGAGAATATTTAAATAAAAATCTACAAAGAATAAATTTATCCTTATTTAGATCTTATGAATTTCACACACTATCAGTGTATAACATTCGGTGTATAATATTAGTATGCCAAAAATATTTGAATTTATCATTTTTTATAACATTCAGTGGCCCTTGTCCAAATTTTTTGAACTATTTTTAGTATATTAATTTATGTATCATCAATATATATATATATATATATATATATATATATATATATATATATAAATGTTGGTAAAATAAAAAGTAAAATTACTTAAAATATAAAAAAAATTATTTATTTATTTATTTACTTAATTAATTAATTAATTAATATTTATTGATGATATATATTAATATCACAAAATTTTGTAAAATTGATACAAGTAATTTGAAGATCAGTGGCCCCATATTGGTGGAGTTGAGTTAAAATTGAATACATTTGCATTCTAATAAATTTGTCAATCAATATATAATTAAAAATTAGATCGGATAAACGCATTGATTAATACTTTTGGTGTTGATCTGCATGCAACTTTAAATATATATATATATGATATTATTTATTATTCTTAAATTATATATTTATTAATTATATTGCTTTTTTTTTTCTTCTATCATTTATTAGATAATTGTATTTTTTTAAAAAAATATTTATATTATGAATAATTTTTTCTTTATATATATACCGTTTGGCTTGGCTGATGTACGCGCACACACATTTAATTAATACAAATATGTTCATATTTTTTGTGTTGTGGATAAGGCTTAGTCATGGTACTATCACTTCCCACTTATAATTACCCAACTCTTTATCTTGCCAATATATATTAATGTCACAAATTATACTTAATATCCAACTTAAAATATAAATTTCTCATAAAAAATCATAAAATCAAATCTATATAAATAAATAAAACATTAATTAATACATGTGTCATGGTTCACTTATATGCCCACATTTTAAAGAATTCGTACTTTTGTTCATATATATTCACTTTATATCTAAGCACATAATTTTACAATTAATTTTCAAGTTGCATTATTGAGTATATTAAGAATAAATTGAGTTTTTGTTAACAACTAGATATGAATGCTAATTTCCCCTAGTATATAAACAGTTGTATTAATTCTAAAAATTTATTGGATTGTGGTACGATGGTAAAACAAGAGTCCTCACATTTATTGTCTCTATAATAATAAAATTATCTAATAATATAAGATTATGTTTGAATGTGTTTATTTTATAAGTTGTTTAATTAAAAGTAATTTTAATAGAAGCATTTAGGTATTTTTTATAATAAAAATGTTAGAAATAATTTTAAGTGATATTTTGACAATTATCTTTAAATGAGGGTATACATTTAAAATTATTTATTTTAAAAATAAATACTTATTTTTTTTAAAAAATAAAAAATAATTGTCAAATTTTTGAAAATATTTACTATTACCAAACACTTTGAAAATACTTTCATGCATTTTAAGCACTTTCAAAACTGGCCCTAGCTAAGAAGCATCATGTATTGAATTAGCTTTTTGGAGATAATAGCAAGTAAATTATAATTAAGTAATTATTAACTCTACCAATTACCAAACTCATTTTCTATGATATATCCTATCTGCCGAATCTCTTTTGACGATTTTGATGCAAAATAATGAGTTTTACCGGCAAAATCAACATCATTACAAGTGCCTAACCCACCTCAAAAATATTTGCTATTTAGTAAGAGCAGCATGCCAGTAGAGTCAAATTGAAAACAAACAAACAAAAAGGTAAAAGATTGATTGATGTTGCAGATTGATTGATGTTGCTTCTATGCATATCTTTGCTTAACTCGCTTAAATTTAACTTAATTTATTTATATGTGAAATAAATTAGGCAGCTCATTTAATTTTTTTTTTAATTAAAGTTATTTAAATTATTTAATTAATTATTATATATATATATATCTAACAAATAAGTACATAATTTTTCTAATAGTATATGGAAGTATAACTTTCTTTTTACAAAAAAACTCAAAATTACATACCGTAAAATTTTTTTGAAACTTAGACTTACGAAATTTTTTAATGATGTATGAAATGATTCATAATATTTTCTGAATTAGTACAGTTATACTTTAAAAAATGTTTTATTGAATCTAAACAATCTTTAGTAAAATAAGTATAACTTTTTATAAAAAACTTGAAATTATAAACAGTAAAATTTCGTAGAAATTAGAGTTCTAAAACTTTCTAATATTATATGAAATTATTTATAATATTTTATGAATTAATACAATTTATATTTTAAAATGAGTTTAAAATATTTTATTAAAACTAAATAATCTTAATAAAATGAGCTAGTGAGCTGCTTATGACTCATATAAACTGCTCATTTAAACTCGTAAGTTTGGTTTTTTTTAGCTCATAAGTTCTCAATTCATTGACAATTGAATACACAGAGAGAAACCAAGATCTTCACATGATTTTTAATTTAAATATGAATTGGTTTGACTTATTTTATTTTCTCATATATATCTACAGCAACATCTTGTATTTGATTTTGAACGAAATTAGTCTAATAAATCAATTTACTCAATGTATAAATATATTAATATTATTGTTATCACACGTAACTTAAAAGTTCTAGAAAGAAAAAAAAAAAAAAAAAGTTGTTTTTTGAAAAAGTTTATCACAAACAAATCAATTTAGTTTTCACTGGGTAATTGGTGGAAAAACTGGTGAATTAATTACTTTTATAATGAAGGGGAAATTAATAAGAATGATTGGTGCTCAACTAATATTTAAAAAAGTAAAAGCAAAATTAATTATTAAAAATTGTCGAATCAGGAGAGTTGAGTGGTTTATGTTATCAAAATTACGTGCATTCGTGAGCGGTATATATACATTTTCAGAATTGTGCTTCAACTATTGGAGAAATGTACGTAGCTAAGCAACATAGCTTTTTCTTTATGGATAGAAATACATATTCTAATTTACTGCCTCTAACACATTTTGTGGTTGATTTTGCAAATTTTCTTTGGAATTTATGCAAACTACTTTTTCCCACTTTTAGAGAAAATACTTTAATTCTTTTCTTCCCTAACCATTAACTATATATCTGTAATATAACAGCTCACACATATATACTCACACTAGTTATTATTTTGTATCACATGATATAATAATAATTAAAAAAAAAAAAAAAACAAATGTATACTACTTCATTTTCAAAGTTATTTTATTACATGATATATTTAAATTAATTATAAATGCATGCATAATTCTATATTCGGTTAACATTTATCCGAAACTATATATTAATCAGAGGTATTTGAAAAGGAAATAGAATATCGAAAACGATGATTTGACCAATATTAATTCCTCCCGTATTATATATATATATATTAAAAAAAAAAAAAAAAAAAAACAAATCTTGATTTTATATGAAATATTAAATTATGCATTAATGAAATAGTAATTGAGAATTAAAACTTGAAATAAAAATTAGCTAAAACTTCTCATCCAGTTGAAGACCATTTCATCTTGCTTTATTATAAATAAATGGAGGCACTCAAATTATATATTTAGAAGAAGAAAAAAAGTTGAAATTATATATATATGATAAGGTTCTTTGCTTTGAAAAAATACCCATGAAATGTTTTCTTCATATTCATGAATATATTCTGAATGCCTAAATTTTATTTGCTGGAAACCACAGTTATTATAACTTCAATTTATTTAAATTATTCAAATATTCTTCTAACTTACGTAAAATTGTGGCCGACCTATTAAAACCAAGTTGATGTAGGAGAATCTAAACTTTTAATTATAATTTGATCAACTACTTCAACATTATAATTATTTTTAATTTGTTTAATTATATCCCCATCCAATTTAACTTTTTTCATGATCACTTTGGTGAGAAAAATAATAATTTTATATACTATAATCATGGTAATTAACATTTTAATTAGCTGTATAAAGTGTTGATTTTTATACTTTAGGGTCATAACTGACTCAATTTAGCATCAGTAATCCTTTTATTTTTATTTTAAAAAAAACATTTGGACACTGAACCTTAATTATTAAAAAGAATATATAATGAATGGCAGACAGATAAAAAGCTAACACACGGTGAGCAAATTGTTTCCTTTACTTTCATTGGTGTAATCAGGACCCTATTTTGCTTTTCTATTTTATGTATTATTTTGACTACCAAGAGTATACTTGTCAAGAATATTTTTAACTGCTACTTCTAGATTTGATTGTTTAATATCTAGATTTGATTGTTTACTATCTGTATTGCTTTGTACGTCATTTTTCAATATCTATGTACTAAATTCTATATTTTCTCCCGAATAACTAATAAATTGATCAAAAAATGCACACTCTTTTAAAACTAGTGTTTAATATCGTCTCTAATTTAACATTCTCATTATATTTTTATTCTATAAATCAACCTTTTTTTTTTAATTTAATAAACAATAAATACTCATTTTAAATATAAAATATGAGAATTGCAAATTCAACTTTGGTCGAGGACTCCACAATCTTACCTATTAGCTTGACTATGAAGGCATGTGCAGCAAGTCATTATCTACCCTTCAAATTAATATATATATATATATATATATATATATATATTATGCTTATTATTATATTTAATAAAGATTATAATAATATGATTATATTGTATTTATTTTAAATATATTATAAAATTAATTAAAATAAATAAAATAATTTACTTATGAGATATGTTAATATATATAAATATCTTAGTAGTTTGAACTACACCGCCTAGCTAATATTAATATATATGTTTCGCCTTCCATAATTAGACTAGGATCCAGCTTAATTCCCCAGCCTAAACCTAATTAAAAAGCTGTTCAGTTCTCTGAAGTTATTAGAAGTCTGAGAAATTTGAACTCCTCCAACTTGTTTGAAAAGCACTCCACTAAGTAATACTCTGTGTAGTTAATGGAATTTTCTATCAAACAGATTCTTCTACTCTCGTATTCCGATGTGAACAAATTTGAAGATTGTTAGTCATGAATTTCAATTAGCTGTTGCTGTTGATCATAAGAAGTTGACTTAAATTAAATATATTAAAAAAAAAAAAATTTAACTACTTGTTATATACTAAGCGTTATAACACATTCTTATTCTCATGGAATGGTTGTGTCGTTTGATTAATTAAATATTATTTAGCAACGGTGAGGAAGTATTACTATTCAGTAACTGTAGGAATAAGTGACATGTATATTGTAATAAATGTTAAAAATATATAAATTTGTATTTAATTTTATACTTATACTAATTATAATTTAACATATGGTTAAATGATTTTGGAAATCAAAAAAGTTTGGTTACATAGTAGAGAAATATTAAGATGATATAATTTTATACTTTAAATTGTTAATATTATAAGACGTAATATAATTATTTAAAAAAAATAAAAAAGTAATTATTGTTATATAATTTTTTGATATAAATTATGAGGATATAAAATTAAATACAAATTTATAATAACATTAATATTCTACAAGTCCGCTAGTAATTAACCATAGAGATTAGCACTGATTAGTGCACTTGACTCCTCACAAAATGCTTTGTCGTAGACCACTGCTCAATGACTGTAAGCTCAACATAGTAATTAAGAATCGAGATTAGTACTGATTAGTGCACTCGTCTCTTCACAAAATGTTTTGTCGTAGACCACTGCTCGATGACTATGAGCTCAACGTAGTAATTAAGAAAATATAGATAATGACAAAAATATCAACATTTTAATTTTATGATAATATTAAAAATATTATTAATATTAATGAATACTTTAAAAAAATTATAAAAAATTGTAAAAATTATTGTTAAATTTTAAAATATTTTATAAAATTTCAATAAATATTAAAATAAAGCTAATTTAACTAATTTCTTCATTAAAATGATATATTTAATACATAATGGACATATAATAATAAAAAAAATATAAGTAAAATATTTATTAAACAAATACAAATATAAGTTATATAACACAACTCTAAGGTCATGTTTGGTCCATTGAATGTAAACGTAATGGGAATGATAATTGTAATGGAATTGAATGTAAATGAAACAATATTATTATTACAGTATTTGGTTTAACCACAGTAATAAAAAAAAGAATCAGTATTATAGTGTTTGGTTTAACCACTGTAATAGAATAGAAAACACAGTATATTACCTTAATACTCCCACGTTCAATGAAATTTAAATAATTTCATTTTATTATTATTTTTTAAATCAAATAAAATACCAAATTATCACTCTGACATGTGTATTTCTAGTCTATTTTAACAATTTGTCTTTGACTCATCGCACAATTATAAAATAAAATAAATACAATTCTACTATCAAAAGTATTATTCTAGTTTAGCTTGTAGAAGTTTGTACAATTTTGATTAATATAGTTGAAAACCCACAATGTTGTTACTTATTCTTTTTTTTTTTTTCATGAATATGGTTCAGTTACACCATTTTCCCATATAAATAAACCAATTGATCAATATTTCTAAAATGTTGTTAACCTTAACTGATTTTCAGAAAGCAAAAGCAAATTGACGAGAATGATCAATTGATTTATTTTCAACAATTTCATACAATTGAACGGGAGGAGAGCTGGGTAGATTTATACAATAATTTCAACAATTTCAACTAAGAAAATGGACGGCGAGAAAGAAATCTAGTGCTGAAAGGAAAGGTGGACGGCGCACGAAAGAGAGCTAGAACGAGATAGACGGCGCACGGAGGAGTTGGAATACGATGGAAGGCAGACACGAGAGAGACGCAAAGGCACGAGAGAAATTTAGGAATGGAAAAGAGAGAGGCATGGTCACATAATGTAATTAGTTTTCCTTATATTCATATATGTAATCACAATTTCATTTTCTTTAATAATTGATTACATTCTATTACAAGTTTTTAACACAACTAAACATAATAATATGCAGAAATAATTACATTCTCTTTTTCATTTATTCCAACCAAATACAATCTAAATGCATTAAGTTACATGCAATATAAATATACATATATACTTGATTAAAACAATTTTGTTTAGCTGACTCAAATTTTGGAGCTATAAAAACCTCAACATCAATGGAACCATAATAATCAAACTATGACACTAAGTAATAATAATTTTGTTTGTAATTGTTTGAAAATTTAAATTAATCTAATTCTTATAATATCAAGAATATTCATTCCAATATCAATGTTGATTTACCCATGTATCACATATAGTTCCAATATCAAGTGGGTACTTAATAAATTGTACATTTTTATCATCACAACTACCACTAATAATGCTCATAGATGAAAAATCAGAAAAAATCATGCCATCTCACATAGATAAGTTTTGTAACTTTTTTATTTTTTATATTTTAATTGATATTTTTACCCCATATTTTCCAAATTTCGACGATATTATAAAAAAAATAATATAGCAAAAGTATTTAAATTAATATTTTTATATTTTTATTGATATGTTCCAATATTAATGATGTTTTGGATGAAATCAAATTCTGACCCAAATTAATGATTTACATAGATATACCGGAATATATCCCCCATTTTCTCATCCATGATAATTAGTAGGCTTGACTCCTCACAAAATAATTTTAGTCGAATTTGGATCACAAAGTTGTAGAAGAATGTAGAAGTGTCATTGTAATTATTGTAACAAGAGACGTTGTTGGAACTCTTGAGTTTTCCTAGTTCGGCATTTGACTTGCACAAAAACAAGAGTAAAACTACTTACAAATTTCCCCTGCATGGGAACCAAAAGGTTATATTTTTTATTTTTCTTCTTCATAGATATATAAAATTAGTTTTTTTTTTTATTTTTATAATAGTTATAAAACTAGTATATGTTTAACAATTATATAAAACAGTATTTTTCCTAGTAAAGAAATCGCTATTTTGCACCTACTAATCAATCCTGTGTTATAAGTTATATCCCCCGAAATTTGATATTGAACATATACTCGATTGAATATTTATATAACAAAAATACATATTTAAAATAATCAAATGAACATATTAAATTAAATAAAGGTGAAAGCTGTGTTATTTTTAAAACTTGTTAAATAAATTTATCATTTTGAAAAATGGAGTGGTGAAGATACAATGTCTTTCAGAGTATATATACCATGAGCTTTTATGTGTCATATATAAGAGTATGTAGGTTTATAAAGTACAAGAATATTTTTGTTATATTTTATAAAAGGATTCTAATTTAAGTTAAACCAAAAAAAAGTACGATATATTACTATATCTTCTTTTTTTTATAAAGGTATATTACTATGTCTTAATAATTCCAACGTAGCTAAGAAAGAAGACAGCGACTTGCAATTGTGAAAAAAACAAAAACAAGTACGGTATTCACCACTTATTGTAATTGTTACCTGTTGTTATTACCTTAAAAATCTAGGTACATGTCGTGCAATATTAAAAAAAAAAAAACTTTAAACTAGTCCCATATAAAAAAGAGTAACAAATCACATAAATGAGTTTATAAATATATGAAAATTAGTTTTTGAAACTTTTAGAATGGGAGAAAAAAGAAATTTTCAGGCAAAAAAGCACAAAACACTTGGCATATATAGAATTAGAATATTAGAATAAAATATATGGCACATTTTGGCATGTAAACTTAAATTTATAAATAAGGCATAAGAAAGTTGTGAGTTGATAAAATGCAGTGTCATCTGCCTCTTGTAAGAGAATTAACGAAGATAAAAAATTTAGCAAATATAAATAAGGGTGAAGAACTAAAATGTTCTATTTATTTATGCAATATGTGTCATTTAGTTATCTAGTTTATAAAAGATGTCTTTAAGTCCATTTACTTATGAAAAATGTGTTCTAAAGTCCCTTTATTGGTAAAAAAAAATGTGTCAGGCAAGAACAAAATTAATTTTTCATCCAATTTTTCGTTAAATATAACATAATAGTATATGTGTCACATGTATGTTTATATTTTTCGATAGATATATATCAAATTAAATAATTTTTAATTAAAAAATTATTCTAATTTTTTATAATTTCTTTCTATTAAATTTAAATAAAATTTTTATTGTCTAATTTATGATTTTAGATATTAAACAATAAAAATTCTATTTAAATTTTATTGAATTCGATCAAACTTAAATAAAATTTTTATTATCTAAATTATGACTTTAAATATTAGACAATGAAAATTTTATTTAAGTTTTTTTTGGAAACTAAAAATTAAGTTATTTTTTAATTAATTATTAATTTTTTTTACGCATATATATATCAAAAAATATAAATATATATTTGACACATTTGTTATTCTATTAGATTTAAAGGAAAATTAGATAGAAAATTAATTTTATTCTTGCTTGACACATTTTTTTACAAGTAAAGCAACTTAAAAACACATTTTTCAAAGCAAAAGAATTTAAAGACACTTTTTATAATTTATGGGACTAAATAATACCTTTTGTAAAATCAAAATGATATTTATGAAACTTTTTCCTATTAATAAAGCTTCTCTCTCTCTCTGTTCTGTATATTAAACAGACAAAAAAAAAATTAAAAAAAATCTTTCATATTGAAGCCAGTGGTTTCAATATATCCATCCACAATTAATTCCTATACATACATGTAGACCTATTATACAGAATATATTCTTATGTATTGTATTGATCTATTTTTTATTTTTAAATATGGGATATTATATTGATATCTTGACATCCTCACTTTAGTTGCTATATATACTCATGTCCTCTAACAAGTTTTAAACTCAGTCCTAGAACAAGTTTTAATTAAACTACAGTCCAAGAGTACTCTTACTGTCTCCATCTGTGTTGTTCGAATATTGAGCTTGTTAGAGCACAAAATGGAAGATAGATTGCGCTTGGCAGTTGGCATCATGGGTAGACAGACTACTTTGTTAATTTTTTTTTAATGTTGTTGTTAATTAATTTCTTCAATAATTATGATATGATCTTCTAATTAAACTCATCAATAATTTGTTGCAGGAAATGCCACTTCAATGTTACTTTTTGCTGCTCCTATGTAAATATCTATACATCGTGTTTCATTTATTATAATCTTGTTTACTATGCTCATTAAACAAGTAACTAGTTAAAAGAAATGATTTTTGTTTTTTGTTTTTGTTTTAAGACTGACATTCATAAGGGTAGTGAAAAAAAGAAGTGCAGAGGAGTATTCATGTGTTCCATACATAATCTCATTATTTAGCTGCCTCATTTATACTTGGTACGGCTTACCAATTGTCAGCCATAGATGGGAAAACTTCGCACTTGTTACCATCAACGGCCTTGGAGTTTTGCTCGAGTTTTCCTTCGTCTTCATTTATTTTTGCTTTTCTACTACCAAAGGAAAGGTATATAATTAATTACCCAAATTAACAAACAATATTTGTGTCTTTTAATTTTATTTTCATTCATAAATTAATAAGCTAGGTGGCTTAATAATTAACACTTTTTTGACTACTCCGGCCCACAAAATCATATATTATGGAGACCAAGGTTGCCACAATTTTGATTCCTACGGTCTTGATTTTCACCGGCACGGCAGTGATTTCAGCTTTCATTTTTCACGATCACCATCATCGCAAGTTATTTGTCGGAAGTGTTGGTCTTGTTGCCGCCGTTGCAATGTATGGTTCTCCATTGGTGGTCGTGGTCAGTTGCTCCTAATTTTCAACTTTATTTTAAAAACATTATTTTTATATATGTGCAACTTATTGTAAAGCTGTACAACTAAGTTATGGTTTAAATTAATATTTAGTAGTGTTAACATTAGCAACATTGTCTATTTCATAGTGTTGCTCTGACTAGATCACTAAGAAAACTATTTAATGCAGAAACAAGTAATAGCAACAAGGAGCGTGGAGTTCATGCCTTTTTACCTGTCGTTTTTCTCATTCCTTGCTAGTACTCTCTGGATGGCTTATGGACTACTCAGTCATGATTTCTTTCTTTCGGTATGTGACTCAGTCACTAGTCAGTGTGTGAGTGTGTGGTTAAAATGACATTGAGCATATATGCATATTAGTGTTCATGTAAGTTCAACTGACACTTGTCAATTTATTGGCAGTCTCCAAATATGGTTGGGTGCCCGTTAGGTATACTTCAGCTAGTGATCTACTGTAAGTACAGGAAGAAAGGAATTGCTGAAGTGCCAAATAAATGGGACATTGAAAAGAATATTGACGATAAGACCAAGGAAATGCAGCCTGTGACTAATGGTCAAACTTGAGATCTATATCATCATTAATGCACTTATGAAGGTTTGATTTACTACACTGATTGATATAACAAACTAATGATGGACAATTATTTGAATAATTAACTTGAAAAAGATAAAATCTTATTCATAGAACCACAAGTTCAAACCAACGGGACCAGGATAAGCAATAGTTATTTGTTCAGCAGTGGGGTTAAAAAACAAAACAAAACAAAGATCCTTTTTCATTTTGCAGCATATTTTGTTTAGGTTTTTACACGTCTAATTCTGTGTGACAGGGAAATCAAAACTCTATCAACATCAATGACCTTGAGACAGGAGAGGAAGGAGACAGGCAGTTTAAAAGTAGCTCTATGTTGTAATAGCATTTATAATTTAGCTTCTCTAATTGTTATGCCCTTATAAAATAGAAATCCCATAAAAGAATTTCTTCTCACAAGTGGTAAGCATCCTAAGTAGACTAGTTGTGTGATTTGTGTCCCTTTATGTTATTATAAGTTCTTCATGATCATCTGAGAAACGTACACATTCCATTCAATATAGTGGCAACGCTGGAGCTTTATGTTTTGCCACCGAAGTTGAGTGAGTGTTTATAACCTGTCACTTTCTCAACAGCCAATGTCCAAAAGAACACTTTAGCAAAATTCCATTCCAAAACAGCCCTAACAACCAAGAATCAAACATTTTGTCATTGACACAAGCAAAATGAATCTTCACTATCATAATCTTCAAAACTGTTGGACATAAAACAACTGGTTAACAAGTGAATATATCAGCTTCTTTATCTATTGGGAATGCACAAGTTTTAGAACGAATATGTCCTGCAATACAATTGAGCATATGTCATACAGATAAGCTGTTCCTATTCAATAAAAGCCAATGAAAGATAAACAATCACAAGTCAAAGGAAAAAAGGGAAGCATAATGTTTCAGATGTGTATGGGCCACATGTTCAGGAATTTCCAGAGCAAGAGACCCAACAGTTCCAAACAATTGAAAGAATCAGTTTCATAATATCATGTTTACAAAACTTGAAAGTGTAGTTTGTTTCTCTGGACTCGTGGCTTTACATATAGATGTAAACGCTGCTTAGTAAAGTTGCAGGATCATGAAAGATAATCTCCGCATCCTTAATCCTGTCCATGGAAACCAGCCCAGCAATGATTGAGTTTGAAGCATTGGGACAAGTATATGCAGTTCCATCATAGACTCTCTTAACACAATGAATTGCTTCACAATCACAGTAGAATTCAATTAATGCACCACAAATCGAGTCATCAAACTCAAACCCGAATTTAATCACACGCTTGTGCAAAAGTTTCCTACAGGCTCTAGTAACAGAATTGAAAGTAATTTCATTAGGCACTGTCTCATTGCTCCTCCTTATTGCCTTAAACAGTTCCAAAGCCCTTCCACACCCATCCCCACTCTTTCGCATATCCCGAAATTAGCTTAGTCAATGCCACAACATCCCATTTCGGCATCTTTAGAAACAGATTCATTGCATCACCTAACAAGTTACATTGCACGTAACATACAGGCATCAAGTTCCACACACACACACACACAAATTCCCACCATGCAGCTCATCAAAAAGCTGCTTGGCATCCTTAATCAGAAAGCAAGTCCCATAAAGTACAACAATGTACTGCCCACAAGCTCAAAACTCTGAGACCAAGATTTTAAAATCAAACAATGAACCATTTTTCCATCATCCAGTGATCCTGAATGCGTGCATGCATTCAGAAGTCAGAACTATCGGAAAGGTAGTCTAGTTGAGGCTTATGTTACAATAATGCATGGCTGAAACCAGAGATAGTGCCCCATAATATTTCCCTCACTTACCTGAAATCATTGTGTTCCAAGACTCAACTGTTCTCTTGGGCATCCCATCGAACATGCTTCGACCAATATCTAGTTCTCCATCTAAACAGTGCCGGTTGATTGAAATGTTGGTAGAAAGAACTCCGGACTCGGAATGCTTCAAAGTTTAGTACAGCCATGAGAAGAACTTGACCTTTATTCGCCATCGACTATACTTCCACGTTCCAAAGTAAAAGGATTTCATTCATCCCAACTAATACCATCTGTCTACGGGAAAAACGAAGAAAATAAACATTGAAAGTAACAAAATTCAACAAGAGATGACGCAAATAATTCCAAGTTTATTCACTGGTTCACAGATATATACATAACATCTGCAATTTCTCAGACATTGGACGGAATAATACATACAAAATGCAGGCAAATATTATGTAAGCTAACCCAAAGGTCAACCACTTCAGTACATTGATTTCGATGCTTGATTTGAAGAAATCAAAATATAATTAACCAGCTATATTTTTCTTTGTATATGCCCAATAGTCGATTAACAGAAAGTAATATGATAAACTAGAGTTCCATCCATGGAAACGAGATTTAACATCTAAGCTTAAAAAATCACAATAAAGATGGAAGAGAGGGGTACCGAGTGCACACGGACCAAATGCTTCTTGTTGCGTTGTTGGGTGATTAGAATGCACAATACAATTGCAGAGAAGAGAGCCAAGACAGGTGAGTAACGACTGAGAAACTTCGAAGTGAGAGAGAGAGAGAGGAGTTGAATTACCGCAATAACCAAAGCGACGGTGAGGGTCAGCCGTAATACTCTGGAAGCTATGGGCTACGGCAGATGTTAGGCTCGTCAGTTTGTCGATAAGGCAGGGATTTTCTTTTGGACAATTCTACTAACATATCCCCATTTTAGCCCATACCCTCTCGATGCATCCCCACATCCCACGTATCCTTGAGAGGTATGTACTTAACAAGGTTGGGATTATCTTGTATCGCCCAAACATTGTTGTCCAATGCCCAATATCAAATCTAACCCAACTCTTAAAAAAGAGTTAACAAAATAACATAAATAAAAAAATTAATATTAAAATATATAATTTTATTCTATACTAAAAAATAACTTTATAAATTATCATTACTTTATTAATACTTATAAAAATTATTTTTAATAAAATACATTTTAAACGAATACTATTTTAATCATTAACTCAAAGAATAGCAATAGGACCAGCTGGACCTAGAATAAATTTTGCTGACGTGACCTTTTTCTCCAGTTTTTTTCTTTCATTTTTCTAATGAAATATCTATAATTTTCAACTATTTTAAACGCAGTACATATTTGATAAAATTTTCAAAAAAAAAAAAAAAAAAAATCAAATGAACTTTTTTTCTTTGACCATATTATCCTTTCCTTCATAAAAGGAATATATATATATATTATTTTTACAAAATTAAAGCTATATATTGAAGTATTGAACCCATCTCCCACACAGAATTGATAGCAAGTAGCAAACTCCAAAAACAACCTTAGACTGGTTAAGCAAAATTATTTAATAGTCAGGAACCAAATTGTATTGTATCTTTCGCTACACTCTCTTCTCCATGTTATTGACATGGAACAACACACCAACTTGATTCAGACCGATAAATAATTCCTCAATTCCTAATACCTGACCGTTTCAATATTCCATATCCTTAGCTCCTCATTCCCCAACTAACTTTAATGAAAATATTACAAATATAAAACTTACAAGGTAATATAAGTTTGAGGCTTTTGAGCAAATACAAAACATCTAGTATTCTGCTTCCAACTTTAGGTAACCACGAATAGGAACTAGAAAATAGAAACTACTACATATAAACCAAAAATACAAATATTATCTCCTTCTATCACAGTAATATATACAACCACACACAAGGCACACCAACATGGACAAAACCCTCAAAAACAACTTGGAACCTAGTCCTTCCGTTCCTCCTCTTCTACATCACAGTTCATGAAAATGGTTTTAAAAGAGAACCGCAGTCTTGAACTACCCACAAGACAGACACAAAATAACACAAACACGGAAGAGTACAAACACATTTGGAAGATGGGAAGTATACCATGTACTGCCTGTCCGTCTCCAAAGCATCCCATGAGAAAGCCTCAGAAGCTTCATCCATCACAGCTCTGACTTCCATGGCAAGTCCTTTGCTCCAGTATTCATATATGATCAATAGGCTCAGTGCGATCCTGCACTGCAAGTTGCTCTGAGACATCAGCTAGTGATTTGAGATTGCACTTTATCAAAGCTTCAACAAAGTAACAGGTCTCATCTTTGGTATTCCCTTCAGGCACGTCAACCACAAATGACTCGATCACCAAAGTCCCTGGCCTTCCATCAACAATCTCTGGGTGTAGAGACATAATTGAAGAGTAGTTCTGAAAAAATAGAAAGATAATAAAAAATTAATTGATTAAACACATACTTGGCATATTGTAACTAACATAGCCAAGAGAAAGAGAGAGCAAAATTTATGTTGCATATCTAGGTTCACAATAATTCTGTAAAAGTTCTATATCTTAACCTGCCAAAACAATACACCACTAACAAGTAAATAAGATCTAGGTTCAGCAATTTACTCATCAGGGACTCATTTGAATGTTCAGCAATAACTGCTTGTGCTGCAAAATATTTGACCAAATTCAGACGCTTTCACATTACAAGGTGAAAACTGTATTCTTCCAAATTAACTTGAGGTGCAACCCTTTCAGAAATAAGAAAAGAGATGGAGGGGACGAAACCATGAACGGAACTATTCATACCCTAAGTCTGTGATCACCACCAATTATCCTGATGCTGAGTATATGCTCGTCATCATCAAGGACTTCCAATCTTTCAGTACTTGTAGTAGCTGGAAGCCCAGACCTAACATCAACTTCTCTAAGACTCCCAATCCCAAGGTTCCCCTGCATTACACACCTGCTGACAAATGGCTTGTACTTTTGGGGTTGATCAAATCGCCTCACCAAAGACCAAACCTGGTCAAAGCAAAGTAACAGTCACATTAAAACCAAATAAAGAAACTAGAGAATTAATTCAGTAATGTCAGCATGCACACTGTATTTTAGCTATGTTTCCACAAAATATGTCAACACTAATTGTCACATTTAGCACACATTATATCCTCAGTTGGTATGTCTCAAAAATACCTCAATGATCCAACTGCTTGGATATAAGACTAATAAAATAACCATAATTTATTCTCAATGCAAAATTCAAATCTAATTTGGACTACTTCAACTGGGTCAGCGTTTATGCACTTGGAATCTTAGAATTGGTGTTATGGAACATTTTGTTAATTCCATTTGCTCAACAACCAATTTGATTGCGGTCTGTGGATGGAGCTTTTAAAAATATCCCTCCAATTTTTTATATGGCCTAATTATCCAACTGTTTTTACTTCTAAGAGCCTTCAAAAAGCATATATTTTTTTTTACGTTATAGAAAAAAAAAAAAAAAAGTGTACAGCGCATTTCTTAATATGCATAAAATATATGTTTTTTACTTTCTAAAAACACTCATACGCATACTGCAGTGTAAAGGACACTTCAAAATCATCTTAAGAACTTATTGCTTAATCAGATTCAAGAATCGTCATTACAATTATTCATAAACAATTAGCAAAATATTAAGATTCAAAACGGAAGCCAAATAGTATTCGAAGCACATAATCTCATTTCGAATTCCAAGTTTTAATAAAACAAAAAAAAAAAGCTAAGGATTATTGAAAGGAGATTGGCAAGGTAACTATCTACAACATGTAAGCTGGTTAGCAATTTATAAACAAGACACCAAGGAGTTATTGAGAAGGAACGCCATTTGAATTTATTTTTATCCATCCTTCTTCTATTGTACATTTGTTAATTCTATAAGCAATAGATAATCAAAGGAGTGGATTACCCAAGATGATCACAGCAGAAATAAAGTGTAAAAATAAAGCACATACTCTCCTTTTCATATTCAGCCAAATACCAATACAACCACTGATGTCAAATCCCAAACCAAATTCCAATCAAATTAAAAAAAAAAAAAAAATTAAGGCAGAAATGAAGAATATAGACAAATCAAAAAGGAAAGGACACAAAAAAAAAAAAAAAAAAAACCAATAAAATCCAAAAACCAAAGCTTTAGAAAATAAAAATGCAACATGCAGATAGATATATATAAATATAATGCACAAAGAGAGATTTACCAGATGAACAGGGGCTTTGATGTGCTTGACAAGGACAGAGCTACACTGATTCTCCCCAGGGTCATGTCTGTGATGCTTCTGAATGTACTCACTCTCCAACCCACCAATCGTTCCATTTTGAACCACGAACCCATTTCCATTCATTTTCGCTTCCTTTTATGGTATCTCTTTATTTTCTTCAATAAAATCTATTTTAATTAAAAACTCATAGATCAAATCAAATCACCACAAACCTTTAACCTATAAAAAAAGAACAGAAACATCAAAGAAAATTAATAAAAAAGGGAAAGTAAATAGCGAGTCGCCTCCGATGGATACGTTGGACTAGCTCACAGGAAACGGAGCTCCGATCAAAGGCCTTAACATCCAAGGAAAGCTTCTAAATTTGAGCTAGCGAGACGGAGTCATTAGGTGCGGGAGAAACAAGGTGTCTGACACTCACCGCCATAAAATAACTAAATCAACTCGACCATCTTTGTTATCCCATTGCCTAATAAAAATTAAAACACGATAAAATTATTATTTCAATTTAAAAACCAAATATATTAATTAAAAATTAAAATACTAAAAAAAATTTATGGGTCAACTGTCAAATGTCAACAACAAATTAGACCCCGCCTCTTTCTTTTTTCTTTTTCTTTTTATATATATAAAAAAAAAAAAAAAAAAAAAACCTTTGTTATTGGCATATATTACGAGATTGCTAAATCCATATCAGCAAATCAAAGTCACCATATTTTTTTTTCCGATGTATAAAATTGTGGGCACATAAAAAAAAAAATTTAAAATAGACATAAATATAAAATTAAATATAAGAGAAAAAAATGTTAAACTATAAAATATAAAAAATCAATAATTTAAATCAGTCCCTCTCTTAAAATATACCCAACTCATAATTAAAAAGAATTTCCAAAAGTCGGGCACAGTTATCCTAAGATTGGCGTTCTATTTACGGCAATACAATTAGGATTTTTATGATTTCGAAGGAAACTCATAAGATTTCCTTTGAGCCAGAAGGAAATTAATGCCTTATTGGCTTCCGTTAAAGCACCCTAAACAAAGCTTATTGGCTTTTACTTTTTATTTTTCTCGTCTTCTCTTCTCCACCTTCGTTTTTTATTTTTATTTTATTTATATATAATAATAAAAAAAAGCATATAGTTTTTATTTTAGACGAATGTAAATCTCGAGTAATATTATTTAGGGTAGCTTCTTACCAAAGCATTTTTTTTACATATAATTTTTTTTTTCATTTTAATAAATAGATATTCAAAATTAAATAAAGGTATAACATGCTAATGAATAAAATATAGAATCATTTAAATAAAGGAGAGAAAACGATAAAAATAATATATTTATAATTTATAATTATAAAAATAATCAGATCATATATTTTTACCATTATAAAATTTTAGCTTACTATTTTACATTAAAAGTCATTCAAATTGGACACTATTTAAAATTAAACTATAATTATTTATACATTTTTAATATTAAATTTTATCTAATTAAATATAGTTAAATGTTATTAGATATTATTTTTATTATTATTAATTTAAAAGTCTTTTTTTTTTTTTGTAATTTTCTAAAAAAATAAAGCATTTGATAGTTTTTTATTCAACTAACGTAAAATAAAAATGGAAAAAACAACAAAATAGCACCTTAAAACTTGTAATAACAAAACTAACACTCTTTGTATTCAAACTTATATTTTAACAATTAAAAAAATTATTAATATGACATTTTTCTTTGAACACCTATTCAATTAGAATTAAACGGCGACAATTTAGACTCGTTCAATATTTCACGTTCAATATTATTGGGGTGTTAGTTTTATTACTATAAATTTTAGGAGTGTTATTTTTTGATAATTTTTCAACAAAAATTATGCATAACTACTTCATTAGTCCTAAATTTTAACTTAATTTATATTTAGATCTCTAAATTTTTAAGTTTTATAATTTATTTCTCGAATTTTTTAAATTTACATATAGATCTCTAAACTTCAAAGTTCTACACTTTAGTCTCTAATTTTTGAAAATTCACTAAAATACATATTTTTTAATTAAAATTTTAGAATCTATATATGAATTTTTTAAAATTTAAAAATTAAATTATAGGATTTAAAAGTTTAAAGATCCATGTGTGAAAGTTTAAAAATTGGGAACTAAATTATATAATTTAAAATTTTATAGAATATAAATTTAATTAAAATTTAGTAATTAATGATATAATTTACAAAATATATATATATATATATATATATATATATATATATATGCGCGTGTTACAATATATGAAATTTTTTACATTAATCAGAATTAATGCCAATATTGTTACTGTAGAAAGCTTCCGATGATTAAAAAAAAAAAAATCACTTTTACCTTTTTTAATCCCTCCCTCCTTTGTAATAACATGTTATTAATCTATATCATTTGTCTTCAAAAAATGAATAATTTCTTATAATATATATAACATTATTGAAAAAATAGTTGAAAAAGTGTCGTTGATCTTGTGACTCGTATCAAGTTTAAATAACATATTATTTGAATTAAATTATTAACCAATCGAAGATATTATAAATTTAATTAAATGACTGGGAATGAGTTATAAGTTTTAATAGTAAGGAATTGAGTTGAACTTATACATTGTTTTTCTTTCAAATTTTTTCATCTTTCTCTTAGAAACTAGGGTTTAAGATTTGTTGTTTTTTTGGTGGTTGTTGGTGGGCCTTTTGGCCAGCCGCCAGACATCTCCTCCTCTTTCTTGTAAAAATTTTCCTTTTGTTGGACAAATTTTTTTTTTTTTTCGATGGTGCTCGAGTTTTTGTAGCAAGAGGTGCCGGTGGTTGTAATCTACGATAAATAGTTATTGTCATGTAAAGGTGTTGTGGATTTTTAGTGCCTGAAACTCCTCCTCTCTTGGGCTGAGGTGCTTCTCTATTATGCTGTCTTCACTTGGATCAGATTCTCTTGGTGGCAATGATGGGTTGGCTTTAGCGACTCCTTGTGTTCAATGGGGTGGGTACTGGTTGGTTGTTTTAGGTGTACCAGCTATTCAAATGTTGACGTTTTTATGTATTTTTTTTTTTTTGTCTGTCTTGTTATTTTTGGTGTGTTTGAAAATTTGCAAGTAATTTTATTTGTATTTTAATTGATGTAGTAACTGGCTATTTTAATGTACAATTTATACTTCTTTGAAATTTTTACTATTTTAAATCATTGTTTTAAACATTAAAACGAGTTATAATACGAAAGTTATAAGATAAAACTCATATATATTTGCTTACAGGTTTATTAATGTATATTAATTTGCGTGTCTTAAATATATATATGAACTTGTGTTATATTTTTTTTAAAGTAATTTGTTATTTAATATTGTAATTAAAATTCATATTTAATGAAAGTTGTTATAATTATATGTGATATTAAAAAAAAAAAAAATTAGCCAGTTGCATATTCGTGATTATTCCTAAATGGGGGTTCAAAATTAAATCCATCACCAATCTACAAATTCTCATTTGATTCCGTTGAATTAATCCACATACTATTAGTCAACAAGCACTTCTCTTATGTATTACAACAAAATAACCTGGTAAGACAGAGTAGAACAATTTGTTTCTTAATCAACGGCTATCAAATTAATAATATTCATCCAAAACTTGCCTTCATGGTATCAAAATGCACCATGTCTTCTCTCCTTTCACCAACAAAATAACCCAAGAATGCCCAAAAACACAAAATATCAGTATATTGCAACATCCCAAAACACATGTCTTCGTTTCAGTTAGCTCCAGCATTGTAATGATTAATGACTTAAAAAAGTTTGCTTATTTGCTTATTGTTACTTCTTTAGAATCCAACAGCAAATAAAACGGGTTTGATATTTTATTAATCATTTATTTTTTTTAAGTACATTTTAGTTTTTTTTTTTTCCTTCCCTTCAAATAGTATCCTCTAAATCTTCTAGTTTTTTTAAAAATATACTTAAGTTCAATTTATCGAAAAAAATTATCAATTTCTTAGCACATGATTATCATATGATTTTTTAGCGGGATAATTTTGAAATAAATTTTTTTTACTGAAATATTTTAAAAAAAAAAAATCAGTTTTTTATATAAAAAATAAAATAAATTTTGGTCAGTTATTTATTTGATTTTTTTACTTTTAAATTGTTTTTAGCAAAAAAAAATTGAAATTACAAAATTATTCTTTTAAAAATTTATATGAGAATTGTGTGGCAATAAATTATTATTATTTTTTTTTTTTTTGAGAAATTAGATTTAGGTGTACATTTTAAAAAGCTAAGGGACCTAAAATATACCATTTAAAAAAATAGGCTAAAATAAACATTTTTTAAAGATAATGAAACTGTAAAATACCAAACCCTTTTTTTTTTCGGAAACCTACAATCTTAACTAGAGGAGCAACAAAAACAAATTGTTCCTCATGAAAATCATCAAGCACTTCTACCATAATATACCATTGTTGCTTTTTTTTTTCACCTTCATCTAAGACACCTATTTTTATTTTGTGTCGGTTAAAAACACATTATTTCTCATCAAAATCATCGAGCACTTCTACCATTATATACCATTGTTACTTTTTTTTTTTCCGCCCTCAACTAAGACACCTATTTTTATTTTGCACTGGTTAAAAATAGGAGCAATAGGCCAGCATTGTAGTAGTGAATTCAAGTAACTAGTTTATATAAAGCGCCCAAACTTACCCTTTTTTGGATATATCTTAATCATACAATGTGTTCCTTTTATCGAACTTACTTTGTGTGAGGAAGAATTCAATGTGGTAGCAACTTCGACTTTGTTAGTTTTGAAATTCCAACATGACTCGCTAGTTGATTAATGACTTTGATACCATATGATGCAAAAAATTCTCGGTGCAATATTATTCGTTTTAAATTATAATGCAAATTTAGCTAGTCCATAGTTTAATAGTCCTTCGATTTTATTTTTAGAAAAAAATTTAAAATGTATCATACCATTAAAGAAGACATACCCGTTATGAATATTTCCGCTCAGCTTTCTAAGTGACTTGAGATATGCATAATGCAGATGTTGGACTGCATCAACTATTGGCTTATGAGTTAAGCCAACTGATTGCATCTTGAATGGTGTCAATTATGAATCCAAGCATAAAAAGGAGGCATCCCATCATCATCGTCATATGCAGCCCAAACCTAGTCATCTCTGGAGCAACTTTCAGTTCTTTCCAAGTCAAAGTTATGAAAATCAAGATCTAGAACATTGATTGACAATAGTAAATTGGAATTTGTCAATAGAATTACTAGCAATAGATTCATTATAGGTAGTAACATACTCGTAATATCTCATATTGCACATGTCATCTTTTGCAGTGCTCTACTGCTTCTTTGTTTTTCTCCTCAAATTTTTTTGTTCGCTTTCTTTTATAGCCAATTTATTAATAAAATTATATACTAATTAACGTACTCGAAAAAAATATTATGTACATATTTTTTTATTATCACTTATTAATAAATAGCCTTTCGCTCAATTTCAAACTCTTTTTATTTGCATAAAAAAGTGATAGTTGAAATAAATATGTTTCATCACATATTAGTTTGATGTAAAATAAGAATGATAATAATAAAAAGGAATAAAACAGTACATAAAGTTGAGAAATATGATTAAAAGTTTAGAAGATGCATGTCAAATAATTAATATGACATAAAATGAAAAAAAAAAAAAAAAAAAAAAACTATGAATTTTATTGTTAAATTATTATGTAAATGAAAAGATTATAAAATTGAATTGAAATATAGCAAAGCATTTTTTTGTAACGGAATTCGGAATGATTTGAATTTTTACTAAAAGAAATTCTTTTACAACAAAATTACTACGTGAATGTATATTTTAAAATATAAATAATTAAATACTACCACGTAAGTAAGGTGTTACTTTAAGGAGCCGCCCCGCAGTTATGAAGAAGTAAGGTGTTCTGAATTTCTCACTATATTTTCAGCTTCAAACTGCAACTTTTATTGTTCTCGATAAAATTTTATACAAGTTAAATTTATACATAATATAAAAAAATTAATTAATTATTTATTTTATATAAATTTATTTATTCATATATAAAAAATCTCATTTTTAATAAATAATAAATAATTTTATTTTTTAAATTATCAAATTAAGTGTATTCAATTAAAAAAATTATAAATTTTTAAAGAATTATGAATTTAAAAAAAATTATAAACTTTTAAACAATATTGTAAATTTTAACCGTGTGTTTTAAATTATAGTAAAAATATTTGTAAATCTATAAAAAATTTGGGGATTAAAAAATATAAGTAGAGATTTTTTATGAGGTGAATTTTTTAACTAAAAATTTATTAAAAATTCATCAATTTTTTTTAAAAAAAATATAAATTAATAAATTTTTAAATATTACTAAATTTTTAAAAAAAATTTATAAAATTATTATTGAATATACTTAAAATTTTAAATTATTTTATAAAAACTGAATACCTCGCTTATATAATTTTCTCTTTTACTTGTTTATCGCACTCACCTTTTACAAAAAGAAAACTTGTGCGTTGATTGTGGACTGTGGAGTTTCAAATTTTCAATTAAAATAATAAAAGTTAGAATAGAAGTCATCAAAGTCTTCTTATTTAATTCTTTAGTAATATTATTTGATTTTTTTAATTTAAAAAAAATATTAATTAAATATAAAATATATAATTTTAATAAATTTTTAATTAAAATATTATTTTTTTTAAAATTAATTAATAAAAATTAAATTATTTTAATATTAATTTAAAAAATAATATTTTAATTAAAAATTATTAAAATTATGTATTTTTTTTTATTAATTATTTATAAATTAAAAAATTAAATAATACAAATAATATAATATAAAGTATCCAAATGTCTGCTCCGTAAAAATTAATCTCTTAGACCTCTTCAACATTTCATTATTTTCGACGAAGCCTGTCTTCTTCTTCTTCCTTCTCTCCTTCTAATTTCTGGCTGAAGAAGCTAAATACCCTCTTTTGGTTTGATAGCTAAGACTTCCATTGGATTGCACGCCATGCAAAATCTGCTTATTTTTTCCCTTATTCGGTATTTTTTCTATGTATTTGCTTTCGTATGCTTCTATCTCCCCAGAACCTACCACTTTTTAGACGAACCCGATTTTCATTTTCTAAGAAACTTTGAAGTTTGAACTAATTTTTTAAGTTTCATATATTTTCTATCGAATTTTTATTTCCATAATTTTGCTCCTCTTTTTGTGTTTTTGCAATTTTATTTTACTGTTTCTGGCCTTAAATTCAGTTAGCAGCCATCTGGTTATTGAAGTCCTCCGGGAATTTAATTTTTTCTTTTCTTTTAAAAATTGATTGAAAGGGGTTCATCTATTAGTGTAATTGTGATGTGTCACTGTTTTGCGAAATACCAACTATTAGTTTTTTTTTTCTTTGTTTTGTTCTGTCCTGGGTTTTACGGATTCTAACAGTACTGATTGCTTAATGAGAAATTATTTTTCTCTCTTTCAGAAGTTGACCTTGGAAACTCATGGTATGTGACAAAGGACTCATTTGATTTTATCAGCTTTTAAGAAGTTCGTTTCTCATTTGGTGAACGACTTACAAACAATCTATAATTATGAATTTCCGGCCAGAGAAAACTGTGAGGTCAGTTTACTCAACAATGCATTTTGAGTTTTTTTATTTATCTGGGTTTGCATTTGGAATTTGGAAAGAAAGTTGTGTTTAATAGTGTTCTTCATAAAAGTTGAATCATGGAGGCTTTTGAGTTTTGAATATGAAAGCAATAAGATGTTATTGTCATGACTACTAATTTTAGAGTAATGCTATGTAACACAACTCTACACTATGTATCGATTGACTCCCACCATGATAATGTTATGTATCCTTTGGTCAAGGGGGTGACTGTAATTCTAGGTGCTGCACCCGTGTTTGTAGACATTGAATATGAAGTAGTGCACTGATTTTGATGCTGAGCTATTGTTTTTCACAGGTTTCAGGAGTGGAATTCAGAGAAAAACATCGATGGATTATATTCCCCTAATGGTGATATGTACCCTGGAAAATTCCGCAAGACAATAAACTCTGTCTCGAGCAAGTTTGAAAGTGGTTTTGAATCCAGTTCTGAGAGGATTAAAAGGATTAGACAATCATTGAAATCATATTCATTTGACAGTGTCGTCGCTAGATGCTTCAGGTCCCAAAAGAAGATTCTTGATCCACAAGGGTCATTCCTTCAGAAGTGGAATAGGACATTTGTACTGGCATGTGTATTTGCAGTCTCATTGGATCCTTTGTTCTTTTACATTCCAGTGATTGATGGTCAGAATAAGTGCCTAGGTTTGGACAGGAAGTTGGAGATCACAGCTAATGTTTTGCGTTCATTCACAGACATATTTTACATAATTCATATTATGTTTCAATTTCGTACCGGATTTATTGCTCCCTCTTCTCGAGTATTTGGAAGAGGTGTTTTAGTCGAAGATGCTTGGGCTATAGCAAAGAGATACCTTACATCATACTTCCTAATTGATATTCTTGCAGTCCTCCCGCTGCCACAGGTGATTTGAATGACTTTTATTATGCCTAAATTTTCATGTATAACTTGATTATAGTATTGACTTTTGATCCCTTATGCAACTAGATGGTGACTTTAATTATCATTCCAAAGTTGAGAGGGTCAACATCGTTGAATACGAAGAATTTGTTGAAATTTGTTGTTTTATTCCAATATGTTCCAAGGTTTCTTCGAATGTATCCGTTATATACGGAAGTTACAAGTGCTTCTGGCATACTCACTGAAACTGCATGGGCCGGAGCTGCATTTAATTTGTTCCTTTACATGCTTGCTAGTCATGTAAGTTTGATCAAGGCCTTTATCTTCTAGCAAATTTGTAAATATTCTTGGGTTCTCTGATAGATTGGGTACCAAGTGGTATCGTAGCTTTCTTAAAAGGTACATATGAGTACTATAATTTTTATAGGGTACATCAAAAGTTTTATTGCTTTTAAATAGATACAATTTAGTTCAAAATAATCATAAAATGAAAATTTGACCAAGTTTGACCAATTATGAAAGGGTATTTGTGTCATTTTTATTTTTGGACGATACCTTATTAATTTTTGGAAAAATAACAAATATAGCACCTTTAAAACTTATGATAATGTTGAAACTAACACTCCCTAGTATTAACCCAATGCTAACTAATATTCTTCTAATTTAAAATAAAGGTGTTATTTTTATTGTTATAAGTTTTAAAGCGTATTATTTTAGATAATTTTTTTTTTTAAAATTTTATGCCAAAAATAGTTATATACGCGTTATTTCTTTCATCACTTCCTCCATATTTTATTTTCATTTTCTTCTCACGCTATTCATTTTTTTGTTGCTAAAATTTTTCTTCCCCATTAAAATCATTACTAATTTTTGCTTCATTTTTCACTAAAATTGTTCCATTTTGCTCAATTTCAAAGTAAAATGAATGAACATAAGTATTTTTATTTTTGGACCATACCCTATTAATTTTTGAAAAAATAACAAATATAGCACTTTTAAAACTTATGACAATGTTGAACTAACACTCCCTAGTATTAACCCAATGCTAACTAATATTCTTCTAATTCAAAAAAATGTGTTATTTTTGTTGTTATAACTTTTAAAGCGTATTATTTTAGATAATTTTTTTTAAATTTTATGCCAAAAATTGTTATATACGCGTTATTTCTTTCATCACTTCCCTCCATATTTTATTTTCATTTTCTTCTTTCGCTATTCATTTTTTTGTTGCTAAAATTTTTCTTCCCCATTAAACCATTACTAATTTTTGCTTCATTTTTTCCTAAAATTGTTCCATTTTGCTCAATTTCAAAGTAAAATGAATGAACATAAGTATTTTTATTTTTTTAGAAAACTTGCACTAGTTGCAACCTTGGGAGACAATACTGCATATGTGAGCAAGAAATGTTTTTATTTTTTATTATTTTGTTTTGAGTTTGTTTTTTGCGTTTTTTTATCATTTTAATTGAGTGCTAATTTCACTACAAATATTACATGGATGTGCTATTGATTAATGGCTTCTCTATTGATGTTTTGGGATTCCTCTAATAGTGAAGAAAAAACTACTTTAGCAAAAAAAAAAGGTGAATGGCGTGAGAGGAGAAAATGATAAGAAAATATGTGGAAGGGAGAGTAGTAGAAGAAGTAACATATATATAACTGTTTTTTGTGGGAAAATTAAAGGGTAGGCACTAAAATTAAAAATGACACAAATACCCTTCATAATGGCTTAAGTTGGTCAAACTTGGTCAACCTAAAAAAAATAATAATAATATTGCACCCCTGTGTAAAGTAAGGTACTAGCGGTGTACCCTTTTATAATTGTAGTATAAAGTGTACATTTATAATAAGTTTTGGTACCATTTAGAACTTTTACCCATTCTCTTATTATCAATTGATTTTTCTGTTATAGGTACTTGGAGCCTTTTGGTACTTGTATTCTATAGAACGAGAAACCAAATGCTGGCATCAAGCCTGTGGGAAGAATTCATCTTGTTTTATTGAATCTTTGTACTGTGATAGTTTCGAAAGGAGTAACACATTTTTGAATGATTCCTGCCCAATACAAAAAGATAGCCCAAAATTTAACTTTGGAATAGCTTTTGATGCCCTTCAATCTGGTGTTGTGGAGTCCACCACTGATTTTCCTCCAAAGTTTTTCTATTGTTTCTGGTGGGGCTTAAGGAATTTGAGGTGTGCTCAAGTGCTATTTTCAAATATTTTATCATGTTTATTCCTTTCTCCCTTCCGAAAAATTTTTCTTGTTTGCTTATTTTGGATGTATTTTTTGTGTTATTTCTCATCTATTGGTGCATACAAAAAGCACCTAGGATCACACTGTTCTTATTATTAGTCCTCTTCAAATATTGACCTCTTGTTTTTTTCTTCTGCAGTTCTCTTGGCCAAAACCTTGAAACGAGTACCTATGTTTGGGAAATCTGCTTTGCAGTCTTCATTTCCATCTCTGGCTTGGTCCTTTTTGCGTTTCTTATCGGAAATATGCAGGTAAGTATCTAAGAAGTTAATTTTATTTAAGATATTTTATTACCAAATGGTCTAAATCCCTGTAATGTCTATGTTGAAGATATCATGTACCTGCCTCTAATTTGCGGATCTGATTCTAACACTTTTTGAGGCCATTTCAAAAAAGTTCTTGCAAAATGTTTAGCTTTATAATGTGCTTGATTGGATTTTTCACATATTGATGAATTTCTTTTAAGCAAAATGGACGCTTTTGTAATTTTTGTAGCCAGGGATCAGGTTAAGACAGTTTAAGTTTATAGCTATATATTTTTGTGCTGATGCTCATCTTGATTCCTTGTACTGATAAATGTTACAGGTTTTGATTGTATAATCCTTTATTTTCTTTTCTTTTTTTTACATCCCCAACAGACCTATTTGCAGTCAACTACCACAAGATTGGAGGAGATGAGGATTAAAAGGAGAGATGCAGAACAGTGGATGTCCCATCGTTTGCTCCCTGAAAATTTGAGGGAGCGCATCAGGCGGTATGAGCAATACAAATGGCAAGAAACTAGAGGTGTGGACGAAGAAAATCTAATCTGCAACCTTCCCAAGGATCTTAGAAAAGACATAAAGCGTCATCTTTGCTTGGCTCTGCTTATGAGAGTGAGTTTTCGCATGTTCATAAAGTAGTTAATTTGGTGATATAAAGCGAAGTTAACTCACAATTCGCAATTTTCATGGAGTCAGTCATTGTTTTCTTTTCTCATTTCTTTGTTTAGTAGTCATAGTCAGTCTTTGCTTTTTAGAGACCCAATATGCGCAATGGTTTTTGTGGAATAGATTATCCTCTATGGAGTAGAGAATTTTCATTGGTGAATAACTTGATATAACCTTGGATTAATTCATACGTTATTGGATACAATTAAGGTGCCATTGTTTGAAAAGATGGACGAACAATTATTGGATGCAATGTGTGACCGTCTCAAGCCAGTGCTTTACACAAAGGACAGTCACATTGTCCGGGAGGGAGACCCTGTTGATGAGATGCTTTTCATAATGCGAGGCAGGCTGTTGACTATGACCACTAATGGGGGAAGAACAGGTTTCTTTAACTCTGAGTACCTCAAAGCTGGTGACTTCTGTGGAGAAGAACTTCTTACATGGGCTTTGGATCCCCACTCTTCTTCAAATCTTCCAATCTCGACCAGAACTGTCCAAGCACTCTCCGAAGTGGAAGCATTTGCATTAAAGGCTGATGATTTAAAGTTTGTAGCTTCCCAATTCCGGCGGCTTCATAGCAAGCAGCTGCGACACACTTTCAGGTTTTACTCACAGCAGTGGAGGACGTGGGCTGCTTGTTTTCTTCAAGCAGCATGGCGCCGTTATAGTAAGAAGAAACTTGAAGAGTCTCTTAGGGAGGAAGAGAATCGGTTGCAAGATGCATTGGCCAAGGCTGGTGGTAGATCACCAAGTTTAGGTGCCACCATCTATGCCTCACGCTTTGCTGCTAATGCTCTTCGATCTATAAGGCGTAGTGGTACTTCTAGGAAGGCAAGGGTACCGGAGAGAATACCTCCCATGATGCTTCAGAAGCCGGCAGAACCAGATTTCACTTCTGAAGACCGATAGACACCTATCTCATATTGTAAATTATTATTTTTTTTTGGTTCAAATCTCATATTGTTATTTGGTTTTGTAATTTTGTTTTATAAATGTAAAATTGAATCATTTTTTTTTTAATATGTAATCATAAATGATAATGAAACTATTTCTAGTTAGAAGCTAAGGACATGTTTGTTATATTGTATTATATATTATGACTTGTATAATTTATATACAGTCATGCGTTTGGTTGTGAAATCAAATTATATCATACACTTGTATTATACAGTATAAAAATAGTACGAATATGTAGAAATTTTGTACGGTCAGGAAGAGTGGGTCTAAATTGTACTGGACAGTTAACTTAGTTTATCTAAATTTTCAATTATAAAATAATGTCTTAATTTTTTTTTTATCTTAAATTAAAGATGATATTTTTTATTTTAAAAAATATAATAAAATATAAAAATAATTAAATATTAATTTAAATAAATTTTATAATATAAATTATTTTAAATATAAATTATTTTAATAAAATATATATAATTAATTTAATTCGACTATATTATACAACTTTTTACCAAACATTGTACAGATTAATTATAATACAATTCAATATAATTCAATCTAATACGACTATACTTAACTTATTTAATATGGTGCACCAAACATAACCTAAGTTGGTCAGTATAGGTCTATATATTATACATTGTCTATGGAGTTTGCTACATTTTTAAGAGTTAAGGTCATTGTTACATTTTTCGAATTATTGGCTGTTTTAAGGTTTTTGCTAACCATAGACGGTGCTTAAGGTCCATTTAGAGACTTAAGGTCCGTTTAGTTTCAAGCTTCAAACTCACAACATGTTGTTCAGCAAGCCACAATCTTACGCACCACTCACTCACCTATCGAGCAACCCGTTATGGCGTTTATAGAGTTTGCTTTGGTGCACAGAAATTTCCACAACACTAGATTGACAATTTTCTTTTTCCACACAGTGTTGTCACATTTTCCTACTTAGAGTTAAATAGCTAGCCATTTATGGCGTCCATAGAGTTTGTTTTGGTGCACAGAAATTTCCCCAACACTAGATTTACAGTTTGCTTTTTCCACACGGTATTGTCACATTTTCCTACATTGAGTAAAATATCTCATGACTTTCACATCAATATATAATACTTTGCTTAATTATTGGTTTGGAGTACTTTGGACTAGACTGTGGGACTAGTCTCAACTCGATGTGTCTATCGGGAATTTAATTTTGGCTTTCACATCCAGTTATGGACAAACTTAGAGAAAATCAGAACGCTACCCATGATCACGTAGTGATCAGGTTTGTTATATTATACCGTACAAATTAATGATCTCCTGATTGTTTTTTTTTTTTTTTTTAATTTATTAGCATCTGCTTATTATCTTCGAATTAGGTCTACTTGTTATGCTTTTGTTACTTGTAGAAGCGCTTTTAGAAGTAAAAAAAAAAAAAATCTGAACCAAATTGAAAAAATTAGTAAAAAAAATATTTTAATATTTTGTGCTCTAATTGTATGTGCTCCTAAATACATTTTCTACTCGACCTGGAGACTAATTATTTCTTATATGTGCACTTTATTAAGTGCCGTTTATATAAATTTTTGTATGCATGCCTGCCTGCCTTTGAAGTAAGTTAATTCCGCTAAACTAAGTTATATGCATTAATGCTGCAACATTAATGTTTATTCTAGACTTAAAGACGACATTAATAAATTTCTCAATCATGTTGTATATATTTATGTGAGTGTATGTATGTGTGTATGTATTATCTAATCAAAGTAATTAATTTTTTATGTCAAAAGACATTTATACAATTGGAAACTACAAAAACAGAGGAGACAAGAAAAAAGTAGATAACAAAGGAAGAAGAAGTAGAGTTATGGATGCACAGACGTAAGACTACCTAAGGATATATATATATAAAGACTACCATTATGCCTGTATTACTTGGAAACCTATTCAAGTATGTTGACGTGGAAAATCTATTCTACTTTCTCCCCCCTAACCATAAAAGGGCCATCGAGCGTTTTCCTCCTCTTAAAACTATAAATATATATGTATATGTGGATACAATTAACCTTTCTATTTAACACTAAATAATTATATTGAGTAGAACTAGAATTTTGGGGCATTGGAATTGGTTTCTTCTATGTCTAATGTACCCACGTCCAAGCCAAGACCATCAAAGCTTACACAAAAGTTGAAGGCTTAGTTATTATGGCCAAAGACTCGAGATATGTGTTCTTAAAATTATGGTGGATATTGTCCAAACAGAACCTTCTTCAACATTTCGTACACCAAATCTGCACTGAAGAATGTTGCAGCTTTCAAAATACAAAAGCCTTGCGAGTCACCATAAAATAAAATCTAAATATAACTAACTACCCACTCGATTAGCTTTTGTTGCAATTAGAGTTTCAACTTCTTCTTCTTTTTTTTCTTTTTTTATCTTAAGCAGAGTTTGAATTGTTCCATAAAAGAGTGAAGAAAAGTCCATATTTGAATACCAAGCTTATATATAATTTTTTAGATAACCAACACAATGTCTTTGGTAATTGAAAATTGCTAAATGAACCTATTTTTCCAGAGAGTTTTACAAATATGAAACAAGTCTGGGATACTAGTATTTGCAAAACTCTGTCATAAATATGGGCAAATATGAAACAAGTCTGGGTACTTGACATGAAATTTTGCTAGAATGGTGAGAAAAATATATATTGCCCAAAATAAACTCTAGGTCATGTCCAGAAAATTAATTTAATTAGGCAACTGCTAGTTGTGTTTACTTAGCTCAACCACAATGACACTAATGTTATCCCTGCTTCCCCGAGCCATGGCTAACTCAGCCAAGACAGCAGCTGCCATAGATGTGCTGCTTTCATGAATCTCCTTTGAGATTGATCTTCTCATTTGGCCTTTAAGACATTTCTTCACAACCTGGCAGGCTAATTCATTTGGTATCACATCCCACAAACCATCACTAGCTAGTATCAAGAATTCATCATCATCCGTTCGCTTTCTTACTGTAACTTCTGGTGTTGAGATTACAAATGGCTTCAGGTACTTGTCACCTGCGTTATAAAATTCAATATCTTAAATTAAAACACACATTTAATAACTCATAAACTATTTCATTCATACTTTGTAGTTAATTAGTACTGATCTTTTTTTTTCTTTTTTCTTTTTAATTAGATGCTCTTAGCCTCTTAATATAATGCTGTATAACGATACTCAATTATGGCTATAGACTCGGAGAATAATTGTCAACATACCTATAGACCTTGAAGTGGCAAGAACACCTAGAACACGATACCCATTCCAATTTATGACTTTTCCTCCTGCAGCTTCAATTCTCATCAACTCATCAGGTCTCTCCGGCTGTATCATAGAATAGATCGATTGAAACAAAATCAAACGGGTTACGAGTATAATAACAAAGTAAAATGGAACGATAATCAAAGCATCACATAATCGAAAATTATATAATACATCATCATTCTATTGTTCACATTCTAAAATCATGGTAAAAATAGTGTAACACAAATTTGAGCCCATTGTTTCCTTACTCCTAAAAAGCTTGGACCAACTATATTTTTATACATTTATCACTTTAACTGCTAGAAGTGATTGGCCATCAAATATTCTAAAAGTTTAAGTGGTTAGAAATAGGGTAAACATTCATTAATAATTACAAACATATCCCTTATTTTTACATTTTATTTTATATTTTTTATTATTATTTTTAAAATAATATTTAAGTCGATAAATATTTTGATTCTAATTCCCTAGTTTTTTTTTTTTAATACATGGAACTTTCGGAAAACATAGAATGTACGATAAATGATGTAATGGTATACGGTAGAAAGGCTATTATAAATGAGTATTTCCTTTTATCTATAAACTTTCAATTGACTCTTGTATGCACAACTCGTACATAAAAGAATGATCTACGAAAATGTTCGTCTGATGTCAAGGGAATAGATGCCAAACAGTATGTTCCTTTATCACAATCAAGGATTGAAAATTCACGATCTAGTCGATATTGTTCAGATACTCTGGGTTTTTTTTTTCCTGCTCATCCCAACATAGAAACCTGATACCCATATCTTTGATTAAAATGACGGGGAAAATATTTAAAAATTTGCCATATTATCAATAAATATTCTAGTCAATATTGTCAAGATATTTTGATTTTTTGTTCATCCTAACATCGTAACATCGAAACTTGATATCCACATCTTTGATAAAAATGAAGATAAAATATTTTAGAAAGTTGTCATATTATCGATAAATATTGTGAGTACTATGTATTGTTGCAAATTGTGACAAATACCAACAAAATATGACTTTATATATATTTTTTATTTTTTAAATAATTAACCTTTAAATTTATTTATTTATAGTTTTTTTTTTATCTTCACCGAAAGATTATTTATTTAAATTTGAAATAATATTTTATTGTTCACCAAAAAAATATTTAAATTTGGGACAATATTTTATACTTCTTTTTATATTTTTTATTTATTTATACCTCAAATTTCATATTTATTTTATTAATTTTAGTTATGGTCTTTTTTTTATCATAATTAAAATTATATTATGAACTTTATCCATTTATAATAATATTTTAAATAATTATTAAACTTTTAAACTAATCATTATAACATATTTTAATTAATTAAATTAAATTAAATACCATAAATTTTACAAATATATATTAAAATTTTCTCAAAAAAAATGTAAAGTTTTCATCGACAATGAATATCTCCTATACTTTCGTAAATATTAGTATCATTCATGAATAAAATAAATTTATTAACTAAAAAATCTAAGCAAATAAAAAGTTCAATCAAATACATTAACATTTATAGACATTAAAACTAAAATAAACATATGAAAATGTAAAAAATAAAATATGATTTATAACTTTACACTTCAGACTATATTTAAAAATATATGTTTAAAAACAATATAAGAATGACTAATAATAATAAAAATAAAAAAATTTCTATAAAAAAATTTCAAATAAATTCTAAAAGATTATTAAAATAAAATGTCAAATAATATGATATTAGATAATTAAAATTTAGATTGAAATAAAATATAATAAACATAAACTTAAAAAACTTTAATATGAAGCTTATCATATATTTATTTTTTTAATTTTATTTTATAATGTTGAGTTTAAAAATATTTAAACATTATTTGAATTCTTATATTTAAGAAGAACTTTTTATACTATACTACTCTAATTTTATTATTGTTACTAATAATTACCAAATACATGAAAAAAAGAGTATATATTTAACAATTTTATTAACAATTCATGTCATTTTTATCCACGTATTTGTTATATATTGTTAATAGATACTAAAATATGTACATAAAAATCAAACAAAATATATTACTATAAATAAAATATTTATTTAATACTAAAAATATACATATAATTAATTTTTTATAAAAAAATTAGCCAAAATTGAAGCCCCAAGTAGATCTACCCTTGCACCAGATGACCATAGAGTAAACTCAACTTGATAGAAAAAATGCTTTTGTAGTTAATTAAAAAATAACATTCTTTGCCCCCATCAAATCCCTAAACCATTTTTTACCATTTTGTTTTTGCTTTTATTTTTATTTTTTAACCATAAAAATAAATAATTTAATTATATATATAATTTATACATCATATTTAATATCTATTAAATATAATTTTATTTTAAATATAAATTTTGATAATTTATAACATAAAATATATAATTAAACATATAATATTTATTAGGAGGAATATCAACCCTTGTAAATTCTTCGATACTACAATTGAGATTATACGCCCCACCACGTGAACAATTAGTATGGTGTATTGAATTAAATCGGACCGAACAAAATTAAATCGTACAATTATGTGTCAAATGGTCTAATTCGGTCTATATTTTTTCAAAGCATTTCTCAAACGTTCCGGTTTAGTTTTATTAATTTTTTAACAATTCAAACCAGACGGACCGTTATATATTATTTATAAAAAATATTTTTCTTTTAAATATAATATAATAGTATTTATTTTAAAAAACAAAAACATATTTTATATTATTATTAAAAATTAAATATTATATTTAAACTCTTTTTTACAGTTTCAGCTATTTAATATACAATCTATAATTTTTAATTGCATATATTTTATGATGATTTTATCTTTCATAAATTTTATCAAATTAATTATTATTTATATGAGATATTATATTATTTATATTTATAGCATATTTAAAGTAATTTAGTTAAATTTATTTTTTTTAATGTTAATTTTAAATTTTAACGACATAATTTTGAGAAAAAATTTAAAAATAAAAAATCATAAAAAATCGTTAATTAAATCAGACCGAAACAAATTGTCTGGTTTCAACAATTTATATAATCGGTCCAATTTGATTAATTTTTTTACTAAAAAATTAGACCGGACCATAATACGCTTAGTGTGAAGACATTAAACCAAACACCTCCTACACTCCGTTAACAACACTACATCGACATTTTATACCACGATTTCAATAGATTCGTTCAATTTATGTGTAACAATGTAAAGACTTAAAAAGGAAATTAATTACTAATTATTTCAAGATTTAAACACTGTTTAATAAGTGTAATTAATAATTAACTTTTACCTTGTGATCAGTAGACAAAGGCAAAGCAATCCCAGCCCTTGATATAACTGCCCTACAATCTCCACAATTAGCAATCACCACCACCTCATCACCCACCACCGCTACCACCGCTGTGGCCCCAACAGTCTTGGCCGCCGCAATTTCTTTAACCTCATCATCCAATTTACCAAAACACCCCTGCATCAACCTCTCCCACTCCACCTCTTTACCAATTTGACCCTCTCCAGTTAATTCCACCTCCTTGGCAACCACGTCATGAAACCTCTCTCGGCACGTGTTTGCCACGTGAGCTCCTCCATGACCATCATATACTCCGTAGAAATCGTATATTTGGCCTCCTCTCTCCAAAAAACCTAACTCTGCTCTCACTGCATCCTCCATCTCTCTCCTCCTCCCTATCACTGATACGACACCATATCTTTTAAGCTCTGGAATTCTCCCGTCTTCTAACCTCGATAAAACGACGTCGTTTTCTGTTGTGGACAAAGAAACTGATATCTTAACGGAATCTTGATAGCCATTATTGCTTGATTCTGACCGTTTCTTTCTCTCTTGCTTTTGGTCGCCGTTGATGCTTCCATTGGTACTAACCATCTGACACGTGTACTTTAATTGCCGGAATTTGAATCGTCTACGGCGAGCTTTAATTGTTTTGGTGACTGAGGACTGGTTGAGGTCGCCGGAATCCGGCGACATTCGAATGAGATTGTTGGCCGGCGACGAAGGAAGCTTTGTGCTCTCTCTCATTTGTTTGAAAAAAAAAAAACTGAAAGGTTACTAGCAAACGAAACAGAGAGCAAATGTCATTACTCAATACTCACTCGTTCTGCTTTGGATTCAGCCGTTTTAAAAAAGGTCAAGAGAAAAGAAACGAATCCTAACCGTCAATACTTATGGTCCGTCAGATTGGCGCCAGTTGGGTTTTTACAGGCCACAAGGTTTGATTTTCAAACAGATACGTGGACGGTTTCGATATGATTGTAGACACGCGTAGCGCAGATCCAGCGGTTAGTGATTCGGTTTGGTGTAAGATCTTGTACGAGTGGTATACACCATGACGTGGCGGGTCTTGCAGTTAGACATTGGTTATCTTTACTCATTTTGGTTTATGCAAGAAAGTTGATTTGTTAGGGACTCGACGACACGTGTTTGAGTTGTTGGAGTCGGTGTCCAATTTCACCTCGTACTTTGTATTGCTTGTCTCTTTTTCGTGTCGGTTTTATATTTGATAGCTTATTGATTGGCAGTTGGCTTAAAACCCACGTGATATTCAATAAATAAATAAAAACAGATGAAATATTTTAAAGGAAAAGTTAAAATATTAGTGATAGGTATTAAATAATACTATAGTGTTTGATTACAAATAAAATTATAATAAATTAATTAATTAATTACAAAAATATATATATATATATATAATATAATTAATTAATTAATTACAAATAAAAAAAAATATATATATATATATATATATGGCCTTAAATAAATATATTTTATTTATACTAATATATATTCTGTTATATTCAATAATTTTATATGCTATTTGATATAATAATGTATTTATCATTAATGTTTAAGAAATATATTAGCAAAAATGATAATAACTGTAAGTAAAATTACTAAAAATAAATAATTTTTTTCATAAAATTCATAAATATTAATAGCATACATAAAATTATAGTTATATATATTATATAAAAATAATTTTTAAGTCTTAATTTATGATATAGGATAATCTAAAATTATTTTATGTATTTACTTTTGTTTATTCATGAAAATAGATTGTTATTGTCCGTTATTATAAAAATAAAAAATAAAAGAAAGCTTGATAGTTTAAATTGTAGATTAAATTTATTTTATTTTAAATTTTAATTTTATTTAATATTATATTTAATAATACATACAAATTATTAAAAAAATATTTAATATAAAATTTTTAATATTTATTTTTTCTTTTATTTTTTTTTACGTCCCTTCCTTTTTCAATCTTATATTATTTTTCATATTTTTATATATAATCTCAAGTTTAAAATCTTAAATTATATTTTTTTTAAGAAGTTGAGCATCAGATGTTCTGTACTTATTTAATTTAAGTTGTTTAGTTTCTTAATTATTATATTGGGCATCAAAGTTCTATAATTTTTAAATAATGTCACAATAGCTTCGTTATTATATACAAATGAGCATTTTAATCTCATAACATTTGAGTTGGACACTTATAATCTCATTATTTATGAAAATTATGCACTATAAATCCTCAACTTTAATACTTTTGTTAACTAGAAGTGGCCATTTAAAAAAAATTATATGACTATAATTGCTTACTTTTTATAATAATAGAACATGTAACGTCTAACTCATAAATTACGAAATTAATGTACTTATTTGATAAAAATTATAAGATATAGAGATTTTTTCCTTTTCTTAATATATTTCTTTTAGTTTTAGTTTTAAAACTTATAAATATGATATGATATATTTGATTGAAATTTTCATTTATTTATATTAATTTTTAGTTTATTAATTTAATTAATATATGTATGATTTTAATATTTTATTAATTTATTATTTTTGGTCATTTTATTTATATTATATAATTTTTGTTATAAATTTTAATGACTAAATTAAAACTTTATATTTATGCTTTAATATAACCTAAAAAGTTTAGATTTTGATTAATCACTAAAATTCTTATCAATTTTACATGATGATTATGTGTTTTATTTTAATAATATTTCAATAAAATTAAGTACTTTTTATCCACACACAAAAAACTCAATCTTTCTTTAAAAAAAAATTTATGGCTCCGCTCTTATGGTAATGCTCTATTTAAATAAAACTCACACTGCAAATCTGCAATGAATTGAGGAAATTAAAGAATAAAGAGTGGTGAGATGTGTAATATTAATATTATTTATTAATATAATTAATTAAATTGTGGTATATATATATATGCATATAAACCAAAAGTTTTTTTTTTTTTTTTTGAGGATAAATTAAGAAGCGGCATGACCATCTTAACATTTGCAATGTAACATATTTACTCCCTATATCTATTTTTATTTCTTTATTTTTTTAATTTTTTCTTTGCTAATAATCTATTTTCATTTCTTAAACGTCAGTCGGTGACTATCAATTTGAGAAGGCTATTAAACGTTCACACATTTCTACCTCATCTAGCTTTATCATATGAAAGACCACTCTATTTAAAGACAATTGGTCGGTAAATTCCGATTAATATGTCAAGGTTAAGTAGAAATATAGAAAGGGGACTTCATCCACTATGTTAGCTTTGGTTTTGTCATTATTTTTTACAAGCGTAACATTAAAATCTGTGGTTATGTATTTCAACATGTTTCGATGGTAATTTGATCCATGGTTCGTGTATTTGCTGGTAATCGATCTGTTCCGATCAGATTGTGTAGAGGTTGGAAACGGATCGAAGTATTATCTCTTTTATTTAAAACAATTCAATTCGGTTCGTGCAAAAAAATGAATCAGTTCGAGATATCATTCGAATAATCGCTTATTTATTAAAAAAAAATTAATTATATAAAAAATTATACTATTTTTTTTTCCTTTTGGAGGGAAAAAAAAAGGGTCAGCTGTTCAATTTTTTTGACTTGCATATATAATCCGAATCGAACCAAATTTGTTTTATTTGAAATAATTTAATTTAATTTAAACTGTGAATCAAAACGGTTTGGTTTGTTTCGAATCTGACCCAAATTAACATGTTATCATATCTAGATCTATCTAACTAGCCAACTAGGTGTAAGTCTTCGAAATGTTTTTGGTTCTATAAGTTTGACGTACAAAGGCAAATCAAAGTGTGGCAGTGATGCACAAAAACTTGATAACCAAATTTTGTAATTTATAAAAGCTCGCAAGTGCACGAGTCACTTGTAGTAAGCGACAAGTATACTCTCAAGATCGTCTCTCAAAGGAATTGCGATAGTTTTTTGAAAGAGTCAAATGTAATCCAAAACGTAACAATTAAATAAATTCTAAACACTCTAATTGAAGGTTGGTTTTGTAACTGGTTTCTAAAATCATAAAAGTACTAAAACAATGAAAGTAAAAGCGTAAAAGTTTTGTTGAAACGATGAGATGAATGAGTGTGAGAAATTAGTTAGTGAACTAAGTATGGATAAAGTGGTTTACGTGGTCTCCTCAATCAAGCATATAAAGTGAATTTATTGATTCCTTTTAATAATCCTAGAAAATCCCAAATCAATGGTGGTTTTCCCTTAATTAACTAATTAGCTTCTTTGATCCAGACCGTTAATTAGTTAATTAGCATTACTTTTAGAAAAGGTAGTTTAATCACCTAAATTAAGACAAGTCAATGCACTTAATTTAAGTTCATGCTCAATAATGCCCAATTAAACTTAGATGGCGTTTCTAAAGTTCAATCCTAAAAATAGTCTCAAACATTCATAAATTAAATTGGCCAAAAATAATTGATGAATATAGATGTGAAGAGCAATGAACATGAAACAAATCACTCAAATAAAAATCAAACCACATAAAAATTATCCATTCAAAGTCACATCCCTAAAATCCCACACAAAAGGGTTTAGCTACACATGATCAGATTCAAATCCAGATTCTTCATTATAAATAACATCAAAAGAGTTCTAATGAGATAAAGAAAGATTACAAACAAGAATCTACCCACTTTCACTCTTGCAACAAGATCCTTGATGTTGGATGATCACCTATTTCAAGTCTCTTAATGAGGCTCCAATGGAATAGCTTTGATGAAGTAACTCTCTCAAAATTGTATGAAAAATCTGAATTCGCACTGTTCACGAGTTGGAGGAGGCTGATAAATGGTTTGGAGGCTGGAGAAGTGTTGTATAGGCTGGAGATGATTAAAATCTGATGGAGGCTGAAAAGTATGTCTAAGGTCTCTATAATCTTCTTGGAGGCTGAATATATATTGTGTCCAAAATTAGGTTTTCCTTTCTTGTAAGGGTTTCCATATATTCTGTAAGTGTCATGGCCCAGGAGGAGTCCAGTCCGCGCGCCCGCGCCGCGGCGCACAATGTTTTTACAATTTATGAGCCAAAACAGAAACTTCCTCGCCGTGGCGCACATTTTCCATGCCGCGGCGCGCGATGTTTTCATGATTTTCAAATTGCAACCAGAGAGCCTCTCGCCGCGGCACACAATTCCTTCGCCGCGGCGCGCCTTGCATGTAATAGTGTACATAGTATGTACATTTATGTACATGCGTTGTACATACTTTGTTGGTTATCGATGTAAGGCTTACAGAATGAAATGACACCTAATGTAAGGCTTACATATTTAGACATTTTTACTTCATTTTTGCTCTCTTTTTCACATTTCTTTCCAAACCTACTTTAACCTGCAAAACAATAGAATACCCTCCAAAACAATATTATATCTAGATTAAACGCAAAATAAACACTTAAAAATATAACAAATAGTAGATCAAAATAGTGTTCATCAGGCAGCAGTAGAAATGATGCTAGAGTTAGAAACTATTGCAGAATTAGACTGAATTTAATCCTAATCATTGTTAAGAACATGTCATCTGTTTATTTTCCTTTTTGTCCTTGTCTGGTTAAAAAAATGGAAGCAATTTATTATGCTTTTAACAGTATTATATATTCTATGAGCTCTGATTAGAAGACAAAGGCAAGCACAATGTAAATCACCCACACACACACACAAGAAAAAAAAAAAAACATTCATATCTATCTCTTCACCAAATTGAAGTATTTGTAAGACCCAATTTAATAGCTGCTATTTATTGTAGTACTGGCCCCTCAACAGACCTGTGCAGTCGGAGTACTGTATATATATATATATTAGCAAAGAAGCAAGAGATCTCATGATTGTGGAGATTGATTTGGGACTTTTTCCTGAGATTTATTGAGGTGTTGAAAATTTGTATACTTTATGCCTCTGACCCATCCCCCGCTCACGGGTTTAATTTAGGCATATATGACCGAGTTTGTGTGGGCTCGGATTTAGGTATCCTGATAGTGATACAAAATCACACCAAACATCGAATAGGCAAAAAGTTCTCCACCCATAATACTGATCAACAAACATGCCTTAAGAGTCTGCTTTTGAGACCATATACAATCGCTTACAAAGAAAACAAATTATTTTTTGTCATGAATGTTTTAAGGACTCTGAAAACAAATTTTATGTGGTTCTTATTGAAATTATTTTTTATTTAAACAACTTTAAATAGGTAAAAAAAAATCAACCCTAGATTCAATTCTCGTTGAAAAACGAAAAAAAAGGTAATATGTATTGTCCACAGTTAATTTTGGTCAATATGAAACAGCTCATTAGAAGAAAGGATAGAACATGGTTTAGCTTTAGTGAATGAGAATTAGACGTACACACAGAGATCTGGGTGATAAATTTTTACAATGATAATACGATCTGAACACTACATGAATAAATTTTTTAGTTAAAATTTATCGATAATTTTTTCATATTTTTAAAAATTTTATTATTTCTTATTATTATAAATAGACAACACAAAAACAAGTCGAATAAATTTTTTCATGTGTCAACTAATATGAAAATTCAATACGAATAATACGAAATAAACACGATACAAATACGAATAATATGAAACGAACACTGCTAGTACGATACGATTGTTGCTCTTATATTGAGATGACATCAAAGACAATTATTAGTGAAGCATTCAAAAAGTTTGTATTTAAAAACGACATTTCAATTTTCAAAGGAAAAGGTTTAAACATTGAGTGCCTTCTTCTTCTTTAGCATTCAAGGAGAGAATTCAATTCTAAATTCTAAGCTTCTAGCTAGTATAACTTCGTACAAAATTGGGTGGAAAAAGGATGATTGAAAATATACATTTATCAATAAACATGGTCTTGTGTAGAAGGCTTTGGAGATTTCCTACAAATAGGGCAAGTAGAGTTGAGTCTCAGCCATGCATCAATACAATTAGCATGGAAGCAATGTTGACATTCCGGTATAGTCTTCAGTGTTTCCTTGGCCATGTACTCCGACAAACATATTGAGCATGTCACATCCTCAGGCTTCGGCAACCGTCGACTTTCTCCGAGAACTATTTTTGGGTAGGACTCAAGTGTCGGCCAATCAAGGCCCGAAACCAAATTGGGCTGTGGAGCCCATGTTGAATTGAAATCTTCAATAGGCCTAGTTCTCCTGGCTATGGTTATTGACTTGACCCTTCCAAATAGAAAGCAGATAAGCCCTAGAAAACACAATACTACTGGTACTCCAACCCCCACGGCCACAGCATATCTCGCTGACTTCGGAATTTCTAATAAAATATAATGAAAAGTTAGTAAACAAATTAAGGAGTAACTCAAATTTTTAATCATAAATTTTTACGGGATTGGAAGAGTTAAACTATATCGTTTTTTTTTCTTTCACTTGCCCATTTGTAGATGTAAATGTATAAGAAAAAACACAAACATATCAATTTTTTTGGAGAAGGGGACAACTCAAACTCATAACCGTTGCTTTATAAGAAGATCTATGTACCACAATATGCTACTCCTCGTGTTCAAGGAGTAACACAACTACACAAAAAGAAAGATGCTTAGCTCCTAGGATTCAAACAATTGTTTCTATAAAATATCAAGCCACTCAAAATAATGCATTCGGTTCAAGTGCTCCCATTTAAAGTCAACGTAACCAAAAGCCCATTATCATTGTTGAGAATTAACGTCTTGAACCCACTTCAATATAATTGGAGCTCAGCAGCAGCAAGTCAAAGTTCTATATGTTTGTAAACATATTGTATTTGTTTCATATTATTCGTATTACACTTTAGTATTAATTATATTCGATGTTCGTATTATTTAATACATAAAAAAAATTTAATTAATTTTTTTTTCTTCATGTTGTTTATTTATAATAATAAAAAATAACAAAAATTTTAAGGGCATAAAAAAAATCATCCATCAAATTTTACTAAATTTTTTTTATTCATTTTGTATCATGTCAAAAATCTTTATTTTATTTTATTGGTCTAACAATATTGGTGAATAAAATAATTACTCTTAAGAAAATCTTTTGAGCATTAATTATTTACTCTTAATATTCTAAACAATTTTAAAAAATAACCCTCGAAGATGAGGTTAGACTAATTATAATTGTTTAGAAAATAAAAATAATATTTTGTTATTTGTTCAAACTCATTTGCTTGTCTGATGGCATTCAATTAAACTGCACTACAACAGGAACAACTTGAAATACAAGTTGCAATGAAAACCAATCAAATAATTCAATATATTTCTTTTAATTTATAACTACCGTTACTTTTATAAGTTAATTATAGTCCTACGTATCATATGATTAATTAATATTTTAAATTAATAAAATATATATAAATCGAAGAAAATGTGCTTTATTTGTACTCATTGCGTATCCACAAATTAATGACAAATGAAAGTTTAAAAGAGTAACATAGGTAAATGATATATATTATAAAGTTCAGTAGTAGTGCATATTTACAAAACTTTATTTGTACGGGCTATTTTGGTAATATCGATCATAATGAAAACAATGTTATTTTTAAGCGCATAACTATCATGAAATCAATTAACTAGTGAACACTACTAGTCTGAGAAAGTATATCAAAAGTTTGGGAAGAAAATAATAAAGAATAGAAATGACATAAAAAAAAACCTCGTTGAGGGATATTGGAGCAAACAATTTGTTGAGTAGAATTGCTCTTGAAACCACACTGGCCACCCCTGTATTCACACCTCCCACAACGTGGTGCTTTCCATGTGAGCCAGAGATCCTCGCTGAGATCAAAAGACAAAACCTCATCATAAAATGGCCACTGAACAGGAACAACAACATCACCAGCTAAGCTACATCTTGTTGTCAAAAAGTTAACAACTCTTGGAGAAGCTGTAGCAAAAACAGTGTATGTAGAACCACTAAGGCAAGCTACAGGGTTCAATCTATATTTTAAGTAATCAGAGGAACAATTGAAGAGAGTAAACTTCTCAGGAAAAATTCCATGAAAAGGAGAACCAGATAGATTAAGTGAAAGAAGCCTTTGAGGAAGACAATTATTTGGATCATTGATCCATACTTGTTGTGAAGCATAGTCTATCCCTCGGATAATGAAATCTCCTGAATAAGGCATACTAAGCAGTGTTTGGCTTTCCGTGTCACAATATACATCAAACCCTGGATAACCACATGATTTTGATACTGCTTCACGGTTTTTTAAACCCAAATGGAAACCGAATTTCTGGCTCGCCACTTCGACAAACTGCCTTCAGGCATGCTTCTGAGCTTCTTGCAATAAATGGGAAGGACAAGAGGCATAACAAGTAAAAAGTGTTCATTTTGTCAAGGGATTATTGGGATGCTTAGACCTATACCTATTGAATATTGAAGGAGGATCCTGTTAGACCTATCTACTAAGAAAGTCGGTCAATGAAATTTTAGATTACGAAGGTGTCACAATCTTTTTTTCTTTTTTTTTTCTTCTTTTTACTAGAATAAAGTTTTTTCATATTTTGGAAAATCATAAGCAATTGACTACACTAAATAAAATAATATCTGTTCCATTAAAAAATAACAATTGATCAAACACGGAAACAGGGATGATCGACAAACCCAATTGCAGCAGTTGACGACTCTTGGTGCAGATGTGGCCACCAATCTTCCATCAAAATAATGGCATCAATAATATCAAAGATATTGGTAAAGTAACGTAAGAGCTGGGGCACATCTCATCAGTGAAGACTTTTTGAGCATATTTACATGATGTTTATTTATATGGATCAACACACTAAATAAATAGTATCTAATGTAAATCAACATGAATCCTTGAAACTAACCCTTGAGCAGATATAACGGCAAATCAAGTGTCATTGTCACCAAGCCTTATTCACGAGCCCTTCTTTTTCTTCCGAAGAAAGAACTCGTGTCATTTAAACTACCTTCGGACTTTTACAACATGTTTTTCCAAGAACACTTCTATTCTGCATAAATTGTGCCTTAATTTTTTTCTAGCAGATTTGACTTTGCCTCGAATCATTGTTTGATGTCAAAATCACATTTTATACAGGGTAAAAAAATCAAAATATGATATTCTAGTTTGTAACGTAGCTGGGTTACATACACGAGATTATAAGTTCAAGACATAAAAATGTACATAATGATTACTAAAGGTGCTTAACGATAACCTATCATGCTAGCTCACTTTTGATATTCTCAAATATAAGTACTAATCTAAACAAATAGAAAAATATAGGTTTTACATAATAGCTTTTTTTTTTTTTTTTTTTTTTTTTCTGAAAAAAATAATAAGAGAAAAAATGGACCATATGTAAGGATAACAATTGATCGAATTTGATCTTATCTCATGATGATTTGATATAATATGTTGTCAAACAAATCTAATATGATCCATTTTGATCCTTTTATCATATGGATCAAATAAGTTGTCAATGCATATATAAAATAGATATTTATGATTCAATTTAAACTTTTACTTTTTTTCTTTTTCAATTTTTCTAATACATTAAATACATTATATATTTTAAATTGATAAATAAAAATAAGTTGGTATTATAAATTTGTATAAAAAAATTATTAATTATTTATAATAAATATATTTTAACTTTTTTATTAATGTTATAATCTATAAATCTAAAAAAATATTTTCATAATAAAAAATTTAATATTATTAACTTATTAACTTGATCTCATCTACAATTATGAAATAATAATATTATAATTTTTTTTAAATAAATACTTATAAAAATTTGGAAAATATTTATAAAATGACTTTTTTAGTTCTAAAATTATAATTTTAAAAATATTTAATTTAAAATTAATTCACTCATCGATCTGATCATATTCAATCATTTGGTTTTGTATGCGAATTATGATTAAATCTTATTTGAAAATCATCTACTTTAATTCAATTTATAATAGATCATATAAGAATATATAAGCTTGAATCCGATATGATCCTTTTTCCATCCATACCTTTTTCAAACTATTGATCTACGGCTGTACCAATTCCGCACGCAGGCTCTGTATGACATTATATTGGAAAATAGTAGAGAAAGAGTACAAAACACATTGAATAGAGGTGCCTTGTTAAAACAGCCCAACTTTTTTTTTTTTAACAATAAAATGCTCCCCGAGAAAAAAAATTATTTGAGGATAGTAAAATGAAGACCGTCATCAAATAACTTTTAATAAGCATTACGTATGTTTTCATCTTGTACCCCTTGAACCTATGATCATGTGTGCCCAGCTGAGTAAACTGAGATGCTATCTCCGATCAAATAACATTAACAAAGATGAGTAAACCAAATTTTAGTTATTAAAAAAAAAGAAAGATAAGAGAATAAAAGCCATTCAGACCAAGAGAATGGAATACATGATGCAGACAAACTATGCATGTCTATGATTGAGTAAAAAAATCTGAACTATGGCATGAACCTTAAGTGAAAAATACCATAAAATTCCATTTTATAGTTCAAAATCAACCATAAAACTGTACATTATTCTTCCATAACAACCCCATAGGCTGACCTCAAGCAAACTAATTGGTAAACCCTAAACTTATAGACAAACATTCATAATCTTAAGGGCGGCACCTCAGAATCTATCCACAATAATCCATGTGTTACCCATGGAAACCACCTTATATGCTCGGTCCGATTCCAATGCACTGAGAACATTACTGACCGTGTGGCCATCCATAGGATTAATCCAATTATTGAAGGCAATCTTCTGTGATACTGCATGAGAACCAAAGATCAAGTCTCTAATATGTGTTCAAAGCTTGTTTTCCACTTTCTGGTGCCTCTGCGTTGAATCTTTCGGCCTCTTGACAAAATCATCATTCTTGGTGTTTTCTTCTTCTTTTAAGAGATATTTGTCAACCTGGGCAGCTGCTTGACGTCCCTCAGAGATTGCCCATACAACCAGGGATTGACCACGACGACAATCACCAGCAGCAAAGACTCCATCAATGCTTGTAGAAAACCGCCCATACTCTGCCTTTATGTTGGATCTGTTGTCACACTCCAACCCCAATTTCTCTGATACAGTCTGAAATAAAAGTATACCAAACACCGTTACTGTGAAAACTCTCCACATATGCACAATTAAATGTATAAAAGGCCAGGAATATACTTATTTGTTAGTCCAAGATTTTGTTGATTATTATCAATCTTAAAAGTTTTAAGTGCTGGATGACCAATAGGAGATAGTAGTTATGAATACTAACCGATTCTGGGCCAAGGAAGCCCATGGCTAGAAGAACCAAGTCTGCCTCAATTATCTCCTCAGAACCATCCACTTCCTTCAACTGAAATTTCCCTGAAGCATCCTTTTCCCAGCAGACACGAACCATTTCAAGCCCCTTCACTGCTCCATTCTCATCTCCCACAAATCGCTTGGTCAGTACCTCATAAGTTCTTGGATCTTTGCCAAATTTAGCAGCAGCTTCCTGGTGCCCATAGTCTACCCGGAATACACGAGGCCACTGATAAACCAACAAAATATAGACTTTAGGATTGTCCACTAACAGTTCTGAAAAGAAATGAAATAAAGTTGACAGGTTAAAAGATCATTGCAAGAAATAAAACATGGTAACCTGGGGCCATGGATTTCCTGGAGCCCTAGTTTGAGGTGGCTGGGGGAGAAGCTCCAAGTTCACTATGCTACTACAACCATGGCGGATTGAAGTCCCTATGCAATCAGTACCGGTATCACCTCCACCAATTACAATTACTTTCTTACCCTTCGCCGAAATGTAATTTCCATCCTGAAGGTTACTGTCAAGCAAGCTTTTTGTATTTGCATGGAGAAATTCCATTGCAAAATGCACTCCTGATAGATCTCGTCCTGGTACAGGAAGATCCCTGTACAGATGGAACCTCATTAGTTTCAATATAAAGATACTAATGCATGAAGCTGAAAAAAACTCAACAGAAAACCAACATTAGCATCAACACAAAAGGACTTTTGGTAGAAGAAAACCAACCTTGGTTTTGTGGACCCTACAGCCAAGACCAGGGCATTGTTCTCCTCTCTTAATCGATCAAGAGAATATGATAGATCAATTCCAACATTAGCATTAATCACAAAGTTCACACCTTCCTCAGCCATAAGATTGACACGGCGCTGAACAACATCAACTTTGTCAGCCTTCATATTAGGAACCCATAGATCATAAGCCCTCCAATCCTATCAGATCGTTCATACAAAGTCACTGTATGTCCCATTCTATTCAGTTGATCAGCTGCAGCCAAACCTGCAGGACCGCTTCCAACATGGCAACCCGTTTCCTGCAAAAATGGACATGTTCAATTTATTCTTGAATGATGCATATCATAAATCTAACCCATCAAACAAATGATCATTGATACAATCAATCCAAGAGCTGCACCAGTCCAGATCATTTTGGTAGTTCGTGTAAAACAGGACTGTTAAAATATATTTATTAAATCTCCACCAGATTGTCCTTACTGCTGATAGATGCAAAAAAGGACAACAAATTTCTAAATAAAAAAAGAGAGATATTTACCCAGTTCTTTTAACCGGGGGTCGTGGAACCATCCACCCCTCCTCAAACGCCTTGTCAATGATGGCACATTCAATGCTTTTGATGGATACAGGATTTTCTATAATTCCCAGTACGCATGCACCTTCACAAGGAGCTGGGCAGACTCGGCCAGTAAACTCAGGAAAGTTGTTTGTCTCAAGTAATCGATCTAAGGCTTCACGCCATCTATTTTGGTATACCAACTCATTGAACTCGGGTATTTTGTTTCCAAGAGGACATCCAGAATTCTCCTTCAAAATATTAACGAAAATTTTAGTTTCTTGATGAAATTATTTTCTCACTGTTTAATGGAAAAAACACGTGTAAATTAATAGAAATACCATTACCTGATGACAGAAAGGAGTACCACAATCCATGCATCGGGCTGATTGAGTCTTCAAAAGTGGGCCAGGCTTTGATTTCTCCATGACTTCCTTCCAGTCATTCAATCTATCATCAGGGTTCCTGTATTGAATGCCTTCACGCTCATAAAAAATGAAACCACGATGTTTGACAGCATCGGTAACCTGATTAGGCCGATTCAAAGAAGCAGGCTGTTCGACATCCTGCAAAATTCAAAAACTTGCTTCAGGCCAGAAATAGATAAAAGACTAGGAATATTTCGAAAGAAAACATGTAGTATAGTGGTCATATCTCTAGCAAAATAACAAAATAAGGTTAGGGAGAAACAATTACTCGGTCCTTACCTGCACCACATACAGATCCGAACAAACAGAAAGGAAAAAGGGGAGAAAAAAAAACAGATAACACTGTAGTAAAAATTACAGAAAACATTCATCATATTGTATACAATACCTTATTGGATTTCCCATTGAAAGATGCACCTGCCATCTTCTTTAGCTCTTTAAAAGCATCTTTATCCAAAAGTTCATCCTCATCTTGCTCCTCAATAACAGCTTCTTTTGAGGCTTCCTCTGCTGCTTTCATGCGTGCAAGAGCATGCTTATACTCCTTAGGGAACACTTTGACGAATTTCGGAAGGAGAGTTTCAAAGTCGGCCAATATATCTCTGGCAAAATTACTGTTTGTGTAACGCTGATGCTGTTGTATCATCATCCTAAGAGTCATTATGTCCTCTTCTTCTTCCACTTTATCAAGATCTACAAGCTCCAAATTGCATCTAGATTGGAATTTTCCATCTACATTAAGAACATAAGCAATACCACCACTCATCCCAGCAGCAAAATTCCTGCCAGTTTTTCCCAGAACTACCACAGTACCACCTGTCATGTACTCACAGCCATGATCACCAACACCTTCCACAACTGCCATAGCCCCTGAATTACGAACACAGAATCTCTCTGCTGCCATTCCATTAAAGTATGCCTCCCCATTTGTTGCCCCATAGAGTGCCACATTACCAATCACTATGTTCTCTTTAGGATCAAATTGACTTCCCTTTGGAGGATACACTACTATCTTACCACCAGATAAACCTTTACCAACATAGTCATTGCTGTCACCTTCAAGCTCCAGCAGGACACCAGGACAGAGGAATGCACCAAGACTCTGCCCAGCACTACCAGTAAATTTGATGTGGACGGTGTCTGCTGGGAGCCCCTCCAAGTGATAACGTTTCGTTATTTCATGGCTAAGCATTGTCCCAACAGCACGATTAACATTGCAGATTTCTGTATCAATGTACACAGGAAGAGCCTTTTCCAGAGCAGGTCTAGAGAGAGAAATGAGTTTGTTGTCCAGAGCCATGTCCAACCCATGATCTTGTTTCTGTACGCAAAATTGCGCAGCTCCAGGCCGAAGATCAGCTGCAGGTCTAAGTAATAAACTGAGATCAATGTTATCAAGCTTCTCATTATTCTTAGTTACCTCTTTGTCGACCTCAAGCATATCAGACCGGCCAACCATCTCAATGAAAGTACGAAATCCAAGCACTGACATTATCTCCCTCACTTCTTCTGCTAACATAAAGAAGAAGTTAATAACATGTTCAGGTTCTCCAGCAAACTTCTCACGAAGAACTGGATCTTGGGTAGCAATCCCAACAGGACAGGTATTTTTGTGGCACTTCCGCATCATAATGCAGCCGAGCGTTATGAGGGGTGCAGTACTGAATCCAAACTCCTCTGCACCAAGAAGGGCAGCTATGGCAACATCTCTTCCAGTTTTCAATTGACCATCAGTCTGAAGTACTGTCCGACCACGAAGATCATTTGCCACCAAAGTCTGGTGGGTCTCAGCCAAACCAAGTTCCCATGGAAGGCCAGCATTTTTTATGCCAGTCCATCTAGAGGCCCCAGTACCTCCATCATGCCCTGAAATCAGGACGTGATCAGCATGGCCCTTGACAACTCCACTGGCAACAACTCCAACACCAGCTTCGGATACCAACTTAACACTTATTCGAGCACCAGGATTAGCATTCTACAGAAATCAGAATAATGATAGTTTATAAATGAAATTGCACATTATCAAATTAATGTCTATTATTTCAGAACTCGATAATACCACACAAATGATATAGAGATCACAAGGAGCTACAACTTCTCGTACCTTAAGATCATGAATTAATTGAGCAAGGTCTTCAATAGAATATATATCATGATGAGGAGGTGGACTTATAAGTCCCACCCCAGCAGTGGAGTTCCTGGTGACAGCAATGTCTCCTACAACCTTGTGTCCAGGAAGTTCACCTCCTTCACCTGGCTTTGCCCCCTATTACACGAAAAAAATAAAAGTCAATACAAAATCAGTTTACTGAAAACAAATGAATTCAATAGAAACTTAACCTCACCAAAGGCCAAGCGTAGGTATCAATTAAAGATGCAAAGGCACCATGAGGTGCTTTGCAGACACAGCATCATCTGCCATGAACATAAATTCATAAACAAGAGGAACCTCCATCCCATAGGAATAGAGAGTAAAAACCTAGGATGACCAAAAGATTTTTATCCAGAAACAAATTTGTTACAAGGGTATTATTGACAATCACCTGAGCCATTTTTATCTGGAGTTCATCAGCATTTGTAAGGTAGTAACTGGTAACTCCAAATCTTCCACTGGCAACCTGCTTTATTGCACTCCTTTTTGGATTCCTAGATCCATCTGGTAGAGGCTGCATACGAGAAGGTTGCTCACCTCCCTCACCTACGATAAAAGTTCCCCAGAAAAGGAAAGAAAAAGATCAGCAGGATCTATGGTAGAAGCAATAGTTAAAAGCAATAACCTTTTGTGTCGGACACATCAGGAAATGTTCTTTAAAAAATTAAAAAATTGGCACAGATACCATATTAAAACCTTGACAATGCAACCCCAATGTCTAATATATATTTAAAATAACCTTGTGCATATTACAGCTAAAAAAAACCATGAAAGAGTTTTAATTATTAACCTGTATTTGATTTTCCTCCAAGTCTATTCATAGCAATAGCCAGTGTTGTGTGTGCCTCCAGCGATATTGATCCATAACTCATAGCCCCAGTACAGAACCGTTTAACAATCTCACTAGCAGGCTCAACTTCATCCAAGGGAACTTTGACTTTTGATTCTTTGAACTTCAATAGCCCTCTCAAATTGCAAGCTCTATTCAACTCTTGAACAAGCTTGGAATATTCTTTATAAGCAGACACACTGTTACTTCTAGCAGCATCTTGAAGCTTAGCTATAGCAAGAGGATCATTAAGGTGAACCTCACCATCTTTTCTCCAATGATAATCCCCAGGATTTGGCAGTGCAACAGCTTCTGCACTCCCTGGAGGGAATGCTCGAGCAGGGAAAGCCATCTCATGTAGAAAAAGTGCATCACGAGCAAGCATCTCAAATGTTGCACCTTCTATTCTACTAGGAGTTCCAGCAAAACATTTTTCAATTACTTCGGCGGAAAGACCCAGAGCTTCAAAAATCTGGGCTCCCTTGTAAGAAGCCAAAGTTGATATTCCCATCTTCGCAAGGACCTTCATCATACCATAGTTACTAGCTTTGAAGTACTTCTTCACAAGCTCCTCCTTGGAGTGGAACTCACCATTATCTTTTGGTTGAATCTTCCCATCAACCTGCAACCGCCAAATGGCTTCTATGGCCAAATATGGACAAATAGCATCTGCACCAAATCCAATCAGTGTGCAGAAATGATGCACTTCTCGTGGCTCAGCAGATTCAATTACCAACCCAACCTGAGTGCGTTCAAGCTTTTTAACCAGATACTGATGAACAGCACCAACGGCAAGGAGGGAGCTCACTGATACACGTTCTAACGAGAAGGCTACATTCAAGAATGGGAACCACGTAAGTGGCTAAACAAATAAAGTGTATACAGATTGCTTAAATCCCTTTAAGTGCAACTCTTATCAGAGAAGGGCCACAGGAAGACAGAAGAAGAGAGGAAGGGATGTAGGAAGAGAGATGCATACCTCTGTCAGAGAGAACTAATGTGGTATATCCTTCTTTAATAGCATCATGAGCTTCGGCACATATCCTATCCAATGTCTCCTCCAGTCCCTTTCTACTACGGTTCTTAGGATATGTGATATCCAGCACTTTGCTCCTCCAACCTCTGTAATCCGTCTTTTTTACAGCCTCCATTTCTTCAATGGATAAAAGAGGACCTTTAAGAGAGAGACGATGACACTGTTCTTCAGTTGTTTCAGTTAAGTCACCTTCTGGACCAATCATACATTCCATGGAAGTTACTATCTTCTCTCGAATAGGATCAATTGGAGGGTTTGTTACTTGAGCAAACATTTGCTTGAAGTACTCAAACGTGAGCTTTTCTCTGTTAGACATAACAGCAAGAGGGGTATCATTCCCCATTGATCCAAGAGCCTCCACTCCATCTTTGGCCATGGGAAGCAACAACATCTCCAAGGCTTCAATGGTGTAACTGCATCAGAAGCCATAGCTTAAGATGATTTCTTTAAAACACAAATCAAGAAAGAAAAAAAAAAAAAACATGCGGAACCAAGATTTCCATACCCAAAAGCTTTCAACGGAGCCAATAGACCATGAGTTCCCATGTTTTCCATATTATCATCAGCCACAGAAACCTGGAAGATACAAAGGATATCAAAATGAAATAGTATATATAAAAAAATGGAATACCTTACAATTTTTTATGAAAAGTCATTTCAACTTACTGGCACCACTCCAGCAATGGCTGGAGGGATTCTTTCAAAATTTGGCACAGAGTCTACTATGTCCTTAAGCTCTATCTTTTGCCTTTTGAGCCAATCCCCATAAGGCCGTGCAACTGAATATTGTTGCTTCAAGGCCTCATCATCCACAACAACATGTTTCTCAAAATCAACCAAAAGCATCATTCCAGGGTTAAGTCTTCCTTTTCTAGACACATCTTTGGGTGGAATGTCTACTACACCAACTTCACTAGCCATTATAACTCGTCCACTGCAGGTAATGTAGAAACGACCTGGACGCAATCCATTACGATCTAGTGTTGCTCCAAGATATCTCCCATCAGTAACTGCATATGAGCTCTCTAATAAGTACAAAATTAAAGAAAAGTGTTCTACAACGAGTTTTTTGGAGAGAAAAATACATGATATAAGAGCAGGCCCATCCCATGGCTCCATGAGAGCAGAGAAGTATTCATACAATGCTTTTCTTTGAGTATCCATGTTTTTATCATTTTGCCAAGCTTCGGGAATCATCATCATCATAGCTTCAGGCAGACTTCTTCCAGCTCGAATCAAAAGCTCAAGAACTCCATCAAAAGCTCCTGTAATAGAAAATTTATGCAAACCATAATATCATAATACTTTCAAAATCAGAAAAAACATTTTCCACCTATAATCATTAGCTCTTTAACGATTTCATGGTAACATGATAAGTGATACTAGGTCGTTTATAAAATACAAATTCTAGATGCCAGAAAATTTTACCAGAATCAGATGAACTGGCATCCACAATGGGTAGAAGTTTCTTCAACTCATTCTTTGAAAGACCAAGTTCCTTGCACTTTAACAATCCCTCTCGTGCTTTCATCCTGAACAAATCATACAAAATGTCAAGCAGTCTAATATTAGACTCAAAATAAAAACGGAATATGATAAGACATTTTCAAGCCTAGGTTCCTCTTGCAAGGATCAGCATATTACCACAGACATTCCGTGAACTAATACAGCACATAAAGTATCAGCGATAAGCTTTGTTACTATCATCACACTGAAAGATTCCAACTATATTCAAACAAGAACTTACCAGTTCACATTTCCTCGGAGTGTGTTTATTTCTCCATTGTGGGCCAAGACACGCATAGGTTGAGCACGATCCCAGCTAGGAAAAGTATTAGTTGAGAAGCGTGAGTGTACCTGCATATTTTTTTATCAAAACCAGGACCCTTAGTTATTATTTGTTCGTCATTTTGAATCAGTAACTGATCTGAAATTGAGATCAGGAAACTTTAGACAACAGTAACTGCAATGCCAGTAACAGTGCTTAGACCCTAGGCTATACTTTGACTAAGCTCAATTTCCTTCCACCACTCGGTCTAAGTTTTCACCCTAAATAACCTATCATTGGCACTGCAACATGATTTACTTCATAATGAGGTTTCTAACCAACTCACCCTGTGCAACCAACCCAGAATCAATATTCAATTGGAAACCAAGGGAGGGGAAGAACTTAAGAGATCATTCAAACCTCAATGCCTCAGAAGTCATTCCTCAACCTTGCATCTCTTCAGTTACCGGTTGTTCCCATGCTGTTTGTTGGAGTATGAAGTTAGTGGAAAAGATAAGAAGTTAATGGATAATATATTTACCATGGCCATGTAGCTTGTAAACCTCTCATTGCCAAGATCTGCATAGTAGTAATCCCTTAGTTGAATGGGCTTCAGCTGACCTTTGTAAACAATAGTCCTGAACATATCAAGAGAATGAATCAATTAAGAAAAATGTAAACTTATCATAGGATAAATGTAACATCTCTCTATTATGCATACCTTGAGGAAAGAGAGCATATATAGAAGTCCCTCACACCACCATGTTGGAGGTTTAATGCAGCTCGTATAGCAACCATTGAAACCCTCCTTAATATGTACATCTGCAAAGATGAAATCCAAGCAAAAAGTGATAAAATAAGCTCAAGGATCATATAACAAACCCTAGGAGAAACAAAAAAAGTAGTTACAAATTTATTCTTATTGGCATAGATATGAAAATAAAATTGTTCTTGTACTGTCCTGTGTATCAATTGTTCTAGAAATTTTTACCATTAATCTACACTACCAATGCATTTGCATTGATACATTAACTTACATATGAACTAAAAAATTTTGATTTCGAGAACAATGATATTTTCTTATTTGCATGCCCAAAAACCTTGTACTACATGAGAAATGGAAATTACCTGGCGCTCCAGATCAACTTTTGACCGCGGACTCTTCGTCAGGAACACTTGCTCAATCACAGGTTCTGTCTGCAAAGCAGACTTTCCCAATCCCGAGTTATCTGTCGGAACAGTCCGCCACCCAAGAACAGTATGACCAAGAGACTCAGCTACCTGCACGTGCAATATATAATTTCTTGAATGAATGCCATCAAATATCAGATTACTATTGCAAGTAGAACGAGATGGAGCATAATCCACTCTATATGACTGCAGTATTATTTATTTTGGAAAATGAGCAATATTTTGATAACCTTTATGAAAAAATATCATAGAAAAAACTTTCACTTATTCACCTAACCCATAAACAACTATCTCAAATCTTGTCCATTTATCACCTCCAATGTGACCCAAAAAAAAAAAAAAAACTTCGAAGGAAAAGAAAGCTCCTATGTTGTTCTTATAAAAAAACACACGTGTGGACCAATGACAAAGTGTAGCAACTTAAATTACCTTTGTAAATACATTTTTACTCTCTTCCCTTCGGTTATCAGAAGTAGGCAAGAACAACATGCCAACAGCATATTCCCCTGCCTGTGGGAGCTCAAATCCAGCATCCTTGGCAACCTGACATAATTCATCCAAACCACAGTCAGCATCATAATAGGAGCATACACAAAAATCTTAGGGTAATGAAAGGGTCCCTCATTCTTCAACATAAGCTGCTCTTTTTATAAATGATTAAGTGTGATAAAGAATATGGTATTTTTCTAAATTATTAACTTGACCTTCAACGTGGAGCAATAAGAAATTAAAAGAAACTTAAAATCAAAGTATTATCCCCTCAAAACTCAAAAGATCGTATATTCGAAAATGAAAATGTTTTTATAGAACTTGAGACATGAATCAATACATATGTTATAATATAATTGGTCTATATTAAAAAGTGGCGTCACAACTAATTCAACATCTTAAAAATTATTCATTAGTTTGAGCATTGCTGATGTGCTACTCAAGACAATGAGGTAAAAATAAATAAAATATCTTTTATTATTGAAAGATACAACTGTCCACTACCTCATTAAAACCTTTTTTATTTAGGTCTACATTTTTCGTGCAGTAACCATGTCCAAGCGACATAACATGAACGTAGGTATAGATACTCAGATACTCCAATTTAGTGCAAATTTATATAAAGTTTCGGTGTCTAAAAGAGTTTGTAACATAGATTAAAACAATAATCAATAAAATCAGATTTTTTATATGATCAAATTATTCGATTGATTATACTTTTAAAGCCTAAAAAAATTATGTTTTTTAACCTTGTAAGAAAAAAGGTACAACCGTGAAGGTTACAAAATGAAACTACTTCATAAAAATTACGGTATACAATTAAATTTAGTGGGTAATACCACATCACTTAATCCCGAACTAATAATTTCTCCAACATTTCAGCTTTATCTAACATTGCATATATCACTATTCATTCGAAAAGCAGTAATCAGTTTACTACAATGAAGATACTGTTGCTATCAGGAGAATACACTTAAAAGGGAGAATGTGCAGTGTCGGTGAATATTTACGCGCCAGACAGGGCACGAGGCTACCAACCCCAAACAAAAAAAATCAAAAACCATTAAAAGACATTCAATTTATAGAATTTTTTTTAAACAAAAAAGACAAAATAAGAAAGTTCAGAAAACATACCTCCCGGTAGAACTCGTGAGGAAGGGCCACTAGAATGCCAGCTCCATCACCAGTATTAGTTTCACAACCACAAGCCCCTCTATGTGACATCCGTACCAACATTTCCAGAGAATCCGTGACCTAAAAGAACAAAAAAAACACCAAAGTTTAAAAAAAATTAAAACTCATAAAACAAATGATTTCCGTGAAATTCAATTTTATATATTTCGCACTCACCGTTTTGCGGTTGCATTCGCCGGACAATTCAGCAACGAATCCAACTCCGCAAGAGTCCTTATCAAGTGACGGGTCGTAAAGGCCAAGTGGCTTCTCAGGAATGCCGGAGAGTGCCGAACGAACAACGACCTTAAGGTTTGGGGACCGACCAGGACCATCAGATCGCCAAAAATGGAGCCTTTCCGATCCAGAAGCCCTCAATCGAGTTCCAAAGAAATTTTTTTCCAGAATATTTGAAGATTTTCTCGTCGCAGAGCATCTCGCTGCTCTGCTTCCAAGCCAAGTCAACGAAGTGGCATTCAGTTGAGGCGTGAGAGATGGTTTAGTCCTAAGTTGGAGAACAGAGCCAGGACTGGCCAACATTGTTTACAATCTGATTACAGATTTTGATTTGGCGTAAATATGAAAATATCAGATGTTCCAGAAAAAACTTTAGGTCGAAATTTGAGTTGCTGTGAATAAATAATTTAGATCCACTATCTAAAATACCAAGAAAAGAGATGCGATATCTGGATCCAAAATACAGAGGTTTTCAAGATCTTGTAGACTTTTCAGTGAAAATTAATATAGATTTAACAAGTGTATCCAATAAACACCACCGGGAAAACAAGACAGATTTCTGAGCAAAAGAGGAAGGAACTCGTTGTGAAAGGGGTTACAAATTGCAGGTATTTCGTTCTACAAAATTGCTTAGTTTTTAAGGGATTCTTTGAGCTCGGCCCTTGAAGATCTCGAGAACTCGAAGAAAAAACCAAACAATATTCGCGAAAAAACGACCTAGAAAACCGAGAAAGACGCGGAGGAGTCGGAAGGAGCGAGAGAGAAGCACCGACGCGATAACCTCTGTTTAATTGGGGGTCTCCTTGCTCAAGCAGGGTGTTATTTTATAGAGAGACCGGAGAAGGGTTTTTTTTTTTTTTTCACTGAGAAATGAGAATATTGGAAAATTTACAAAATTAATAAATAAAAAATAAAAGGTAAGGCTTGTGGGTACCACCATACTACGGTAGGGACTACGGAAAGGCCAAATTACCAAGTTCACTATTAACTAGGCTGACAGCTAACGATTTATAAGAGTGACACGCGCAAAGTAGCCTATGCGGCAAACGACAGACCCTCGTGGTGGGGCCAAAAGAAGATAGATGATAAACTCCGTCTCTGTCACAGTGAGAGGCGTTTTCTTCGTTTCTATCTACCAAGCCGCCGCCTCGGCCCATCAATTCATATCACCTTTCGATCTTAAAAACTTCTTTAACTATTCAGCTCTTTAAAACTTCATCCAACTAGGTTCAGCTCCGAAACTTCACAGCTGAGTGAGTTTTCTAATCTTCCCACTCTTCTGTCGCGACTCGCCAATGAGAAAAGTTTTGACTTTTTTTATTTAATATAAATATGTATTTTACCTGCATTAATTAATTTATATAAAATAATTTTACTTTATTGATAAAAAATTTTACAACTATTTTTAAATAATATTTTTAACTTTACATTTAATTAATAACTAATATTATCTTATTTTAAAAAAATTATTGCTTCATAAATTAAATAATTTATTACTTTGATGAAAAATATAATTTAAAAAAATATTATCATAATAAATTTATTCAACTATATTATGTTAAATTATGTGAAAAATATTTTTGATTTAATAATTAATTTAAAATAATATATTAATTCAAAAAAATAAAATGACCTAGCTAGAGACAAATAAAGAGAAAATATGTTTTAGTCTCCCCTTATCCACTATACATGTACATTATACGTATTATTTAATTTATTGTACAGTTGATAAGGTGATAATGCTCAGGTTAAAAGTTTAAATTTCAACTCTATTTCTCACACTAATAAAAAGTTTTATTATTTAATTTAAAAAAATATTATTTAATACAATCATTATTAATTAAAATAATTATGAATAAAAAATAATAATCAATAATTTAAATTACAAAAATATCACCGCCTAGAAAAATTACAATATTTTAACTAAAAATTAAATCAAAATACACATAAAATTAGGCAATAACACAACTAAAGCTAATTGAAAAGGTCTAATTTTTTTTATTTTTTTTTTTTAAAAGGGCTCTAAAAGCCCTTTTTTTTATTAATAAAAAAAAAATAACTCACATACTAATGGTGGGAGGATCACAAGAGATTTCCAATTAAAAAGGTCTAACTTAAACACATGTAATTGAGTGATTGAGGCACAGTGGGTGGAATTATGTGTGATAAGTACTAAAAGAATAGAGAAAATCAAGGGTATCGCGGTAAAGTAACAAGAAAACTTTGGTAGGTGAGTTGTTGACCTCGAAATGTGACGTTGAGTGATGAAAATATTTTACAAGTAGAGTAATGGTAAAAAAAAGTTATGGATTTTTTTAATGAACTTTGTTATACTTTTAATAAAATTGTTGTTGATAAAATTAGAGTACAACATGTTCGAATTTCAATAAGAGAAGAGAGTGGATGAGCTAGTGTAATTAACATTTATTTTTCAAAGATATTATGATGTATAAGTAACTTTTAATTTATTTAAATTTTTATATATTTATTTCTTTTGAGTAAACTATATAAATGAGGATAAATATCCCTAATCATTATTCAATCTATCCAAAAGATTTATACGAATTTACATTATATTATTAAAAATATAAAAATAAAATCTACATTATTTATATATTAATAATTTATAAGTTTATAAGAACTTAGATCACTCCATTTAATTGATTCATATTTTACGATAAAATCTCAAATTTTTTATAAATAGTACTAAAACCAACCCCAAGCTTTATGAATTATGGGTATTTTATGTGACTCTTTTAACGCATGAACCAAAAATTTATTGTGTGCTTTATCCTTCGTAAATTCAAGGTTCATTATAAGCTTTAAAGAAGTTTAATAATAATATTAAAGTGTAAAGATAATAATTTATTGGTTTGAATGGAAGACACAAGTAGAAAGATAATATATATTTTTAATTGAAAAATAGTTAAATTATGTATTACTTTTGAGCAGCAAATATATTTTTACAGAGCTTTAGGAAATTTTTAGAATAAATATTGCGGGTGTTGTAGGTGGCTCTGTAAGTGCCTAGAAGAAGGGAAAATTTATTAGGTAACATTACAAGCAGAAAACCTTTTTTTTTTGTTATCTCGTATATATTATTAAGAAAGAAGGTTACATGATTATTACATGGTATTTTTTGTTAATTGTTAAATAAAAATTTAAAAATGTAACGAACTTTGCATTTTTTTTTTTTTTTTTATAAAATATGGGATGCTCAACTAATAAATTTCAAAAATAAACTCTTTTTTTTTTTTTAAAGATAATTAGGTACCTATAGTTGTCTTGTCGTGCACCATCATCTGTTTTAACATATTTTGCTATTTTTCTTATTTTTTTAATTTTATACCCTATTAAAAAACTGTTTACGGGAAGAATATAGGTTAATAAATAATAAAAAAAAAAAATGAGATCTAGTGGGAATAAGGGTAATTTTCTCACCTAACTAAAAACGACTTTACCTAACACGAAGTCGCAATTAATCGAGCACGAGGAGATGAGGGAGGACCACCCTCACAGACACAGTTATACAAAAGGGAACATTTACACAACTTTGAAAAAGAAAGGGGTTCGAACTTCGAACTGTTGAACTCAACATAAAAAGGTGTTATAAGTTCTCCTATTTATCAAACTTAAGAAGAACCAACTGGAGAAGTACGGTGGCTGGAATTTCCTCTTCGTCGTTGTGTAGGTAAGAAAACAAAAGCCATAAAAAAGCATAATATACAAGTGATACATCAATGTGGAAAAAAAAAATAAAAAAAAAATTTATAGAGAATTAATTGGTCCAATTGGAAAGAGCAAACGCATGTTTGTTACAAGTGCATCTCGTGAATTGATTTTGAAAAGAAAATTGACCAGTTATCTTTTGATCATCTACCCAACAGAAAATTCTTACAATGTAATTTTCACATAACAATTTTAGATTATTTTAATCCTAAATTTTTTTTATTTTATAATTCAAGATAACCCAAATGCACCCAAAAATTCAAAAGTTAAAAGTATTTCATTTCTGGTTTATATTTAAAAGAATTAAGTATATTTGATCATTCAATTTCTAATTTTATTTTTAAAAATTTTGAATTTGAATTTTAAAATTTAGCCATTTTTTTGAAATTTAAAAATAAAGACAATTTTGAAATTAAATTCATATTTTTCATTTATTTATTGACATTTAAAAAATTAATAACTCAATCTGCTTAAAATAAATTTAATTTTAAATTTTAGAGATTAAAAAATTAAAAATTAAAAAATGGTTATCAAAACAATCATTATCCAATTTTAATTTATGCTTTTTAAATTGAAATTATAAATTAATTATCAAAAAATTAACTAAAAATGGAAAATTCAATTCTAAATCTTAGGTATTAGAAATTGAAATAATTATCAAATATGGCAAAATCACGAAGCTAGGATAGTAAAATTCTAAATGGAATAAGTTCTTATAATGTTAGCACTGAAAATTTGGAAAGCTTCAAAATTTTCAAAAGAATCCGATATCGCAAAGCACTTCAAAGGAAAGGAATCAATTTAAGTTAATAAGGTGAGTTAGTGGTTTGGTGTATAAAATTATTCTCGCTACTTAGAGTCATTTTCGATTTATACAAAAAGAAAATAAAAAAAATTCCACTATAACTGAGTAGAATTGCATATAATTAAGACTTTTGATCAAAGCCATTTTCTCCAAATATTATTTTCTCTAAGCATTTTTCCAACATATGCAAGAGTCCAACTTGAATGTGACTTTTTATTTTAAATTTTCAAAATGATATTATAAATAAAATACTTACAATTTTTATTTTTTTACCTAATAGTTTTTGTTGAATTTTAAAATCCATATATGTTCAATTATGATTTTTAAAGATTCAATAAAATTTAATGTATTTAATTAAGATTTTATTAAAATCTTAAAATATATTCAAAAAGATTGACTTTAGAAAATTTAAAAACTTACTAACTTTTATGAAGTGTAATGAATTTTTAAGTTAAAATTATACATAATAAAAATATTAATTTATTAAAATGTCATTTTTAAAGTAATAATAATTAATATAAAATAAAATATTAAAATTAGCGATTATTTTGTAATTGCATATTGTGATTTGAGAATAAGAAATAATATTAAGGGAGAGTATAAAAACAATCCATAAAATTGACTCTTAAATTTATGGGGCTCCTATTCTTTTTCAACCATACTTTTAATAAAGTAAACATGAATATGGGAATAGAAATAACTCTTTTTCTAATCATTCATTCTTTCACCCCTTATCTCGGCACTGAGTGCTTCAACCCAATTTTTCTTCCCTCAAAACCAGAATATTTAATTAATGGCTTAAGCCAATTCCAAACGTAAATCAAGCAAATTTATGTGAAACACGAAGCTAGTCTACTCTATTAGAAAATTAACTCCCTGGCTTCACGTTATTCACTGACCAAGAGGAAAAGAATAATAGAAAAATGAGAGAGGGTTTGCTTTCTCTCTCAGCATTTTTTGTAAACTCCGCTTTTAATTAATTATTTATATTTATATGGATATTGTATTCATAAACATCTATGAAACACAAGAAATAAAGCTGGAATTAATGGATTAATGGCTATAAAAATGCAATTCATTGAAGTGAATCTCATGTAGCATACACATCCCCCACTTGAGAACTAGCCGAACCAGCTATATACAGATAATATAGTTTTATTATTATTATTATTATTATTATTAATCCACTAGTAATTTACCATTTCAAAATATACATTTTAATTATTTTTATTTCAAGTGATACATTGTAGGTTTTTTTAACTTTTCAAAATGTGGATTTAAGTTTGATTTCTAAAAAAAAAAATTCAATTTCTTAACACATATTATACTGTAACTTTTTTTTTTTGATAAAATAATTTACAAAATTAACATATAAACTGTGAGAAAAAAGGACCAAAGAAATATTTTTTTAAATTTAAAAACAAAAATCGGTTCGCTAATTCACGGATTTTTTGGAATTTTGATTTTTTTTAAATTAAATAGGAAAAAAGAATCGTGAGTTAATCATTAACGATTTTTTTTTTTTTTTTTTGCTAAAAGAATTTTGAAATTTAGTGGAAAAAAAAAAAAAAAAACAGTTCGTAACCAACCATTAACAAACTGCTTTTTATTTTTAAAATTTAACAAAATTCAACACTTTTTATATTTTAATTTGGCTCAAGAACTGTATTTTTTTTGTAAATTATTTTAGCTAAAAAAATAATATTTGATTTTTTTAATATTATTTTTTTTAAAAATCATCTAGAATTATATATCAAATAATTGATATTTTTTAAAAAAAATAAATATATATATATATATTTTTTAAAAAGTTAAAAACTTAAATATAACACTTAAAAAAAACTTTAAAATGTTAAGGTATAACATGAATATTGAATGTATCAGTAGAAGAACCTGAAAGGTACAGTGACGTGCGACACATATGTATTATTGGCCTGAATATTCGTTCTGTGATGGTAGTATTCTTTTTATATAATAAATGTATAAAAATTATAAATATAGTAAAAAATAAATAAATATAAAATATGGATCGAATATAAGAGGAAAAAAAAAATTAAATGTTTAAAAATTAAAAATTAAAAAAATTAAATTTTTTTTTATTATTTTAAGATGTATTTATTTTTCTTTACATAATTTGTATTGAAAAAAAGTTCCGAGGTGGTTTTTACTTTTTGGGCAAGAGCTATTATTGAAAAAAAGTTCTGTGTATATATATTCCTGTCACGTCACCAATCCCCGACAATGCATGCATGTAATAATTATACATAAAATATACTAGTAAATTTAGTTTGACCCTATTAAAGTTTTAATGATGCGTTTTCAATTCATCTCAAAATTTAATTAGACATAAATAAGATAGTATGATTCTATTCAAATAATTTTAAAATTAAATATTTATATTATCAATTTAACCTAAATATTACTTAAATATAAATTAAATTTAAATTATATATATATATATATATATATATATATATATATATATTTAAGGATAATATATTATTAATTTATAATTTATTATATTATTTAAATTTAGCATTAACTTAAATCAATTTAAAATTTAAAAATTTCAGATCAAAATTTGCAATTGAGTTTTGAATTTACATTTAATTTTAAAAAATTCAATTTGACTCGACTAAAAAATATACATGATTTAATAATAGGTCTAAACAAGAAGTTTCGATCTTAAGCTAGCACAACCAATCTAAAATATATGTAAAATTAGAGATATATATGTTTACATTAATTATGCAACAAAAACAATTTTATCACGATATATTCATAAAGCATAATTTAATTAATTTAAATAATTTTATAGTCTTATATTATTAACTTTACATATAATCAACAATTGTTACATTATTTTATTCATAGAATAATTGAGTTATTCTATTTGTTATCATTAAGACACAAATCTCTACCAACATACTAATTTTGTATTAGTTTTAAAACACAATTCTTACTATTAAATTAAATAGAACTAAGAAATATTTATGGAACATATTATATATTTTTTTTAGTAGGAATACAATTTAATGAATATATATATATATATAAGAAATATAACACTATTATTAATCATAAGAAGCTAATTGATACACATTAAAATGTAGATCATTTCAATGATAAGAGGGGGAGGGGGCAATCTGACAAATGCGGCTTCTCGAAGCAGTTTTTCCTATTATTGACATTGGATATAAAATTATACAAGAAGAAGAAAAGTTGGATTTCTGGTGAAGAGACAATATATTTGCATTAATTAATTGCCAATGTTTTTCGATCCTGTGGGCTTGCCGCGTATGCTGCAAGAAAGTGATGGTCTGCTTACATCATTTTCTTTTTTTTCAAACCGGAAATTTGTCATCTTCTCATTTTATATCAAACTAGTACGTGTAAGTATCTTCTAATTGGCTATTCGTAAGATATTTTACGTGTTTTTAACACTAGTTTATACATTGAGTTACTTTGGTGTTCCTTTTTTTTTTTTTTTAACTCTATTTTCCTATGTATTTTGGTTTTTAGTGAAATGTATGTAATTTGGCCGTTTGATTGGTTGAAGAGTCCATTTAAACTTGTCTCATGCTCCTTCATAGATTCAAAGAGTCAAAAGCAGTGAATAGTAATAATTTTATTTGTCAATTCTGATAGACAACTGTAATTTTTAAAGAAAAATGTTGTATTTAGCTTGCACCTTATTAACATATATAAAATATCATATTAACAATACCACAGGATCAAATGACGGTAAAAACTTTATTACTTATTAACACTTATAGTTTCATGTGAACACTCTTTTATGCTGCTGATCTTGACCGGTACTTTGGATCTGTTGAGGTTTATTAACTATTAAGCATTTTTTAACATCTTGACTACAAGTTTGTTGTATCATACATACGCGCTCTCGAGTGGGATGGTAGATAACATGCCAATCATTGGAGGGTGGAGGCAGAATCCTGCAGGTGCAGACTCAGCTTGCCCCATTGGGCATTACTGTATAACTCAGCCAAGTGCTGCCGTAGACATGGGTATTATGTGTTATTTTTAAGAAACTCCTATTTATATATTCAAATAATAATTTTTGTTATTATATTTCTTTTTGTAAATTTTTTTTTATATTTAGGTATCATATTTCAAGCTTGATTAAAAAATTTAATTGGGGAATTTAAAAAAAAAAAATGGAAATCGTAGTAAATCTATCAAATCGCATAGAGGATTTGTTACATTTTTTTTTTTAATTATTATTTTTTCTAAAAATATGGTTGTTTTTATTTTTTTTATGAGTGATTCTTTGTTTTTAACCAAGAAATTGTTGGATGTGTTTGATTTGTAATTTGTAGTGAGGAGAGTAGGTTTTACCCTAAATATATATTTTTATTTATAGAAGATGATTAATTTATTTTTTTTAGAATATTTTATAAAGGTAAGAAGCTGTCAAGACAACAAACTTATTGATGTTGGTACATAAATAGAGATGAAGCATAAAAAAAGAAGAAGTAGGGATGATAAAAATAAAGAAAATGAACATTCTATTATAAAATTCAATATTCGCTATTAATGATACATTTTATTTCGGGATTGTGTTTCCAATTTTATGTTTTTTTTGATAGTTTGTATTATTAATTCATTGGTTAAAGTAAATAGATTACAGGTAAAAATAAAAGGTTCAAAATTTCATAAAACATGTATAATAATATGATTTCATTTTATAGAAATTATGATCTTATGAATTAAGACTATACAAAATTGAAATGATATTAGAATTTAAAAAAAAAAAAATCAGTAAAAAAAGAGAGTTAGAAGTCATCCAATAGGTTTGAATATAATAAATAAGGCCAATTACGTAAAGATTTAAATTTTTATATATAAAAATAGAAAACAGTAGAAGATGAGTACTTAACTAAACATTTCTGTTTTTTAATTCCACATGCTTGCATCCGACCAATTTCACTAATCACAAGTTGACAACAAGTCAACAAACGAATGGATCAGAAAAAAAGAAAAAGAAAACAACAACAAACTAATGGAGGTCTGGACATGTCGTCAGATTCCTGCAGTTAAAAGACAAAGTTGTAAGATTTTCAAAATTTTGATACAAAGTCTCGCTTAAAGTTGCCCCCTCTTCCCATACCAATTCTGACACTAAAAAAATAGCAACCACATACATGTTTCTTTCGGTTTTGCTCATGTGATACTCGATACTCTATTCTCATTGGAAACCTATGCAGGTTAAGGTACGTAGATTAAAGTGAATCACATTTCGCCATTATAACAAATTTGATATATTCTTTTGTGATTGAGTAACGTTTTATATTACACGGAATACAATAATTTTGAATTAATTATATGATTACTTACTAATAATATATTAATTTATATATTTTTAAATTTAAGATAAGAATAGTTAAAATATGAACATATTTTACATTAAAAAAATATAAAAAATAAATTAAATATATTATTACGATAGATTATTTTTAACCTTTTCTTAGAACAGCAGGCTCTAAGAAAAATATTTTACATGATTTTAAATAAACACATAGCTTGTTGAATTAAGGTTCGGGTAAGTTATAGCTTCTAAGGAGTAAGTGGTGGTAGGTAGAACTAGTGGGTAGCTAAAATCCGGAAAATATTGAAGGAATTGATCTTTAATTAAGCTATTATTATTTATGTATTATAATGACAAAGTTAAGGTCATGACTCATTATCACAACAATATTGCGATCTCTCTATTTAACCATATATTTTTGCCTACCAACCCTTTTGCCCAGCAGCCCATCCATGCTTTTCTTTTTAAGCTTGTTCAACAAGACTACCACTCCACATTTCTACCTCAATTAATAAGTGCTTAATTTAAAGCTTTTTGTTAGTCTACAAAAACCAGCTTTTTTGAAATGTTCATTTTCTTCTATATATGGGGGGAAATGAAAAGGGCAAACTAGTAAAATGATCGTATTTAAGTTGTGGAATAATACATGTACGTTTGCTTAAGATCATGGCTGCGGATATTCCCACTTCAACCCTTTTCATATCCAACGGCTTTATTCCTACAAGTGGATCTCAAGTTGTACATTAATTTTTTCGAAAATAAATTAGCATAACCCTTTTTCACTAATTTTATTCTAATATGTATATTTTATTTATATTTTGTGCGAAATAAATGTGCAAGTGTAATCACCTTAAATTTTTTACACGAATAAATTTTTTTTTTTTTTTTTAAAGTAAGTAATTAAGTACTTACAAATGTCTAGTAACTCTGAATAAATAGTACCTACCACTTCAGTAACTTAGTAATAAAGTTCATGTCCCACGTATTCGCGAAAATGTTAATATTAAAAGTCATATAATGTTGCTACTTTTATGAAATGGTATTTATTCATGCCTTTGTTGTCTAGTTGGTAAGGTTTTTGTGCCATTAGCCAAATGGTTCAAATCTCAACACATACTTTTCCCATTTAAAATAATTATTTATTGTTTGTACTAAAAAAAGAACATTTTATTTTATTTTTTTTAATTGAAGTAAAGTACCTATTATTGGGAACATCTTTTGCATGTGATTCATGTAATGAACACGCAATGCTTTTAGGATAGTCAAGATTTTTAAAGAGTGTGAATAGTTTAAAAAAATCCATTCATCATGCAAAAGCATTAATGCTTTAATATTAAATGATACTTTTAGGATTATTTATGCTTAAAATACCTTGTAAAAAAGTGTTTTGGAAGGTAAAGAAAAGCTTTTGAATCAAATAGATTTATTTTTTTTTTTTTTTAACATAAGTACTTTCATGATATAATTGACAAAATCACAAATAATACGAGTCTTCTTAAAAATTGCATTTGGAGATCTCATTTCAAGCTAGAGGTAGTCGGTGAAATGAATCTTAAACAAGATGTTAGAGTAGCTATAAAGACATACATGTATATAGTTAGGTGCTTTCGCGATCAAGAAAGTAGTTGAATTGAGTCATAGAGTGTGAACTTCACATGCTTTGCTATGTCAAGTTGATGTAATCATAGGTCTTGAGTTTTTGTTGATTTGTGAGAAAGACGACAAAATTAGACATACATGAATGGATTTCTATTTTTGAGATAATAGATTGCTCAACCTTTTTCTGTTGGATCAATTTGATAATAATAATAATAATAATAAAAGAAGAAAAAAAAAAATAAAAGTTTTGGTTTACTTGATGCTCTATTTATTTGAGGCGATCGCTGTTAAGAGCTTGGATGTTTAGGAGAATTGGCCAACATGAGAGTTTTTAAACACTACAGTACGGGCTTAGCATTAATGTGGGTTTGCAGCACTCTTGTTAGGTCGGAATAAACTTTAAGGGCTGAGACAACTGAGGTCCAATTAGGTGTGCTTCATTGTTAACTAGGCTTTGGAATTGGATACTGCTAATTTTGATCGATAAGCCCAGATGAGAACTTTTATTCTATTCTATTGAATCAAATAGTTAAGTTATTCGAAATCAAGCCCAAAATTGTGTTTTTCATTTTATTTTTGCTAAGTACGTTATCTTGTATAAACTATTTTTTGATATTTTAAATTTATTTTTAATCATATATAAGCTTACAAGTTAGATTTCTTAGCAACAGAACACTGAAGTTGGAGATAGAGAGAGAGAGAGTTTTAGCCACAAACCGTGCAGGAATGGAAAAAACTTGGAATACTGCTAAGAAATACATATTATTCTCCCATCAACAAAAAAACCCTGTGAATTCCATCAGAAACACTCGCAATGCCAAAGCAAAAAATGAAAACCAGATTCGAAATTCATATCACTTCTTGATAAGAAATGGCTTCAAATCTAAAGCTCAGTGTCGCATAACCGAATCGTCAATTGGGAGACCATTGTTCGAGCAAAAGGAATATAACTTAAACTGTACCTGAAACAGCACAAATTGGATTAGTTGTCCAGATAAAAAATTTGCTAAGCAGGAAAATCATATATCATAATCTTGATGATAAGATGCTTGACACAAATGTAAATGAGTAAATTTGACGAGGTCAAGCAGCAAACTCACCAAAAAAGAGCACAAACCTCACTTATGATTGCTAGTATGGTCAAAACCTTGTTATGGATCTGTATATGAGGATAACATGTTAAAGACTAAATATCATATAAAAAACACAGGACGTTTATCTAATTTCAACTCTTAGATTGCCAACATTAGTATAAAATAAAGTGGACACTGTGATAATGATTAATTTTGATTATAATTGCAGGTTTAGGGCTCATTTGGAGCTGTCTCTTCTATAGGTTAAAAGTAATTTTAGATGGGCAAAATAACTTCTAATGATTTTTAGCAATCTTTACGAAAAATGCTTTAAAATTTTTAAGAAACACTATAAGTGACTTTAGGATAAATAAGTAATACATACTTTTAAAAATATTAGTTTTGCATGCATGCTCCATTTCTAAAATAATTACTAAAATACTACTTAAAAACAACTTCTAACAATATTATGCCAAAGAATCTAAATGTTTTCTTGAAAGTACTTTTACCTAAACTACTTCATTTGAAATTAGGATAAACACAACCAAACGGGTCCTCCTTAAGTGTCTTTTGTGCATGTACACAGTATTTGAAAAAGTATAGAATGGTAATCCACAACCAAGCATGCACGTTATATAAGGATATGCCAAAGAATTCAGATCCTTAAGCAGTTTGAGGTGATCTAGTTCCAACTCTTAGACATTTAGACCCCCAGCCTTCCAACATTAGCATACACATAGTGTGAGCATGGTGATTTTGATTTATAATTTGATTATAATTGCTGTTTAAGTTCGTTTCTATGTACATATACACAAGAGAGTCCTATTAAACAAGTTTTGAGGCAGCTAAATTATAATAAAGAACGAAGCATGCATGTTACATGAGGAAATGCTCAAGATTCAGATCCTTGAGCTAAGTTTGCATAATTAACTTGGCTTTGTCCACTATAACATAGCCACATGGATAAAGATGGCATACTGACCCAGAGGGCACAGATGAGAGCTACAGCAACACATCCAAGATAGATAGCCGTTGCAAAAATGCGAACAGAATCAAACATCATTTTTATCTGTTGCCCAGCACCGAGGAGGAAAACTGTGCTGCCAAACAGAGACAAATATTTAACATTTAACATTTGAATGACATTGAGAAAGTTCATAAAAGTTACTAATACACAGCTAATACTGAAAAAGAACAGAGGTGCATAGTGAAAGGAAAGATGCTACATATTCAAAATCACGGATGTGCATGGACAAATAGTCTATCAAATAAAGAAACTAACCTGTGTACCTACCTTCCAACTGCCAAGGCATTTCCAAATGTGAATAACACTGCAAATTTGATTGGTTTGGTGAAGACAATCATTGACTGCAAATAATAAACTCTCATAAGGAACAAAGTAATTGGACCAATAGATCTTTTAGAATTGTCCTTCTGTTACCAAAAGGTAAAATACCGACATCACTTTTATTCAGTCTCCGGTTAAAAAAAAAATTCAAACTTTTGTTCTTAAACAAAACAAAAAAATACATGGAAAATAGAAGGTCCCCAAGTTATCACTAAAAGAGCTTGAAACTAGCTTATATGGGGAAGAACTGAAAGGACAGAAAAATGTATGTTCAACAATAAAGCAAAGAAACTTCCAATTGCCTTGTAGCATGACATATGCGCAAAGTGGGCACTAAAGTAAGATATGTTCGATCCCCGTACTGTTAGAGTTTGTAAATTTCTATAGCATGAATACAACCTGCAATTCGTTTCACTACCAAATAGAAGAAGCAATAGGGATCCGCCATCTCACCTTCCTTAAAAAGATCATTTTGAGACTTGAAGTAATTAAAAGAGGTGAGTTGAGAGAAAATTATGAAGGAGATCTATAAGCTAAAACCTAAGCAACCTTGAGAAGGCCCAGAAGATTAAATGAGTGGGAATTCATGCTTGCTTAAATCAATAACAGCCAGGAACTATATAATCAATTCTCTTTTGTACGTAAGTCCTTGTGATTTTAGTTATAACTTAGAAGCAATAAGAACAGCTCTAGTCACTCTTCCAAACAACCGACTATATAACGTGCCTCGCTCATTAGTGGTAAAAAAAAAAAAAAAACAGGTTCCTGCCAATCAAATCAGCCAGCAATTCAAGGATTCAACCTCGTAAATACAGAAAAACAAATTCGTTCTTTGAGTAATCAAGTTAGGAACATTGAAGGTACAGCATCAAGCTCAGACATCCTAAAGTCTAAATCAGAGTGGCAAATTACAATAAAAAAAAAAAACCTTTAAAAATTTGTGCACACATAGATGTGTGCGAGCTAAACAAACACTATACAATAATTCGATCAAGGAGAAGAGGTGGGTGGAATAACATACCAATAGCATACAAGCCAGACCAGCGACCAAAAACGCAGCGAATCCATACATTCTCTGCTTGACTCAAAACCCATAAACCCAATATCATTCTGAAGTTAAATAATGGCATAAAACAACACTGAATAGAAAAGAAAAATCGTCGCGAATTGGTGAAATTTTGTTCTGAAATGGTACCTGGGTAGGAGAAAGAGAGCACAACCCCTCAGATTCTTCATCCAAGAAGCTCTCTCCTCGCTCGTTGTCACCACCACCCGATATAGATTGGTGGAGCTTCTCCCACATCGTTGATGAACTATGATTTTCCTTTATCGCGATTCAACTGCTATGAAAGATCATAACCATGTCAGGGCGGAAAAAAATTCACGTTTTGACCTTTTGTTGCTCAGTCCCAACTCCTAAATAGTAAAAAAAAATTCTATAAAACGATATTACATAGTAAAGTGGTACCTCGGTATATTACATTACAAAAATAGATTTAAATATCTCTTACTTATATATATATATTTAAAATTATATTATTTTTTTAATTTATTTATATGATATAATTTTTTTTAATTTTTTCTTTTCTTTCTCATTTGTTGTGTATAAGTACCCACTATTTCCTATTATAGATCCCCAAAATTGGAAAGGAAAAACAAAGCTGCAGTTTTCTTTTAGGGAAATTCTGAAAAAATTCCAAAATTTGCTGTGTTACATCCCAGTAAATACAAAAATTTTATAAAAAAATTATTAATACTTGAAATACTAAAAATATCCCTAAAAATTACTCTTATATATTCCACTTAAATGTACAGTGGTTCAGTAGGGAGGTGTCGAACCTAACTGTTTTGTTCGGTAACCCCTACCGAACATATCATGTAGGTTCGGTAGGGGTTACCGAACCTATATGATATGTTCGGTTGGGGCTACCGAACCTATATGATATGTTCGGTAGCCCCTACCGAACCATTGCGCGATTTGCAGAAAAAAAATTTACATACCAATTTTAATTGCTTTTTATCTCCATTTTTTTCAAAAAATTTCAACTCTTTTGTATATTACATATATCTATCCTCTATTTTTAATATTTTGGGTTATGGTTGATGATAAATATGGAGAGAAGGGTAAAGGTGAGTGAGGGAGAAGAGGTGAGATGTATGAAATTTTTAAGAGAGTGAGATGTGGGATGTGGGGGTGGGAAGTGAGATGTATTTTTTAATTTTAAGTAAAGGGTTAAATTTGTCATTTTATTATATTTAAAATATTTAATTATTTAAAGGGATGTTTCGAAGTAAAATTCGAGATTTTTCGAGAATTTTCCTTTTTTTTAAACGTTGGTAAAATTTTTTTTTATTAAAATTAATACTTCTAAAATTTATAATAATAAAATTATTACTATAAAAATATTAAATGTTTAATATTAAACGTATAATATTAAATATTTAACATTAAATTGGTATAAATTGATACAATTTAATTTGAACGAAATTTAATTAAACGAATATTTAAAGAAAAATGATGTAAAAATTATTTTTTTAATCGTAAAAATATATAATTTGAATATAAAATATTATTTTTGTTATTATAAAATTTGAAGGTATTATTATTATTATTATTATTATTTAAAAAAAAATTATAATGTGAATATTATCTCGATTGCATGCATTATCAATAAATAAATAAATAAACCTTAATTACATGCCTACGCCAAATATAATGAAGTGTTAAATTCAAAGGCGTTGATTAATCCGAGTACACAAGTCGGCGCAATCAAATGGTACTACAGTAGAAACGTAATCTCAACTCACATCGACGCGACGAAATAGAAAATCCCTCAATTTAAGTTATAGAGTTATCTCTCTTTAAAGTGCTCTCTCGGAGTCGGAGTGAAAAACCTAACTTTGTAGTGTTGATTAGAAAGGGTGGGATTTTCCAGAGTAGACAAAGTTAAACAAAAGCCAAGATGTCGTCGACGCTACTTGAAGTGACTCGGGCGGCTCACGAAGAGGTGGAGCGATTCGAGCGGCTAGTAGTGAAGGAACTTCAGAATGATCCAACTAACACTAAAGACCGTCTGTTTCAGAGTCACCGAGTTCGCCACATGATCGATACTATCACTTCCACCACTGAAAAACTCGTAATTCTTTTTCCATATTTGTGTGTTGCCTTTCTATATTTCCGTTTGTTTGGCTGAGATAATCGACTAATAGAATAGACATTAGGCAAAGAGAAGAATTTCTGAGTTTTTCCCCTATCTTTTTAGGTGATTAAAGAACTCCTTGGTCTCGCTACGGTATTGTTTAGGTAGGTTTCTGGATGTGATTCCTACTATTAGGTCGTAGTTCAAAACATTCAGACTGAAGACTGATGACCTATGTCTCTGCGCTATTTTTATGAATACTGTTCCTCGAAGAAACGGAGGAAGCATTAATAGTATCATGAATTTAAGTGTTTTTTCCTTATAGAATTTCAAGAATGGAATATGAAGCAAAATCTTGAAAGGAAGATTCAAGAATATTTTTTCCTTAACTGGTGGTTTTTCTTCTTTATTAATCTAGTTTTTTGTGTTTCAGGTTGAAATTTATGAAGACAAGGATAATGCAAGGAAGGATGAGATTGCAGCTCTTGGAGGTCAAACTGTTACAGGAACCAATGTGTTTAGTGCATTTTATGACAGACTCAAAGAGGTAATTGATGTTTGCAGGTATTAGACTTATGAATGTGTGTATTTCCTTTTTCTTATAAAATTCTTATTGTTATTTTAAATTTGTAAACCGTGGAAATTTTTTTCCAAGCGAGAACTTTGTTGTGGTTGCCTGATCAGCTTTTTTATCTGTTGGCTCCTTAGTTTTGTTTGCCCTTCTTTTTTTGTCTGTTACTTTTAACATTGATACTATGTTTTTCATTATTTATGGAGGTCTTTTGGTTTCCTAATTTGTTTCTTGTCACTTGTTTCATGCTCTATGTTAGATCCGTGAGTATCATAGAAAGCATCCAGCTGCTAGGGTTGTTGATGCTAATGAGGAGTATGAAGCACTATTGAAGGAGGATCCCCTAATTGAGTTCAGTGGAGAGGTCTGTCTTTACCCCTTTTCCTAACCGTGAATCAGGCTAACTTCAGTCAAATGATGCACATATTGTCTTGAATCTCTTTGAGCTTATTGGTAACAAATTTTTAAGTTCAATTTTTTACGAGGGCCTTTTGTATTGCCATTAAATTGTTGATATTTCATATGCAGGAAACTTTTGGACGATATTTGGATTTACATGAATTATTCAATCAATACATCAATTCTAAATTTGGCGAGCCCATAGAGTACTCTACTTACCTTGATATGTTTTCACAGCCACATAAAATTCCTCGTAAAATGCAGTTGACAAGGTAAGCTACACAAGAGCTCTTGTGTCTTTTAAGGTTTGGTTTCCTCATTTCAATTGGTCGTTTCGTTGTACTTCAAACCTAAGGTTTTTATGTTCTTGCTTCAGGCAATACAGGGAATATATAGAAAATCTACTGGAATATCTAGTATACTTTTTTCAGCGGACCGAGCCTTTGCAAGATCTTGATAGAATATTTTCAAAGGTTCAGTTACTATTATCTTTTTACCTCATATGATTGCATTGCTGCCATCTTTATAGCTTAGAAGCAATTGTGGCCTGCCTTTGTCTTAAGATGGAACTGAAATTACAGTTATTTATTAAAGAAGTTAGGATATCACCCTTTTGTGACAATGATAATTTGATTGGATACAAAGGTTGAAGGTTTTCCAACTACATTGATATAAATTTAAGGGTGGAGTGCCAATCAAATTCTTGTATATTAAATGATTTTTATGTCAGAAACCAATATTAGTATGGGCTTAGAAATGATTTTTTGTGTGTATCTAAGACATCTGATTGTAAATGCAAATTACAGAACGTTTGCAATTGAAAACAACTGATTTAGGTCTTCTTACGCTTTCATGTGTATGGTAATTGCGAAAGCATGTGTGCATGAACCATAGGTTATTCCATCATGAAAAATCTAGGCTATGATATCAGTACTGAACTTTTTAAATATGTTACTTCATGCAGCTTGAAACAGAATTTGAAGAGAAATGGGCAAATGGTAAGATAGAAGGATGGGAAAATGAGACTCAAGAAAATGGACATGTTCCAGATCAGCATGCTGTGATTGATCTGGACTATTACAGCACAGTTGACGAATTGGTAGAAGTGGGTCCTGAAAAATTGAAGGAGGTATTTCTTTTCATGTTGCACCTCCTATAGTTTTGTAAGAGGAGTGCTTGTATTTTTGTTATTTAACTTGCCCTCGTGTGGGAGCTTCATAGTTGTCTTCATTTTGTTCTTTAATTGTCGGCGTCATTAATTGTTGTATCTGTACATGCCAGGCATTGGCTGCTCTAGGACTAAAGATGGGTGGTACTCTTCAACAGCGAGCAGAGAGGCTTTTCCTCACAAAGGTGAACTTTTTACGAACCTTGTAAGAAAATTAGGAAGAAATGAAGAGAAACAATAGTACAATACCAAAATTTAAGAAATTTAAGTGGAAGAAATACTAGACCTTTATGTCTTATGGGCTTGATCCATGTTTCAGTAAGTCACAGTTGGATCTGTGCAATCCTGTAAAGGTACGTGCTTAAGATGGATGTGATATTCTGAAATTGTAAGAAACGGGAAATGTGTGTATGATGAGACACCTGGACAAGGCTAGGTGCTTTATTATCCCCCCTTCCCAAAATATAGGTAGGGGGAATAGGACCTGGATATTAGGGTTTCAAACATTAGTTATCACAATTCAATCATACAAGTAAACTTTTAACAAATATTAAGCCGTCCTACTCATCTATTTATTGAGAGTAATCTTTCTCTTGAGTTTACAGAAAATATGCTGTCACTTCCTAATATCATTTGATGTATCCCTTCAATGTGTTTATTCTTTTGTGTGTGCAGCATACACCTCTTGAGAAGTTGGACAAGAAGCATTTTGCTAAAGGTGCTCGCACTTCAGAAGAAAACGGGGTTGCAGCTCCACATAAATCTAGTAATTTGAAAGAAATTGCAATGGTGGAGGCTAAAATTGAAAAATTATGTGACCTGTTGGAAGAGGTCAGTACATCTCAGTTAGCTGTTTATCCTTATTCAAGAGAAAGAAAAAAAAAACTATCCTTGTTTGACTGATAGTGTGCCTGTGCATTCGGAGCTTTTTGCAAGTATTGCACTCTTATCTTTTCTTGTTAAGAATATTCTATATTTGTTTACATTTTGCAGACAATTGGAAGAACAAAGGACAATATAGTGAAGAAGCAGGCTTTGACATACGAGGAAATTGAAGCAGAGCGTGAGGAGGTAAGTTGATAGCTTTTATTTCATCTTTTTAACTCTGAGGGTCAATTTAGATTCCAAGTTAGGAAATCATTATGATTGGACAACTTTATAATATAAGACATCTTTATAAATTATAATATAGATAGACATCCTTGTGACTGTAATTGCAGCAGTTCAGCTTTTCTGTGAAGTATACTTTTAGAATTAGATCGTTAATCATAATCTGAGCCTATCAGTGACTCAACTTGGTCTTCCAAAATCTTGATTTTGAAATGTGTGATCATAAATTTGAAGCACATCACCAATTTTGTGATGATGAAGAAAAATGCAGAAAAAAAATACATTTGTATTGATAAGTTAATTTTTTGCTCATTATCTTGTTTTACTGGCAAAAATTATATGACTAATCAGGGATCCTTAAGCTTAAATTCAAACTTTTAAGTGATTCTTTATTTACTTTTATCTAGGTATTCTTCTAGCTTCATGCAGTAATATTCTAGGCCTCTAATAATTATTTCCCACTCATCATGTCTCTAATAATTGAGTCCATGAGTTACATAATTGTTGGTTGTGCTAATTCATTGCAGGAAGAGGCACAAGCGGACACTGAAAGTGATGATGATGAACAACAGATTTATAACCCGCTGAAGTTGCCAATGGGTTGGGATGGGAAACCTATACCTTATTGGCTCTATAAGCTCCATGGACTTGGCCAGGTAATATTTTTACCCTACATATTGGTGGTTATTGATCTCCTTCGTCATTAATATTTTTCCAATGAGTCCCTTGCACATGCCTTCATTCTTTAATAGACTAAATAAGGATGATGCAATTACAATTCTTAATGCGTTTCAGGAATTCAAGTGTGAGATATGTGGTAACAACAGTTACTGGGGACGTAGGGCTTATGAGCGGCATTTCAAGGAATGGCGCCATCAGCATGGGATGCGTTGCCTTGGAATTCCGAACACCAAAAACTTCAATGAGATCACTTCAATTGAGGTATCCTTTTTAGAGCCTAAATTTTCTCTGTGGTATTTTAAAGTGAATTGAAGTTTTGGTGATGTTCTATTAGTTCCAGTTTTATCAGTTGTTAACCGTATAATAATGTTAATATAGGAAGCTAAGGAACTATGGAAGAAAATACAAGAGAGACAAGGATTGAACAAATGGCGTCCAGATCTTGAAGAAGAATACGAAGACAGGGAGGGCAACATCTACAACAAGAAGACATACACTGATCTGCAAAGACAGGGGCTAATATGAAAATTGAATATAGAAGCCCGACGACCCTAGTATTTTGATGTGGATTCGAGTATTTGGGTGGGCGTATTATTAGCTGTTCTGTTCATTCACTTGATAACTGTACTTCGAAGATGTACTGCTCGAGCATGCGATTTGTTTCTTTAAGACGGATACGGAACAATCTCTTATTGCATGTTACTGAGTTATTTTTTTATGACAAGCGTTCTAAATGTATGTACTTTATGGATCACAATTATCGCCATTAAACTTTTCAATTAGATGTATGGTCCAATTGGAGGGAATTTTAGAAATTATTTAATCTTGAATTCTTCAATTCAGTTTGGCCAAGTTTTTACATTTTAAAAATATGAAGAGCTAATGAACAAGATTAAATTAAATAATTGGATGACAAACTTCAAATTAAAAAGTTGATTAAAACAACAATGATAATGATAATGCCTCTATGTTTCGTAATGAGAAGCAATTAATTATAAATCATACAAGTAGGGACCTTTTTAACTTGCATCTTCTTGTAAGGTACATGCCAATATTTAAGTCATTAGATTGAATTTAAAAAATCTCATCCATTCAATATTTTGTATATACATTTGAACTTTTATTTTTAAATGATATGGTTTATGCACTTCTTAATAATAGAAAAAATTACTAATACGATTGAAACTTTTTCTCTTCCTTCTTTTTGAAATTTTCACACCTATCGTCTCCTATTCTATATATAAAAAACCAACAAACTTGTAACCCATAAAGCAAAATTGATGTTTGTTTTTTTTTTTTTCTTGTTTATCTCCACCTCTTGCATCTTTTAAATTCACTAATTTCCCTATTTGTTTGACTTTCCTATTTTACAATGGAAACTTATTCAAGTAGATGAGCCATGAAAAAAGTGAAGCCTTCATAACTGGTATGAATTTATAAAAACATTTGCCCTGCAATATAGGTATTCTGGTATTGTAATAAAGTAAATGGGAACCAACAAAGTGAGTCGTGAGGAGCTTTTATTTAGTTGGCTATTCAAACAAAAACAGCTATGGAATTTGCATAGAGTGTGAACTTTATGCGTGCAATCGAGTTCCAATTAAATTGGGGAAATTGCACTGTGTCAAGTTCTTGGGTCTAACTATGTAAACTATAATTTTTGGTGATCACTCCGAATTAATCTTTTAACACGATACATTCACTCCGATTAATCCATTAACCAACACTACTTTCTAATATAAGAGTGATGGAAATAAATGTCAAAATGTGTTGAATCTTCGATTTTTCCTAAAAATGAATAACTTAAAAAAAAAAAATCATTTCAAATAGGAAAAGGTCGACAAGTTCTGGAAAGGAAAAAATCCGAAAAATAATTTCAAATTTCAAACAGGCAGGTTTTTCAAGAAAGACGAGGGAGCTTTAATGGAGTAATTCGATGCAATGATAGTGTGTCTGTATTACTTAACCCAATTTTCAGATGCAATGAAATCGAAGTGGGCTGTATATTAGGAAAATAATAAAAATGAAAAAAACAACCGGTAATTTACATTGGACGGGACGTATCTTACATATGGATGTAAGAATTTTCCTACAAGTAGATTTGGTAGAATAGAAGTTCAAGCAGCTAAAAAAAAATTCTTTCGGTAAAAACATTTTTATCTAAATTTTTCTTTAGTTTGATGATTATCTCAAACTTACATCTCCAAAAGATCTGGTAAATAGGAGTGCTGAACCATTCACTCCACGGAGGACTAGTAGCCTAGAGTCCACATACGTACCACATACAAGCTTCGACAAATCAAACATTTCGGGTGGGACTTGTGTCCGAACTTCTTGAAGAACATTTCTTGCAGTTTCAACATTTTTATTCAAAGGCTCCCCAAGATTCATTGTCACGTCAATGTCATCCGAAACAAACTCTGCCACCGGTAAGCTTGTTGGAAGCTCCTTGAAGGGCATAACCTTCTTCCACTTCCTACTTGAGAATTTCTTAGCTAAAGAATCCTGAGAATCCGATTGACTTAGGGAGAACTTACTCGTGGTCTTTTCTTCCTTAAGATATAACCGTCTCCCAGCTGTTAATCTAAATAATGAATTTACCTGCAACTTTCCGTTTATACCAGTTTTATCATGAGGCCAACTTTCACCAATCATAACCGAGAAGCCCACTTCAGAGGAAAAGGAAAAATTGGTCTTTAGCTTTGATGTTCTTGAGATGGTTAGGAGGACCTCACCAATGAGCACTCTTGCAGGAGGTTGCCGAAGGGTGAGCCCTATGTGCTTCCCAGTACAGTATAGAAGGCGCCACTTTCCTGGGAGGAACTCCAGCCAATTCTATAAAAAACAGAATGCAAATTTGTAACAGTAAATCTAGCTTAACTAAAGACATTGTGATCTACAACAATCAAAAATGGGTTAGTGATATATAAAAATAAGGCAGACTCAAGGCAGTGTTGAAAAAGGCGTTTTTGAGGCGTGCCTCGAGGCAAGGAACACAATAAAAGTATCGAAGCTATAGCCTCTGATGAAATTTGAGGCCTAAGCCTTTTTCTTGTGAGGCACAAGCCTCGAGGCATTTTAGCCTGTTGAGGCTTAAGCTTAGAAAATTTCAATTTCTTAAAGTTGGGACACTGACAACCCATTACAACCTCGCCAGACTTAATAAATTAACCAAAGATAATTTTTTTAGAAAGAACTAAATAAATAAAAAACTCAAGTCATTCAAACCAAATTAGGACTTCTTTTTAATTCTTCAAACACTGTTTTGAGTTCATAATTTTATTGTTAATTTTAGTGCTCTCTCAATTTCTTGTTAATTAATTAGTTTGAAATTTGAAATAGCATCACAATTAGAAACCATAAAATATTAATTAGTTTTTAGTAATCTATTTATTTCTTTTCTTTACCTAATGGTGAAATTTCATGGTGTTATTCCTTTTTTCAAAGAAGAAATGTTCTTAATTTAAAAACAAAAAGGACCTAATTGTTTTTTTTTTTTGTTGCCAACTCTTATTTATTTATAGAAATAATGTATATTATTTAATTAGAGCACATTTATGTCTCCAAATCCTCTTCCTCTTGCAGCAAGCGCTCTACCATTTGAGCACATTTATTTTCATAGTTATTGGATTCATAATTGTTATTATTTACATCTTTAAGGTTTATTCGAAAGTTAAGTATGAAGCTTATGCCTCATCTCATCAGAGAAAAACACATTGGTACTTAAAATAGCCTTTTACAATATTAATTCAAGGAAATACGGATGTTTCTAAAGTCGGAATCTAATTCTATTATAATATTTTACATCAAATGATACCCTGTAACTTGAAATGAAAAAAAGAATCTTATCTTTTAGACCACACCACCAGGTAAACCACAATGAAAATAGCCAACATTATGAGAAATGAAAATTAGAGGTGACAGTCATGTCATTTCTATATTTGTTGATGCATTAAAAAATTGGTAGCATTTTTTTCTTCATTTTTTTTTTATATTTAAAACAGTAAAGAAAAAAAGAACAAGTAATTAAATCTCAGTAAAACGTGTTTTTGTCATGTCATATAGTGTTTACCCATCGAAAATTGCAAGCCCTATTGAAAATAAGTAGTTACCTTAGGCTTTGAATGAGGATTCAACATCTCCATTAGTTCAATGAAGTGTGCCAGCCTTCCTCTCTACACCATGAAAATTTAGATGAATTAGTAACTCGGCAGTTAGCAGTTCGACCAAGGGTTAAAGAAAATAAATGTGGGATGAAAACTTCGTAAAAGTTACTTGAGGCTGCCCATAAATGTATTCCTCTGAAATTCGCACAGCAGTTGAACCAAGACCCCACCTGATGATGTCCATGGATGGGACAACCCGCCATCTTGGTCCACAAAGAAACGGGTGTCTAAGAGCCTTTAAGCAACTGTGAGACATTCATAAACTAGCTTTAGATTTGGCATGCCCTATTTATTGTGGATACTGGGTAGACAAGAAATGAAAATTAAGCAAAGTATATCCATTAACAGAGTCCCTTGGACCTCTTCCCCAACTGCTAAAAGTACGTACACAAAAATAAAAAATAATGATCAAAAGAAATGTCCCAACTCCTAAACTTATGTTTTATTGCCAACTCACATTTGAGTCTGGGTACAGTAAGATTGCACCTCATCTATACACAACTGGATACATATTGATGTCAAAGGCCAAAACTGAAAATGTACATTCTATGCATGACTCCCAACATTTAAAATATAAATCTCAATGTGTATCGGACACTGACTATAGTATTTTTTTGTATTAGCAAAACACGATCTGTTGTTACAATTACTGAGCAAACCCAAAGTTTTAGCTCACTCTTTAAAAGTAAATTCTTCATGAATAGCAGAGTACCTTATTCTTTCAGAGGACTTATTTGCAAGCAATAAGGATAAAAGGTTCCAACCTGCACCCCAGTTCCGGTCAAGTATCTGTATAAACAAACGGACGAAAATCCTTTACAAATATGAAAAGTTCAAATATAAGAAGGAATCATGGTTCATATACTTACTTGGAGACCAGCATTTAAAGACGTGGAATTTCTGTTTAGCATTTGCAATAAAAATTCACGGAGGCATGAAGGATCATTTCCCTGCAGTTGCATATTAACAGATTTTGCATTATGGTAAACTTTCCTTTATTGACCAGAATCACAAGTGATTGCAGATTCACACAAGTAGCAGCTTTTACTATCGATCACACACGTAAAAAGTTGATAAATAGATAATCAAGCAATTATTTAGCATTTGATTCACAACTATAATCATGATACATTATAACAACTTTAGGAGTGTATGTATTGACGAGTCTTTTCTGAATTTGTCCATGATGCATTTTATTTTGGGTTTATTTAATGACCTCCAAGAAAGTTCTGCAGCTGAACCAGGATAGTATTCTGACCATTCCGAGCTAACTTTGACCTATAATGGACTAGGGACATTGTCCCTTGTACTCCACCAGTAATCAACTCCCTAGTCTTCTGGTGAAGATGAATATTTTAAATGAAACAATCATAAAATCATATACAAAAAGCCACAAACACCAAGGAAGCAACTTTCCAGCTAAGAATATAACGTCTTGTTTTTTATACAATGAATGTATTTAATCTTGTCCACAATCTTGTAGACCAGACAGAAAACCTTATATTAGTGTAAAGGCATTGTGTCCATAATAATAAGTTTTCCCATATTCAGTTGACATTTTATCTTATGATCATTGAGCAAAACGAAAATATTAAGAAGAAAAATTGACCTATAATTTACCTTCATTAGGAATGATTTGACCTTTACAAAGATTAAAGGATCCATAAGTTCCTGGAGTACCATTTTTGCCATTATGAATCCCACACATCTGCAGAGCATGCACAAAACAAAAGTGACATAAGAATATCTACAAGTATTTGAATATAATATCTCTTGCATGATCTTAGTGTTTTTTCATACTGTACCTCATGTCAAAGGCAATCATCATTTGCCGTCTACCTAAGTTGCTGTCCAGAGTACTACTAGTACTACTGGAACCATGCTCATAAAAGTCAGCAGCATTTCCTAGTATCCCTACCTGAAAATATTCACAAATAGAAGTGGGGTATAAGAGAAGGGCAAGGTTGGGGAGAAAGAAAATAAAACTCAAAGATTTTATAAAACAGCATTTAGAAGCATTCCCTAGAATGAGATGATTAGTTGTTCTAGCACCTTGTAACTTGTTAATGTAGTCAGGCACTTCAGTTATTAATTGCCTCACAAATGCACTGTCTCTATAGTCAAGAATAAACACTATTTCATTGATGTGGAACATGTCACCACAGTAATTAAGGGCCATATAAAATTTATTTACTGATACAATTCAAGAATAAACGGTAAGGAATGCAACATCACCAAACCCCAATTCACACAGCGTATTTTTGGAGAAGTAGAACTCATGCGAGGATGCTGTATTAGCACAAACTGGCAGCAGGTGTTTCAAGAGAAGCTCTTATGTTGGATGTGGAACATAAGAAAAATGTAAAACTACAAATTTATCAAGGCTAAGAGAAGCCCATTTAAGAGCTCCTAAGAGACACAAAAATTTAAACCCTTTTTTTTTAATCACTTCCTTAAAACTCAAGCCATAGATACATATTGTATTCCCACACCTTCTCTTCTCTTGTTTCAGAGCTATCTTACATAGTTCTGGTTTATTTAGACAGCATACTTTCCTCCTCTTTGTAAACAAATTCTAAATATTACCAATATAAGTACGCCATAAATTCATTACATTTCTCATTTTGAAAACACTACATTGTCCAAGTAGGCAAGCTAAAGTTTAGCTGGAATTGTTGTAATTACTCTGGTCGAAGGGGTGATCCTCCTATAGGAAAGACATAAAAAAAACATTGTAAGTCTCAATACATATTTAAGGTTCTTACTTTAATATGTCTATCCAGTGGGCTTATATGCACATTCTCCAGCCTCAACTCTGTATGAGCAAGTCCATGGCTGTGCAAGTAATTCACCTACGAGAAGAAAAGAGAAGAAACTCAAATTTATTAATAACACCTCTGTTATACAGAGTTTTCTATGCACTTCTCACTGAAATGATGATACATACCCCAATCAAGAGATCTCTCATCAGTATCCTAATAATCCGCAGCTGCCGAGAAACTGCAGGTCCTCCAATTGTATCATCCCCTACCCTCCTGACAGATTCCTCATCCAATGCAAGAGTAGCTTCCAAGGTTGGAAGCCAATCTGACTGTTGAAGCCAGTGTCTTAAAGAAAAACTGCCATGATACTGCTCAAAGATTAAAAATTTGAAAAAAAAATTTATTTAGAATCATAAATGATTAAGAAGGCTCCATATGCAAGTACAAGGTAGATAAAATGGGTCTATTGCAAGCATAGACAAAATGACCAAATCACAAGAAAGTGCTAATAAAAAATTCAATCACAGAACATGTAAAACACTGAAGCCAGTTCATAATTCAATTGTTTTAACACAACTACTCTTTATGAGGGAAACAGTTCATTGTGAATTAGACAAAGAAGTCATGATGCTGGGAAAAGAATTACCCCATGGACCAAGGTAAATGACCCATGACCGCTACTTGTAGCAGAAGAGACGTAACCATGAACTTGCATAGAATAAGAATGGTACATAAGTCTACGACGAACTAACTTGTGCAGCACCTGAAGTCCACAATGACAAACAATTACAAAAAGATTGTACATAAAATGAAACACAAACAATTTACAGACCTCTATTGCTCGTCTACCCCTGCGTTTAGCTTGAGTGCTAGTAAGGTGTCGAAGCACAACTTTTGTGTCATACAAAGGACTGCAATACCATAAACTCAGGTAATACGCAGAGAATTCCAAAGTAATGTCATTGTTGAAATAATACAAACTTACCTGTTAGCATCCTTCACAATAGCTTCAAAAACCAACTCATCCGCCTAAAAGAAAGGTCAAATTAGTCACACAAGTAAAATTTGTCCATAGCCATGAAATCTTAGTCACTCTTCACAAACATGCTAAATTCCTCATACCCGCCCACCAAAGCCAATGCTAACACGGTCTAGGATCTTAAAATCAGAAATCTTAAACTTTGTAACATGCCCTGATTCTTCCTCCACGGGAATGGACAAATTACTCTGTGAATTATCATATGCGTCCACTGAAGATACAGCTTTTCTTGACCTTGAACTCCACACTCCACAAAATTTCTTGTGGACGGAACTAAAGTTCTTGCCAATGAATTGAATAGGACTAGGCCTATTTAGTCTTGTGAGCAAATTTTGGCTAAAATAAGCTGCTTCAATGTTTTCCAAACTAGGAGTTGATATCAATCCATATAGTGCCATGGATCAGGAGCTAAAAACTGAGTGACAAAAGGGACAATAAATGATTTGAGCAAGTTCTCATAAGCTCCATTAATCACTCAATTGCTGAGAATTAATAAACAATAAAAAAATATATATAAAGTCCTCTTTTCACATTGATTTGATACAGTAGCAACAAAAAGATAAGCTAAATTTTAGATTGGAAGTAAACATCACAATATGCTAGCGGAAATAGTTCAAAAGAGCTTAAACCGTGCTATTGACAAACCAGAGCAATACACATTCATCAGCTTCGCTAAAGCGCACCTAGTTTTTTTTTAACTTTTTTTCCACAGTAACTTTTCAGAGTGATAAAAAGCCATCGTTATTTACTTGTACAAGATAAAATGATTGAAAATTATTGAGTAATAAAATGTAGGCTCATAGTTCAAGCATAGAGTACAAAGAAATTAGGATATATTTAACAAGGTAAGCAAACCAACGGCACAAAACAATCAAGATGGCAAAAATTCACCGATAAAATTGAAAAATTAAATCCAAATAGTTTTCTTATTCCAATGTTTCCTACGTTTTCTCACTAATCAAACAGATAACTAAGAATAAGTCGCTTCGAAAACTTACCCAAACTAAAGAAAAAGTCAGGATAATTGAAAACGAAAAACGATAAACAAAAACAGAGACGGTGGATATATATATAGAGAGGCAATAAGAAGATGTAATTATGGAAATGGAAGAGAGCTAGAGAAAGAGGGTGGTTTAAGTGTGAGATTTGCGTGCAAGAAAATGCTGAAACGTTTTGCCATGGGTCCGTTGCAAGTCTACGTCCGCCTTTCCAAATATCTCCTCACCCAGTCATCGTTTTTGTGGGGTCCGCATCCGAGCTTACAGTCTCCACATATCAATCGTGACCGTTCATAATGCGTCGTTTAATTTTTGTTCAACGGTTCTGATCCTATGTTAAGTTGATAAGTACATATTTTAGTGGGAGAGGAGGAGAAATTTTATATGCACCTGGCTCACTAAATTATTTTGCTGATATGATAAATTTTTTATTTAATATTTAACACGTATATAAAATTATTCAAATAAATTGAAAAGATAATAATATCCTAATTCTTTTCCTAATAATATTAAAAGAAAAAAAAATTCATCATTTTCCTTTCCCTTTTACTACTCTGTTCCCTTTAATCCTCAACATTATATTATTTTAAAAAATATATATATATCTTAATTACTTCCCGGATAAAATGTTGTTATATTAAAAGAAAAAAATTAATCGTTTTCCTTCCTTTCACTTATCAGATTGTTCCTTTTTCGTACTTTTAAGAACGAGTTGAAAGCTCATTCCATTATGCATCACCCACCGAGTCTTGGTTTTTTTTTTTTTTTTGTCAACACAGAAAAAACTTAATTAAAAATGATGAGTTTTGGTTTTTTGATACGCTTAAAAGTGCTAAGGTTATGTAAATGAGGATAATTCCTTGGTGGATTTTGGATGGTGATTCAGTCCAGAGTAGTGATAGTGTAAGTGTTGGGGAGTTGAGTAATGGGATTGGTTCTAGGGCTGAATCTATGGTTTTGGAGACTATTTTGTCTTTTGAATCCATTTCGTCTTCTTCTCCGTCCTCAAATTTGGCACCTATTAGCGCAAATGTTGAGGATTAAAGTGAACAGAGTAGTGAAAGGGAAAGGAAAATGAGGAGTTTTTTTTTTTTTTTTTCAGAAAAATAATTAGGAAATTATTGTATTTTAAAATTTATTTAAATAATTTTATATATGTGTAAAATATTAAATAAAAATGTTCATCATATAAACAAAATGATCTGGTTATAAAAGTTTCTCGAGAAAGGTGAATTATTTCCTCAATCAAAGTTCATCATTTTAAATGTAGAGTAGCATGCTAGGTAGATAATCTAATTTTAAGTGATAATATATCTTAGTATATTATATTTTGCATGATATTTTATAACTCTATTATTTTTTAAAAATAATTTATTTATAAATTTTTTGATTATTTTTTTATTAAAATAAACATAGGTGATATTTGGAAAAGAAGATTATTAAATTAAGAAAATTTCTTTATGGCTCATCAATTCTGTTAATAGTGATTATGGTTCGTTCTTTTTCTTTCTTTTCGCTAGTCTTATTTTCTATGTGTATTTCTCCTTTTTTATTTTAATTTTTCTTATGAAATTAACAATAAATGCCGTGATTTTAATGATAGCAAGATATTACTTAGAAAAAGCAATGAACAATAATTCTAGTACATGCCCTAAAATATTTATTTTGTTTTAGTTTGAATTTTTTAACTATGTGTTAGCATAATTTTTAATTATTTGTGTTATTATATTTTTTTATAAAACAGGCAGACATCATATGCCATTTTGTATCTTTTTAGGTTATTATCAAATTCACAATATTTAGTCATGGTGATTTCTTTCGTCTTCTTTCCTTTTTGTTTTTGTTTTTGTTTTTCTTAGTCTTTTTATTACTGTTTTCAAATGAAACAAGTTCAAGTTTTATGAGATTAAAAAGTAATTTTATTATTTTTGTGATCATTTTGTAATATAGAAAATGATGTTAGGTGTTCAAAATGTGGTAGACTGAGATTTGAAAACTTTGATATTTTTGTATTTATCAAATGTATATGGCACACTTATGTTCGTAATTTAACATTTGAAAGTTCACATCTCTTGTCATAGTTATTTAATTGTGCATCTTTAGCTATTTATTATTACTTAAAATATGTTGAAATAAAATTTGTAGCTATAATAAAATTTATTTTTTATTTTATATTGTGTGACAAATAAATTTTAACAACAATAAAAAAAAAAAAAACACATTTTATCATAAAATAATATATATAATATATATATATATATATATATTAAATAATCTAAAAACAATCGATTAATAATATTAAATTTAAATCATAATAATATATAACTAAGAATATAAATAAATTAAGAATTAACAATAATTGCTCTTCATATAGCAAAGTAAATATTATAAGTATTAATATTAACAAAAACATAAATGATAGATTAATAATGTATTAATTTTAAAAATTGCTATACTTCTAAAATATCACATCAACAAACAATAGGTGTATTGTTAATTTTACTTGATGTATTTCACATATATTTTTTTTACTAAATATAAAACACTTTTATTTATGAAATTAAACTAAAAGTTGGAGCTTCTATGAAAAAAACTTTACGATATAGCATTGCATGTAATCTTTATCATTTTCATATAATATGTGATTAACCTGACCAACAAAATGTTAGATGAGAGGGGATTATGCATTCATCAAGGCACGATATTTTGGAGCATTTGTTTAAAAAGATATAACATCAAACTTTTATCAATCTTACGTTTATCATGTACAACAATATTTTTTTAAGTAAAAAAAAAAAAAAAAAATGACTGAGGCTGAATCTTTTTAAAAACCTCACACTTACGCGTGTAAAGTAAATTATATTCTATTATCTTATCTATGTTTTATGTATTCGTGATATAATATTATATAATTTTATTTCATTTTATTTATATTATAATTTTTAATTTAAATATAATATTATATATATATTTTATTAATTTATTACATTATAATTAATCACGTGTAATATTTTATTTTCTAAATGAGATATCTTAACTATACCATCTCATTATTATCTAAGTAAAAAAATTAAGTAAGATAATATATTATAAATTATAAAAATTAATAAATTATATTATAAAATAATAAGACATCATACCCTAATACCTATACTTTTACCTCCTTATAAAAGCATATATCTTTTTTTTTTTTTTTTTTTTTATAAAAAGTATCATTTAATTGTGACAATATAAACGTTATTATTATAATTATTTTTTATGAATAATAATTTAATTAAATAATAATATTTCTTAAATGTAATTAATTTGAAAGACTTATTTAAAAACCGTAAAAATGCAACAAATAATTTATCCCCTTTTATAAATAATTGTAGAATATAAATATTTTTTAAGCCTTTTACAATTGATATTTTTCTTAATGTTTTATAATCGATTTGCTACATTTGTACTTGTACATGTCTTACTTTTAATGAAAATCAATTAAAATTGAAATAAAAAATTGGATTTAAAAAAAAAAGAAAAAAATCATTAAATTTTTCTAAGTTTACTAAAGATTATATTAAATTCGAAATAAAAAATTAATTTACTTAATTTTTCATTTTAAAAAAAATAATTAACAATAAAAATAAAATAAAATATTAAAAGTATATATAATTTTGAAATTATAAACTTCTAATTTTATTTGCCACAACCCGCTATGTTGCTTATTTATTTAAAAAAAAAATATGCTTATTTAACAATAAAAATATTTATTACATATATTTTTTATTACTATTTTAATTATTTTTAGTTAAATTGATACATTTATTTTAAGTAGATATAGATATTAAGAATGTGAAGACATGTACGTTATCAATTTAATTAATTTTAATTATAAATTAGTAAAATTATTGATTATAAAAAAGAAAAGTGTTATAAGTGTATGTTTTTAAGGAAAATATAATATTAAGAGTTAGGGACATGTACTACGTTATCAATTTAATTAATTTTAATTATAAATTAGTAAAATTATCGATTATAAAAAAGAAAAGTGTTATGAGTGTATGTTTTTAAGGAAAATATAATATTAAGAGTTAAGATGACTAAGATTATTTTTAATTCAAAATTATATTTTAGTATATTTTTTATACTATATTAATATAAAAGTTGCATTTTTTTTATATCCTTAATTTATCAAACTAAATATTGTATTAAAATATATATTTTTTAGAAATTATTTTTAATATAATTTTAAACTAAAATATTGCATTATTTTTTATATATATTAAATATTATATTAAAAAAATATATTTAAATAAAAAATTATAAAAAATAACATATAAATAATATCAAGTTATATAAAGTATTATGTATAACACATCGCACAGCACTATCCTGTAGATTAAAGTTACAAAATTTCTTTGGAATAACTTTTCTTACAAAAATTACTCATGCTGTAAGTAGCCGTCATTTGTGTAGCTGTGTTTTTAATTCACTTACGTGTCGATTTATGGTTAGCTATCATATAATTGCTCGTGTGGATTGCTGAATCTGAATACTCTACGACTGTACGTCTCTACCCCAGACAATATCGTAATAAAACCAAGGAATTGGGGGTATTACCGCCAACTAAATGCAAATTATCCAAAGTCTTCGTGTTTTGTTAAGCCTCCAAAAAGGTTTCGCGTCTGCTCCTTTTCTCTCTCGCTCTCTTAATGCGTTTCTCTCTCTTCTTTCGATTTAATTGCTATTCCATATTTATCCTTGACCGACTACATATATTTTCAATGGTTTTCCTGTAATTTTTGCCCGCATATTCAACTGTGTTTGTGTCTGATTCCGGCCGCTAAAATTAACCCACGCATCAGGCTAGGTTTTTCCTTCCCCCGCTGTGCTAATTCTTAGGGTTTTCTAAATCGTTTGTTGGATTATAATTTTGTTCGGTATTAGGGTTTCATTATTGGATTCGAGGGCCAAGTATCTATCGGTGGTTGCGATTAGGGTTTTCAGTTGATTTAGTATCTCATTGTATTCCTGGATTCTTGAAAGTAGGTGTTTGGATTCGAATCTCTACTACGAACTTGTGGTTATTGTTCTTAGGGTTTTTGAGTGTTCCAAGTGATGCCGAGGAGTTCCCGTCACAAATCAAGCAAACACAGTTCGAGGGAGGCGACAGAATACTCCGATTCGGAGAAGGATTCGAGTTTAAAGGAACGGAAGGGAAAGGAAGAGAGTGGTGGTGTTAGGGCTTCGAAGGATTTTGGTTCGAATGAGAAGCGGAAGCTCGATTTGAAGGATGGGAAAGAATCTCATGGTGGTTCAGGAAATGGGGAGTATTCGGAGGATTACATTTCCTTAAAGAGGCGGAAGGATAGGTCTGATGGCAGAGCAAGTGATAGGTGGAATGGCGGTGAAGACGATTACTATGGCCGTGGAGAGGGTCCGAAGAAGTCATCGAAGGCATCGGGGGATTCAAAGAGTAAGAGGAGGGATGATAGTGTTGGAACATACGAAGAGCGTGAGGAGTTGAAGAAGAACAGCAGTAGTGGGAAGGGTGAGGGAAGGCACAGGGATCGAGATTTGACCCGGAAGGAAGGTAGGGAGAGTGGTGGCGTTGAGAGGGACAAAGAGAAGGAAAGGGAAAGGAAAAGTACAGATGGGAGAAGTGAGAGATTGGGAAGCAATGATCATCGTGGAGCGCCCAAGCAAGTCTTCGATAATACTGGTAAGGTAACTGAATGGTCTAGATGATCTGTTTCACTATCATCTATGTTATATGACCCTGGTACGTCAATACGTGGGTTTGATTTAAAACGAAAATGTGAATCTGCAATAAGTTAACTAGGCATACATTGGGAAATTTAGACTACACTACTTAAAAGTTTTCTTAGTGTACATGATGATGAGTTTACGACAAACATATTACATACTGACTTTAAGAGACATGTTGACCCTCAAACTTTGCTTATGAATTATTTGAGTTCTTACTTTAAATTTGATTCTCTAGAGATGTGTAACTTTTATCTGAACGAATGTCCCTTATATAAGATAAATAATAATCTGGATTTGTAATATTTGTTCTAATATTGGTTATTATGTAACTGCATATCATGAGGTTTTTGTTTCCATATTTGAAATAGCAGGTGTGAGCATTGGGTCATAAATTTTGATATGGCTTTACATGAAGTTTCTTTGAGGATGAATTTTATTTGATTTTACAATGGTTTTTTTTTTTTGGATAGATTTCCAGATTTTACAATGTTATTGTTGGGCTAAATATACTATTAATGGATGAATATGACACTAAAAGTCGGCTTGTTTTTGAATCATGTGGTAACTTTTGCATCAACCAACTTAATCTGTCATTCAGATAAATTTCACTACAGTAATCTGGATATCTTTCATTTTTCCTCTAGGAATGGTGATCTGAGAGAAAATATAGTTTATTCTTAGTTTTTTAAATTGTGTGATTATCTCATCCATCTAGATTTTTGAATTGCATTCTACTAAAAAATAATGTTTAGCCTTTTGAGAGCACTGGTGAATTTTCATTTTTCTTAGATTCTGAGTTTTGATGAATTTGGAAAATATACAAGCTTAATTAGTGCTTGAAATATGTTTTTTGAAACAACGGCCTTCAGAATTATACTATACATTTTTTGGAGGTGAAAATAGAAATTTTTTTGTGGATGATATCATGTATTAACCATCTCCTTTGCTAGTTAAATGTAGTGGAAGAACTATTGACTTTGGCTGCTTAAAAAAAAAGTTATTGTTATGGTTTCTCTTCTATCTTTTTGTGATCAGATAAAAGTGTCCACTAGTAGTCATTACCTTAGGAGTTTCATTGAACATCTAGTGTATTTCTTTAGCTTTGCTACGTTTTTTGGATCACTGACTAAGGAAATATCAGTTGTGGTACTACTGATCTTATTTATTAATGTTGCCCAGTTAGATAAGGTTTTAACGTAATATCTCTGGATGTATTTGCTATTAAAAATAAAAATCTCTGCATGTGTTTGATTTCAGAATCGTATAAGATGCTTGAGCTTGATTAGTTTTTTTTTTTTTTCCTTCGTATCCCTTGATTACAATGTGTGGTTGTTTTATAATTGGTAATATATGGCTGTCATAATCAGTATAGTATGTATTGGTTCTACAACATGACTGGGACGTATATGATACAACTGTAACCATTTTTAAAACTGTTTGTGAAGTAACAATTATCATTACTGACTTGAGAAGTGAGTGGTGCTTAATGAGTGCATCTTTATGATTGAAAGCATGTAAAAATGTTCAATTCTCTATTTCTATTGTCTTACAAGTGATTTTGATGGTGATTAGCCACATTTTTAACTTATTTTATGTTTAGATGTTTATCTATGTTGAATAGAAAGCTGCAAGATTAAGCTTCTTTATTTTTTTTCTTTTTATAGGAAACAAAGCAACAACGAGTTTCTGATTATGGTAGGATATTTTTTTGATCTAAAAATGTTTGGATCTGTTTTGATCTTAAAAAGATGATATAATATGTTTTAATAGAAAATTAAGAACGACTGAGTATGGTATATTTGTTCATGAATATAAAGATATCTGTGTGGACACATAAATATTTACGTGCTTCTTTGGTAATAAACATTGAAGACCCAACAATATCATTATATATGATATTTGTACCGTGTTTTCTGTATGATGAGAAATCACATTTTGTTGTTTTGGCCTGTTCTGTCGAAATCATAGTTTTATCTTGATCAATGTGGTGTTACAGATTTAAATGCACACGTGGATGTGGGGAGTCCTGAACTGCATAACCAGATGGAGAGACAAACTAGGAAAAGGAGAGATGGTTCTCTTGATGCTGATAAGTATGAAGATGATGTAGGAGACACCAAAGGTAGAAGATTATCTTCTAGAGATGACAGTGGGAAAGATGGAAGACTGAAAGATGAGAAACACAAGGATGAGAGGTATAAAGATAAACAGCATGAAGACCTGGACGGACAAAGAGATGATCGCCTTGCAAAAGACTATCATCCTAGTAGTAGATCTGAGGATAAGCAATTTAGAAATGAAAAAGACACTGAAGAAATGTTTCAAAAGAGATCAAAACTCAAGGATAGTGAGCGCAAGGTAGAAAATGCCCATGACTATGATCATGGTCGGAACCGTGATTCAGAACTTAGGGATCGGGATCGAGAACGTGATCGTGGCCGTTCTCGTGGCCATGATCATGATCGCGATTGGGATCACGATTACGACTTGGATCATGACCGTGATCGCAATAGAGACCGACGCCGAGACCGACTGCGTGACCATGATAGGGAACATGACCGAGATCGGGATCGTGATCATGATTATGACAGGGAGTATGGAGGACCTCGGCATGATGATCGAGCAGTTAGATATAGAGATACTAGCAGGGGAAGGAGAGGATCTCCAGATGGTCAGGATGATATTAATGATTCTCAGTCTAGATCTATCAAAGCTTGTTTTTCTGACATGGAAAATAAGCCATCAACTGGTGATAGAAATGTGTTAGAGGTTAGCAAGGGAAGGTCTCAGTCCTGGCAAGCTTATTCAGACAAGAGTAGCAACAAATGGAGGACTTCTCCTAGCTCTAATTCACATACTCCTTTAGATGACAGCAGGTAGTTTCTGGTCTCTTATGCTTTCATATTGTTTGATTGGTTGGAAATTATCTTAGGAGTCTCTACTTTTATTAAAGAATTTGATATAGAAGTAGTAGTGATAGGTTTCAAGTTTTCCTTCAGGTTGCTACTTGCTATCATCACCATTCAGTACATTATGACTTCATACTTTTGATGTTTATGTGGTATGATAATGGAAATATTTGTTTTTTTTTTCTTTTTTCTTTTTGGTCATGTTACTAGTAATATTCATGCTGATCATTTAAAAGGGCCCCCAAATTTGGCATGTTATACTTTAATTAAGATGTTTAAAATGGTTTTTTTCTACTAGTACTCGCACTATTGATGCCACTCTAGTTTCGGATGTTGGATTTTAAAATTTTTTAGGTTGATTTTGTTAAGTCATCATCATTATTAGTAATATTTCATGTTATATGTGCATTTGTACATATTTTTCCATTGTCATAATACTTCTTGACTCTACATTTGAATCTAAAATGGGGGGATTTATGCTGCAAGGAGTAATACATGTGTATCTGCTCTGTTAAATTGAGCAGAAGCAGCTGTTTGTTGGCTACAGTTCAAATATGACCTTGAACGCAATATGTATACTGCTGATTGTTGCTAGCCGTTATTCTATTTTTGGAATTGCTCCAGATGTTTCAGTTTCTATCTCATAGGAGAGTATCCTAGTAACATACATTCACCACATTTTATACAATTGTTCACTGTTTTTTCTTTGAAATATCTGTTGCATTCAGATATTAATTACTATCATTTTGCGGTTACTCCAGGAATATGAATCCAGAAGATTTTAAGTACAAGGATTCCACAACTGAGCAGAGACCCAAAGCAGTTCCACCAAGAGATGTATCTGTTCCTCCTGGATTATCAGAAAGAGGTAACAAGTACAAATCCACAGAAAAATCAACTAAAACTGATGACCACCTGTTGGGAGAGCTTTCATATGAAAGATCATCAAGTTTTAAGGCCTCACCTCTGGCCACAGTTGAGAGGTCTCCTTCACCCCCAAGTATTGAACGCAGGTGCGTGAAAAGATCTGTTGCTAGGCGGAGCCTTGATATTGAAGAAACAGGACAGAGAGGTGGTGCAGATTTTCGCATTAATGAGGATAGGCCAAGTCGGGATTTACTGACAGAGAAGCCTGATAATTCCTCTCCTGCAGATTCATCCTTCTACAATAGAAGTAACCAGGGCACCTCATCTTCTTTAGTTTCACCACGTCCTGGTTTCAGGGTTGGGCTTGGCAGCCCTTCTTTTATTGGTTCATTGGAAGATGATGGTAGGGTTAATTCTAATGCACGTTACCGAAGGAGTAGTGATCCAAACATGGGAAGAGCACATGGAAATGCTTGGAGGGGTGTGCCAAATTGGGCTTCACCAGTACCAAATGGCTTCATTCCTTTCCAGCATGGGCCTCCTAGTGGAGGTTTCCAGGGGATGATGCCACAATTTCCAGGCACACTATTTGGTGTTAGACCCTCAATGGAGATTAATCATTCTGGGATGCCTTATCATATGGCTGATGCTGAAAGATTTTCTAGTCATTTGCGTCCACTTGGATGGCATAATATAATGGATGGTTCCGGGCCTTCCCATGTACATGGATGGGATGGTAGTAATGCATTTAGGGAAGAACCACACATATATGGGACAGCTGAGTGGGATCAAAACAGGCACCCATTTAGTGGTCATGGATGGGAATCCAGTACTGAAATGTGGAAAGGACAGAACGGTGAAGCGAAAAGGGACATGCCTTCCCCATCCCACAAAGATGATTACCCAGTGCCTGTTTCCGAGGATGATGTTGGGCAGGCTGGTCAGTTTTCTAATAACAATGATAGTTATAATCAAGGATATGATGAAAGTTTTGCTGAAAAAAGGTCAAGTGTTACTTCTCCTGTGGAAGAGTCTACCCCTAAAAATATTAATGAGAAGACACATGATCATTCTGAGTCACGAAGAAATGATGTTTCTCACTTAAGTAGTTATTATCTCTCTAAGATTGACATTTCAGCAGAACTTGTGCATCCAGAAGTGTACAACCAATGCATGAACTTGTTGGGTACTCAACAGAATACCACTGTAGATGATGACACTAACATGCATATAATTTTGCAGGTAGAAATCTCTTTAGAAAATTTGTTTTATCATCTGATTTTACATTGCTTAATGGTCACTAATGATTTTGCTTTTTTGCCACTTTGACCCCTGCTTTAATATTACAGCATGATTCAAGGGCAGGACTGAAGGCTTCCAATAGTTTGTGGATTTCTTCTCATTTTCCTCTTAGAGAAGGTGTCTTTAAGGTATGTCATTTTTTAATAGCTTACGTTGCCGGATTCACTTGATATTTTGTTCTTGTGGAATTTTCTAATAAAGCTTTTTTTTTTTTATATGGTCTCTATTACTGGTATCTGTATTGGATTAAAAATGGATTAGCTGAAATTACAATGCTGTGACATTTCTTCATAAACTGTAATTATATTTTGTCATTATTGGAGTTGTGAGTTTATTTGTTGAACCGTTTTGAACTTTTTGATGTCCGCTATTAGCTTATTAATAATGTCGTTTTTTGGACATTAAATAGTTTTATACATGTGGTGTCAAGCATCAAATATAATTTTCCAAGGATTCTGGAGTTGTTTTTTGAATTTTCCCCCAACTCTGGATACAGAGAGAAATGTGGGGCAGTCCTGTATCTTTTTAACAGCTCAACACCTGATCCTGCTAAAATAAGACTTGTTGAGAGATGAAGGGGACTGGGGATGAGAGGGGTACACTCATATTAAGGGCAGATGCTCTTTTCTTAGAAGTGGTTTTAAGAAAAGTGGTTTAAAATGATGTGATTTGGTTAAAAATGGTTTTAAGATAAATATTTAGATGTTTGAGATGAAAATGCAATAAGTGGTTTTGAGTGGCTCTTTAGTAATTATTTTAGGAAGGGAACATGTATCTAAAACTACTTTATCAAAAAACATTAATAATGCTTCCCAAATTTAAAATTTTGAAAGCACTTCTCTTGGAGATTGTCAAACACCTTAAGAAGTGCTTCGAGTCATTAGAAATCACTTTCTACCAAAAGAATAAACAGTTGCAAACAGACCTAGGATATTTTCAATTATCTTCTGCTTTAATCATCAATTTTTATGAACTCTTGATGATTTTGCATGATGTTTTGTCCTGCTCTGTAATAGTGAGAATGTAATACCTTGTTTATTACCCTGAATGTTAAATGTCGAAAACGATAATTTTTATAATGTAATAAGTGCTTATTTTGATTCCTTGTTTGTGTGATATTTGTGACTTGCAGAGAGCTATGGGTCATTTATGAGAAGCAAAGGTTGGAAACTAGATGTACATCTTTTCTGAAGGAAGGAATGTTGGAGGATCCTATCCTAGCATCCAACCAGGCGAATATGGAAGAGCAGGTTGATCTTAACATAGAAAAAGTAGAGGACCAAGTCATAACCAAAGATGAAGAGGTGAGAGATAGTCCAATTCCAACTATAGATCAGAAGGACATCGAGACTGTTTCATCTGCTGTGGCCGAGGATAAATTGGGGGAGTTTCTTTCAGCTCCTGCCAAGGAGCCTGACAGGATTAATCTCCTTTCACCAAAGTTGGAAGAATCAGTTCAGTATCATAACCAAGAAGAACCAGGGGAAACAGAACCAACATCCTGTGAGGAGGAAATGGAAGCCATATCTTCTGAGCTGGTGAAATTAGGTAAGGTTGACGCCAAAGGTGTGGCGTCAGTTAACACAGCTCCTCCTATTGCAACTCCGTTGGCAATTGGTGATAACTTCATTGGAATTGGCAAAACCAACGGTGGCCATTCTTTGTCTTGTGATGAGGAAGGTATGTCATTTGCTGATGCAATGAGGGTTCCTTTATGTATTCCTTCTGGTTCTCCCATGGCTTGTGAGGGTATGATTTCTGAGTCAAATGAGTCGGTAATTTTAAGTCGGATACATCATTCTCCTGAAAGTACACATTGAGACAATTTCTATATCCGTGTTTTTATTGCGTTTTTAAGTTTATTTTGTCTTTTCTGTTGCTTGTTCTTTCATCAAGGAAATAAAACTATAAAAAAAGGACATTTGGTTCCTTGATAGTGGGGTGTCCCTGCCCCGCCCCGCCCCTTATCATTTTATTTTCTTCAAATCTTGGCTTTCCACGAGTAAATGACGGTGTTAGGGGTCTATATTTGCTGTTTTTCCTTTCTTAAAACCTTCAGACAAGTGTTGCTGCAAGATATGACACTTAAAAAAAAAAAAAAAAAGTGTGTTTCTTTGTAAAGTGGGGAGAGGGTTCTGCACTTACATTATTTAAAAGAAATGAGATTTTCGCATAGTAGATGGAATTGGTGAGTGCGTTGGTTTTTTATTCTTTGTACAAAACATTGTTGGAATTTTCCGTTTTTTGTTTCCTTATTTATGTACATGTTTTGTCAACATATTTTAAATCTGTATCTTTCCTCTCTGATAAAGCTTACTTGTGGGTTTTTACGATATAAAGTTGACAATTATCCATTCAAATTTAGATTTTTTTTTTTGTTGCTACAATTTTTTACTTGATACTGTTTTTAAGGAGTCGACATTGACTATATATACACGTAATTTTAAATCCCTTTTTCAATAATCTTATTTTAATAAAGACACCCGTTTATATCTTTTATACATGGGTAATTTTAGAATAATAATAATAAAAAGGAACCAAGTTAATGTAGTTTCTATTTTTTTTTTTCTTTCTGTCGGACACTAGGCATGTTATCTTATGTTTATTGTTTTAAGACAATTACTTATATAACCAATATATGTGGGTTACTATCTAGTTAAAGCGTCATGTAAATGTTCGTCAGAGCAGCATTACATGCCCAATGTCAGGACTCATACGCACACAATAATGTTGCATATACTTGTACAGATTTGAAATTGAAGAGGGAGCCATCCTTCCCAAGGACATTGTAGCCAAAAGAAATAAAAATAAAAATCCTTTTGCCACTTTGCAGGTTGAAGGAACGATAACTCGAAAGAAAATAGACTTAAATTTCTAGCCCAATTCTACATGTCAAGGGGTCCATTTGTGTTATGGCAATAGAAAGTATTATTTTTGGTTAAAATTGATTGATTGCTAATTATTTTAGGCTCATTCTAACTTTATCTGTAAGTTACATACTAATATTTTAGATTTACTTAAGCCAATTTTAACCATTAAGTCTATTAAAAAAAACATTTATTTTGATAACCACGAACAACATAAGATATAAAAGTTGCAAATTCAAGAATTTGACACAAATATCACAAGATGCTAGACACGAATCATTCTTTGATCCTGGACCAATAAACGAATAAGGGTAGTAATTGCAAGCCTCACTTTTTTTTTGACTTCTACTTAATTGAAACTACCCGTGGAGCAATTGGAAATGGGAAAAGGCAGTCTAATATACATTTTTATTTTTTCTTTTTATGGATCAGAATCTAATGATACACAATCGCAGTAGTTAAAATTGGAATGAAACTTGTGGTAGCTCTCTTTAAATCATATAGAAAAATAATCCTTGTATTTTTTGAGTTGCTCTCTCTCTCTCTAATCCTATGCCTTATCACAGTATGTTTAGGGCGTACAGGGTAAAAGTTTTTAAGTTTACTTGTAAACATAGAATATATTTTATACATGAGCTAGAGCGACCAAAGACCGGGATTGATACAAGTATGTAAAAGTCCATAAACTAATAATGGCCAAAGAATAAGGACCGGCAAATCTATAGCCTTTTTTATTATTATTTTGATTTAGATTAAACGATTTGTTCAAAAAGAGACAGAAGGATATAAGAAAAACCAGCTTTCTTTTTTCCTCTAAGAAAAAAAAGATACAAATTTAGTAAATGCACTTAGAGATCCCATGGGATAGTGTTCATTGCGGAGAAACAATGTATGTGCAGAGTTTGTATCCAACCAACTTAATTCATGAATTTCCGACAGTTTTGAGCTTTACATAAACAAGGCACTTTCAATTCATCAGGCTCGTCTGGATCGAACAAGTAATCATAACTGCCAAGATACAATGTACAATTAAATTTATCAATGCCACACACATACAGAGACAGAGACACAGAAAGTGAAAAAGAGAGAGGGAGAGATAGATAGATAGATAGAGATACGTTAGCTCATCCCCTGCAGCAACATTAGTCCGAGCAATGAGTACAATCCGACTTTCATCATCACCAACGCTCATGATCCTTGCATAGCAATTGGGCATGCACTACAAAAACAAGTACAGATAATTAAATTAAGACTCGGAGACAGTAAGAGTCCAAAGAATTTTCAGATAGGCAATAGTAATACTAATCCAGAACAATAATTCTCCAATTAGATCGGCGTAATGTAGCATGAATAACAATAGTTGGATTAAGGGTTATGGAAGATACAAAATACTTGATGTGGACAGTGGGCTCTTCTTAACTTGAATTAGAATGACTTACCGAATGGTTGATCAAACGTGCTATATTTCCTTTATCAGTAGCATCCACGACTACTTCTTCACTGATCTTAAACAGCTGCAGAATCAACGATTACCTTAACACTTCTTTTCTCTTTTTTATTACATGTTAACTCTTAGAAAAGGGAGGAAAAAGAGGAGGCAATAAAAAGCATATGAAATATTGTTAGACATTGATTTGATCCCGAAATCACAATTTATTTTATTTTATTTTATATTTTCAGTAAAACTAGTCCACTATCGCGAGTTATCAATATGTACAGATTGTACCTCCAAAAATATGCAATTTGAGCCCCGGACAAGAAAAACAAATATAACTTATACTCACATAGCAGTCTTTGCCTTCCTGTCTGTAGCGTGCCTCTCTGAGATCTGCAATACTACGCCTCACCTGTTCCCCACGGTATTCAAGAACCTGCCAAATACATTTATCATTATTCCCTATAAAAAGTAGACAAAACTATTTTGTGAAGACTAACTTCGTAGGCGTGTTGTCGGATACCTGAGAGATCACCAGGCAAAGAGGAAAAAAAGGTAATAATATAAACCTGTTTAAACCTATAATTACCATTTCTCCTTCCTGAATGTTTCTCCGTGCAAAGAGACCCCATCCATGTATTCCAGATCTACCAAAGCAAACACGATCATTCTCAGTTCTCTGCAGCAAAGTGTAACAACAATCAGAAAATTAATTTACAAAATAAATCATAAATTGAAAAAGGATGGATACTTGCCTGTAAATGGCATAGCCGTTTCTCTAAAAGAAGAAAAACTACGAGGCTCTTCCTCAACCACCTATTGAAGAATAAAATCTTAGAGCCCCTTATCAAACAATAACAAAAGATGATTTTTTTTTTTTTTTTTGTAACAAAACACGATACCACACAAAATATTATTAAGTTGAAAGAAATATACTCTGAAGGCATTCAAATTCTTGATCCTGTCTAATGAATGGTGTGAAATTCCCTTTACATGGTGGGCAATGGCTTCTTCAGTTCTCTAGATGCCAGACAAAACAAAAGTGAGAAATTAAAGAACAGCATTGCGATCTTATGATCAAGCACTAGGACAGAAAAAAAAGATAAACCAAATAAAATTTATTGTGAAAATTTAGATATGGATCCGAAGAGGGCGTTAATATTAAATAGCCTTAGTCAAACCATTATATACAGTAGAAATGCAAGAATTGCCTATTAGATACCTGCCTGTATAACTTTGACACCCATGTAGTTATGGCAGACACATTTAAAGAAGTAATAATAGTTGTTAATGTTCTATACTTCTACACATATCGTGTATACTGAGTATATAACACTTGCAATAACCTATGGTGAAGTTCCAATGATTTTATCAGTTCAACAGAAAATTTTTAGATCCTTAACCTAAGTTAGAGTGAGAGAATAAAAACACTTTATCGTCTCTGTCAAACGCATGAAAGCATATTTAACTTAACAGATTTAAACAATGAGAGAGACACAAAATCAAAGACAGATAATTAATATAAACATCGCAAGTGATGTACCTTCCTGTTATTGCTAGATCGTTTAAATGCTCGGCACCTGGCAGCAGATAACAGCTCTTGCTCTGGCTCAGTTGTTTCATCATCTGGAACCTCTTGTAGCATCGTTCTACTTGCTGAAACCAACCTTGAACCAGATTTCTTTTTATTTCGGAGAAGGCTCTTGGCGGAAAACACACCCAGTGGAGTCTGTATAATTAAAACAGTATCTGGATTTGGAGATCTGCAGCATAATTTGAATACTTGTAAGGGATAAAAATTAACATTTGACATTTTTTGTTTGCAAATGCCCATAGAAATAGTGGGGCAAGCTGAGACAAGAAAGTAGGAATGGGAATTTAAGACAAAACTCAAACCTGTGATAAGCACAATATGAAACCATTTTTGTTATCTGCTTGCCATTCTTTTCCAAAGAGTGCAACTGCAGCTCAAAGAAAGGACACATAATTGCAATTGGAATGGAGCGAAAAAGAGTAATGTGCTTTAATAAAAAAATTATATGCAGCAGATAAACAGCCACCTAAATGAAAAATTAGAAATAATAGAAAAAAAAAATATATCATTGTTTATGCCGGGGAAAATTGACACATAAAACTTATCTTCATTTTTTTTTTTTATGTCTAATGTTCTTTAGCAAAATAATTCAGTTGGAATAGCTAGTTCTCATACTTCTCACAAAAGTCATTTCATACACACAAAAAAAAAAAAGGTTTTTAGATGAGCATTGAGATAGTTTTCTCCTGTGAGCCAAACTTTAAGTTCTACAAAAAATGAACAAGAAAACACTAAGAATATAACATTCAAAAACAAAATTATAATAACATAGTAATAGTTTCACATTAACAAAGACGTTATTCTAGAAAATATCAACAATGGCATAAGTAGTACTTACTTTCTTCTCCTGCATAATACAAATAAGGTATTATTGTTATACTAATTGAGATACATAATATCAAGCACTTAATTTCGTCTGCTGGTTATTTTTCCCTCTGATGTTTTAACTCTAATGTCGGTTCGATGTATCGGGTCATCTTGGTCATCAAGGATCTTCAACCCGACCACAAGAAAAAGCCCAAAAATGGTGAAACTTTGAGGTGTATAGCCTCAAGTGCCTCATTTATCATCTAATTGTGCAAGCCTAAACCAAAAAAGGCGAAAGCCTTAAAAAAATGAGGCTAAGCCTCAACTTGTTGGAGAGACGAGGCTTACTAAGACAAGTCTCAAAATAGAAATTTAAACAATGAAAAAAAGCCAGCTTTATGCTGCAAACTGTAATAAACCAATATAATTTAACTAAGTCTTCCTCCATTACTCACCCAAAGGAAAATGGTAGAGGAGTTTCATGATGGACAAATTGGCACATAACCCTACTCTTAGATAAGATTACAATGCTCCTGGTGTCTTTCCATACATTTTTAAAGTATTAAAAAAATCTGTGAATAGTCTGAGAAAAATTAAAAGAAAAGGAATCAACAGACATACATTTGTGGGGAAACAAATTTATCTTCTGAGAAATTTTTAAAGTGCCTTTTCATTAATTGAGTACATTATCTCAGATACAATAATTTCGGACAATATATAAGAAAATAAACATGAGATCTCACCTCCATGCGGTACCCTGCTCTTGATGCACACATTGCATGATAATAAGTAGAACATTTGCAACATTGTGTACAAGAACCATGAATTTGTTTGCAAATAACACAAATCTGCAGTTCATGTAAAGGAACAACAATTAGATTGCATTTAAATTAAAACATATGAATGGCACACCATAGATAACCAACTATTTCAACAAATTTCCCAGATTACAAGGAAGTGCATCGTAAAGCAAAAAAATATATTTTTCCCTAATATGATTAATTTATTTTCTTAAGAAAACAACACAAGGAATGAGATATATCTGTAATGTTCATTTCAATCAGTAGACATTGAAACATAAATTAACATATGTTCTTATTTTTTAACTGTATAGTGTTGATTTCAATCTAGATAATGAGATATGTGAAGCTTTCAAGAGAATTAAAATTAGAAAATCCACAAACAGTAACGCCCAAGGCAAAACATCAACCTTCACAAAAGAATTTGATGGAATACACAAGATCCCAAGAGCAGGCTCCATCTTCTCATCACTTGCAAAAGAGACTTCCGGTCTGAACCAAGCACATGTGACATGAACCCATAATGTCTCAACATCAGTCGGCTTGAGTGCACCACCTGGGGAAAGCATATTATCATATAGAATACAATCAGCTCATGCTGCCCACTGAAAAGGTCAACTTTAAGGCAGCAAAACAAATCAAACTTTTCATTTCAAGTGTGAAATTGATTCATTGGGTTCAATACTCTTTACAAGAAAATAATAGAAGCTAAGCTGAAAACGAAAAAAATTGATGATCATATCTTGAAGATCCCTAGGAAACAGATCTAAGGTAAAGCTAACTTAAAAAATCAGGATAAAGAAAATGGAGAAAAAACTAGAGAAAATAGAAAATTACAAAGTTAATGTGAATTAGAATTGCGCAAATACTTGCCTTTTACTGGACAAAGACAACATTCCCTCTTAATTTCAGGTGTTTCACATGCTTTGCAAACCCATGAAGTGAAGTCCCGAACATTTCTTGCTCCATAGCATTCTTGATGAACAGCAATTTGACATCTGATAGAAATGTAAAATAATTCAATAAATTAATGATAATACTATAAGCATTCAGCATATTTATTGTATTATCTTTTTTCCTTTTCTTTTTTTTGGAGGTGGAGGTAGAAAGAGTAGCCTAGCTAGTTGACTAGAAATAAAATTCCCTCTTTATTATTTGTGTAGTCTAAAAAGACATCCAACTTGCTGGTCTTTTAGGCAAGGAATGCTCAGAAAATGGTTAAAAATTATAATACCTATTGCAAATGATGATCTTGTTGTAATCCCAATCTTCAACCCATCTACAGACAGCACATCGTTCTGTTGTCCACTTAGCATATACTGGTTCATATCTCTCTGTCACAGTGAGAAAAATGCACTTAGATTTCATCAACTCAGCTGGTTACCCAAAAAATATTCTTCCTTGAAAGAATATACAATTATACCTTGCAGAAAAGCAAGCAACTTTTGCTTTCGTTCCTTTACAGAAGGTCGTTTGGGAGGTTTGACAGACACAAGAGCGTTTGCATGGTACTCTGCTAATTGTAACATCTACAATGTGGAGGGGTCAATAAAAATATTTGAGAGACAAGAAATGTGCATAAAAGGAAAAAAAAAAAATAAAAAATAAAATACAAACCCATTTTTCAAGTGGAAGCATGGAACCTTTCACCTTCACACTTGTCTTCCAATTTTTCGTTTTTGAGCCTGTATGCAGCTCCCATTCACTAAGTGCTAGTTTCTCAGTCCCACAGAACCCGCAATTGCATACAACTCTTAACAAAAGAAAAAAGTAGGGAGCAAAAAAAAAAAAAAAATGAGATGCAAAATATCATAGCATTGTATGTATTTCCCTAGGAAGGTTAGTTATGCAAAAGAGTTGATATATAATTGCAGCAGAATTCTCTCAATACAACTATTAGAGAAATAGGCAAAGCAATCAAATTAACAGAACCACTACTTGTAAATTAGTCATCTCAATTGAAGCAAAAATAAAGACAAAAATTAAGAATATTGAATTTAATGATAACTAGAATATACAGATTAGCAAAATAATTCAATGAGTGCAATCTTTTACTTACGAGTGAAGGCTTGGAAAATAAATGCCTTCAATGCCATTGCAGAGAACTATAACCTTGTTAGGTAATACAAGCTGACCATTATTTTTGCTCCACCTGGATAAAAAAAATCTATAATGATTATGGAGGGACAGTAATAAATCGAGTTCACCATAATTGCCTCATAAACAATTTCTGAAAATAAAATAAAATAAAATAAAAGGAATAATGACTAAATAATTCATCTGGAAGTGAACAACAGAAATAAACCAAGTACTTCATTAGCAATATTGCAATATGGAAACTCACATGCAAAAACAACGAAAATAAATTCATAACCAAAACTTAGCATACAAGACACTAAAGAGGGATTTACTGACGTACTTGACTCTTGGCTGTCCCTTTTCTGAATCTGATAATTCAAAGTTAAACTTCGCTTTGCAAGTAGGGCAGTAGTAATCAGTGCCTCCCAAATTCTTCAAAAGAAAATACAGTTCAATCAGGAAACTAAGAAATGTCTTGTATATGTTTAAATAAGAAAATTAAAGAACTAAACTCCTTTCTATGCTCTCAGAATGCAGATAATATTTATACACACATATATATGAACAGACCTTGAAAAGGTTGCTGGAGATTTTGTCACATTCTGCATGAACCCACACTTTACACCCATCACATCGAACCTGCTCAATCGAAGAAGAAAACCATCATTAGATAGTAGTAACCAAAATCAAGAAACTAATGATGTACTAACACTACCCGTAGAGTGCTCACCCAACTCCCGCTGTCCGAATGATTCCAAATCTTTTTGCAAATGCCACAATAATGTTTTGATTTTGTCAACTGCAATGTGAATTTGCATTGTTAATAATGACAGTATTTACATGCCCAAAAGACAATGAATAAATGGGTTGTACATTTCAAAAAATATGCAGTTCAAGGCAAGTCATACCCTAGCACAAGTTTTACATAACAATTGCTCGGCCTGAGTTGAAATCTTTAGCTTTTTATTTGTTTTGAAAGGAAGGCTCAGGCCACAGCCTTCACAGGATTGTGCATCCTTCTTCTTGCTAATTACATTCTGTAGAAGATACCAACTGAACTATGAAGGTAATAGAAAATTATATATTTGGGAAAATATCTTAGATATACCTAAATTTTGGGGTTTTACCAAATTCACATTCAGTTCAGCGATATTAGATATATACAAGATGCATTTAAGGTCTTCCTATAATTGTCTTCCTTATCTGAGGAAAATAGAACTAGTAACACATAATTTTTCAGTAATTTTTAACTAGGCCTACGTTTGCTTTCTCAGATTTTGATTAACAAAACATCTCCAGTAAAAACTGAAAATGGGTCCTGAAGATTTGCAATTCCACTTTCGTTTTTTCGAGGCAAGGTAGGAAACTTCATAACTTGCCCTATTCATAAAGTGATACTCTGTACCTGATTCGGACTGTCTGGTACGCCTCTGAGGACTGATTCACCATAAGTTGGATTCCCAGCGGCCAAGTTTATATCTTTAGTCAGTTTCTCAGTGAAGCCTCGTTCTGCCAAAAATGCCTCCTCTATTGCCATTTTGAAATCACTGGGCTTATAGTAATTCAATTCAGACTGCTTCTGGAACCTAGTCATGCAAAATAGTGCTTCAAGCCCAAGGAGTTTCCGAATTAAAAAAATCAAATAGCGTTTCAGAAGTAAAGACATCAAATAATCACGACGACACACCTGTCTACATAATCAATGAATGGATAAATCATCCCCCTTTTAACCCATGAATAATCCTGCACATCATTAAAGCATCATAATAAATATTCATATACTGTCAAGGAAATCAACAAGCCATAGTTTTGATGAACTCCACGCGTAGACAATTAAGTTTCTTTTCATACCCTATGATCCTCAGCTCCGGAGTACCCGAAGAACATCACACAAGCTGCATCAGCTATGCAAGCCCTCAAAACTGGTTCCGGTGCTTGTGAAAATGGGTCGATGACAATAGCAGGCCAAAATGGCTCCTTTCTTGCAGGCTTTGCCCAGACTATATCACCCGAATAAAAGTTTTCCGGCTCGTATAAATCACCTTGTTCTTCAATTACCTCAAACTGGCGCCTATCATCTTCACCCAGTAGTTCATACACTGGTGACATAATTAAACTCTGTGAACTTGAAAACTTTCTACTTTTCAAATTCCAACTCTTATACCCCACAACTCCTTCCTCCTCTCCATCTTCCTCTTCATACAATGTAGTACACTTCCTGTTCTTATTTCTACTTTTAACCCCACTTTTAATCTTTTTTGCATTCTGCCCACGCATTTTAGATGTTTTGGAGCTAAAGTTCTCCTCCTTATTCTCAACATCATCATCAGAACAATTATCATTCAAACTAGTCTTACTTTCTTTTCTCCAATTCTCAATAACTGAATCCTTAAAACGTGAAGGTAATACCTGAACACGACCCCTTGAAGTTCTCACAAGAGGTGGTCGGTGAGCCTCCACTTTTCCATTGATCTTCGCTCTAGTCAATTCTCGGTCGTTTGATCCGCACTCAACCTCAGGAGAGCCCGCTAACTCGGTAGACCAAGAAGCAGGGAATCTCTTGTCGACCCCAACAGAGCCAAGCAACGCATGAAAGCTCATAGGAATAATACCAGCGGCTACTTCGCCGAGTAGATTCAAAGGATAATACCCATTCGTCTTCCTTTTCTTCCTCGATGACTTCTCGTCATCGTCACCAGTTGACTCACCGAGTTTACACCGTTTCAGACTCGGCATTTGTGTTTTCAAATTCCGCTTGATTATCATTGACGTGGAATTCAGAAACCCACAAAATCCTCAAATTCCAGAGATTTCAATCAATCTCACTCTCATATATTACCATCAAGAAAAGCATTATGATTTTATATCGAAAACCCAATTCATAGAACGCCTATAAACCCTAATTTTCTGAAATTCCAAAAAACAGAGCAAGTAAAACGATTACGAATGACAAAGTTTTCTCACCAAATTAATCAACAGAACACTGGAAAAGGAAATCTCTGAGATGGGAAATTAAACAGAGAGAAGGAATGTCACAGAATTTGATTGATAAGAACCCAAATCATAGAAGACTTCGAAGGAAAAATAGGGATCTGCTCGAAAAAGATTCCTCCTAACAACTCTCAAAGGATAAAGAGGTAGAAAATATTGAAAACTTATTTTTAAAAAAATTGTTATTTTGACTATTGAATAGAAAAATTCGAGTTTCGCAGAGCGTTTTCTATAGAAGAATGATGAAGGCAATTGGGCTGGTGACTTGTGAAAGAGTATACGCGAGAGAGAGAAAAGGGTCGGCGTTATCTTGTAAAACGTTATGTTATATGAGAATAGGAGAGAGATAAACGGGAAGAGGCTAACTTGCGCCTTACGTGTTTATAGCACAATTCTTTGTGAACATGGTGGTGGCTAAAGCAATCAGTGGTAGCAAAGTCGATGGGCTGGGTTCAATTTTTGTTATGCTTTTTTTTTTTTCTTTTCCCTTTAATGATTTTTTGGTAATGTTTGTGTGAAAAATTATAGATTTTGGTGGGCTATGGATTTTGAGCAGAGACAACAGAGGAAACCATGTCGGTTCGAAGAATTAGAACTTTTATATGTTGCCTTGGGTTTTCTTACTTGTTTTTGAAGTATTGAGCTCAATTTAATTTTGACAAAAATTAATTGAGCTTTCGTTTTATGAATTTCGTGTTTTGTTAAGTTTGGTATGTGCCTTAGATACTCTGCAAGTTCGATCTTTGGCAATGGTAAAATGGTAATAGTGGCAGCAAATTGTTATTTGTATGAAACAATTTGAACATATTTTTTAAGTTGTAAAATAGACAGACTATGGATTATCGTGTTGAAATCTTTGGAAGAAAATTCTGCAATTTGGGTTGAGGTAATAGCTTTCCTTCTGGCAGAGGTGGAACTTAGGCATGTTTTGAACCATTTTTTTTTATTGGGTCATCTTAGTGTTTGCTTATGACTGATAAAATGGAGATGGAGTTTTTTTCCTTTTTAGTAAAATAACTTCAAACGTTTTGAAGGAAAGTGATGGGATGTTTGAACTGAAAGCCACAACTAAGGAAGTCGTTGGTCTTCCCTCCATTTTTCTTGGAAGGTAAATTTTAGTTAGTTTTGTACTTTTAACATGAATATAATAAATAAATAAAAGTTGATACTTTTAACAGCTATGTTTGTATTTCCGAAAAAGAGAAGTGAAAAAAAAAAAAAAGTATATGTTTTAATGACTGTGTTTTCTATAAAGGTATATTTATTTGTAAATTAATCGTTTTTACAGTGTTGCAATAGTTATAAAGCTCCAAACTTTAATGGTTAACATTAACATAATTTCAATTTCGAAGCTTCATAGTTTGGAAATTTATTACAAGTTGGGTTTGAAGCAAATTCCAAAAACAGTAATCTTTTTCGAGAAGCAATAGGTGCATCATCTGAGAAGAGTCTGTTAGTTTGTAGTTTCTCTCTAATTTTGTTCTGTGTTTCTCTTTTTCTTAGGAATGTTGAATTGAGCCATTGAGAAGAAGAGAGTATCCTTAAAAGAAAGGAGTCTGCGACTATTTATTGAAAATGAAATCTAAGACTATTTAATGGGCTTCGTAAAGTTTACCTAAGATGGGCTTGTGTTTGAACCTCTAGATGCCGTGTTATGGCATAAAGTCTCGTAGTCTTATTCAATTGAAGCCCAATGATATTTATAATGTTCCTTTTTATTCTTCACCATCATTCATGTTGGATTATTTGGGTCGCTTAAAATAGAATTATTATCATTATTTATAAAATAATTGGATAGCTTTAATTCAAAATGTAAACTTATTCCTAATGCGTTCGTGGTTTTGACAGAGAAGGTTAAGAGTTTAAAGGTGTGTGTTTCTAGTATGAGGTAGTAGCTTTCGGATACACTATTGAATTTCTGAAGCTAGTCGAAGTATTTTGTGCCTATTCCTGGTTATTTGAAACAAGGTAATTAAAACTGAACAAGTAATTAAAATCATAAACTTTGTTGGTAAGAATTCAGGTTGATTTTTTAGCTTAATAATAGAATAAAGAATGTAATTTGATTTTATGATTACAATGTTTAATTGTGTTAAAGAAATGTAATCTAATGTTTATCAATTTGAATGACTTTTTAAATGGTAATTACGTAAGGGAATGAATTTATCGCGTTTTCTTTACGGGTCCTTTTTTAACGCGTTTCCTCTCTGCTTTTCTCGAGCTTTTCCATTTAATCTCTTCTCTCTGGATCTTATGCCTTGGCTGTGAGCGAACATATATTTCAACGGTGAATGCCTAACTTCCGAGTTTGAAAACGGAGTCAACTGGTTGACAATTTCGATGCCAATGCTTTGCTGCTACTCCAGTTCAACTTTGGTTCCCTCACCCCCATTCTAATTTCTCACTGTCTCAGGTGCCTTTCGATTCATATGTCTTAACCACTAATTTTATGGTTGGGCATTTTGTTTGCTGGCATTTTCTTATCCGTTATTGAATTTATTTATTTTGGTTGAAATGTTGGTTTGGGCATGGACAATCAATTTCCTACATATCTTGTGAATGTTGGTTCAATGGGTGAAATTTTTAGTTACAGATCAAATATACCTAGAGAGATTAAATTAATTTATTAAGATTTTTAAAGTTTTATTAATCATATAACCTAAACACAACGGTCAAACATGCAATGCGTGTATAAATTAAATTCGAAATTAAAGAATTTTTCACGAGATTTTTAAGTGTTAAGAATTTACTTTCACCAATGACGTAATTTTTATTTAATCTACCGGTCCACCGGTCACTAATGGTCACTATGAAAATCAATGGTGAATTGCAACTGTAGGTCCTAGGTACCTTCATGGATAGATCCCCCTCACTTAATTTCTTACGATCCGTCGGACCTTTCATAGCCTGCACAAGCTAGGTATTGGGATCCGTTTAACGTTCTTTCTACTTGTTCCCACAAGATTAATCAAACCCGTCAACTTCGCAATTTTGAGTTACACGAAATACCGAATCTAACTTCGTGTACCTGAAATTTTAGGTTAAATAACACAAGTGCAATTGTGTGTCATAGAGTAAGATTCAACAATGTTAAACCTTAAGCTAGCAGATTCAATAGCATTTAATGTAAAAATCTAAATCATTAGCAAACTCTAAGGCGATCATGTAAAGCTCAATTTCATTAAGAGTTAGGCATATGAATTATTCAAATGTTTGTCAAAACTTGGACCAAAGCCTTTTATAATTAGTGTCGTAGGACATGACATGGCAAGTAGTTTTCTGATCATATTAGTTTCTATTACTCTGAGAGTTAGTTTTACTTTTTAGTATGAATATCAGTTTCTTTTAAAATTTGCTCTCTATTTTTATAGAGAATTATTCAATTGTTAGTTTGGACATTATAGTCTGTCTTCATAGATTATAGATTGTCAGGAAATTATGTAATGACACAGTCACAAAACTCTACGTTCATCAAGTTAAGTTATCACAAAACTCTAGGTTCTTTCTCTTGCCATTTGTTTGTTTAGTACAATTTAAGCTATCTAATTGTCTTATTTTTTTATTTACTGCTAAAAATATATTGGGATCTTGTCATTAACATAATTATTAATTTTGAAATGTAATTTGTAGATATGTCGAGACAACGGCTAACGGCTGATATGTGTCGAATGAATGAAGAAAGGTACAAAATGGAATGTATCTTTTACCGAAGAAAGAGTAACAAAGAAAACACTGTAGAAGAATCACAACAAGATCAATGGGTGATTGAGACTTTACCAAGAAACGTAGGACATAGACAAAGAAATTGCTATTCTGTCTTTTCTTTTAAATTGTATTGTAGTTTTTAAGACAGTAACATTGTACTTGAATATTATGTGTATTAAAATTAACTTATATAATTTGCTGAGTAATAGATGTTTTATGCAATTGTATGAGATTTTTTTTAACATGACAGGATTATTGATGTATATTATGTTCATATAAGCTGGGATATTCGGCTGTAGATTTGAACAATAGAGTTAGGAAATATTTTTAATAGAGTTAGGAAATAGTCAAAAATATGTTCAAAGGAGTAGTTTGAACATTTAAAATAAATTCGAACTATTTGTTTGATCTTTATGTATATGTTCGAACTATGTGTTTAAACATTTTCAATATGTTCAAACGATATGTTTGAACATTTTTAATATGTTCGGTTAAAATATTTGAACACCTGGTGTGAGTAAACACGGCTGATAAATTGAAAAGATCCATTTAAAATTGACCCATTTGTTCGGCTGAGCCTTTTGAACTTTTTATTTTTGTTCGGACGACATGTTTGAACATTTTGTATATGTTCAGGCGATCATGTTGAACATTTTCAAGATGTTCAACATAATTATTTGAACGTTTGAAAAATGTTCGGCAACAATGTACGAACGTATTATATATGTTCGGACCTGGTACGTTGAACATACTGGAAAAAAATTTAACAACTCCCTGTTTCGTTTTCCAATATTTGGGGAGGAAATGAACATTTTAGTTCATTGCAGGATGTGAATACCAATGAAAGCTCACAAACTTTAGCTAGAAAAGCTGCCGGCGACGATGACGGTAGCGGTGGAGGTTCCATTTCAGAGAAATAAATATAAAAAAAATTTGAATCAGTTTTCTAGAGTGAAATTAACAGAAAATGTTAATGGAGAAGTGGTGCAGCCGATGATTGAGGAAAAATAATTCCGATCCGGCGGGCAGCAGAGGTAGCAGCAACGGCAGCGACAGCGGCAGTGGCAGTTTATTTCCCACGAGCAGCGGCAGTTTGTGGGATGTATTTGGTTATTCTCTTAATTTGTTATTTTTATTATGTAGGGGGTATGTACTTAGCATGTTATGTGGGATGGGAGTAGAACGGGCCTTTTATTTTTTATTCTTGCACCATCATTCATGTTGGATTATTTGGGTCGCTTAAATAGAATTATTATTATTATTTATAAAATATTGGGTAGCTTTAATTAAAATATGTAAACTTATTCCTAATGCGTTCGTGGTTTTTGACAGAGAAGGTTAAGAGTTTAAAGGTGTGTGTTTCTAGTAGATGAGGTAGTAGGCGGATAAGACTATTGAATTTCTGAAGAGAGAAAGAAAATACTAGTTTGTGATGATGTCTGGTTACTTGAAACAAGGTAATGAAAAACTAAACAAGTAATCAAAATCATAAACTTTGTTGGTAAGGATTATGGTTGTATTTGGTCGGCTATAATAGAATAAAAAATGTAAATGATTATGTAAATTATAATATTTAATTGTATTAAAAAGATGTAATATAATGTAATTAATTACAAATGAATAAGTAATGGAAGTTATAAGGGAAATAAGGAAACACGTTTCCTTAACGTATCCTTTTTCAACGCGTTTCTTCTCTGCCTTTCGTGAGCTTTTCTCCCTTCTTTTCTTCTCTCTAGATCTCGTATGCATTCTCTGTGAGCGACATATATTTCAATGGTGAAGCATACTTTCGAGTTTGTGAACGGAGTCAACTCAATTGACAACTTCAATCTCAACGCTTTGCTCCTCTACGCCTCTGTCAACGTTGTTGACTTCCCTCACCCCCCTCTAATTTCTCACTCTCTCAGGTGCCTTCCGATTCATATGTCTTCCTCTTAGTAATTTTATGTTTCATTTCGTTTTTGCATTTTTTTATCTGTTATTGATTTTTTTTTTTTTGGGTTGAAATGTTAGTTTGGGCATGGACAATCAAATCCTACATATCTTATGAAGTGGGTTCAAGGGCTTCTGTGAAGCGCTATGTTTTAAGGAAGAAGTCTTTGAGAAAGTTACTGCAGTCTACTCATGCCGTTGAGAGAGAGTTCCAGGTGATTCAATAATTATATCTATATTTGTTTCTTTGTTTTCTATCATTCCATATTTATATAACACACTTATTTAATTTGGGTTCATTTTTTTGTCTTGTTCAAATATTTTCAATTTAATTTTTTCGTTATATATATATATATATATATATATATATATATATATATATATATATATATATAATAATAATAATAATAACTATTAAGAATCTTCAACGAACATTATCAAAATGTTACATAAATTGAATATATATTTAACAAATTTATGAAAAATGCGTAGATATGTTTGTACTACAAAATAACTATTAAGAATCTTCAATGAACATTATCAAAATGTTACAGAAATTGAATATATATTTAACACATTTATGAAAGATGCTAGATATGTTTGTGTTACAAAAAATTGAATATATGTTAATTATTTAATTTTAATGAATATATTTTATTTGATTTAGAAAATAATAGTAAAATGAAAATTGAATATGAGAGTATTAACGTAATATTATTGTGTTTTCTATTCTATTACAATTATCAAACCAAACATTGTAACACTGATTCTATTTTTTTATAACAGTGGCTAAAGCAAATACTATAATAGTAATACTGTTTTCTTTATATTATATTTTATTACGATTAAAATTATAATTATGATTATATTCGGTGAATTAAACGTGTCCTAAGGCAATAGAAGGGAGGAGAGAGAGGGAGAATCTCGAAAACAGTGCTTTTGGTTTCCAATAAAAGTAATGGGTATCATAGTGGTGCCTATTTTCACCTATATCCACAGAAGGGTACCAATTTTAAATGTCTACGTTTTGAAAAGGGTGAGCAAGTTTCAGATATTTTGCTGAAATTTTGGAAGAGCAACTTACAAGACAAGATGATGTGTTTTGGCTTATATTTTAGTGTTTGTAAAGGTCATGGGCTACTATGGTTCAATTGAACTAATTCACATTATCATCGGAAGACTTGTTATATGTAATTAACAAATTAAATATATATACTAAAAGAAATTATCAGACATGATAGAAGAAAAAACTCTTGGGCATGGTTCTAGAGACCAAGACGGTTATGATTATGAAAGTCATGGTCTTGTCTTCACTTAGTTATGGTGAAGCAAAGCATTGAAATAATATTACCAGGAACTGAAAAGGGAAAATCAAAACAAGATTAACAGTTACTTGCATTTTACCCACAAGTGGATTTCCTTGTTCACAATCAGGTTGCTAAGCTAAGACATCATCTTTGATAAGCCGTGAATCAAAATCGAGTAAATAGATTTTTTATTACCATAATTAATCCAACTTTAATTTATTATTTTTATACTATTAAATTTTATTAATAATATATATATATATTTTTTTTTTAACTTTCATATCATTAAATTGTACAAATATTACAAAATTACTTTTAAAGTATGTGTAACTTACTGTTAACTCTCGTTAACTTATTGATGTTGATGACATGTTTATAACATTTTGTAAAATTTAATAGTATAAAAAGCAACAAATAAAATAATATTTTTACAACATTTGTAAAATATAATAATATAAAAGAAACAAATCAAATTTCGATGTTACTGTATTAAAAGCTTTGTAACAGAAAATTCTCTTTACTCGTTATAATTTATAGTTACCCCTCTGGTACTGATTTGCACGCTGTAGTTCAACCCAAGGTGAAAATCCCGACAAGATAAACACAATAGTTTGAAAAGTGTTGGCATCCTAGTTAATAGCAATTCAGGAAGAAAAAAATTCAATCAATAACTGCTTGTGATGCCCATTCAATAAGTTGGGGAAAAGAGTTCATTAGCACAAAGCGATCTATGTCGTCTCCATTTCTCCCATATCCAATTAAATGAATAATGATGCAAAGAAAGAGAAACGTTTTATCATACATACAAATATATACATGTATGTATATTATATATTTTGATGAGTACATAAAGATAATAAATGTGAACATATCTTAGTAACTAAACAAAAAAGGCAACATAGCACCATTCAATTTACAACAGATACTATGAACAACTCTTTTTGCGTCCCCATTTTTTTTTTTTTTTATTTATTTATTTAACATGCCTATTTACAGCACCATTTGGACTAGTAGGCCTAGGTTACTAATATTACATTAACAGAAGATCAAAAAGCTTGCAGAACTTGAGGGGTCCGGTCTATCAAGCAATATGTCCTATTTAAGGAAGTCTAGAGGCAGGCTAGGTACTTCATTTCTACATTCTTGTTACCATATAAGTCAACAATTAATAAACCTTGCTATCAGATTCTTCAGTCTTTGCAAACCTTCCTCGGATTCTTGGCTGGCTGTCGGCAAGAGCCTTCCTGCATGCATACTGGAAAGAATAAAACACAAACAAATTTCAGTAAGAAAACAGTGGATGTTTTTAAGTTATATGCATAAACAAGCAACATAGTTTTTAGCGGTTTATTCCAGGCAATATCTACTTAACGTGTAAACATGAAACCCGTGCTGCAGTATGCAAAAAATTTCAACAACACCAGAAAGCATTACAGGCAGAGGATTTTCAACTAATTGAGGGTTGTGTATCAGTAGCCAATCTCTGGTACGCTAACCATCTAATTTGATGCAGTATCCTTAGTTCCTTGCATGCGTATATTGTGATATTGTGGAAACAACTATTGCAAGCAATCTTAACTGGTTCAATGGTCCAAAACTAGGACTTTGCATCTCAATCCTATAAGCTTGAAAAAGATTCATATAACCATTATATATATATATATAAACATGAGGTTTCATATTTTACCTTGATTTTCCTGCCAAAATTCCTTTTTGTCTTCTTATTCCTGTATCTAGAAAGCTTTTCCATGCGCTCCTCAGATGTGCAGTTGCTGGTTACCAAAGGCTGTTGCCCATGTGGAGAATGTACGAGTCTAATGCAACCATTACCAAGAGTCTGCCATAAAATTTCTAGTATCAACCACTCCAGCGTAAACGGCCAGAAACATCACAACATTTCTCAGTCCATAGACTTGTTTACTAAATGCAAGTAAACAAAACTAACCTTGACATCTCCTTCACTAAATGCACGCCGAATGCCATAAATGACACTTGGGTCCATTTCGAGAAAATCCAGAAATTTTGGCTTAGTAGCAGCTTCGTGCATCAATTTCATTGAGCTTATACATCCTGAACTCACACTCTTCTTGAACAGTGAATCAGGAAGGGGATTGTTTTCTAGAAGTTGGTTTTCATTGGTCATAAAAACGGGAATCTTGATATCTAGGACTTCAGGAAGTGGTGATTCAATAGCTGCTTTTTCAAAAAGATCTTTCTCACACTCATAAAATGTGTCACTCAAAAGTTGCTCCTTCCGAAGTGATTCAATGTCTGTGGCTTTGAATGCATCTTCCAGACAGGATATCATTGAAATATCTGGGGTCATGGGATCAAGGCTCATCATTGGCTCTTCAATGATTGGTTCCGGAGCTTTGAAAAGATCACCTTCTTCTCCTAGGTCATAGTCTGATACCATGGAGCTTTGAACAGGGTTACTCTGCATAAGACAAAGTAAAACAAAATTTAGTAAATACTGGGACAAGTTAAATGGAAAACACTGATGCCAGAATGTTACTTTTAGCAATCAGATACTGGTGCTTAAATTAGGAGATCGTCAATTTCTTTCAAATTATTACTACACATCAAGGACTGGGACATATAGCAACAGTCAGAACCACAGAAATACCACTGCCAAGGGTTTATTTGTTTGTGTTTCTACTAAAAGTGGTTTCAAGGCTTTCAAGGACATCATTTGTGTTTGTGTCAAGAATCACATAAAGTGCTTTTTGCTGTTTTAAGTACTTTTACAAGATCTCAGAAGAATAAATAAATAGATGCTAAATCAAAGTGGATGGTTTACGAAGTATCTAAGAATAAATACACACCTTCCATAATTGAAAAAACAAATCCAACATTGAAAGTTCTCACGAAAACAAAAAGAGTTTATTGGGTATCAAAGATTTTTAAGGTTGATAATATATTAATATAAGAACTTTGATTAGCATTCCATTTATAAAACAGAAAAAGGTGAGATGCAATATGAAAAAATAGGAAGAAGGTCAAAGATTATAAAAATGAGTCGAGCATATCTGTTAAAATAACCATAGTTAAGCTGATTAACACGGAAAAACAGAAAGAAAACATATACTACAGTGAATTGATTTGTGCTCGGCATTTATCAATTGTTCTTTTTCTTTCGTTCCAGATTTTTACTAAAGTCATCACATTAGGCACTAGATATGAAAATTGTTATTATTGATGATCTTGCACTATGGCAGAGGATTGCTGATTAGTCAAGGGTTTAAGCACTTAAGCAAAATGGAAGGAACATGGTGTTCATAATTGAAGAAGAAAAGAAAATTTCACAGAGCATAAGAGTTAAAAAGGAAAGGATTTAAGGAACATGTTATTTCTTTTTGCTTTTTCTTCCAAGTAAGGAAAGGATTCCCAAGAAAAATAGATAACATATCAAAAAAGGAAACAGAAAGAAGTCTCAGGCTTTTTCATTGAATGGAAAATCAACACCTATTCCAAAAGTTCATATCTTTATCATATTCACTTAGAATCGTCTTTAGGGTTTAGGGTTTCTCCCACCAAATTTCACTTTAAATTAAATCACTTAAGATGTCAGTCGTTTACTTTGAAAATCATCCACTTTGAGCAGAAGCTCAAACATTGAAACTTCTTTTGGGTTTGCTTTTTTCTCATCCCAAAAAATTTCCACTTTCAACACCAAGAGAGAAAATTCAACTGGACCTTTTCTCTTTCCCAGAAAAATATCTCTCTTTTCTTAGAATTTTTCTTGTGGGATTCAAAAGCTAAAAAAACTCAACTACACCAGATATATAAAGACACTGGAATAAAGATTATTCAACAAGTAACCATATCAAAAAATATTGTTTTTCCACTAAAAAAATTATCACTTTCCAGATCCAGCATATAAAGCTAACTTCATTTATTTCCATTAATGTTTTGAGAAAATGATGAATAAATATGAGGGGAATATGTTTCTCATTTGTAGAAAGACAAAGACAGTAATACATAAAGCTTTCGACTTTATTTCCACTTGTTCAATCAGAAAGCAAAGAGCCCACATACAGAGTAAAATCAACAAAAACAAAAAAATTTGCTGAGAATATCGGCAACTTCGAAACAAGAAATAACTGAATTTTCTCCAGAAAATCAACTGAAATAACAAATATACAATTTTCTGTTGGCCCATTTTCTCAGCGAAGGAAATTGTGTGATTTCAGAGAGCAATACAAAGAGTGAGTATTTCATGAATATGAATTCAAACCATAAAAAAATCAAAGGAATGTAGATCAAGCAAAGCAATGACTAAGAAGGTCCTGTAGAAACAAAAAAATACTAATAGAATAAGTTCAATCTCAATTTCACATAAGACATAGGTATATATAGAGTAGTACCATAAAAGCATTGGACTTCTGGGTCTTGAAGAAATCATCAAGTTGTTGAACTTCTTGATAGAAATTCTGAAAATAAGGGAACAAAAGCCTAGTCTCCTCATACATTTCTGTCTGAACTCAAAGTTTCGATCTTTTTTCAAACAAGTTACCTCCCTCAAATACAACACAGAGCAGTAGCAAAGTAACAAAAGAGCACCGAAAGAGTAATATATATTTTTTTTTGGTCAATCACAAGGAGTAATAGATTGCGTTCGTATTCTGAAGGGTCTTTGAGTACTTCAGAGACAGGATAGGAACGAGAATATATATGTACACATTTGATTACGAGTGAGGTGGTATTTGAGTAAATAATTAAATATTAGTAGTGGTAAATTGGTAATGTAATATAATAAGGACAAAGAATGAAAAAGGACACACTGATTTTATAATGGACTGTCCCCATGTTTCTTATCATGCTCCTTTTTAATATAATTTTTTAATTTGTGTTGGAATATTAGAAAGAATATTTGCATTATTATTCTGCAAATTGTTATACCAGACCAAAAATTTTGTACTAGTTTGTGGACTGAACTGTGTCACTGAGGCCACAAGTCATCAATTGTAATCAATTATCATATAACCTAAAGATCACAGGAGTTTTTGTCTTTTTTGTTTTCTTTCGAGTATCAAAATAGCTTTTTTTTTTTATTATTATAATTTAATAAATATTATAATTTAATTAATTTTTTATTAATAAAATATTTCATAATTATTTATTTATTTCATATTTCTAATTTTATATCTAATTAATAGTTAATATATTATTTAATATATATTAAAATTTAATACATATAAAATTACTTATCAAAATATTAAGAAGAGTAATAAATAATTACTAACAGTAAAAGATTCAAATTTTATGATGCTAAGCGAGGTAAAATTAGAGATTATATTATATATTTTATTTTAATAAATATATAAATTTATTTATATATATTTAATTTTTTTTATAAATTAAATTACGTTGAATTTTAAACCAATTTTAAGTAATATGTAATATCTATTAAATTTCATCTCTAGCTTATATTTTTAATCTTTTTATCAATAATTTTTATTTTATAAAAAATATTTAAAATATTTATTTAAATTCTAAAAAATTATAATTATTTTATAATTTATTCTTATTATTTCAAAATAATTTATAACAAGATTCTATTAAAATTGTTTAATATAAAAATTATATATTTATTGTTACATATATTTTATTTTTCTTATCAAATAAATATTGGTTATTTATTTTTTTCATTTTTATTGGCTCGCAATTTTCTTTTCATTTTATCTCATAAAGTGTTTGTTGTTGATTTAAATTTTTTTATAATTTTTCTTTATAATAAAATAAAAAAAATTATTAATTTTTTTAAAAGGAAGTTGGATACTAAAGATATTGTAATTATTTAATTTAAATAATTAATCTATAATTATTACATTAGGCATTAATAATTTCATAATTTTTAAAAAAATGTCATAGTAATTATTTATTATATACAAATAAGTATTTTAATTCTACAATTTTTTAGTTTTACACCTATATTCATGTTATTTATGAAAGTTGAGTACTATCGGTCCTTAATTTTAATAATTTTATTGGATTAAAAGTGCTCATTTTAAAAAATTATATAACTTAAATTGTTTACTTTTCATAATAACAAGATTTATAGTACTTCCGTTTATAAACTACTTAACTAAAATATTTATTTTAAAAAATTATAAATTTTTTTAATATTTAATTAAATAATTATAAATTAATATGTTTATTTAATAAAAAAAATATAGAATTTTTTTTTTTTTTTTTAATTCTTTTTAAAATAATACTTAAAATATCATTTGGATCCGGCTTTTTGATTGGAGTTATTATCGCAATAATTATAAATGATAATAGAAGATAAATTTTAAATCTGCTCTGGTCCCCCGTTAACGATCCTAATTCTAGAGCCACCTTAATACTAGATAAAACAAATTGCAATTAAACATGCTCACTTAGGCCAAAACAAAATGTCTTTTCAGTTTTACACTTTAACTTCCATGCTCTAACTTAAAAAAAAAAATTTAAATTAAATACATATTTTAATATTAATAAAATATTTTACTTTATAATATTATATTATATCTAATTTTTATATAAATATTTTGATATATACAAATAATATTTAATAAATATGTAGATAAAAATAACATAAATTGTGAATAAAATTATTACATATTTATTTTTATTCTCATATTTGGTAAACATTAGTTTCATACATAAAATTTTATTTGTATATTATATAAAAATACTTATTAAATTAATATAAAATAATCCAAAAATACTTCAAATATTTAATTTTAAATTACACATTATAAAAATTATTCAATAAAAAAATATTATAAAAATTAAAAACCATTAAAAAAAAAAAAAGACGAGAAGCTTTGAACAAAAGTTTTTAAGATTTAATTATTCATATAGTAAAAATTTATTAATACTTTTTAACTAATTTTATAAAATTTTTTTTTCCCTTAATTTTTCATTTATTTTAAATATAGCATCAAACTTAAAATTTTAAATCATATCTTATTTTTACATTTTTATATGTTTCTTTTAGTTTTTGTTTTAACATTTATATATTTTGATATGTTTGATTGAGCTTCAAATTTGCTTAGTTTTTTAGTTAATAAATTTATTTTATATATCAATATTTATTAACTTATTATATTTTTGTATTTTTTTTTTTAGTAACTTTCCTTATAGGTTATATATATTTATATTGTAATATAATATAAAAAAAAATTCAGTATTAAATTAATGAGAGTCCAACATAATTCCCTCTAATTTTATATAATGATGTATTTTTATTCATTAATATTTAAATAAAAAATTATTAAAACTAATAATTAATTGGTTTATCCACCAAATTAAGACCAAGATTCATATTAATTAAATAAATAAAAAAGACCAAGAGCCATAGATCTAAGTTTATTTAAACTATCACAATAATAATTTATAATACGCCTGAATTGCAACTTTAAATATTCAAGTAAAAAAAGAATTGCTACTTAATTTGATTGTCAACTTTGTCAGCATTCAGGCATTACTCTTAATAATAAAATGTGTGTATTAACAAACCAATACTGTTTTAATTATATATGCTAATTAGTTATAATACCTTCTTGCACAAACCAATACTGTTTTTGACACATGCATAAAATATTTTGTACTAAGTAAACTCAGGTCTCTCTTTGAGAGTGCATGAATGAAAATCTTAGCATTTAATTTTCCTTATAGTATTTATAATATTGATATAAATTACAGACAAATACGTCATTTGGATACCAAGACGACAGAGATACGAGCCTGTTCAAATAAGGCCCGTTTGGTTTAATTTATTGAATTTCATTTTAAGAAAATAATAAACTATTATTAGCTAGCTCTACAAAGAAAGGACTTCCAATTTGATAAAAAATAATCAAATTATCTTTCAGTGTGGTGAGCCCTATTCGTCCACATTAATGCAAATTATTATTTTTTCTTCATCTTCTAACTTTTTACTTAATTTTGTGTCGAGGGCAGCCGGCGGCGAGAATGTCAAAAATCCACAAACTTATTTTATGTTGGTTTTCTAAAACATTTACCTAATATAATTCCAAATATACCTCAAAGTCTAATTTTAACTTAAGCCCTAAGTATTTTTTTTTTTTTTTTTATTTAAGGGAAATGATGGAATTTCACATCTCTAACTTCAAAAGTATATGCTCAAATAATTAAATTATCGGATGATTACTGGAATACAACTATTTTCAAAATGAAAAAAAGTTTCGGTTACAATTATTACTATTTACTACCACGCTCTTCCGATGTATTTTGCATTCATATAAAATCAAAACACCTTGAAAAAATATACAATATTATTTGGAAAAAAAAATGCTAAAAATACATAAATTTATGTCCATAATAATTTTATTGATAAACATAAAAAAAATTAATTTTAAAAATAGAGAAGTGATTTAATTTTTTAGATAATTTTATCATATGTCATAATAAAATTAATATAAATATAAAAATGAGTATAAATTTATATAACCATAATAATATTCATTTTATTTGTAAATATATCCCACAATGATCGATCATTATTTCTTGTCTTTTTTGTTTTTCCTAGTCTTGAGTTACAAATGAAAGAAGTGTGAAAACAAAGTCTATAATAGGAGATCCCACTAAGAGATTAAACTATTAAAGACATACCATGTTCTGAGATGAGTCGGTACTCGGTAGATAGACCAACAAAAAAATGGCATATTAATAAACACACCTACTATATGTCTATGAATAGTTTTTTTTTTTTTTACCTTCCCTCTTTAAGGTAACAATGTGTCTACGTTTTAGATTAAAAAATAAATAAATTCAAGAAGCTTACTTCTTGTTTGTTTCTGTTAGCAGTTGGGACTTGGAGTCTTGAGCTGTAAGAACATGTCATTTTCAAATAGTGATCACACTGATATTTCCCCGAAAGAACAATAAGCAAGTTGAGAGTTAAACCAATTAATTAGTAGCCAGTGGGGTCATTCCATTTATTTAAAGATTCCTAATTGCAAAATTAAAGTGAAAAAATTAAGTAAACAAAGCCTTAAAGTCAAGAAAAGCTCAGTTCTTGATAATTTGGGCTAAATAGTTGAAAGGAACCGCCTAATATTAAACATTTTTTCACGTTCTATGGGAAAATAATGTGATAACAGAAGCACCCCTTAGGGTTTTATCCAGTACATGATCAAATCTGAAACTCATCCTTTGGATGTTGTAGCCCGTAGCCCTATTATTTGAGATTTTGCATTTTCATATTGATTTTCCAAGTACTAAATTAATAATTTGTAGAGCAAGTCTCGTCTAATATAAAATGGAAGCCTTTAGAATTCACACCAATTAAAAAGCCAGCATTAAACGAAAATAGAAATTGGTCTATAACCGGTTGCATCGTTTTCTAATTAAAAGCCAGTAGGCTTGAGATATTCAAAAAGGCTGGATTAGGTCCAGATGCCTAAACTTAAAAGCCTTGAGTGTTTTTTTTTTTTAAAAAAAAACATTTTCCCTAATCGAGCGTTTCAAGAACAAAAGCCTCTAGCAAAAGAGTTCCGAGTGTACGAATCATATAAAACGGAAATTACCAAGGCATAATAAGATGCACTACACAAATGAAACAGATCCATCACCTCCGTACAATTTCAGCTCTACCAAAAGCAAAGGCCTCCCAAAAAGAAGAGACATGAAAACAGATTAAGAAGTTTGCCAACAGAAACAGCCCCATCTACGATAATTTGGCCCTTGAGAAGTCCATCTCCGGATGCTGCAAAAATATTGTATGTTACACTTAGTAAACATGTGAAATGTCCTCCCTATCTCTCTAATAATCTAAAAGGGGGCATACGACTGGTTGTATGTATGATTTTCTCCTCTAACACAGTGGTGTGCGCAGCCCCTCACACAGATTATTTGAGTATTTTGAGGTACTCACCTCAGCCATGAATTTCTTCAGAATCTCCTGCTTCTGCATTTCATCACTAGTTGGAAGGCCCATTGATTTCTGTCTCTGATCAAACTGTCCAAATATATAGAAAATCAGGACTCACAAAATGTGGAAATAACAACATGCATACTAGAAAATAATAATACCATAAACGTGGGACAAAGTGTTTGTAAGTCACTTGCAAGCAAAATAAAAAAAAAGATTTGAAGCACGAGCATGTGAGTATCATGGTCTAACACTACATTTTAACATATCATATGATACTATGCATGAACCTAAACTATCATAATGGCTTTCCAATATTGAATCTAGATGCAATTTTCAGCCATTAGCGTAAATCACTTATATTACCTCCAATCAAAATACAAGTCCATGATTCATAAAGTGTGGAAACAACATGCAAACATGCACAAAAAAAGGGCAAATTGAATAACATAAAATGAGGCACAAAGTGTTTGAAATCACTTGTGACTAGAAAGATGATACATTTGAAGAATGTGCACGGATGTGAGCATCATGGTCTAGCTCCACAGTTGAACACAGCATGTGTTTTTTTTTTTGTGTGCATGAATCTGATAAGCATGATAATGGATTTCCAATCTAAATACTATCCTGGGGCCATTGACGTAAACCACTTATAATACCTCAAAATGTGGAAATAACCCAACAATCCAATAAAAAAACTAAATTATTTTCAGAATAGAACTCTAAAATGATATGGAAAAAAGGTAATGGTTAGAATAGTTAGGTACCATCATCTTTTCAACAGTTGATCGTGTTTCAGGATCTAAGTCAGCTAATTTGCTATTTTCAGGCTCAACCTTCTGAGTATTAATTTCTGGATCCCCTTTCACCAAACATTTCCACCATTCCATTTGATCATGCTTAGTCAAAAGAATAGACACAATACTCTGATCCTCTGCAATAAGCAAAAGATTTTGAAATAGTTGTTTCATTAAGACAAATGAAGCAAGAGCCAGACGTGATCAACAATCATAGATTCATATCAAGAGAACTGACAGGATTAACAATGAATGAAACATTAATAATATGTCATCTAGAATATTTTGCAACATACCTATGCTCCAGTAACAATCATCAGGCTTGACAGGTCGATGAAGCTCTCCCTGCAAGTAATTTCAGATATATCTAATAATAAGAAACAAATCTAGTTTTAAAAAATTAAACTTGAGAAAACAATCATTCCATTCAAACTTACATCAATAATGGGAGGCTGACCCTTGAGTCCAACTTTCAAATGGTTTTTCTTTATCTCACATACAACAAACCTTGATTTTGTCCCAGCAGGAACCGGAATAACTACATTAACTTCTTGCAAGCTCTGAGTCCATGAGCACTTCTCTAGATCAAGGCCATTACCACGGTTTGGTTCTGTAGAAAAATGAACAAGATATAATATCTAGAAGAAAAGCAAATTTGCAAGCAATAGTTATTAAAGGTAACAAAGAAAACAGAACATATCATCATGATTTGCCGAACAAGAGCACATTGCTATAACAGATGCTCCTATGAATTATGATTAATATGCAAAATAAATGTGGGAGATGATGGATGCATTGAAATGGCCGATGCTGTTATGAATTATAACTGATATGTAAAAACATCAGCAATCCTATCCCAACAATAAAAAATATTACCACATGCGAGCCAAATCCAAGAAACCGCAACAAGACTCATAACTATTACAGGAATTAAATTATTAGAGTATATCTTTCTTTAAAATGATTAATAATCACCGCATACCTTTAACTCCTGCTACTCAAGATAGAATCAGATTGATGCTATACCTAAATCATCACCTCACAGTTTTATATAACAATTTCAAATGCAGCACCCCCATTTCCAAAGTTACTAGATTCAATCATATTATTTCTAGTGCAACAGCTCAAACCCCAAAACCCATGCACTAACAAAATAGCAAATAAAATCAACCAAATCATACAAAAAAAATATTTGCCTAGATTTCTGTTGCCACCATATTTCACGTAGCCATATATAATACTATGATGCTTTAAGTACAAAAAAAGATTGTTATCACCAAAATCATCGTCATTTTACATAAGATATCAAAACTCAGCATTCCGTTTACAAACTTCTCGAGTTCAAACACATTGAACCAATGAGACAAATCACACTGCGAAATTCTTACGGCAATGATCACAAATATGACCAATAAATTAGACAAAATCGCTAAAATCTTTCCATATTTTAACTTTAATAGCCGTACAATATAATACAACTCCTAATTTTTGGTCAAATTTGGCATCACATCCAGCTCTATACAGTTTTAGCACCATTTTTTAGTCACTTCCACTCGACATTTCAATCAACCGGAATCAATTGAACAATAGAAACATATGATAATACAAAAATAAGGGTGAACCATAAGTACAAGAGACAAAAACCCTTACCTTTCAAGCCGCTTTCTGCCTCCTTCTTCTCGATCTCAACAGGAAACTTGTTCTCCTTTTTAACTTCGACCTTCTTAGGCTCCTCCTTCTTTACCTTCCTGGGCTCTTCCTTCAACTTCTTCTCCTCAGCCTTACTCTTCTCCTTCCTCTGCTTTGCAGCGCGAACAACTGTAGCGATCTCCTTCTCGGCCGTATCTTTCTCGAGAAAGTTGCTTTCTTCAGCGATGAAGTCGAACACTTTCTCGAGAAAACCTAGAGGTTTAGATCGATCGAAGCTTGCCCTAAACGACTTCACTTCCGAGGCGGAGGACGACGAGGCTTTGGTTTCCGTTTGGTCTTCTTGAATGTCGGTGATGATAGCCATGGCTGGTACGGTTTATTGTTTGGTTCGAGATGGGTCGGATGTTTTATGGTTTGGATTATATAAGGAACTTGGTCTAGCCGGAAGACAAGCTAGTACCGATTACTGTGTAGAGAGTTCCAGATACTTAATTAAACAAGACTGACATGTATAACAAGCACAACTGATTTAACTCATTTTTATTTAATAAAACTAAATACAATTTATTTTGGATAATGTATTGCGCAATTATTTTTAAAAAAATAGATTAGCATAATTTTTTTTTACTATTTTTATTTTATAATAACTTTTTTAATGTATAAAAATATAAGTGAAAAATTTATATTAAATTAAAATTGGAGAAATGAAATTATGTTCGATTATTTTTCTTATATTTATTATTATTCTAATAAAACTAAATGCATTATTTATTTTATTTTTATAAATAATTATATTTTAATAACTTAGTAAAAATTATTAAAATAATAATAATTTCAATTGTAACAAAAATTTTAATTTATTAACATAATTTTTTGGTTAAATAAAATAAAAACACAAATTATAATAAAAATATGTAACGAAATAACATATATCAGGCATATTTTATATTTTAATGAAATTTTTTTTTTTTGACAAAATAACGTATACTCAACCTATCCTACTTCCACTTGCGAGCATCGTCCTTCCTAGATAGCCCAATCCAATGACTTCCATCAATTTTTGTCCTAAGTTTGCCATCACCTTACCCTTTCAAACGCCACCTCCACTCCTCTGGCGACAACTCTCCACCCAAACCAGCCTCAAACCCAACCCCCCGCATACTTCCATTGTCCCATTGTATTTTTTGAATTTTTTTATTTATTTAAATTTTGAAAAATTACAAAATTATTCTCATAAAAATACAACATATATCGTCTAAATATAACTTTTTGGTCTTATTTGAAATTTTTATGTAATTGATGTCTTTATTCTACTTAACTAAAAAAATTATATTACTAATCTATATTTTAGTAAAATTATAAGACTATTTTAATATTATATTTTTTTATTTAACTTAATTTTATTTTATATAATTTTATAGATGTAATTATTGGTTGACCTTTGATAAATTAATATATATATATATATATTATAAGCTTCAAAAGCACATCTTCAATATTTTTATTAAAAATAAATGATGTTATATTATAAGATAATTAAATTAGTTAAATTAAAAATATATATTTATCAAAGAAAATATAAAAACATGTCAAATAATATAAAAAATTAGTAGAAAAGAGAGAAAAACGTGTACATTTATTCTCTTTGTTACTTTCCCAATCTATTCTCTTAATTTTAATTAGTTTATACTTGTGTTTGGAAATATATTTAATTTATTGGAAAAGTAATTATAGATGATAATTTTTGATACGATATAAAATAAATTTAATTTAAACTCGAGTTGTATTAAATTCGAATAAAAAATAGGTCAATTCAAAATAATATAAAAAAAATGTCGAGTTTAAGTTGATCTAAAATTAAATGAAAAATCAAATAACCTTAATAGTAATACAGAACTCACAAGCCATAGCTTACCTTGCGTTCTTGTTCTCACTCTCGCTCAATCGCTCCTCTCTCATGCAACACAATCACGCCCTTTACGTTGATTTTTGCTTATATATTTTTCCCTTGGGGTGCCAAAAGAACAAAAACATGATATTTTCAACAAATTCAACTTTAGATTTGTTGATTAGGTTTACAAATTTTATTTTGAAACAAAATTTTAAATCATAATAATTTTAGATGTAATTTATTTAGAATTTAAAAATGTTTTAAAGGTTTTATTTTTTAATACACTGAAATCCCTTATATTGACAAATAAAAAGAAGAATATTATCATCTGTTACTGTTAGAAGCAAGGTGTTCTTTATGTAGTAATATTATCATATTGCATTTTCAAGTTCCCTTACAATTATACGGGTTCATATTTGAGTTTGGAATTGAGTTCGTTAAAATTGATCTATTTTGAATTAAGATTGTGTTCGGATTTTGAGTTGGGACAGATTTAATAAATATAATCTATTTTGAATTCAAGTCGTGTTCGAATTTTTTGAGCCCAAATCTATGTTTGATAAATATGACATGTTCTAAAATCAAATCGTATTTTGATTAAGCGTGTTCGAGTTGAATCAAAAACGAATTAATTCAAACACGATTTAAACAACACAAACTACCATCCTGAATAACTCATCATTTAAGGCAAAACTCATTATGGAGTGAAGTCCTAACCCATTTGCTATATATCCTTTCATATTTTATTGATTATGGGTCCAACACCATCTTCTTTCTCTCTTTTCATCTTATGTTCCTCTCCTTTAATGCTCATGCTTATCATTTATTTCATGAATTTTTTTTAATGTCTAATTTAAGCATCGAAGAGAATGTTTGAAAAGAAAATTTTTATTTAACTCTTTTTTTTGTCTTGTGGGCCATACCGTAAATACTCCTAACAATAGGTAATGTTTTATTCTGAATAATTTATATCAATATTTTTGTCCATATTTTCTTCAAATCGTTAGAATGGAAAGGACATAATGATCTTAATTTTAAGAACTTAATCTCACGAAATTTCAATGAATAATATGTATATATAAATTTAAAGGCACAAATTTACACATTATTTATAATATAACATGCGCTGCAATAATTTAAAAAATAAAAAAGCGACCCTCTAATGTTATTTCATGTAAGAATAATTATTTAAGAAACAATATTTCGTCAATACCATTGTTTCATAATTTCAAACATATAATAATTTTGCATTTTAAATTGTATATTTTCTCAAATTTGTTTTGAACGTTTTAACATGCATTTATATTTTCATTATAAACCAACATATATTTAAATAACCACATGATAAACAAAAAAGTTCATATTAGCACAACACGTTCAACAAACAGAAACGGTGAGAATATGTATACATATTGAACAAATACAAACATTCTAGACAACTCTAATGATTATATTTAATTGGTCATATTTATATAAATTTAGTTAAATTATATTATTAGTCCCTAAACTTTAATTAAATTTATACTTAGGTCTTCAAACTTTTAAGTTCTACAATTTAGTCTCTAAATTTTTAAAATTTCACACATAAGTTTCTAAACTTTTAAATCGTACAATTTAGTCCCCAAATTTTTAAAAATTCACATATTAGTCCTAAAATTTTGATTAAAAAATATACATTTTAGCATTCAAAATATGGCCTATATATAAATTTTTTGAAAGTTTGAAAACAAATTGTAGAATTTAAAAATTTAGAAATTTATGTGTAAAATTTTAAAAATTTAAAAATAAAATTGTAAAATTTAAAAACTTAAATATAAATTTTGTTAAAATTTAGAGAATAAATTACCACCTTCATTTGTATCTGGTAACAAACTAACAAATGATTGTATTTTTGGACAGATTTGAACTTCTACATTGAACCACAATGTGATGGCATAGTTTGGATGGAAAATAGTGCGAGGGTCGATGGAAAGAATAAGCCATGAAATGCTCCAAATATATATATATATTTCAATTAGCAATTGCTCTAAATTAGGGATGACAATTTTTGACACGACATGATAACATAATCCGAACACGATATGACACGAATTTTTTTTTGTAAGAATTGATCAATAATTTTTTTATATTCTTAAAGGTTTTGTTATTTCTTACTATTATAAATAAGTAACACAAAAAAAATCAAGTAAATTTTTTAATATGTCAACAAACACGAAAACATGACACCAATAATACGAAAAAACACGATACGAACACGACTAACACGATACGATTGACACCCCTACTCTATACCATGCAATTAAAACTCCAACCAAGCCTATTTCTAAAGCATTGGTTGTTAGCTACCGATGTCGGAAGAAAACAATCGATTCATAAACCTTGTATCTTACAACACTCGCTATAAAAACAAAATTCCAATTTTTTTGAGATAGCATTATTAGCATATTCGAGGACTGCACAAATTTTGAACCTCACTTGGGTTTTTCCCAATCTTCGAGTCCTGCTGGCGGCATCTATGAGACGTAAACATTCATAGTAACAGTTGCCTCGTATAAATAGATGTTTATACGGAAAATTTATCAGCCTCAAGCATAATGCCTTAGATCCCTTTTGATAATAATCTAACACAAGTCTCACACTTCAGAATCATCAATTTCACTAGTCACCACAAAGCTAGGAAATGCTAAAGTTATGTCCCTGGAAAAACAGGAGATAATTGAGAGTCCATAGATGAGTTAAAAGTTAAGAGTCATCAAACTTTATCAGCTTAATTATGTTTTTCTAGTAACGTATTAGGATCCACTTCTCCTTTAAATTGAAAGTACTTTCAAATAGCTTAGAGCATTTTTAAGGGTGTTCAAGAAAAATGGTTTTAAAATTTTAAGGAGAATTATTTGTGCGTTTAGAAAAAAATAAGTAATCTTACTTTTAGAGAAGTGTTTAGAAGGCATGCTTATCTCCTAAATTAATAATCAAAGTGTTACTTTAAATCATTTCGGACAATTTTATATCAAATATCTTAAAACTTTCTTTAAACAACTTTTAATTATACCACTTCTCTTAAAACCATTTCCAAAATAAGTACACCTAAACTGGTCCTAAATTGTTACAAACAAGTTCTCAACTTTTAAACTATTACAATTATGCCACTAACATTGTATTATGTGTGACAAACATGTCAAATTGCGTAATGGTGTTAGAAAACTTAACATCATGTGACGCTTTTTTGAGTGCAAATTAGTCATGATGCATTTAAAATTTCAATTTTCACAATGATGCATAGTGTCTGGACACATTTGCCATTTAAAAAGTGCTGCATGATATGCACGTAGCACATTACCGTTAAGTCTTCTAACACTTTTAACAGATTTGACATGTTTGCAAAACATAATATGACCTTAAAGGCATAAATGCAACACTACAAAAATTGAGAACATGTTTGTAACCACCTAGATAGGTTGAGGGAAAAAAAATTAGTAAAGCCAACGTTATATTAACCAAAATTCAGTTATCTAAAGTTTTTGACTGATATAAATATTAAAAAACTTCAAGGGGAAATTATTGCTCACTTTAAATATGGCAGGGTCATATTCTTTAACAAAGATGGATGTTTTGATACAAATGCTTTCCACTCTTCTGGGTCAATTCTTCCATCTCCGTCAGCATCTGCTTCACTAAATGTCTGTAGAACACAAAACTTCAAGTTTTGGCATAAAAAGGGACGAAAATGAGAATCTCAAGATATAGGCTGATCCGTACCTGATCCACAATCGTCTCCACAACATCATCGGAAAGTATAAGATCTGATTCATGCAAAAGTGCCAACACCATCTCTTTCAGCTGTAATTGAACAAAGAAGAGTCAAACATTATTATACGTTGCACAAGGTAGAGTAAAAAAAAGAAAACAAGCATAAGAACATTGCTTGCTAAGGCTAAGCACTAAGCTAACTTTGGGCCAATATAAAAGCTATTTAATATGTAGATAAAGACAGGCATTTTAATTGCTTAAATAAACAATAGCCTATTTTATATTTGTCACTATCTCTTAACTGAAAAATGCATTAAGAGAAACAAAATTGAAAGGACAGAATGTATCTGGTAAACTTGCCTCCACTTGTTCAATGTACCCAGTATTTCTAAGGTCATACAATCTAAAAGCAACTGTAAACAGAACACACCAAATTAGTTCACTCTCAATAAATACACCAGTTAAACTAATGGAATCCAAAAAATCAAAGGAAAAAAAGAAGAAAAATAGAGAAACACTAACAGGATGTAAAGAAAAATCTTACATGCTATTTTGTCTTCTATAGGCGCATTTGGGTGAAAAACACCCAATGATCGAACAAATTCTCCAAACTCAATGACCCCATTTTGCTTTAGATCAAACAAATCAAATACCTGTATCAACAACCAAAAAAAATTGTCTTGGTGAAAGAAACACAGGTGGTGATCTTGGAATACTGTGGCTGTTAAGCAGTCAATAGATACCAAGAAGAGAAATATTGTTCTGAGTTGAGCCAGAATTACATACCCTGTCTGCAAAAAGATTCCTCCTGTTTTTGTTCCTAAATAGTGCAAACTGGAATTCTTCCTGTTATGAGTACAAGTTAGACAACTGTTAAGTAGAATTGTCAAAATTAAAAAATTTAGATACCACAATGCATACATAAGACCTGATGGGTAATATCATCACATATCTAAAAGGCTAAAACTGATTTAATCGACATTAGACAGAAGTAGCTCCGAAAAAAGTAAATATTAACGGAGATGCACAGATTATTTTTAGACATACCTTATGGATAAGCCCATCATCAAATATTGAGCTGCTCAATTTCTTAAAGAGCTCATACAATGCTTCTACTTCACTCACAGTAACTGCAAATAAGAGGAAAAAAAGTTTAAGTTTCCTGTTGCAATATATTTTTCTTAATGATGAAGAGTGCAGAGACACGAGTATGCAAACTTGACTCAAACCATAAAAAGTTATATCTAGCCAAAGTCAAAATAGAACTTACATCATTTCAAATGAGTACATGTAACATTTTAGGTGGAAGAACATAACATCTATGTTCCTCATTAAACTCAAAAGTTTCAACTCTAGGTTCAAACTATTGCTAGTTTGCTATTATAATAAAGCAACTAAGAGCAAATGGACAGGTTTGCTCCATGGATTCCTCATAATGTAAAGAGTAGGGGGAGGGAAGATTTACAGAAGACTAGCACCCACATGATGCATACTCACAAGGTGTTTCGGCAGCAAGAACGGTAGGCTTCTCATAGCCAGGTATTGTAGCTTTCTTTGAGAGACAGGAGCCCATTATGCATGCATAGTTCACTCAAACAATTTCTTGGAAATTAGTAGATATTGAAAGGCCAGATCACCTGTCAATATTAAAATTAGTCAATTCCAAGCAAGCATATATCCAGCAACAACAGAGCTAGTAAGTCTATAGTAGACACATATCAAGTAAAGCAAATGTTTTTTATTTTTATTATTTATCCAGATTTGATACCGGAAATGCTACATTAGTAGATTCTTATTACCCAGAAATTGGAAACTGAAGCATCCAACCAACCATTTGTTAATTAATTTAAAATAGATGAACAAAATAATATAATTGTATAAATGGTAGTTCTTCCACCCACCCTTTCTTTTCTAAATCATTGTCAGCATGACAATTACAGCTTGTCTCAGAATAGAAAGTCATAAATAATTTTAAGATTTTGAAAATCGGTATATTAAAATGGCAGCATCTCATTTCCCTAAGTACCACCTTCCCGAGAGAGTAGTGCTATATAACACAAGTCATACATATAAGTTTTGTTTTGCCAATAAAATTCTGTCACCTTGATAACTAATGTTTTCCTTTCCCAAAAAGAATAACCTAACGGAAACAGGGTGTCGACTGTAGATTTAACTCTGGTGAAAATCTGATTCCAAAACAAAAAACCAATTGAAAGCTGAAATAGAGACTAGAAGGTTAGGTGACTAAGACATAATCATGCATAATTTAAATTATAAAAAAACATGAAAAGATTAGAGAAAATCGAGCTTTAGAAAATTCACATCCAAGGATTAATTCAGAAGAACCCAAACAACCATTTACTAAGCCGAGACAAAAAAGACTCAAATTAAGCTTTCAATCTTCAAACAGCACTTACAGTAATCCAGATATCTTTTATATATACGACATTTGGGAGCTACGGTTTAATCAACAAAACAATTGGATTGGAATTTACATAGAATATATGAAAGTTGAGATACGAATCCAAAGTAATAATAATTTCCCAATTAATTGAAAGAGGGTCAGGGATTATATATATATAAAGTCATAATAGTTTATTCGCTTCTTCTAATTAGAAAGAAAGAAAGAAAAAAATACATACCCAAAAGAAAACAGAGAGATCAACGAAAAAGTTGGAAGAACCAAACCCATTTACCACCGAAAACATAAAATGTCATTTAAGTTGCACAATTAACAATCTGAAAAAGAGGAGATAATGAGTTCTCACCTGATAGAGACCTGTGAAAGTGATTTATGAAGAAGGCTGAGAATTTGATGTTTTCTGTGTGATAGATGTAGTGTTCCTCGATAATGATAATGATTAAGTTTAAGATCTTATCAGTTTTCTTGGCTTCCTAATTTAACGGGGGTTGAGTTTAATGGCTTCTTTCTCAGTTCTGCTTTATTTAATTTTTTCCGCAGTTTTCCAATTTCTCTTTCGATTTGTCAACTGAGGCTGCCATCTTGCTATGTTCAGTTTTTAGTGTTATGGTTTATATTATTATTTAATTTAAATAATTAAATTAATGAGCATAAAAAGATAATATCATAGCATTTATAATTGAATTCACTTACGAGAAACACGTGATTATGAGATGTTACCAAAAGTTGGAAAAAGGGTCGTTGTTGTTGTCCCAAAAAGAAAAGTTTATAAAAAGGGTCAGATATGATTAAGATATCAAAATAATAATAATAATAATAATTTAGAGAGCCCTTTTGTCACAAAGTTATGTCTTTAATGGATGTACTTTTTTAACCCTCACAATACAACATGTACTATTAATTTATCTTTATTTTATTTTCCAATCCTAAGTTTTTTTTTTAATCCACCATAAGATAACTTATTTGAGAAACTATATAAAAAAATGCATAAAATTTACCTTACTACTACTGATAGTCTAATATGAAAGTGTAAGTTTCATTGAAAATGGGGTTTAAGTCTCCAGCTACTTTCATTTGACAATCTTAACCTTCATTTTAATGATATGTAGAATAATCATATTTATAAAAGATAATTAGATTCATTACATTTTGTTATGCTAAATAAAAATCTTCACTCACTACATAATATTTTAATTACTTATTAATTTCCTTAAAAAATTATAATTAATAAGTTTTTTTAATACAATAATATTTTAATTAGTTACGAAATGTTTATTTTTATATACACAATTTTTTGTTGTTGCTTTTTTCATATAAATACACATAATTCTTCACACACAAAAAAATCATTTTTCTTTATGAACTTGTGCCAACCCTAGTACTAACGATCGGATCGATTTTTGCTATTAACAATTTAAAAAAATACCTATATTTTCTTTTAAGGAACTAATTTTAAATGCTAATTTTTTTCTTCAATATTTGACTAAAATTTTAGGGCATGTTTGAGTATGGTACATAAAGATAGTTTTCTATTTATAAAAACGGAAAATTGTTCTTAAAAATATATAGAAGTGTTTGACTATTGTTTTTAAAAATTAAATATTTTAAAAACCAAAATTCAAAGAATAACTTTGGCTGCTTTCAGTATTTTAAAAACAATGGAAAACACAGGAAGATATTTTTCGACGCCTTTGATGTCTTCTAGCTTTAGGGTTCAACAGATGCATATATATATATATATATATATATATTTGTTATTCTTTATTTTTTTTTAATTAAAATTTAGGATGATCTGTTATATAGGATCTTCATATTAAGTATTTTGTATTTTTCACCAATCGTTTGGTAGCCCAGTGGTCGGGCTCTAGCGGCTAAGATCTAGGGTCTCTGTCCTCACACGGCAGGGCGTGGGTTCGAGGCTCGCAGAACGCTAGTTTCTGTCAGGCTCTTTAGTCTGGCTTAATCTGGTTGTAACCTACGGATTCCGCGCTCTGCTTGTCGGGCTCCAGTCCCCTCTGGATCCGCTGGCTGACCTGCGGTTGGTATTTGATCCAAACATTCCGATGATCCTGGTGTGTGGCGGTGTGTGGCAATAGCCCTATCCCCCCTATCCCGGTGAGGTTATTTTTTCATCAAAAAAAAAAAAAAAAAAAAAAAAAAAGTATTTTGTATTTTTCAGTTCTTGAAATTAAAAATAATATTATTTTTGGTTTGTTATAAAAAAAAATGGTTAATTAAAGATAAATTATATTACGTTAATAATTTTTATTAAAATATTATTATTTTATGTTAAGTGATTAAAACGCAATTAATATATGAGTCTTGAACAATTATAATAATAAAATTTAATATAAAATTATAAAAAAAATTAACGATAATAATATTAAAACATAATAATTATTTATATATATATTTTATTTTTAATAAAAATTAATATCAATAAAATATTAAAATAAAACATTTGCAAATAACAAATATTAAAACTAATAGTTGTTGTTAAAAATTTGTATTTTAATCTTATTTAATCATTTGATAAAAAAATATTAAAATAATATAATTTGTTTTTAACTAGTAAATTTTTTCATAAATAAATAATTAAATGATATTATTTTTATTTTTATCTTGTGTATTTTTATGTTTATTAAAAAAAAATTATTATTTTTAATTTAAAGAATGAAATGACTTAATTTAAAATTTTTTGTGACATTTTTTATAAAATTTAATTGTAAAAATAATAAAAATAGTACATCTTAAACTTATAATAATAAAAACAATATCATTTATATTTAAATTATTTTTATTTAGATATCGTTTAAATTAAAGTGTGATAATTTAGATAAATTTAATGTTAAATATTATTTAATATTATTTTTATTATTATAATTTTTATTTGTATTATTTTTATAAATGTTTAGGTTACTTTAAACTTTTAAAGTTTAACAGTATCCGACATGCATACTTCTCCATAAAGAAAAAAAAAATAATGCGGAATTCCTACGTTAGTTACTTTAAAGTTTAACAGTATTCGACATGCATGCTTATCTATAAATAATAAAAAATATATATATATAAAAATTAACAAAAATAATGATTTTAAAATTTATAATAATAAAATTAATACTCTAATAATATTAAATATATAATATTAAATAAATTTAAATTATCATTTTTTATTCTAATTGAATAAATATTTTTAAAAAAATGATATATCAATTATTTTTTAATTATGATATTATAAATTTAAATATAAAAAAATTTATTTTTATTATTATAAATTTTAAATGTATTATTTTAATTATTTTTTCAAAAAAAAAAAAAAAATGATGCGGAACTGAACTAGCCTAAACGCAATTCATTAATGTCTATTTAGATTGCCATTAATACACTTTTATTGAATTTTTTCTTTATTCATTTTATTTTTATTATCCATGTATCAATTTTCTTAATTTTCGTTTTTTCACTTTTTGATGGGCATGACCATATAAAGGTGTAAGATATTTGTAAAGAAAAAAAGTAATGCATACAATACAGGAGTCTATTTTATTTTCAAAAAAATTATAAACATATATTTTTAAAAATAAACTATTATACACCGACACCATAGATATATGAATGTTTATATAGATGGGATGGTTATTTCCATCATCTATTTAAATATTATGGGGACAAAATTTATCCAATATTCATGTATTTTATTATACAACATATGTTATTGGAACGTTATTGTCTTTAACTATTTACTAGGATCACATGAATTATTTTAAATTTATTACATAATTTTATAATAAATATTTTTCATTAAAAATATTTAGAAAATTTATCAAAAATAACACTCTTAAAACTTATAGTAATTTATAAATAGATGTTCAAAGAAAAATGACATATTAATCATTTTTTTTAATTGTGAAAATATAAATTTGAACATAAGGGCGCTAATTTTGTTATTACAAATTTAAGAGGTGTTAATTTTGTTGTTTTTTCAAATATTTAAATGATATTATTCATAAAATCTAGATAAGTCTATTACTTTTTTTTTTTAAATAATTGATACTCATATTTATTACCATTTTTTTAACTGTTGATGAACATCAAAGAATTCGAACAAGATTAATACACGTTATGTTTAATGTCAATTATATTTTAATAATAATATAATTTGATAAATGCAAATTTAGATGAATAACAATTATTGTTGGAAACTTGAATACAAACTAAAATTTTAATATAAATAATAAAATAATTTTAATTACAATTTTATTGTAATTAAAGTAAATAAAAAATAAAACAGGAGATAAAATCGTTTAAATTTTTTACGGCTACATTGGCTCTCATATTTCGTTATACGAATTTTAAAATACATCAAAAAAAGGGGATCCACATTAGCAAATATATGAATAAAACTTAAATTTTAAATAAAATAAAATATTTCATTATCAAAAGAATTTGGCTAAACACATTAACAAATATCTTTTATGTTTTATGTTTTTCAAAATAATTTTTATATAAAATGACTAAACAACACAATGTTTTCTAAAACTGCATAAAACTGTTTTTTGATAATAGTTTAAAAACAATTTTGAGAATTATTTTTAAGTTAATTGGCCAAACAAGTCTTTATATTTCTTATTTCATCTTCTCTGTTCCAAATTCAAAGAAGTCATTGTTCGTCTACCTTTTAGGATAGCTGACCTTGATATTAAGAGAGATCAACAAGTGTTCTCTTTTTCAGATCCGGTCAAACAATGTTGGCCAAACAATGTTGTTTTTCTTTTTCAGACCCAATTTTCTTCGGTTCCTTGGAGGTGGCATTCTACTTGGACGGATTGCTTAGACAAAATTACTCATATGAAATTTTACTGTTCACATATTTATAGGGAAGGTAATGCTGCAGCTGATAGCTTAGCTTCTAGGGCTCCTAGTTTATGTACAGCGACTTGGTGGTGGAATGTTCCACATTTCGCGAGCTCTTTTATTTATTCTGATGCTAACAACAAACCTAATTACAGGTTTTGTTGAGAATTTTTATTTGTATGTGTAATTTTCTCAATATTTAATAATATTAGTGGTTGATTGGTTTAATGAAGAAGGTGCTAAGGAGGTGCCAACCTAGTTGGGATGTCCCGGTGCACCCACTGAAAACAATTAGCCACAACCTTTTATTTAAAAAAAGAGAGATCAACAAGTGGAATTTCAATAATGCATTTCAAAAGGATGGGACAAAATTATCATGATAAGGATGTGATCGAGTATATCACACCTTGGTAAGTCAAAAGAATAATAATAATAAATTAATTAAGTAAAATACATTTCGTATTAATATATACTCTCTATTCTCTATAATATATATATATATATATATATATATATATATATATATATATATATATATATATATATATATATATATTTTGAAGATATTTACCGGTTATGTTGTCGTTTTATGATATCTTTTGGTACTTATTACGAGGAGTTTGAGTCATATTTCCCTGTTTTGATTTTTATAGTATTTTGTTAACATATTAATGAATACATAAAAAAAAAAAAATTCATTATTATTTTTTATTATCTCCATAAAATAATAAAAAATAATAATTTTTTTTAAATATATAAAAATTATTAACCAATTATAACTATTTTTATTTTAATTATAATCTATATTATATTATATTTATATCGTATTATTATATTGTCACCCAAATTTGGTGATCACCAACTTGCTCTTCCCTCCTAATCCTAAATATACATTTAAAAGCTTCGAGTCTTAGTCCATAACGTCACTTTTTTTTTTTTTAAATATAAACAATAACTTAAATTGATAAAGAAAACAGTGCAAATGCAAGAGACAAAATTTATATTTTTTAGGAATCGTGGATCTCGACAACTACAGAAGAAAGTTCATATGAAAATGAAACATATTTGACGACATATAATAACTGAATTTTTTTTAAGGACAAAAAAGTGTATGTGCTTATCTTATTGACCAACAAATTATTTTTTAAAAAATAACATATATAATATTTTAAAAATTTATAATTATAAAAATAATATTTTTATGTTCAATTTATATATTTTTATGAAAAAAAAAAGCACATAAAAATTTAAACGTTATTCAAGTTAAATTTCAATTGATTAAATTTTTGTAATATTAAATTCTGTGAATAAAATTTTATTATTAAATATTATTTTTATTATTATAAATTTTACGTATATTATTTTATTAAAAAAAGCTTAAGAAATGATCCATCTCAGACAAATGTCCAATTCCATATAACGTTTTAATTAAAGGTTATGGACCTAGCCTTAGATCCATATAAACAAGCCCACGAAAGCCCAGAATAAGCTGCTCCTTTCTCTAACCTCATCTAAGCCTCTCACTTGTACTAAACCCTCTTAAAACCTTACTCTTCCAAATTCGTGTACTGAAACTCCCAATTTTCCTATCTGTTGATAGCGATTCTGTTATTTTCGCAGCGTGAAGCAATGGCTCTCTTAAAACTCACCTTATTAAACCACCTCAAAACCCTAACCAAACCTCTCCACCACCATCGTCATGCTCCACCCTCCTTCGTCTCCCTTCGATTCCTCTCTTTCGCCACGCCTGAAGAAGCCGCCTCCGAGCGCCGCCGACGAAAGCGCCGTCTTCGCATTGAACCTCCTCTATCTTCTCTCCACCGCAATCAACAGCAACAACAATCCCAACCTCAACCACAGTCCTCTAAACCCCAGAATCCCAATGCCCCGAAGCTTCCAGAACACGTCTCTGCCCTAACTGGAAATCGCCTCAATCTTCATAACAAGATCCTCAACCTTATTCGCCAAAATGACCTCGAAGAGGCGGCTCTGTATACTCGCCATTCTGTCTATTCCAATTGCAAACCCACCATTTTTACTGTCAATGCGGTTCTCAATGCTCAGCTTCGGCAATCTAAGTACGCAGACCTCCTTTCGCTTCATCGGTTCATTACCCAAGCAGGTATTGCCCCAAATATCATTACCCACAATTTGATTTTTCAAACTTATTTAGATTGCCGAAAACCCGACACTGCTATGGAACATTACAAACAGTTCATAAATGATGCTCCTTTGAACCCCTCACCTACGACTTATAGGATTTTAATCAGAGGGTTGGTGGATAATAATAGGTCGGAGAGGGCAATGGAGTTGAAAGATGAAATGAGTGTTAAAGGGTTAGGGGCAGACCCTATTGTTTATCATTATTTGATGGTGGGTTGTGTGAAGAATTCAGATGCAGATGGAGTTTTTAAGCTTTATGAAGAGTTGAAGGAAAAATTGGGAGGGTTTGTTGAAGATGGAATTGTGTATGGTAGTTTGATGAAAGGATATTTCTTGAAGGGAATGGATAAGGAGGCTGTGGAATGTTATGAGGAGGCTTTGGGGGAGAATTCAAAGGTAAAGATGAGCGCAGCTGCATATAATTCGGTGTTAGATGCTTTGAGCAAGAATGGAAAGTTTGATGAGGCTTTGAGTTTGTTTGATAGGATGATAAAAGAGCATAATTCACCTAGGGAATTGGCTGCGAATTTGGGAAGCTTTAATGTGATGGTGGATGGTTATTGTGCACAAGGAAGATTTAAAGAAGCGATTGAGGTTTTCGGGAAGATTTGGGACTATAGGAGTAGTCCAGATGCCTTGTCCTTCAACAATTTGATTGAACAATTGTGTAATAATGGACTAATGGCTGAAGCTGAGGAGCTTTATCGAGAAATGGACCAGAAGGGGGTGAACCCAGATGAGTTCACATTTGTTCTTTTGATGGATACTTGTTTTAAGGAGAACAGACCTGATGATGCTGCTCAGTATTTCAGGACAATGGTTGATTCCAAGCTGAGGCCTAATTTGGCAGTTTACAATAGATTGGTTGAGGGTTTGGTTAAGGTAGGGAAAGTTGATGAGGCAAAATCCTTCTTTGATCTAATGGTGAAGAAACTCAAGATGGACATCCCGAGCGTTAAGTTCATAATGGAGGCATTGAGTGAGGTAGGGAAACTGGATGAGGTACTGAACGTGGCAGACACAATGATTGATGATGATGGAGTTGAATTTGATGAAGAAGTGCAGGAATTTGCTAAAGAGTTGCTTCGAAAGGAAGGGAGGGATGATGAGTTGGTGAAGCTCATGGAAGAAAAAGAAAGGCAGAAAGCTGAAGCAAAGGCCAAGGAAGAAGAAGCAGCAGAAGCGGCAAAGAGAAGTGCGAGAGCTGCTGTTGCCTCGATACTTCCATCAAAGTTGTTTAATAAGCAAGCTGATACCGGGTCTGCACAATCCAATGAAAATGTAGCTGAAGCTACCTTAGCAAATATAGAAACAGAGGAAGCAACCACTGCTGAAAATTCATCAAATGCTTAAGTAAAACAGGTGATGGTATGACTGAGAATGTCACAGCTTAAATATCAGATTTTGGGGTGATGTCTTGTTTAAATGGTCATAGTTCTCAGGTTCATAGCAGGAAAAATTGGAAGCACTAGATTTACTATTTTCTACCTCTCTGGTCATATTGTGTAATTACAATCTAGTCATTTATGTTATTCGCTGTTCATCTAACAATTCTCTTTTAATATTGGTGAGATCTTTGGCTTTGAGGCTTATGAAATTCGGTGAATTTTCTTACTTATTAAGGTGGTGTCATACTCTAGTTGTAATAATATTTGGTCTCTTCTTCCTATTTTGCTAGTTGTATTAATATTTGTTCTCTTCTTCCTATTTTGAAAGAAAATGTTCAAGATAGTATTTCATAAATTCTGAATTAGGAATTGGCCAACTGCGCTATGGTAGAATGGTAAAGATATGGCTTCACCTAGAGTATGCTCTAGTCTCTAGATGGACTCCCTCCTCTATGCTCCAAGCATCTTTTTGGTAATGAAAAACTTGGGATTTTTTTTGAAAGGGATATCATGCCGAAATAGTCCTATAATTTTATTAAAAGTTTATTGAATGAAGATATTAATTTTTTAAAGGTACAATTTAATTATATAATTTTTTAAAAATATAGTTTAGTCCAGTAATTTTTAATTAAGTAAAATAAAAACACTAATTTTATAAAAGTTTCAAATAAGTTCAAAAAATTGCAAAAATAATAGTCTAAATAAGATTTCTTTAAATTATTTTGAAAAATTATTTAAAATCTTTTTATTTTTATTTTTTAAAAGCCCTTATTTTACTTAATTATAGAAATTACATAATTAAATTGTACATTAAAAATTAAGAAAAAATAGTATTTTTATTTTGCTTAAAAATAAAATAAAAAATTACAGTACCATTTGAGAGATTAATTGTTATCACCAGGAATGACGAGGGATTAAGGTTGCTTCCACTATTGACACCAATTTTTTCTTTAGCAAAAATAAGGGAAACAACACTAATTCTTTACACACAAGCATCACTAGTTTTGGATTGAAGGTTACCTTAGCACATAGCACCTATTTTTACTTGTTTTCCATCAGGTTATATTACAACATAAAGACGAGTATTTCGAGATTTTGTAATGCTTTAAAAGTATGCATTGTAAGTTTTGAGATCAAGCAAAAAGTTATGGAAAAAAAACCTGTTTATTTTACTGTTATTAAAGCTGAACAATTCCAAACCGCAAATAGTATCCATCCTTCGCTACACACCAGAGCAAACTGTTAAGGATACAAAACACACACGTCCCAAAACAGAACTGAAAATGATGTCAAAAGTCATCGTCTTCAGCTACATAGATTTGGTATACACACCCCAGCATCTGAATTCTGTTCCTTCCATATCCTTCCTGTAACTCTAAGCTTTAGCTCTTTCCTATCACCACCGGAGAAGAAAAGTGCCATATTTCGTTGAATAATGAGACCATCATGGCTATCCCTGACCTTTCGGTGGCTATCTCGAATGCTTCGTGGGGTACCCTCCCATATAAGCTTCCTGCCATTTCCTCCAACCTCAAGACTGTAGCTATACATCCGCGCATCATTCTCATCACCCATGAAACGGAGAAATGCCATATAAACAGGAGCCATACCAAGCTGGAAGGCCTCAAAATGCAGACAGAAGTATTGACCAAAACAATGGAAGACCTGACAACAAAAACAAGGCAAGTCGACAGAGAACCCAATTTGTTTTTCCCATTCTAGCTGTTCCATTTTATGTACAACCAATCACGTAGTGCTAAGTCTGTTTTTTAAGAGAATTATAACTGTCATCTTTTATTATCATTTAATACTTTTCTATTATCCACCCTTAAATAACTAACATGGGACCATGTAATTAGTGGCACATAGAGGGAAACACCTAGAATGGGACAAAGTACTTAAATCCATCAATTGTTTATGATATTAGCATGTAGAGGTAAAATCACACGATGATTGAAATAGAAAATTAAGCTAAAACCAAACACAACCATGCTTACAGTAAGCATCCAGGTGGCATTCTCTACTTCCCGGGGATTAGACTTCACATAGCGATGGTTGAATGTACAGCCTGTATGCATGTCTACTTTGTGATCGTCCCTCAGATGGGCAACCAGAAATGGAATATCCCCAACAACAGAACATTCTGATCCGGCATACGGGCAGCTATACGGTCTGAAATTGCATACTGACTCATGCTTAAGTTTGCTGTAGTATGGAAATATCTCAGGACATCCAAGATTATAATACTTGCAGGGCAACTCAAGTGATTCAGCCACCTTCTCCAGTGCTAAACACCTTATGTCTCCAAGTTCCTGTCTACAAGTGGGGCAACGGTTGTGTACCCTCGTCTTACAAGTGGAACACAATGTGTGTCCATTGTGGCACTGTGATGAAGCTCCTTCGTTAAAAATAATATAAAATAATATCTTTATTCAGAATGATAGCAACAGTGCAAACCTAAAAAAAATAAAAAATTAAACCTGTGGCAAAATATTTCATCAATCATTCTCACCGATCACCATCAAATGTGATAATGACACTCCCAATCCAACCAACACAATAATTCAAAAAACAACATCCAAGTGTGATTCAAAGAAAGAAAACCAAGAAGAAAGAGATTTGAACACTATCATAATTCATTTCACTCTTGAATGAAAGTGTGACTGTACTATCAACTAGGACAACAGGAGAGGAATACTTATAACTGTGCCTACTGGGTCTGAACCTTGCTCTTGTTTCTCCACTGAGACAACCCACATGTTTTTAGAGCTTTTAGGATAGTTTTCCTCCTAAGATACCTAAATTCCAGAGAGAGAGGGATATTGCAAAAGAAACTCAACTTAAGAAAGTAAAATCAAGCATGGTGATATATGAAGAAGATTCGTCAGCATACAAAGACTCCCATATGGAGGCATTTTAATGACGCTTAAGATATAAAGTAAGCTTATTTGCAAGAGGTACATTTCTGGTATACTCGTAAAAGACTACACAAAATTTCAACAATAAATAGGCCTGTTAATTTAGAAATTGCTTCACAAGCATATTATAATGAACCTTGGATTCTCATTTCAGCATTTCTTAGACCATCCATTCAAACCATCTCATTCTACTAGACCCTCTAGATCCGTGACTCATTGAAACATGCACAAAGATGAAATACCATTTACCAAGAATATTCATTCCACTAATCAATACGTCAATGTAAACCAAGTTCCACAAAAATCCACTCAAGCCTTTCAGATTTCCAAAAATCAATTTCCTAATGCATCAAATTCCTCACTCTTCTAAACCCAAACTTGTTATTCTACTCAAACTCAACCAAACCCATCAGAATCAAAACAAAATATGTCCAATAAATGACAAAATAACCGATCAAATTAAAACAAAATCCTAGGATAAACATGAATGAAATAGAAGATTAAAAAAAAAAAAAAAAAACAGAGACAATGAACCTGATGGATTGGTGGGTACATAGAATTGGTGCAAACAGGGCATTCAAGCAACTCATGGACGCTTGTGGCTGGAGCAATGGCTGTAGGACCCACAATAGAGCTATTGTTGATACCAATATTTCGGGGCTTAGAAGAAGGGAATTCTGCTTGATGGGGATGGGGATGGGGATGACTATGTGGGTGAAGAATAGTACGGTGTTGGTGGATCTCATCTTCATCAAGACCATCCGAGGATGATACACACTCAATGCTATCAAGGTCCATTTTTTAGACCGTAGAAACCAAGCCCGCCTACCAAAGCTTGAAAATAATTGAAATTTTGAAATACCCACAAACAAAAAACCACCAAATTTAAACCAAAAAATCTAAGGGATTTACTGTGCTTATCTGCTCATCTCTCAAATTTTCCTTCTCTCTGCTTTCTTTTCATTGCGGGAAAATTCAGGGGAAGAAGTTGAAGAGAAAGAAAGAAGAGATGATTGGGATTCTCAGGCACCAAACAACCCCTCTCTCGTAAAAGAGGTTCTTTTCTTCATTCTCTCTCTATCTCCCTTTCAGGGTTGTCTGAACTGTGGAGAGAGATGAGAATGATCGTTGAGGCGTTGATTCAAAGCATAGATGGGAGTAGGATTGAAATCGGACGGTTAAAAGTTCATACGGTTTGATTTAGAAAATAAAAGGGCAAAAAAAACCGTTTTAAGCACAACCCCCCCGCCCCCTAAAAAAAAAAAAAAGTAACAGTAACTTATATACCCTTTTAAGTAAAGACACGTAGTTAATATTTGTTTCCTTTTTGATTAGTTTTTTTTGTGTAACTATTTGTCGAAAGAATATTAATATAAATTAGTTTTTTTTTTTGTGTAACTATTTGTCGAAAAAATATTAATATTCTTCTAGGAAATAAGAAAATTTCCATTTACTGTCGTCTCTCTTGTATTAAAATGTTGATGACCGAATATAATGTCACAACTCACAACATTAAATTCATATTTTAAATAAAATTACATATTTAATGAGTCATAAAATAATTTGTCCATTAAATTACAAGTTTCATGTTTTTCGAAAGAAAAAAAAAGTGCAACAATTATTAAAAAACCCAGTAAACCATAATATACCGCTTGTCGAATTTATTCTATACCCAATATAAGATATATTTTTCGTCCTTGTTTCAAAACTTCCAAATTCCAATACAATCAACTAGCCAATTTTGCAGAGCATTTCCTCTCTCATTTTGTTTATACGCTAAATTTGTACATTTTAATATATAAATTTGTATTGAAACAATGTTTTTAAATCACCTATAATTTTGTATGTATAATTAAAATTTTATTTAAAAATAATTATAGTAATTATGGATTATTAAAGCAAGTAGTAATGATTGATGCCACGTGGTTTATATGCTGCACATGATTGCTCCACCTCTAAGTTAAGAAGTAATTCAGTAAGTGTGAAAATATATGAATTGGTTTGAATTTAGATTAAAATTGAAACTAATTTAATATAATTAGTTTTTTAAAAATGAGAATTAAATTGAACTAAAAATTTTAAAAAATTAATCCAATTTGAACTAATTTTTTTAGTTTGATTTGGGTTGGTTAAAAGGAAAATTTTTCCTCTTTTTTAGATAATGAATTTTGTTTATTAAATTTTTTTAAAATTCTTGTATTATATATAATTTCTAATATTTTTAATATTAATTTTATTATAATACTTAAATTTAAAAATATAGATATCAGTAACTTATCTAATACTATTATCCATATCAAATACAAAGTACAAGAAATTTTTAAAATTAAGAGAAATAAGCAATAAGGAATAGTAATCACATACCTGACAAAGTTTACTAACTTTCAGATCCAATAATATTGTTCAGTAATGTTGTTAATGCAGTGAAAACTCTACCGACAAAAATATGAAAGATGATGTAATTATAAATTTATAATGGATAAATAATACAAAATTAGTATATTGCGTGGATAAAAGATAAAATAAATGAGAATACTTTTTTTTTTAAATAAAAGGTCGTGGCTAATTGTTTTCAGTGGGTGCACCGGGACATCCCAACTAGATTGGCACCTCCTTAGCACCTTCTTCATTAAACCAATCAACCACTAATATTATTAAATATTGAGAAAATTACACATGCAAATAAAAATTCTCAACAAAACCTGTAATTAGGTTTGTTATTAGCATCAGAATAAATAAAAGAGCTCGCGAAATGTGGAACATTCCACCACCAAGTCGCTGTACATAAACTAGGAGCCCTAGAAGCTAAGCTATCAGCTGCAGCATTACCTTCCTTATAAATATGTGAACAGTAAAACTCCATATGAGTAATTTTGTCTAAGCAATCTGTCCAAGCAGAATGCCACCTCCAAGGAACCGAAGAAGACCGGGTTTGAAAAAGAGAAACAACATATAGTGAGTCTGATTCCAACCAGAGACGCCTCCACTGAAATGTATATGCATACTTCACCGCATAAATTGCTGCCGCTAGTTCTGCTTCATAAGCATATGATATTCCAAGCGGAATACAGAAACAACCCTTAATAAATGATCTTGAAGTTCTAAAAACACCCACACAACCAGATAATCCTGGAGCTCCAAATGTTGCACCATCTGTATTGACCTTTATCCATCCCGATGGTGGAACCTTCCAATTAACCTCTATAATATTTGGGGCCCTTCTTGGGATGCCTGATATTCGAAGCCGCCTAAGTACCTGTAAATCATCCACAGTGTTCTGCATGCAACCACTTTTTGAAAGACTCGCCTCGCGGATAAAACGCCATACTGTGGCAAAAGTCGATCTCAGAGTCGTCCTCTTATTGTTAAAACGATACTCATTTCTAGTAGTCCAAATCACCCAAATGACTGAAACAATTCCTGCTTTCCATAAGTTGGCGAGCTGTGATCCAAATTCCATTGCCATTGCGGTTTTCCATAGATTTAGGATCGAAGAGTCTGTACTTGGTCGTTTTTCAAAAAAGAAGTATATAAAGTCCCAAAGCGCACCTGCAAAATGACAACTTAAAAAAAGATGTGACAGAGTTTCTTCCTTGGAACCACATAATGAGCAACGGGAAGGAAGCGATTGTCCCCTCCTTTTTAATTGACAATCTGTTGGAAGTTTATTCTGAATAGCACGCCATAGCAAGATAGATCGTGAGGGCGGTATATAATGAGCCCATATGTTCTTACCCCAAAGCTTCCGTTCTCCAACCACACGGAGTGAATCATAAGCTTCACTGGTTGTAACATCTCCCTTGATTGAGTGTGTCCAAACTCTGATATCCGAACCAAAGCCAATAACTGTTGATTGAATTTCTGAGGCAATATCTGGATAGGAGACTTTGAAAGATTGCGGCAAAATCCAACAATCTTCACGGATGTAGTCCCCCACTAGTGAATGTATTGGGGGGTCTATTGGAGGATTATCTACCCTATCTATTAGTGGAGTTCCTAACCAATTATCTGTCCAAAACTTAACTGTAGAGTTCCTTGCAACTAACCACCTGGACTCTTCCAATAGGGTTAAATAGTGAGGTCGCAAACCAGGCCAGACTGATGAACAGATATAATAGTTCCGTGGAGAGCCATTTTTTGTTAGATATCTGCTACGTAAGTAAAGCAGAGTGTTAGAGGTCCCTTTGATTACCCTCCATGCGAACTTTCTTAACATGGCCTCATTTTGGAGATGAATATCCCGTAAACCAAGACCTCCTTCATCAATTGGACGGCAACAGTCTTTCCAAGCCACTTGTATTTGTTTGATTGTATCAGTCTTTCCAGACCAAAAGAAATTGCGAATGCTTTTTGTTAGGTCCTGAAGGACCATTTTTGGCCATTTATATATCTGAAATGAGTGAAAAAGTGTACCCTGAATGATCGAAGAAATTAAGCAACGTCGTCCTGCCAAAGAAATGGTCAGCCCATTCCAGGCCTCGATTTTTGCACGTATTTTATCTGCTAAACTTTGAAACCAACACTTTTTTGGAGCCCCCTGGAAGAGATGTATGCCCAAGTAAGACAAGGATGATCTTCCAGTACGCATGCCAGATAAATTTCGAAGTGATGAAATGTTGTTCTGTGTAACACTTTTACCAAAATAGATAAAAGATTTTTCTAAATTTACCATTTGACCAGAAAGGCGACTATACAAGGAAAAAGCTTCAGTTAGCACTTGAATGTTCGTCTCACTTGCACGGCAAAAAATAAGAAGATCATCTGCATATAAAAAGTGTGTTGGTGCATGGGTTCCTCTAGGTGAAGAGATTGGAGGTAAATGCCCTTTATCCACCAATTTTTGAAGATATCTGCTGAGGAAATCTTCAGCTATGCAAAATAATAATGGGGACAAAGGATCCCCCTGTCGGACACCTCTAGAACAAGAAAAATAGCCCCTAGGTGAACCATTAACTATAATTGAGATTTTTGCTGATGCGAATATATCTCTAATCCAACCTAGAAAAATGTCGTCGAAACCAAAGCATTTCATCACTTTTAAAATAAAATCCCAACGCATCGTGTCAAAAGCTTTGTGAATGTCAATTTTTAGAGCCATGTTACCTTTTCGGCTGGGAAGCTGCATAGCGTTAAAACATTCAGAAGCACCTGCTATGCAGTCGCCAATGTTTCGGCCTGGAATGAATCCAAATTGATTTTGAGATAGAATACGAGCGCATATATGTCCTAATCTGCCAGCAATAATCTTTGTTATTAGCTTGTACATAAAATTACCTAAAACAATAGGCCTATACTGATCAATAGAGCTTGCTTGTTGGTGTTTGGGTATAAGAATTAAGAAATTGGAGTTTAGTCCATGGTGTAATCGACCATTTTTAAAATAATCTTTAACCGCTCGTACAATATCTGTACCGATAATATCCCAGCACTGCTGAAAAAATTTACCAGTAAACCCATCTGGTCCTGGTGCACTCATTGGATCCATTTCAAAAATTGTAGCTCGTATGTCTTCTGAAGATGGTATACGTCGTAAACATTTATTGTCCACAGAGGTGACCAGTGATGGCACCGCTGACTCTATGGGAGCAAAATCTGTCATTCCACCTGTCTGACTTGAAAAAAGATTTTCATAGTAGTTCAAAATATGAGTCGCTATTACATCTGGATCATTAGTTATTTCTCCATTAATATCCAGGTGTGTCAACGGTTTTTGTGCTTTTAGACGACGAAGTATTGAGTGGAAAAAAGTGGAGTTTCGATCGCCACCTTTCAACCATTTTAGTCTGATTTTTTCTCTTAAAAAGATATCTTGTTGTCGCAATAATCTGTCTAAGTCAGCGTGAGCGTCGGACTCCATTTGCAAAAGCTCTTCAGAGAAAGAATCATCATTATAACGCTGTTGAATGTCAGCAAGTGTATTTGTTGCAGTTGCAATATTTTGATTTAAATTACCAAAGACTGTTTTGTTCCAAGTTTTGAGGACCAATTTAAGAGCCTTAAGTTTGCCAATAACAATACCCATAGCGCTAGCCTGGATAGGCACTGACCAAGTGGCACTAAATCCATAAATTCAGGGTGTTCGAGCCACATACCATGAAATCTGAACGGTCTTGGACCACCATTTCGTGTTGTAGAAGCCGTGAGTAAAAGCGGATGGTGATCTGAACAGTGTCTAGGAAGGGTATGGCAAGAAACCGTAGACCAAGAGTCTAGAAAGGATTCTGAACACAACCCACGATCTAATCTTGATCGTATTTGAGAAAGTCCACCTTTACAGTAAGTGTAGAAGGCCCCTTTAGTGTCAATATCAACCAAGTTATAAGAAGAGATCATAGCACTAAAATCTTCTATAGAGGTATTGCTACGAGTTAAGCCAGTAGTTTCATGGGATCCAAGAACAGCATTAAAGTCTTCTATTACTAGCCAAGGGGCTTGGGTATCTGAAATCGTCCTTAGTGAGTCCCATAGGTCTCTTCTTCTAACATATGTTCCCTTACCATAAATAAAAGTTAAAAGAAAGTTTTTTGAGTTTGCTGTGTAAGTGACCGTTATATGTTGTTGGTGTTGTATAACGATTGTTGTATCACTTGCCACTGCAGGAGCTGCAAAGAGCCAAAGTTTGCTAACCCTTGTGGAGTTTGATCCGATGAAGGTATAACCCAAATGTTGCCAAAAACGATCATGAATGGTTTTAGGATCAGACATAGGTTCTGCTATGCAAAGAAAGTCTGTTTTTTCCTTTTTGCAAAAACTTCGTAGGGTATTTCGTGTGTTCTTATTGGAAATACCTCTACAGTTCCAGTAAAGTACTATCATGTTGAGTTACTATCAGAGTCCCCTATAAAGGGTGTATATCTCATAGGTTGGAAACGTGGACTAGCTGATCGAGCACGACGATTTTTACCAGTTACAATTTGCCAACCTAAATCTTCCTTATCTTTGGTATACTGTTGTTTTATTTTCTGCATACGCTCACTGAGGTCGGCTACGGAGACTGAAGAAGAAGGTGGGAGGGAAAGAGCAGGCAAGTTGGGTCTCGATTTAGCAAGAGGGGGTAGGAATCCAATGTTAGGGATGTCTATAGTACCAGATGTGTTTACAGTAGATCCTGTTGGAATAGTTAAAACTGCTGCATTTGCAGTTAAATTTGTGGAGGACGTAGTGGCTAGGTCCGTGGATTTGGCAATATTTATTAATGGAGTAGTAGATGTGGTTGATGTGACTGCTTCTTTAGGTGGTATGTTTACTGTAGGAAGAGATGGGGTAGTGATATTTGTGTCAATAGTATGAAGAGCAGCAAAAGCATTGCTTACCATAACTGTGTTGACAGTTGAAGTGACCTTAGGCCTATAAATTTGTTTCTGTCGTGAGTGTACTTGAGGCCTATTTGTTTGTGTCTCGTTGTTTTTTTCTGCAGTGACATTAACATTTTTTCTACATTTAAAGGCTGCATGTCCCACTGATGAACAAAGGTTACAAAAGTCTGGCACATTTTCATAAAACAGATCCACAAAAATCTTAAGTGATTCAACTTCCACCATTACCTGTTCCTCAAGCTTGCGTGCCAGATCGATATCAATTAAAATTCTAGCAAATTGACCTAACTCGCCATTGAGTGTAGCGTTGTCAATTTTTAGTGGGACCCCAATGGCTCTTGCAATTTGTGCAAGAATTTGTTTGTCCCAGAATTCCCAAGGTAAATTATAAAAGCGAACCCAAACTTGAGCATTTGTAGATTTTTGAGTGTGTGGGTTAAAGTTGGGTGTCCATGGTTGAACACGAAAGATGCCTGGCTTAACATTGATCGGGGCATTAGCCTTAACTTTGTTCTGATCCTCCGGGGAGTGCAACAATATATGATAGAAACCACGACCCAGGGCGATAAGTTTCCAGTTTGACGATAAGTTCCAGATTGTGTTGAGTCGAGTTTTTAGATCACCCTGACTCCAGGGTTTGTCTCCTTTAGAGAGGATTAATCTGCCAATTAATGAGAACTTGCAGAGATTCAAACGATTTTGATAAATTTTTGGATCTAAAGTAACACATGCAATATCTCCATTTTTTGTTGGGTTCGGTGTCACACCTGACTCAATAAAAATGTTCGTGGAGTTTTTGTCGGAGGATTGAACATTGCTATTGGTATTTGAAAGGGGGATTTCATGCGGTTCAATAACTAGATTTGAGATGTTATCACAAATAACCTGTGCATAACTTTTTTGTGATTTGTTATGTGTGGGCGTAAGGGATGATTTCTTAAACATTGTTGAATGACTAGGATAATTGTCAGAGGGAGTAATACCCACATTTTGTTGATTTATAGGATTTGTCATAATAGCAAATCCTTAAACACAACAGACAACAGGTTATAAATATTAAATCAAATAAATGCAACCTATAATTAAAATCATATCCAAATCACAAAGGATACTGATGGGTTCGTGGAGTTTGAACAGCAACACGAACAGTGGCGATTTCAAAGTTTGAGCAGCAACACGATGGTGGTGCAGATTTGATGGGTTCAGTGTCGATGGTGGTGCCGATCTGATGGTGGTGCAGTGTCGATGTTGGTGCCGATCTGATGGGTTCAGTGTCGAAGTTTGAGCAGCAACACGATGGTGGTGCAGATCTGATGGGTTCAGTGTCGATGGTGGTGCCGATCTGATGGTGGTGCAGTGGCGATGATGGTGGTGCAGTGGGATGATGGTGGTGCCGATCTGATGGTGGTGCAGTGGCGATGATGGTGGTTCAGTGGTTCAGTGGTTCAGTGGCGATGAAGGTGACCAACTGATGGTGGTGCAGTGGCGATGATGGTGGTGCAGTGCCGATCTAGATGTCTCCCGTTCTTAACTGTCAATTTCCAAATGCAATGATGGTGGTGCAGTGCGATGATCGTAGTACTCACTTGTCTTTAAGGATGATGGCGATGATGGTGGTGCAGTGCGATGATCGTAGTACTCCAAAAATGTTGAAGCTGACTCGAGAAGTAGAGCTCATAGAATCGCTTTTACGGACCTAGCCGAGCCAAAATTCAAGATTGAAGAGCTGTTAGGAATCTCAGATCAAAATGAGAATACTTGAAATAGAAGTGCTTGCACAAATTTCATTTAAATATCAAAACTGTAATGCCAAAAATAGATAAAACTTGTTTATCTCTCACTAACAAAGTAGAGGGCAAAATTTTCTAAAATATTATCGAAAATTAAAAAGATTGTCCTCGTAAACATAACTAATTAACAACAAATAATAAATTAAAACATATAAATTCAAATATATATATATATATATAATTCCATAAAATAATAATATAAAATTAAATGAGTTGGTTCGATTTTTTTTAGATTTTAATAAATGAAAATCAAACCAACCCAATATTAATCGATTTTTTATTATGAAGAATCGAACTAAACCAATAAAATTCAAAAACCGATTTTTTTGGGTTGGGTTAGATTGTGTTAGATTAGATGGGTTGATACTATTTTTTTTTGTTCATCCCTAATAATTAGTATAAATTAGAGAAATTATCCATTGTTTTTATTTATAACAAGTGATGATGTAATACACGGCTAATCCAATTTAATATTAGTAGATTTTTTATTTATTTAATAAATATAAATACTTAATATTTGTTAAAATGATAGAACAATTTGATTAATATAAAGCATATTCAAAAAAACCAATGAATAATGCCTCGTTTTGCTTTTTGGTTATTAATTGAACTTTAGTAGGAAAGTGTTTTAGTCTGTATAACTTCTGAATTGATACAAATTAGAGCACAAGAAATTTCAATTAATTAAAAAAGTGAATGAACTGTTTGAGCTCTTTCACAAGAGAGAAAAAACACTTACTAATGAACTTATTGTGCGCTTTTACTTTGCCGCTTTTAATATAAACGTCTAATTACCAATCAGGAAACTGCCATTTTCAAACATCATAAATAAACTTTTTCATTAAAAAAAAGAAAAAAGAAAAAGAAGAGAAAGATAGGGGCTGTTAATAATTTATAATGAATATTTTTACTAATTATTATAAAATAAAAATAATTATGTACAAATCACTAGTGTACAAATAAATAATATTTATTACATGTTCGCAACTACAACTACGGAAGGAGTGTCTGTTTCCACTTCAGGATCCGCATCTGTACTAGCAGACTGTAGCTAGCATATGAACAAAACGAGGGTCAGAGGTTTTATAAAGGTAATGGTAATAATAATTATATAATAGTAAATTAGCTGAAATATACAAATCAGAAATGTACACAAAACCTGTGAATTCTTTACTTTTTGCTGAGAAAGAAAACAATCCAATGATCCTTTACCATAGAGGATTTTAGCACCACCCTTGGATTCAACAGCCTCTTCATCCACTAAAACCGCTTCGATAATGTCATCCCCCATTCTCTCATCAGGAATCTGCAAACGGCAAACCCCATTTTTCTAAAACGCTTAGGTTGTTTACACAATTAACAAAACAGTAAGCTGTAAAAAGAGAGAAGAAAATAGATACCTCATACATAGCATCCATCAATATATTCTCTAGTATTGCTCGTAATCCACGGGCCCCAGTGTTCTTTGATATTGCTTTTCTAGCAATTAGTCTCAAAGCACCTTCTGTAAGATGCAGCTTTACCTGGATGGGATTTTTTATATTTTCTTTCGAATTAGTTATATCTACAATTAACATCTTTACAGACCAACACAGATCAATAGGCACGACATTAATACAATATTTAACTACCAAATGCCCGTGAATCATTATGACACGGACAATACTGAACTGAAGGTGCTTAAGAGTCTGCAGAAAATTACTTACGTCATTCATCTGAAACATTTTCTTGTATTGCTTTCCGAGGGCATTTTTGGGCTCTGTAAGCACCTAAAAAAACATCTAAGCAATTTAGAACCAACATGCCAAATAATTAGCGGCATTTTTTCTAACATGTTTATGAATGTTCCAGTCCTATAGAGACCCGAACAGATGCTATTTGTCAATAACACATCTGAAGGTCAATATTCAATAGCAGGACCAGGGAATGGTAAAATACCATTTGTCAGGCACAACAAAGTCAACATACTATTCACCTGGACAAGTTGATCTTCAGTAAGCGCTGATAAACTCACGAGGACAGGAAAACGCCCAACAAACTCAGGAATCAAACCATAAGCAATAAGGTCACTACTTTCAACCTGCCAAAAATAACAATTACGCAATTCGAATCAACAACGTAACAGTTATTGAAAAAGAAAATCTGACAAGAGAATCCATGCACTGTTGTTACTAATGAATTCAACTGATGTTCACTTACAGTCTCCAATAAAGATGATGTAACAGCACCATCAGTGACACGACCAACCCTCATGTTTGCACGAACCGGGGCACCAAATCCAATTGAAGAATCTTGACGCCTAAAAAGACCCACACAAGTCAAGATTTTCTTTTATTTATTGAATAAACTTTCAAATAAAATTGAACGCAGCAATAGGAGAACAGGAATGAAGTTATGTTGGAAAACCTTTCTGAAATTGTTTTTTCCAGGTCAACAAAGGCGCCCCCACAAATAAAGAGAATATCCTTTGTGTCAATCTGTGAATAAATAAAGAGCAATTTATGAAATAAGTTGAAAGATCTTGCATGAATAAGAGACATACACATGACCAACTAAACAACAGTAAAATAACCTTACTTTGCAAACCAAATACGAAAACATCTACTTCTTTCATAAACAAAATTGAATGTGTTGTATAGCAGCAGCAGCAAATCAAAGAGATAGGATATGATGGTCTATTAACATTAAACATCAACGTAGATGTGCAACATAAGATTGCAAGTATACCTGAATATTTTCACCTCTGGGATGCTTTCTTGCTCCCTTCTCAGGAACATTAACAACCTAAACCAGAAAGCATGTTAGGCCGTGTTCCCAACTGTATCAGATTTAAATTTATAGAGTACTGAATCAATAAAACAAAGTAGAGGGAATATGATTAAATCAAATAGTTACCCACTCCAGTATTCATGATGCATGTTGCCCAATCACATATAACCAACACTAAAACCAAAATTTAACACTAGCCAATTCAAGTGAAATGAAACTTACAGTTCCTTCAAGCATCTTCAGTAGTGCCTGTTGAACACCCTCACCAGACACATCTCGACTAATATTGAGGCTTTCCGCCTGCAAATTGGGATCAGAAGATGTTAAAAATCAAGAATTCTGAAACCTCTTACTCCACATTAACAAAGATACAGGATTCATTTAGAAAAGCTAAATAATAGATACTTTTTTTGTAATCTTATCAACTTCATCGATGTAAACAATGCCTTGTTGTGCTGCAGCCACATTGTAATCAGCAACCTGTAATATACAGGAAAATGGAGAAATTAGGAGTATGCAGAAGAAGCTTAACAGCACCTAAGTGTTCTGTTTTAAGTTCATTTTGTCATTTATTTTCAGGGACTACAAGAAAAAATATGAGTTACCATGAGGAGTTTGTATAATATAGATTCCACATCTTCCCCAACGTATCCTGCCTGCAAAAACCAAGAACAAGTCACACAGCTAAACCAAGCAAAACAACTACTAAATCACATCCCCATGAGAATGGAAATAAAATAGATTCTCCTGGCATAAGGAAAACATTCCTTCTCATGCACAATGAAAAAAGTTCTAAATAGGAATTAAGGAGAAACAGAGCAAGAGCTGCATTTAAATTAAATTTAACTATGTGTACAAGAAAAGAATCATGAATCAAGAACTTGCCTGTGTCAGTGTTGTTGCATCAGCAATAACAAAGGGCACATTCACAAATCGTGCCAAGGTTTTGGCAAGTAGTGTCTTCCCTGTCCTTGAAGCAGAGAGACAAAACAAGTGAGGTAATTGGAAATGTCACAAGGACAAGGGAAAAGAAAAAGGACTCACATTCCATAACTTTTTTTGTTTTGCAAGAAAAATCTAAGAACAAGACATATGAAACCTAATTGACGACACTCAATGTCTAAAACAGTGGAACTGTCAAATATAATTAATCGATCCAAAAATCACTCCACTTAATCTTTTGCAAATGCAAAAATCAAAGGCATAGTAAAACTTCCAATGTTCTTGTATTGCAGGAATATAATGACAGAGAACATAAGCACAACACGAAAAAGATTTGAGAATGGTACTACCTGAGCCTGTTGGTCCCATCAAAAGAATGTTACTTTTTTCAAGTTCCACCCGGTCATCATCCATCACATCAACTTTTTGGTTGTCCGAATCTCCAACAGGCCTACCATCCCCAACAAGAGAAAGCAAGTTAGAGTAATGCATGCAGAATAATTGCTGCAAAATAACCAAAAAGCAACATCTGTTTATGTGATCCACAAGCCAACTATTTCCTTCGTAATAGTATGCTCTTTCCTTTCTGAAATCGATAACCCAAAACTCAATTTTTTCCAATCTATTAAAAAAAAAAGAGAACTATTGAAACAAGCAAGCAAGCACCTGTTTTGTAGGGACTCGTAAAAAATCCTCATGTAATGATTGTAAACAGCCACAGAAAGCACCTGCACACAAGATATAGAATAAGGAATCTCGGTTTTCACCCTGAAAACTAAAGTCTAAATGCTAGCAGTTGACCAAACTTCAGAAGTAAACTTCTATAAGTAGCAAAACAAATTTTGCTCGCCAGAAAATTTCTATTTCCATTTCAAATAAAAAGTGTGAATTCAATCTGAAACATCCTTTATAAATATTTATACAAATATCCGAAAATTTCAGGTTAAAAAAGCAACCTTTATGTCCTAAGCTTTCTATTGCATTGCCAGAGACCCAGAAGGAAAATATAAACAGTCAATAATAAACACCGATGTTCCCAAACTGCAAATATTCTTCTGAACAACTTCACAAAACAAATATAAAAACATCATTTCAAGCTCCAACATCTTGCAAGCAGACCGCACAAAAAATAATTTTGAAAAACTCGCAAACAAATAAATGAAAGTAAGCATGTAACAAATATAATTGAAGTTACCTTCTTGGCTCTCTCTTGCCCAATAACAAACTTGTCAAGCCCTTTACAGATTTCCTTAGGCGTTGGAAAATTACCTCCCATATTCGATCCACCCCAACAACCATCCTTAGTCTTTGACTCGAACCTTCCACCCGAACCAAGGTTTGAACCGCCGCCACCGCCGCCGCCGCCTCGACGAATTACATCAACGCTCGGACCCAATCTAACTATAACCCCATCACCTGACCAAACTTCAGGAGGATCTCCATACGAGCTCGAGCTTAAAATAGTGTTCCGTCCAATTCTATTCGATACCTCCACATAATTACCATAGTTTTCTTTGCTATCCTCTCGATAATTGAAATTTTTGGTACCCTTGTCCACAAAATCACCACGGAGAGAGAGGGGTTTGAACGAAGTGAAGTGGTAAGGAGTGTTCATAAAAAGGTCTTCACCTTTGGTACGATATGTACAGCGAGAATTGACCATACGACTTGCGCGCATGTAGTTGAAGACGAAGTACCTGAATTGAGACACGGTCAATGACGCCGTTTCCATGTAGGGTTTCGACCGGAGAGCGGCAGCCATCGGATGTTGATCGAATTTCAGAGCTATTGGAAAAGAGAAGTGATTAGGCAGCTAAAGGTGATATTTTTTTTAAGTCATAAAGGGGTCAAAATAAGAATTTTCAATCGGGTTTTGAGAAAAAAAGACAGTAAATTTAAGCAGTTTTATCGAGGATTATTATAATATTCATGTGTATTTAGAGATTTTTTAAGAAGGAATTGGATTTTGGAAGAAAGAGGTCGAATTAAAAGGTAAGATATTTGAGCAGACGGCAATGAAACTGTACTCTGTACAGAACCACTTCTTAGCTCTTCGTTAATTTTTTTTTTTTAAACTCTGGTGTATAAATGATTTTAACTTTTTTTAGAATGACATTACAACATTTAAGGTTCTTTCTTTTAGCATGAATTGGCGTGATTAAGTGATTAATTTTTTTTCTTCGTTAAATACTTTCAATTCAGTAGAACTCACATTGGTAAAACTTTAACTCAAACTCTAAACTTTTACCTATTAAAATAAACTATATGTAATTAAGCTGCTCAATTCTTCTTTAGACGGCTTTTGGCTTTAAATGCTCATAAAGTAAAATATACTCATACAAGATTTTATTATAATAGATTTTTGATAAATATAGATATAATAAAAAATGTTTAAAGTTAACAAAAAAGTAAAGCTAAAAAAAATTTAAATTTTGATAAACTGATTATTAAAGGTTGTTGTAATAACATCTTAAGTGACATTTTGATCATATTTTGAGAAATGAATTTTGCTGTTGAGAATTATATGTTTTGAACACAAGAGTTAACTATGTATCGTTTACAATTTAGAACTAATTATCGTCTGATAAAACAGAGCAACAAACCGCAGCATATTATCTGACTCCTATGAGCTTGCAACTAGTATAAAATGTTGAGTAGTGCATTACAACCAACCATCTACAAACTCCAGTTCTCCTACAAAAATAACACACGGGTCTTTACTTCAAATTCTGGACATTAAATGTTTGGCTTCACGGATAGCATCATCTGCAGCATATAACGCCATCTTCTTCACCTGTAAAACAACCAAAGCCCTTGCCCGTAAAAATTTCACTCGACAAGACAAAGGATGTTTGGCCATGCTAACCAACATTATTAGATAGGCTGGCAATTGCCTGTTGTTCAAGGACTTATATGGACGCTCCAAATAATAAAACTATCTTTATGCTTTCACTGAACCCTCTAAGTGTGCTTATAGTAGGAGATAATAAAAGTCACAGTACTGAACAGAATAACTACAGTTAATTTACCTCTAGTTTATCCTCTTTGGATCTATGAGATTTTGGGAGCAGGCGGAACTCTTTTGTCAAATTCATGCATTCTTGAACACTTTCCGGGGAAACAAAATCAAGCGCCACTTTGATGCAGGACTGCAAAAAAAAAATCAAGTACTTGTAAACATTTACTATCATTTCGACAACCTAGTATGTGGAACATTCTACGCTTTCAAAGTCAAAAATCATGTTTATTTCTTTTGAAACATGGTTAAATAAAAGATTACCATGGACTCAGAAAAGTGACAAAAATGAAAAAGTACAGTTCATGACTAACAAATATGTCTTTTCGATCAGTGAGTGTTTGACCTGTCTATTTCTCACTTGATGTGGGCATCCTGCAGGAATGAAAACAGCCTCACCAAGGTGTTGTTCAAATGTCCATGGTTCAACACCTGAGAAGAAGTTGATGTTAATCACTAGGCTAAATCGAAATCAATGACTAGCTTAAGAGAAACAGAGGTCATACCAAATTCTTCCTTCATCTGCTTTTTATGTCTCTCGTTTAGATAAAAACACTGGTCATGGATTGGATGAACAATCTAAAACAACAACGAAACCAGCAACTTATAATGATTCTTAAAAATAATACTGTCAATGATAAATTTCTAATGGAATTCAAAACGCACAGAATTGACAGGAAGATTATTTATGTGGTGAAATTCTCTCTGATGCTTCTTTAGGTACTCAATTAACTTTGGTACATCTTGTCGACGAAATATGTCCCAAACAGCACCTCCGAGAACAGCCTCTGCATTATGGCATTCCGGCCAGGAGTCATTTTCAGCAGAATCTAATATTAATTCAAGAAAAGTTAGGACCTGTGATTTAATGTTTGCAAGAAATTTTAAGTGGCTGTCTCTTAAATTGAATAAAAAGCCTCATGTGTCCCACCTACATGCCTATGAATATCTCTGTCCTCATATTTCTCCTGTAATTTCTTAATGATATTATGTTCCTTTGTTGAAATCTTTACTTTAGTTGAATGAGTCAGCACATTGACCTGAAAGGAAATTATAATAATTTCATGAATGTCATTTGTAGAAGTTAGATGGAAGAAACTCATGTGATCAAGGAAATACATGAAATGTAATGGACACTCATAGCGGTCAAAATATAGTTTGACGTACAAAATACAATGCTTTTGGAGTTTAATTAAAAAATGTCCCAAAATCATGAGTTGTGCATATAAAGACCAGCCTTTTAAGATATTTTTCACAAAATCTCCAAAAAAATCGATCTATTTAGAGCCCAACTGGTCAAAATATTCAACCAAATTCTTGGGAAAGAACAATTTTATTCAAGTAGGGTAAAAAGCAGACGTTCAAAATTGAAACATGCATAGAACTTAACCATATAAAGTTTAAGAAAAAATACATACAGCATCAGAAATGTCACAGTGCAGTTTTGACACTGAATCACCTCTACCGAGCTCTTCTGCAAACCCATAAGCAATGTATGTTTTGGGTCCGAGGTCTGGCTTTAAAACAGTAGGAAGTTTAGTAGCAAGATTCAGAACACCTGATTTGGGATTGGTATGGTCCTTGAAAGGAAGCATACCAATAAATTCAGCACCATGCCGAGGTAAACAATCTTCAAAAGAATTTGACGCAGGCCAATCCTTTAATTTTAACATCTCTGGCCAGCTATCACTACACCTCCGACCCTCTGTGTATCCCTTGAAGAACTGATAGATATTAATTTCAACCTGCATCATCAAGATATTAAGAAGAGTTTTTAAGAACATAAGAAATACAAAGTAGTTTGTAGCATTAAAAAGCACATAAAATGCACCGACTTATCTAATATTCTGAAAAAACATTTCATCAGATTATGAAATATTGAACCAAACTACTTTTAACACAAATTTCTTAAAGGCTTTGTTTGATAACGATTTTGATTCCTGATTTTTTATTTTTTTTAAGTTATTTTTCAATCAAGTATGTTTGGTAACAATTTCTGATTTTGATTTTTACATTTTTAAGGAATCACTACTAAAATATTGGGTGATTCATAAATCTTTAAAAATAAGATTTTTCAATCAGATTTCTAATTTCTGATTTTTTTTTATTTGACTAAACATTTTTTCTAAAGAGTAAATAAAGTCTTATAGCTTTTTTATGATTAAATATTGAAATAAAATGATTAAAAACTTCAAATTTATAAAAAAATAACCAAAAATTTTCTTTATTTTTAAATTTTTTAAAAAAATAAAATAATGGAAATAATTACCAAACAACTTGGAGGTAATTTTTGATTTTTTTTCTTAAAAATCACTAAATAGAAATTGTTATTAAACATATTTGTGATTATTTTTATAAAATAATCAAAAATAAAAAAATCAATTATTTAATCATAAATCGTAAATCGTAAATCAAAATCGTTATCAAACATGCCCTAAATGAATATAGAAAGAACTTCAAATATTAGTGACAGAGTTATAGAAAGAAAAAAAAGTAACTTTAGAGAGCTATTTTTATGGATCTTATAAAACAAGATTGCAACTAACATTAAAAATTATCTTTGCTACAATAAACTATCTTGTGATCAATCAAATTGCTGTTAGATTAGTGAACTCGGTTTTGAATCCAAAACAACCAATGTTGCATAGTTAAGGGGGAAAAGTAGAAACTATTAGTAACTTGAATCAGGAACTATAAATGGCAGTCAATTGCATTTAAGTAATATGGAGGTACCTCACACCAATCAAGACAATCAATAGCTTTAACCCTAACAGCCTCTTCTTTTAACACTCTTTTTGCTCCAATAAATGCCCTCCACATAACCCTTGGTTCCCAACTAAGACCAGAACCCTTCTCAAGTATGTTTCTAACTATAACAGGTTCTCCTCTAGTCCAGTGCCATTGAAAATGTTCAACTTCACTGTCTCCCAAATAAACAGCATTTGGGCAATACAGGAAGTTATCATGACTGTTCTCTCTATGAGCTGCTTGCCTTAATTCAGGTGCTATTACTTCTTTTCCAGCAGAATTTGTAGGTTGGCAAAAAGAACATCCCCGAGAAAAATCAATACCTGGAGACTGGTAATTAATAGAAAGATCTTCTGCATTCTGAATCAGTTTTCCAACCCAATCAGCTTCGAAGATACGCCTCAGTTCAAGGAATTTGGTACCACACCCTCCCTGTGCTTTAGGAGGACATGGTATTTCACTATTGGCTTCTGCTTTCCAAACAGGAAAACGACAACCTTTCTCATTTGCTAGAACCTGGTCATTAACATCTAAACCTTCACCGTGTAACTTTTTCAGGAATTTGCTGGTGAGAAGATTCTGCTTCACTATCTAGTCCAGGTTGAAATCCTTTTCTCAACTCCGAACAACAAGTGAGACATAGATCATATGAACAATCAAGATTGGTGCAGCTTCTGTGGAAATTGACAATTGATGTACAGCAGTTGTCACTGTTGAATAAATTTATCAGTCACAAGACCTAGTGATGGTTAACAAATGAAAGATGCACAGACTAAAGCCATAAACAACATATGCAGACCATTATTTGGGGAAGACATAATGTGGTTCGTGTATGTGAAAGAAAGGACTTTGATCATTGATCATTTGCAGTTCATAAATATTTCATAAAATAAAACCTTAAGAATTTATACTTTAACCCGATCTTCTACCTTAAGGCGAGCAACGTAGCCAATATTTCACTCAGTATGTTGAAAACAGATAATTCTAAGAACTATTTCTGAACTCGGAAGTAGTTTAGCCACTAGTAAGTGTTTACCAAAATAGTGAAGTAAAATAAGCACCTCAAACCAAAGAAAGTAAACAAAAAATAAAACATTTGACAAATAATTAATGTTTAATGTTTCAACCAGGAGGAAACATGACACTGTACCAATAAACTCGATCATCATCCTCGAGAATAGACCTTGCAATATCATTCTCTGTCAGTTGTAAACCTACAAAGAAAAGCGGATATCATATCTCTAAGCATTCTGAACTACATCTAGAAAAGAAATTGTATGTCTAAAAACTGATCCTATAATACTTACCACGTATGGAGCCTTCAATCTCTAATTCAGACTTCTGCTCCTGTTCAATAAGCTTAAGGACAGGAATAATTTTGTGAAGCAAATAAAGAAACTTTTGCAATTTCACATTTGGATCTTCTTCTTGATTTCCATCCTGTAATGTTCATGTTAAATTCTTTTATCAAAAAGATAAGACTATTGGTAGAAAGAAAAAAAATGAAACATTAAGACAAGGCACAAACCACTAATAAATCCTCCTTTAGGCATACTCTACAATTGCAGTTACCGCGGCAATATGGACAAGCCACCTCTATTTCCTCTTTTCCTTTATCTGGGTACCTATTTCATTTTCATCTCATATTAGCATTGAAATGATAGCTTGCTGAATTAACAAATATCTAATTAGATTAATGTCCTATTTAATAACCACATATCTACGCAAGCCAATTTACCAAATATGATGTAAAAAAGAATGTTTGTTACCAATTATCGCAAAAGCTTAAATTGTTGGGAGATGAGCCAACATATCTATATAGTCTACACTCCCTCAAATGTGGGTGTCTGTACAACTTTATACTATAAGCTCAACACTTGAAATTTCACAATTTGAGATTGCAGCTCACTTTGATACACTAGTTACCAATCCTATCAAAAACTTAACTGATCAACACACAATAACATAACCAATAACCAGTTTGGTTTATCTTCTAATTTAATTGTACATTAGATTTGTTACTCTTTCCATTTTCTGACATTTTTCATTAATCCCATTCGTCTATCTTCTTTTCTACTCTAAGATTCACACAGATATTTGGTTTAAAAATATATTTACATGGAGTAAAAAGCCTTGAGTTGAATTCCCATTACCATTTAGCAAGACATTCATAGCAGTAGTTTTTTCTTTGGCAATTTGAACATACAACAACACCAGTCTTGTCATTCCTCAAGCATTGGTGACACAGTAAATTATGCTTTTTTCCACAGCTGTAACCCTAAAACAAAAACAAGTGTAATAGATTGTAACTTAAGTTTATTAAAGAAACTGATAAACGTAAATTAATTATGATAATGATTGATGCACACTCACATTCTCTTCCGTATCTGAACGAGTAAGTCCACCTTCAAAGTCATGAATTTTCTTTTTACTCTTTGAACCCTTTAGTGAACCACGCCTCTCTGAAAGAACAATCTGTTTCCCAACATCATTTCCATCAGAATCTTTCTTAATAAGCTGCTTATCAGTCCTCACATCTGTTCTAGAACTCATAAGGCCAATACCATCTCTGCTGTACATTTCCTCATTTTCTTTCAGAACCAATTCATTACCAACTAGAGTCATTGAACACTTTTTTATATCCGCAAAACTTCTCTTCTTATTCTTTGAGCCCTTTGGTCGACCTCGACCATACTTCTTCTTCAACCCATTTCCAACATCACAACCACCAAAACTATCAACAGGCATTTTTAGACCTACCTCACATATCACCATAGGCTTCATCTTATTCTTGGAGCCCTTTGGCCTACCCTGCTTTTTCTTCAATCCATTTCCAACTTCTTGACCAGCAATGCACTTATCAGACACTGTCTGACCTCCCATGGTCATGAGTTTAAGTGTTTTTTTGTTCAGTGACCCTTTTGGTCTACCACGTTTCTTCTTCAACTCATTTTCAATTCCTTCAAAACAAGCAAACCCTTCAATAGGGTTTTTCTGATCTTGACCATCCATAAGAGTGACCATTTTCTTATTTTTTGATCCCTTTGGCCTACCTTGCTGCTTCTTCTTCAACCCATTTCCTACTTTAGAACCATCACAGACTTCAAAAGGCAGCATTTTTTCTTCCTCCGCACCTGCAATGTTAGGCTTGCGGTAGTTCACAAAACCAACAGGGTCAATAATTTTATCATATACAATATTTCTCTTCTTATTTTTAGAACCCTTTGGGCGACCTCGCTTACCTTTAGGTCTCAAAATTTCTTCTCTGCTAGTACCAAGAACTGTCCTTTTAGTTCCTGATATTTCTGGCTGATCTTGCTTGCCTAATTGGATTATTTTAGCCTCTTCTTTAGCCCCATTTTTAACAATATCACGAACTTGTGCATCATTTTCACTAGCTTTCTCATGGTCACCAACCAAATCTTCAAATCCTTTATAATTGAGATTGGTACCGGAAGGCCAGAACTGATGAAATCCACTAACCTCCACGGCTAGACCACCACCACCACGAAACCCATCTTCATTTACAACATCTGACCCTGCCTTTCTAACACACCAATCTTGAAATCCATCTCCTTTAAAAATTTGACCATCTCTTTCAGAAGAACCCACTTGAATTCCGCCTCCACCCAGCTCAAAAAGTCCCGAAATTTCTTGGAAATCACTCAGGGAACTGTCATGAACACCATTACTAGACCTGTTAAATACCCTTTCAATATCTTCACCGCCAAAACCAAAATGCCCAGTTGCCAAATTCAATTGACTGGTTTGCCTTTGCCTTTTAAAACCCATTCTTTGCTGAACCAGTTCAAGCCCATCACTTTTTCTTCCTTTCTCAATCTCTTCAGCAATGTCCTTCGGCATTTTCTTCTTGGCTCAATTGTCAAACATGAAACTTTCTACTTCAGAGCTGTCTCAGAGTCAGTGCCTTCATCCCATCTTCAGGTGATCAGTAAAAACGACATGACTAAGAGAAAGGAAATCTAATTAACTGTACTGATTTGAAACAGAAGGAAACAAGAACTGTCAAAGTTGTTATTTTTTAGCCGGTGGGAGAGAGAGAGAGAGATTACATAACAGTGTTTTTTTTTATCCATCAACCAGGGTTTGTTTTATGCGTTATCCATACCCAGAGAGAGAGAGAGAGAGAGAAAAAAAAGAAGTTAAAAGATATAAAAATATATAGAAGTGGCAGATTCGTTATTGAGAAGATCAATAGGCGTAGTACATGCTATTTCTACCAGGTTTTTGCCGGCTGAAGACTTCGACTTGCCATAGCCTGAGCCAGAATAAACTGCCACATTTTTTTTTTTTATAAATAATTTTTTTTTTAACAGGCGTAGCACTTTTTTTTTTTTCCTTTCAAATCCAATTAATTTGCGAAATATTTACTAAATTTATTTACTTTAATATTATATCATATTTATTTATTATGCATCATATATTTTTACGCAACATAAAGTATAAACTCTTATTTCAAATTTGAAAAGCTAAAAAAAAAAAATACGTAATATTATTCATGTTTTTTTTTTTTTTTTAATTATAAAGTTTTTATTTTGTTTCTATTTAAAACCTTCTTTTTATTAGCAAAAATAAACTTAAAACCTTCTTTTTCAGGGACAATTTATAATTTATTCTACAAAAATATCTCTAAATTTTTTTTTCATTTTACAATTTGAACCCTTACATTTTTGAAATTGAATTTTAGCAATCATAATTAAATATGACTCCATGAGTTATTTATTTTAACAGCAGAGCTTGGGGTTATATGGAGTAGATTGCAATTTAACATTGAGATATTGATTTCACTAGGGTGGTAATGGAGTTAGGCTCTCCATGTTCAGCTTATTAATGCTCAATCTAAATCCCTTGCTATGGAAGGCCATATAGATTTTGATCATCCCTGGTATCCATATTTTGATTTCACAAATTTGTTTCTTTCTTCTTCTTTTTTTTTTTTTTTATGTCGGGCACCAGAGATCTCGTAATTATTATATTTGACACTAAAGGTCCCATAATTTAATAAAAAAAATTCGCAATAGTTTTGTTATTATGTACAAATAAGCACTTTAGTCTCATAATTTTTAAGTTAAGCACCTATAATCTTTTTATTTATGAAAATGATACACTATAAGTCTTCAGTTTTAATATTTTTGTTGGATTAGAAGTGCTCATTTTAAAAAATTATATACTAAAATTGCATACTTTTCATAATAACAAGATTTATAATGCTTAATTCATAAATTAGGGGACTATTGTGCTCATTTTGAAAAATTATGGAACTTCTAATACTTAATTCAATAATTACAGAATTAATGAGCTCATTTGGTAAAAATTATGGACATTTGTGACATTTTTCCTTTTCTTTTCTTCTTGTTCTTTATTTATTTATTTATTTATTTTTGTTGTTGTTGTTGTGGTGCTTATTGTCCTCAATTGTTGCATCTCACAATTTAGCTCAATTGAGCTAAAGTTGCATCTCACAACGTGGATCAAAACTGAGTCTGACTGATTGCTGCCAGTTTTGGCAGAGGATGTAGGTTCAACTTTAATAGTCTAATAAAAATCATCTACTTCTTCTAAAAAAAAATTATTTTTTCTGTCCTTTAAAAAACAAAATTTCCTTTGAAGGTTGAAGTTCTGATGTCAAAAGTGTAAGGGCTAAGTAGAACCATGGACAAATGAAGCCACAGCCGCTTGATTGGATCAACATTTTCTTTTTGCTAAAATTGATTGGGGATCAACATTGATATAGAAGTGGGTTTTTTTTTTAGTCAGGATATAGAAGTGATTTGGATATTGACATTTCGAGTCTTTCCCCCTCCCATCAACCCAGTAGTGAAACACAAAAGGATTAAAGCAAAACCTGTTGACAAAAGCCTATGAGCATATGTAAACCTTTCTTAAATGGGAAGGAAGGGAAGGACAAAAAACCCATCTAAATAGCAAAAAGCTTAGGAAGAAATAAATGACAACCTCTTGGAGGCAAATGCATGGGAAAGCTTAACCCAACAGAGAAACAAAGAAATATAAGAAGAAACATCGTTAATGCTCATGTAGTTCTTGCAAATGGCAATTTGGCATCCAAAATGATAAACAAGTGAAATATTTTACCCATGATCATAATGAGAGTGCATGAAGGTGATGCTTCTACGTTTACAAGATCTGAACAACAAGAAACAAAATCTTTCACTCAACTCAGAAAATTCATAGCTTCATTTCCGTCTTTTTGAAAAGGAGAAGTTAGATCTCAGCCATAAGCCAGGGTGGACAATGTGGTCCTGATGCATTTTAGTCTTCTCCACATTCTAATCGAAGCCAGTGAATAGTTTCTTTGATGTACGTATTATCGTGGGCTAAATATACTTGGTGCAGGAGGAATTTGCTGCCATCAAATCAAAGACCAAGTTAAAAAACTTATGCAAATGCACAATTATACATAACTTCATGAGATGCCCATTATGAAGATGTTGTCCCACAGTTGCAGAAAACTGTCAATATAAGATGTTCCACAGTATAGCATTACTTGATTATGAAAAATGTTGAATGTAAGAGAGAATGAGAGTCATTCCAAATTGATCTGAGGTCTGAACCCACCATGAAGCACACACTGTAAACTCGGATGAATTTATAAATGCCATAGACTCAGAAGAGAGGGAAAAAAATTTATGTAACCAAAATTAAGTCCAGTGCATGGGCGAATGTCTGAATATTAAACTGACACAACACCTTAGTCTTCACTCATAAAAAAACTAGCATTTACAGTAAATAAGAACTGGGCTGTTACCTGAGATACAGAAGGCGAACTTTCAGCCAGGAACTTGAGAAACTCATCCTTCTTTCTCATAAAATTGAACTTTGCATTGTCCAATAGCGTCTGCTCTCTCTTAATATCTTCCAACAATTTCTCCCTTTTCAACTTCAACTCCTCAATTTGTTTCTCAGATTCAAAATAGCTTTCAGGCAATGTGGAAGCCACATCAGGTTTAGGAAATATCACATCTACTTCGTCCCTGAAATAAATGGTTTCAAAAACTAAGGTGCAATGATAAAGGCAATTGTATTTGTAACAAGGCAATAAAAAGTAGCACATCCTAGGGATCTTGCAATTATCATTGCTCACTGTTCAGTCAAGCAAGAAGAATTTTGAAGAGTGTAAAACAAGTAAAATTATAAGGTAATGATATTATCACAAATAATTTTGTTATTGTCACAATAGAAATGTATGAAATGTTCATTTTACTTTTATTATTAATTACACTCGATACCACGATTATTGGATAAAGTTGTCATTAATGAGTTATTGTTGTGGCAATAACAATATGAATTGTGGTGAATTTATTTGCCACACAAACAGTGTTGACAGAACTTCTTACCGGTTTCCCAGGGAAAACACTCCAGGACTCTTAATCATTCCTCCATCTAAAGAAAGGGCTCCATCGCTTATGCAAGGAAGAGCTTGTAGCATGTCATCCCTTGTTTTGTATACTTGCAAGCGAGAGAAAAGATTATAAAATAGGGACTCTCTTAGGCCATGCCCACTGGCGGTGACGCAGAGTAAGTTTGTGCTGTCCACATCAATCATATTTACAGCAAAACCAAGAAAACCAGGTGGACACTCTCCATTAGGTAATCTTGGCTTTAGAAGACCAAGCCTTCTTTGACGGTCATTGTCTACAAACTCACCAGCATATGGTCTGTAGAAGGAATAGGAGATGATGCTTTGAATTTGCAGCCAAAAATATAGCCTAAGAAGTTAATGCCAATGTATTGACTGCAAAACTGTATATAAAATATTAGAGGTTTCATGTGCAAAAAAAGTGTATAACACGTACCTTAACTTTTCAAGACAAATGACAAGAAACCTGCCTTCCAAAGTCTTCCCTATAGAACCACCAAGCACATGAAGGCCAGAACTTCTATTTATGGAGCTTTCTTTGTCATAAACTTCAAGAGCTTTGACACCTTCATAGGTCTTACAAACAATTGCCAACATTGTCTCCACTCCTAAGTACTCAGAGAAAAGCCTTCACTTTGTAGGAAGTGAAAAAAAAAAGTCAGCTATAGTTGCAACACAATGCTGCTCCTCTAGAAAAACATCACTTTCGAGATGATAAGTAAACAGGTCGTTGGCTCATGTGAAACTCATTGATCCAGTTGCATGAAATAATCTGACAGAACCAATTTATGGATGAGAATCCACTTAAAATAACCACAAATGACTCTAGTCCAACTAACTGTGATTACTGATTAGTGTGGCATGCATAATTCAACAACTGAGAGAGGAAGAGAAACAAGAAACAAGAAGGCGTACTCAAACTTACCTACTTAGATTATCATCATCTACTTTTCCAAGTGTAGCAACAATACCTACCACATCCTTGATCAGTGGAAGAGGAGCAGCCTGAGTACCTTGACAAGTTTTTAGTTGGCATAAAATGGCCGCAGCAGATTTTTCATGTCGAAGAATCTGCTGATTGGCTTCCTCCTCAGTCTGAAGGTGTGAATTGTCTTTGTCTTCAATCTTAGGGGTGCCGGAAGAATGATACTTGCCTAAGTTAACTGGAAGCAGTAGAAAAAATTACGAAAAAGAATGACAAAGCACATCAGAATTATTGCGCACCTTAAAGATACTTAATATACTGCACTTGTAAAACGTTTTGACCCCATGCGATATATCAAGGTTTAATCAACAAAGATAAGAGTGAAAATTCCTAATATGTGCATCTATTTGTGAGTTCCTAAAGCATTATGTGCATCACAGCTTGTTAATGGTCAGAATTGGTGGCTGAATTGGTGGCTGCCTAATCAGTCAAAAAAATGCAGCCACCAGCAGCCAAAGAAGAAGAAAAAAAAGAAGAAGATTTAAATGAGGTCATTGCTTACCTCATCACCCAAATAGTAGCTCTATTTTCTTCTATAAATAGAGATGTTTGGATCCCAAAGAATATCATCCCAAATAAGCTTTTTTGTAGAGAGAAAAGAGAGAAGAGAAGAGAAAAATAAAAAAAATAGAGTGTTCTTAATTTTTCTTTTGAGAGAATTTTGTGAAGAAAATTCTTGGGAATATTTGGGTGTGAGTGAGTGTTGTAAACACTTTGTAAATTTTCTCCTTAGTAAAAGATCTGCAGCAGCTCCGGAGACGTAAGCATAATTGGCTGAACTCCGTTATCAATTTGTGTGTATTATTATTCCGTTCAGTTTTTTATTCCGCATTCTCACAAATCTGATTATAGGGAAATTTGCCTTATTTCCCAACAACTGGTATCAGAGCTTTGGTGGTGAATTCTGTCAGTTTTTTCTACGAGATTACTATTCACGTGAATAGTGAATTTTGTGAATAGTGAAATTTGGTCAGCGTTACCGGTTTGTCCACGGAGGTGTTCTAATACACGGTGGTTCGTAGGAATTGTCAGAAACTATCCAGGAAGTCAGATTTGAGTGAGAGCGATGGCTGCAGATGAAGGAAATGTGAAAATTGAAAAGTTCGATGGTGCAGACTTCGGCTTTTGGAAGATGCAGATTGAAGATTATCTGTACCAAAAAAAGCTATATCAACCTCTCTTAGGAAAGCAACCAGAGGGCATGAAGGATGAAGACTGGGCTCTTCTCGACAGACAAGCCCTCGGAGTTGTTCGTTTGACGTTATCCCGCAATGTTGCTTTCAACATAGCAAAGGAAAAGACCACGGCGGGTCTTATGGCGGCTCTCTCCAGTATGTATGAGAAGCCATCGGCCTTAAACAAAGTTCACTTGATGAGGCGATTATTCAATTTGAGGATGGCGGAAGGGGCATCAGTGGCCCAACATCTAAATGAACTCAACACAATCACAACCCAGTTGAGTTCTGTGGAAATTGAATTCGACGATGAAATTCGAGCTTTGATTCTCTTATCATCTCTACCAGATAGTTGGAATGCTACAGTTACAGCAGTCAGTAGTTCATCAGGAAGCAATAAATTGAAATTCGATGATGTTCGGGATCTGATATTGAGTGAAGAAATTCGGCGGAGAGAATCAGGCGAAGCATCAAACTCTTCAGCTTTGCACACAGAGTCTAGAGGGAGAACTTCAGAAAGAAATTCAAATCGAAGCAGATCAAAATCTAGAAGGGGCAAATCTAGATTTGAAAAGAAAGATTTTAACTGTTATAATTGCGGCAAGAAAGGTCACTTTAAGAGGGATTGTCGAGCACCGAAGAAAGATGCTGGTGCATAGGAATCTGCCAACGTGACACAGGAAGCAGGTGATGCTATGATTCTAAGCGTCAACAGTCCAATTGAATCTTGGATCTTGGATTCAGGGGCATCTTTTCACGCCACCCCATGCCGAGAAATCATGGAGAACTACATTAGTGGTGATTTCGGGAAGGTTCATCTAGCTGATGATAAAACCTTGAAGATAGTGGGAAAAGGAGACATCCGATTAAAGTTGCCAAACCAGACTACCTGGAAGCTGCAAGGAGTGAGACATATTCCTGGTCTCAAAAGGAATTTGATCTCTGTAGGACAACTTGATGAAGATGGTTATTGTACAACCTTCACAGGTTGTGAATGGAAGATTACCAAAGGAGCACTCGTCATTGCTCGTGGTAAGAAGACTGGTACTCTCTATGTAACCTCAAACTTAGAGAATATTATTGCAGTAGCAGATGCTGATGAAAAATCAAACCTATGGCACCAAAGGCTTGGTCATATGAGCCAGAAAGGGATGAAGACACTTCTGTCAAAAGGAAAGTTGCTGGATCTGAAAAATGTAGATGTCGGCCTATGTGAGGATTGCATCTTTGGGAAACAGAAGAAAGTCAGTTTTACAAAGATTGGCAAGACACCTAAGGCAGAAAAGTTAGAGTTGGTTCATACTGATGTATGGGGACCATCTCCAGTTCCATCTCTTGCAGGCTCGTTGTATTATGTCACCTTCATCGATGATTCTACAAGGAAGGTGTGGGTTTATTTTTTGAAGAAAAAATCAGAAGTCTTTGATACCTTCAGAAAATGGAAGGCCATGGTGGAAAATGAAACTGGTTTAAAAGTCAAGCAGTTGAGGTCTGACAATGGAGGAGAGTACAGAGATAGTAAATTCAGAGAATTTTGCGCAAACAATGGGATCAAGATGGAGAAAACAGTTCCCATGACACCACAACAGAATGGCGTGGCGGAGCGCATGAATAGAACTCTGAATGAACGTGCCAGAAGTATGAGGATACATGCCAGCTTACCCAAGATGCTATGGGCTGAAGCCGTCAACACCGCAGCCTACCTAATCAACCGTGGACCCTCAGTTCCCTTGGATGGTGGAATACCAGAAGAAGTTTGGAGCGGAAAAGAGATAAAGCTTTCGCACTTAAGAGTGTTTGGTTGTATTTCTTATGTACACATAGATTCTACGGAAAGAAGCAAACTTGATGCTAAGTCTAACAAATGTGTCTTTGTTGGATATGGTGGTGATGAGTTCGGTTATCGGTTTTGGGATTATGAAAATCGAAAGATCATCAGAAGTCGGGATGTCATATTCAATGAGAATGTGATGTACAAAGACAGGTCAACCGCAGAATCAAGCAGCTCCAATACTGATACTAAAACAAAGGAATTCGCTGAGTTCGAGGAGATTTCTGGAAATGATGTTCAGATTAATCCTGAAACAGTTCAAGAAGAACCAAGCACGCCAGAATTGAGACGCTCCTCCAGAATTCCAAAACCAACCCAACGTTATTCGCCTTCTTTGCACTACTTGTTACTGACTGACAGTGGAGAACCAGAGTGTTATGATGAAGCTATACAAGTGGAGGATTCAGTCCAGTGGGAGTCTGCCATGAAAGATGAGATGGACTCACTCATGTCAAATCAGACGTGGGAATTAGCTGAATTACCACCGAGCAAGAAAGCTCTCCATAACAAGTGGGTTTACAGGATCAAAGAAGAGCATGATGGGAACAAGCGCTACAAAGCAAGATTGGTTGTCAAAGGGTTTCAGCAAAAAGAAGGTGTTGACTACAATGAAATTTTCTCTCCAGTCGTGAAGCTGACTACAATCAGACTGGTGTTGAAAATTGTAGCTGTAGAAAATTTACATCTTGAGCAATTAGATGTAAAAACAGCTTTCCTTCATGGTGATTTGGAGGAAGAGATCTATATGAGGCAGCCAGAAGGCTTCATAAAGGCAGGCAAGAAAAACCTGGTATGCAGGTTAAAGAAAAGCTTGTATGGTTTAAAACAAGCTCCTAGGCAGTGGTACAAGAAGTTTGATAGCTTTATGAGCAGCAGCGGTTTCACAAGATGTCAAGCAGATCATTGTTGCTACATCAAGAAGTTCGACAACAGCTTCATTATTCTATTGTTGTACGTTGATGACATGCTCGTTGCAGGTTCAGATATGCAAGAGATTAAAAATTTGAAGCAGAATTTGTCGAAGCATTTCGCAATGAAAGATCTAGGTGCTGCAAAGCAGATTCTTGGAATGAGGATCAAAAGAGACATGAAGTCGGGGACTTTGGTGTTATCACGGGCTGAGTACATCAACAAAGTACTCTCTAGGTTCAACATGCAAGACGCCAAACCAGTGAGTACACCTTTGGGTGTTCATTTCAGACTCTCCAAAGAACAGTCACCACAGACAGAGGAAGAACATGCACACATGGCAAAGGTTCCATACGCCTCAGCAATTGGAAGTCTGATGTATGCCATGGTTTGTACCAGACCAGATATTGCCCAAGCAGTGGGAGTTGTTAGCAGGTACATGAACAATCCAGGCAAAGTACACTGGGAAGCAGTCAAATGGATTCTTAGATACCTACGGGGTACCGCAAAAAGGACACTTTGTTTCAAACGTGGAGATACGACACTAACAGGCTATGTAGATGCTGATTTAGCCGGAAATGTCGACATCAGAAGAAGCACTACAGGGTATGTCTATACTCTAGGAGATACAGCAGTAAGTTGGGTATCTCAATTGCAGAAGATAGTTGCTCTCTCCACAACTGAAGCAGAATATGTCGCAGTCACAGAAGCCAGCAAGGAAATGGTTTGGCTACAAAGTTTCTTGGAGGAATTGGGCAAGAAACAAATAGACAATGTCTTGTATTGTGACAGTCAGAGTGCTATCCATCTAGCAAAGAATCCATTATTTCATTCCAGAACGAAACACATACAATTGCGATATCATTTTATCCGGTCACTTCTGGAAGATGGGATTTTGAAACTTGAGAAGATCAGTGGAGCTCAAAATCCAGCAGACATGTTGACAAAGACGGTAACTACTGACAAACTGAAGTTGTGTTCAGCTTCAATTGGCCTGCAATAGTAACAAGACTGAGAAAGAGTTGCTGCAGTGATCATGTGTGGAAACATGATTAAAATCAGTTTCCAAGTGGGAGATTGTTAATGGTCAGAATTGGTGGCTGAATTGGTGGCTGCCTAATCAGTCAAAAAAATGCAGCCACCAGCAGCCAAAGAAGAAGAAAAAAAAGAAGAAGATTTAAATGAGGTCATTGCTTACCTCATCACCCAAATAGTAGCTCTATTATCTTCTATAAATAGAGATGTTTGGATCCCAAAGAATATCATCCCAAATAAGCTTTTTTGTAGAGAGAAAAGAGAGAAGAGAAGAGAAAAATAAGAAAAATAGAGTGTTCTTAATTTTTCTTTTGAGAGAATTTTGTGAAGAAAATTCTTGAGAATATTTGGGTGTGAGTGAGTGTTGTAAACACTTTGTAAATTTTCTCCTTAGTAAAAGATCTGCAGCAGCTCCGGAGACGTAAGCATAATTGGCCGAACTCCGTTATCAATTTGTGTGTATTATTATTCCGTTCAGTTTTTTATTCCGCATTCTCACAAATCTGATTATAGGGAAATTTGCCTTATTTCCCAACACAGCTAACTTCTTGTCCCCAGTACCTAGCAGTATATAATATTTAAACAGTCAAGTAAACATCTTTCTTCCCCTTTCTGAGATGAACATTCATTTCAAAATATGCAGTCCTAAAACTGGTCATCTACTGATTGCATCTAGTATTTTGCTTCAAAACTATTCTGAAAAGATAGATTTAGTTACAATGGCAGTGAAAAGCACCAGGGCAAGAAGCAACAAAAAATGCATTTTACCTTGCAAATCCCGTAGAGAATCCTCTAATTTGTATTTCTGAGACTTCAGCATTTTCATGTTTTCCTCGTGCTGTTTTAGTTTTGTTCCTATCAAATGTAAATCATCTTGAAACTTCTGCAAGCATTAGATCATGGGAAAGTAAGTAAATTTCATTTCATCTCTAAATTTACTCATTAAAAAAAGATTCAAAAGGAAAATGCTGATTTGAGATAGCATAAACCTTAGAACATTCATAAACAAAATGCTACCAAATTTTGCATGCATCTACAAGAAATCAATACATGGTCACAGAGGGAGATTGTTATGAAAACCTTGGAGAAATAGATAATGGATTGTGCTTGTCCAGACCCTCCATTTTGCATATTACCGTCCCATACAACCAAGCTGGTTTCATTGTTACCCACTTGCATTGGAGATGGGGAAGCATGCATGTTAATGAATTTGTATGAACAAGCTGCATAAACAAAAACAAGGTAATTAGGAATCCTCAGTATCCTTTGGCAACTCAATAATAGGCAAAGCCAGGACATAGTTTCAATACTCCTCGTTATACTTTTAAATTTACTCACGAACAAAAGGACCAAAAAAAAATCTTTAAAAAAAAAAAAGAAAAAAAAATACAGGGTTTTAGAAAGCTTCAAGTGAATTTCGAAGCGATTAGAACCCAACATATCAAAGGAAAAAGAGAAAAGCCATGCACTGTAATCACTAAAATCCCACAAGTCCGTGAAATCGAGAGGTCCGAGACGGCGTACGAGTGAAGCAAGAAATGGAAAAGTTAGCAAATTTTGAGACGAAGAACATAATCAAAGCATTCCTACATTTTCTAGGAAAGCCAAACAGACAAGAGTGAGGGAAAATTGAGAGAGAGCCTCACAAGGTGATAGTCAGGTTCCGGTTGAGACGTTGCTGGGTTGACTCGGAATTTTCACCATCACTCTTTTTTTTTTTTTTACTTGATTCTTAGTAAGAAGGTAGAGTCTTACCACAAAAAATTCCCAAAATGTAACAAACTTTAAAGGGAGAGTCTTACCACTTTAATCTTAGGACTTGGGAATTTCCCTTCGGTAAGCGCCTGAGCAGTAGTTGAAGAACTGGTTTTTTTTGGAAAATTTGTTTTTGATGTTTTAATCATTAAACTTTTAATTAGTATAATTTAATTCTTAAATTTTAACAATTTAAAATATTATATACTTAAATTATTTTTTTAAAACTTTAAACTCTAAAACTTATTAATATAATATACTTAAATTTTAATAAAATAAAATATTTTAATTTTTAAAATTTAAATTAAAGTATAATTTTTTTATTATAAAAATATGGTATAAATGTATTAATTAAAAATTAAATAATTTAAATATATAAATTTAAAGATTTTGAGGTCACCCCAACTTTTTGTTTTTTGTTTTTATAAAACAATTAATTAATTTAAATTGAAAAGTGGAATGAGAAATCCAGTCCACAAAATGCACCTCAATACATGTCCAAATAAAAGTAGCAATAACTTATTAATTATGATTAATATATATATATATCAATAATTTTTAAGTAAGATATTATAAATTTATTAATTATTGTCAAGGTGATTAAAAGTTAAAAATTAAAAAAAAAATTATAATTTTGTCCATGAACTTAGGATCCATATTTTTATAAGGAAATTTATAATGTCCCACCTAAAAAATGATAAATTTTTATACATATTTTAATAATTAATAGATTATTACTATCATTTTTTAAAAAATAATTAAAATAATTGAAAATAAAAAATATTCATTATTCAGCAAATAAATGATGCTTCTTCTCTTTAAAGTGAGAAAATAAGGAAAAAAATTTATGGGTACCATTGATATTTTAATTATCTTCAAGTATATTTTCGAGTTTTGACTATTAAAAATACGAAAAATGTCATTTAAATTAAAAGATGTTAATTGTTAGCTGAGTTAGATAAATAATTATTTTACTCCCAGAATAATTTTGCATTAATTTTAAAATTTATGCATTTTAAAAGTTCATAAATAAATATAATGATTTTTTGTTATTTTATCAAATAATACGGCTTAAAAGTAAAAGTAAAAAAAAATAGAGAAAATAAGATAGGATATTTTTCGAAGCCGATACCTTAATGATATCAATATTTATTTTTTGGTACCTATTATTATTTAAGTTTTTAAATAGTATTGTAAAAATACTTAAGTTCTTAATGTTTAATTTTATACATTCTTAACTAAAAATTAATCATATGCATGTTATATAACAAAAAATTAAGGATAATTTGATCATTTTAAATTTTTTATTATTATTCTTTGGATTTCATATCATATTGGTTATGTAATTTTTAGGATGATTAATTTAATCTTATAATTTTAAAAAAATTTCAATCAAATTTAAATTTTAAAAATTAAGATTTTTTTTTAGAAGTAAAATAAAAATTATTAAAATTAAATAAAAACATTAAAAAAAACTTTTTATTAATTTTAATTTGTCTATTATTTATTATTTTTATTCCACATAAATTTAATATTGTAGTCAATAAGATTTAATTTTTTTAAATAAAATTTATATTTAAATTTTTCAAAAAAAAAAACTCACTCAAAAAATAAAAATAAAATGAATTGATCTCAGTAAAATAGGAGATAAAACAAATATATAGAATTTTGATGTTTTTTTTTTTTTATTTTTAAATAATTTTTTAAATTACATGATTAAATTAGCACATATTTAAAATTATAAAATTAATATTTTTTATTATGTAACATTAATATGATATATTTTTGGCCAAAAATATATTAATTTAAAAACTTGAATATTTTTAAAATATCACTTAAAAACTTTAGTAACAACAGATTAAAAAAAAAAAAAAATTGAATATGAGTATCATGAAGGGACCACCCCACCCCTGCCATATTTTCTCTCTTCTTTCCCGTTCTTCTTCATCAGTCCACAAGCCACCATATTTTATATCCAAGTTCTAAATCAAAATTCATACCAAAACTCAACCAATTCTAGCAAATACTACAAACTTTTAGAAAATAAACTCAATTTCAATGAAAACAAATATTATGAAAGAAAAAAAAAATTGCAACCATATTTGTAAATCTCACAGCAATATTTATCCATTTTTAATAGTTGCGAAAAACACAGGCTCCTTTTTCATAGGGCTCTTCCATGAGCTCTATAGGTCAAGCAGCCAACTACCTTGACCTTCTTTTGACCTGTTCATCGTGCCCCCAACACCACAACACAAATGGTCCATTTGGGGGATAATTTAAACATCCTCGAGATTTCTCTTTGCTTTGCCTAAAGGCAACATTTTGAGTGCAAAAAAAGCAATCTCCTTGGTATTCTTGAAATGAACTCTAAGATCTGATTCCTTTCTTTGCAAGATTTTGTGGGATTGTCAACCTCTATGGAGTACTTCACCATGAAGACAGTGTGACATACTGAGTCAACCCGACGCAAACAAAGGTGAGGGTTTCACTCATACAAGATATTGTGCGAAAAATTCAAATTTTGTTGTAAGATTAAAATAAGTGGTTGTTTTCCTATATGTATATTTACACTACCAAAATAATTTTATTAAAGTACAAATATAAGTAGGTAGATTAAATCAAGTAATATCGATTTAGTTTCAAGTTGTTAAGTTTCATTGATACTACGCTCATTACATTTATACGTCTGAGAAATAATTTCATAAGATTTCTCTTAAGTTAAGTATATTTTAAATAAATATTAGAGAATAAGATAAGATAAATTCAATCAAGTAACATCGATATAATTTTTAAGTTGTTGAATAACTCATACTGTTCTTTGGTTGATACCTACCTACCTCAATGCAACTTATACATTTGATAAATAATCCCTAGACCTCTCTTAAATTAAGTGACAGAATTGAAAAACTTTCATGCAATTCTCGCTAATGGTCCCCTCCATCGATTACACCAAATACGTTGATTAACCTATGCTATCATCTCAATAATAGCAAATAAAAATTGACAATATCAATAATGAACTTACAATTGTTCAAAGAATAATATGAATATATTGCAAATTAAAAGTTGTAAAAATGATAAATTTTAGATGTAAAATAAAATAGAAAGAATATTGTCTGAAGATAAATAAATAAGAGAGAAAAAAAAAAGTAGTATTTTTAACCTTTTATTAAAAATAACAATCATGATTATTGGTGAATCCTTAAATGGTCCTGACTTTCTTCTAACAATAGCAAGCAAAAACACACCACTGACGTGGTAACCTAACAATAGTACAGAGCGAGAGAAAGTGGAGAGGAAATAACCATAATAAATGATCCAAATTAAGTTGTTTCAAATACAAATAAAGTGTTTGAATAAATGAAAACAAAGAAGATGTTACTAGAATAGATTAGTAGAAAAACACAGGTCAACTGATTTTGTATTTTTTTTTTCTTTTTACTTTTTGGTATTGAAGCAACAGTATTGGGATTGTGAGAAAAAATGAGACAAGTCAAAGATATTCAATCACTATGGTACTATTAATATGTAAGTAAAGATAAATATAACATATATTATAAGAACTTAACTCAATTAGTTATATAAGATAATCAAATAACTTGATAATGCCAAATTGATAATGAAGAGAGTAACGAAATACGACCCAAAACTTGATAATAAAAATTTGCTTTTGTAAAGAATAATTTATCTTAAAAAATTAACTCAATTAAGTAAAATAATTTAAATTTTTATAAATTCATAAATTATTTTATATTTAAAACAATGTTGGACTTTGTTTACATATTATTTCATGGCTTTGCTCATTTTGTCACCGTCTAAAATGTATCGAAATCATCAAACACCCTCTTCCCAAAAATTCAGATCTACTGGAAAAAGACTTGATTTTTTTTTAGTATATGGATCAGAAAATATGGGCAAAATGAAGTAGGCTGGGTGGTATAAAATTCAAGAATTAAATTAAGTAAAAAGGAAATGAGGCTTCGAGAATCAGAAAGAGACAAATACAGCACAAGTTGAGAATCAGTAAATGATATACCCTCTTAATATTTGTTTGTGTTTTACTCGCATTTATCTTCTAAAGGTTTAATTTTTGTTAGGAATAGATTGGAGTTTTATTATTAGATTTCGATTCCAAGTTTGTGATGAATTTGTGCCATTGATTTACATAAGAAATAAATAACAAGGTAAGGGAGAACTGAAGAAGACAATGAGTAATAGAGTCTTTGATTTAATTAAACTTTTTTAATTTAATTATATTTTTATTTTCAATTTTTTATTAAAAAATCTTTTTTAATGTTAAAATATTAAATATATGACTTTTTTCCGTCCACCTAACGAAATGGTTAAGCCCCCGTTGCTTTTGAGGATATCTTTGAATTTTCTTTACTTTGAATTTTTACCCTCTCTTACTTTGGTGTGGTGGTACCTTATTTTTATTTCACTGAAAGTATTTATGAAAATAGGTAAAATTATAGGGCTATTTTTGAATTTTTTTTAAAAAAATAAAAATAACCCTAGGGATTAACCTTATATACTAGCACCACCACCGATACAAACTTCAATATTAGTCTAAATTATATAACATATAACTATTATGTATACTTCATATTTTAAAATAAAAAACTTATACACTTAAATACTAAAGAATGAAAAAAAAAATCAAGATATGTATTTATCAGTTTTAAAATAAATGTGAATTGATATGTTTGGTAGATTATATGCATACATATAACAAACGTTGAATGAAAAATGTTAAATATTTTCAAAATGTTCAAAGGTGATATCCTAACGTTTGTAGTATGTTCAACAATCTCATTCCAATCATATTCAAGGGAGATGTATTTGGTGTTTTTCTTTTAATTATTTTAATGACTTTTTGCTAATATAATGATTTTTTAAAAATAATTTTAAATGTTAGAGACATGTGTAGATAGATTTTGTGGGATGTGGGTAGAACTCAATGGAAAATTTTACAACCCTAAAAAAAAGAGTTGAGAGTACCTCGATGGGGGGTTTTATTTTTATTTTTCAAAATTTTCCTTTTAGTTTGTGTTAAACAATATACGTTTTTATTTTATTAATTTAATTTATACATATTAAAATCTAAACCATACTTTAAATAATGCCATTTTTTTTTTTTTACTTAATTAGCATAATGAAGTATTTATTTCATATAAAAATACATATTTATTTCAAACATAAATAAGTACTTATTTGTATTTTACTTAGTAGTTTATTGGTAAGACTCCATAATTTATATTTTAGGTCATATATTAATAAGTACAAATTAATATAAAAGTTTATTTATCCATTTAATCCATAATTTATTTAAAATCTTATAATTTGGCCCCTTATCTTTCAATTCACATAATTTAGCTCCTAATTTTTTAAAATTTGACAAATCTAGTCCAAAGTCACCATTTTTATTAAATTGATTTAATGAAATTTAGGGTTGACTTTTTAATTTATTTAGTTCTCAAACTATTTCAAAATACATAATTTAATTTTTAATTTATATAAAAAAATTATAATTCAATCCTTAATATTTCATATAATATGATAATTATGTATAACATGGTTAAATTAATTTAATTAAACACTTACTGCGCTATGCCGCTATACTCCAACTCTGAGTAGGCTCCAGGTCCTCTCTTTCTATTCCACGGGGAGCGGATTGTGGGAGCATATGGGGTTTTGATTGAAAGCATATCTCTTTTATAACTCTGATGATCCAGTTTCTCTCTCAAATTTGAGAGAAAGAGGAAAGGCCCCCAGAAAAGAAAGAAGACTCATATTAAAGAAGACTTTTGCTTCTTTCTTACTTCATTTGCTTATTTATTTGCTATAAGCTATAGCTATGCTAACCGCTATAAAATAATATGAGAAGGACCAACATCTTGTTCTGGGGAATGAGCAACGGCAAAATGACAAGATGAGGACCCCATTGACTAAGTTAACTAAGAAGATAAGGAAGCTTGGGATTTAAATCAAGATGTTCATTCTACCAAAGTGGATTGGATATGGGAACAAAAAGATCCTCCATACATGCAAGACTGCACCAAGTACATAAATCATAATTCTAAATAAAGTATAAATGATCAAAGTATTCAATTCAAGGTATTCAAGGAAATTGAAATCAAGGCAACGACTCTTATTTGCTATAGGGACAAGGGGCGAAACGATCTCTCAATCTACTTACTGTACACGAAAAAATAATTAGTCTAGCTGCTAAGTGTTCCCTCCTTAATTCTCTATTTACAAAATAAACGATTAACATTAACATTTCCTATTCCTACTCCTACTCAACGGAATAACTCTTTGTACTAATACAAAATATAGGAAATTAATAGATGCTTCAGGTACTATAATATTATACCTGCAATATTGGTCATTTAATCTATATCTTTAGCTCACATGTCAAATTTTCAAATATTAGGGTTTAACTTGTGTGAATTGAAAGGTTAGGAACTAAATTATAAAATTTTAAATGAGTTAGGAAACAAATAAATAAATAAGTCTAGTATAAAAGAATATGAACTTATTTTGTGTTTTATCAAAATGTTTATATATTAATGGATAAATATTCATATTAAATGTGGCGGAGTGGGAGGTTAAAGACATTTCTATATAAGAATGTGAATTATATATACACTTTAAAACCTTTTTAAGCAAAAATGTCCATTTATTAAAAATATATATATAACATTATCTTGTCATTTTTAATTGAAAATATGAATTATACCATTTTAAGCAAAAATGTCCATATGTTAAAAAATATATATAACATTATCTTTTCATTTTTAATTCAATTAGCATTATGGAGTATTTGTTCGTATATAAATACTTATCTATTTCACATTAAAATAATATATATATATATATATATATAATTTATCAATGTATTTCTTTATAGGAGTTATGTAATGTCTCACCGTTTCTTTTATATATTTCATCCATAATTTTTTTTGGGGAGTTAATTAATGGCAGCCAGACCTTAATACTACAATTTACAATTAAAAATAAAATTATTGTATGAATGTACGTAGTTGTTTTTGTTGAACTCTTATATATGAGTCATACGTACAAATTATATATCAAATCTAGTTGATTTAATACGTAGACTATTATAATGTTATTTGCGCCATACCAAAACACATGATAATTGAAGTCTTTTAACCATGCATCAAAGTCTTTTAACCATGCATCAGTTCACATAAATTTATTATTGTTACAATTTTGCAATTGCAAAATAATGAAGCACCATGCATGCATGAACTTCATACATATCAGAGGTTTGCATATTGCAAACTTCCAAGTTAAAAGTCGTCGATCGACCCCCTTCAATTTCGTACACAAAATTACATGTGGTGCAGCAGTAACATAAATAGGGTGAGACTTGGAGAGCTGTTTCTTACCAAACTTCATAAAAGTCATCAAAGAGAAAATGCATGAGAGACCATTCTTCTTTCTAATGCTACAACTCTTTTATGAACCTTTGCTGCCTCCAAATTTCCCTTTAAATTCATGCAATTGATGTTTGATCATCCACCTTAATCAAATTCTTTTATTTTTAATGGATTGCGTGTAAATAATGAAATTAATAAGCAACCATTGGCTTTCAAATTAATAGGCTTAAAACATTGGTTGAAACTTGAAAGAGTCCTCAACAATTAATGAATTTCTTTAAGATATTGACTTCATGCTTGCTAAATTCACATTTAATATGGCAATTCAGTTTTCTTCTTTAAAATTAGAAATGGTAAAAACACGTAAATTTGCATATACTTTTTCAAATTATATTTTGAAATGTGTCAATATATATTACCCAAAAAAAAAACAGAATAATTTATTCAATTTTTAAAATAATTTTGACACTTAACATAATTAAAAAGACTTGGGTGCAAAAATAAGTAATATTAGCATTTATAATAACAAAATAATTGCAATTGATGTTCTTAAGTTTACATTGTACTTCATTACAGAATCACGAAAATGATAGAATCAAAAACATTTTCTGATTTTAGTTTCTACTTGTTCAGAAAAAGTTATTCAGTAAAAAATAAATAAAATACCAAAAACAGATTATTATTTGTATAAAATACTAAACAATCAAAAGATTTATTTTTTATTATCATGTTTTAAGTGGTACGTAACTGATGGGATGAAAATATGAATTTTATCAATCTAAAATATATATGTATAAAATACAAGTTTAAGATCGAGTGTACGTAATAATTGTTTACAGCTATGGACAGCAATCGTTCAACTTTCTTCACCAATATATTCATTAGGAAATATATATATACTAGCTGTGTGCCTTGATTTATCTTAAATAGGTAGCTATTTCTAATTATAAAAATCTGATTTATAACCAAATGACTATTCAAAGGGAGGCAAACGGTATTATCAGTTTATAACTAAAAATATAGTTTTTTTTTTTTTTTTTTTCTTTCTTTTTTTAATTTTAACTCCCTCCCATGCTATCGAAAACATTTCGGTATTCTACTGAATTCGTACTCGTTTATTTATGAGCAAATTCAAGTAAGAGCAGGAAGAAAGTAGCGATTTTAACACCAAAAGAATATTCATGCCAAACAAGAAAAAGTTATTAAAAGTGCTTTTAAAACTAAAAAATGCTTAGTAATAAAAAAAAAAATATAACATTTCTTCTTGAAATCATCATTTTTCTTTAAAAATATATACATGCAAAAACATACTCTAATAAAGAGTTTAACCACGCACAGAAAACACGAGTAAGAAATGAAATTAGTAAATATAAAGAAAAAATTAATTATATACAAAGAGAAATATTTTTTATCACAAAGTTGTGATAATATCAGATAATGTGTCGATTTATTTGTTTCCAAATAAAGTTATAAAATACATATAACGTATTTAAAGTTATATGATTATAAATATATTGTTATAAATATGTTTATAACATTTTAAAAATCTAATATATTTATATCAAAATTATAATTTTAAAAAATTAAACACATTATAAAAATAATTACAATTTTATAAACATTACAAATATATTTATAAAACTCAATACAATAATAACATAAATAATAATTAATTTCACCTCACCTCACCTCACCTCACCCCATCTCATGATGACGGTTCATGCTACGTCCGTAAATCTGCAAGTATAACTTATTCATTTTTTGAAGTTAAAGTGTTAATTTAATGCACTAATTCACCGGACTTGGTTGTCCTTTTTATTCAAAGTAATAATTTTTCAGGTCAATAGAAGACGTGGCAAGACCCATTTGTGTCAGTTATGAAGTACAAGTACAACTACAACTACAAAGCCCAAAATACCCCGTGGAATCCTTAAATACTAACAGCGGTTGGGCGGGCTTTCAGTTACTACTCTCACACTACAACGTACCTCTCTCTCTCTCTCTCTCTCTCTACATGAAGTTTTATTTTTGTCTACCTACAGAGTAAGAGTTATCGATCAAATAGATGCGTATTCATGAAGGGGCTTGTAAAATGAGATTTAGAAGATTCAAGAACTCGGCCAAAGTGATCCCAACTCAACTCATATATATTCTTCACAGGTTTGGTTTATACGTATACATATTATGTTCTCTTATTCTCTCTCTCTCTCTCTCTCTCTATATATATAGATTTATTTATTTATTTTTATAATTGGCTTATATATGAACAAAAAAAAAAATTCCAAATTTTAATCCAACATTTTCGGAAGATCTATCTGATTTCGTGTTTTCTAGTGCATATTCATTAAGTTGTTTTTCTGTGATTAATTTTTAAGATATTTTGGAAGGTTTTGAAACTGATATTGGTCACAATTTTTGTTCGTTTACATGCGTATTTGGTGGGAATCATGAGAAGACCTTAATTTCTGACGGAAATGGGGAAGAAAGGAAACGGCTGGTTCTGGTCTGTGAAGAGAGTTTTCAAACCTTCTTCTAAGGACTCGTCTGTTAAAAAGGTAATTAATTATTTGTTTGAAATTTTTAGTGCATATATTCAAAGTATAATTATGATCCATATACACGTATTCCAAATATATAATATCCAAAGATTGCAGTCGTAAAATTGTTCTCTCAATTTCCCTGGTTTGTCCTGTTTAATTTGTCTAAAGAATTAATTAAATCAGCGCAATCAATTTTAGGGTCTGAAATATAGTAAACGGTTTCAGAGTAACAGCAGAAAATAATTTTATTCAATCACTGAATTAAACTTTTAAGTACGAAATTTAAAATTTCAATAGCAAAAATGATGAAATTTGAAATGCCTAGATGAGGTTTGAAAATCTGTTGAGCAGAGCACGTAAAATCTTTCTATTGTCTACTTAAAACAAATTTTGACATTTAAAACAACAAGATATTCTTCATTCACTATCGGGCATTCCTTAAAAAAGAACCAAAAATCATTAACCTATGATTTGGTAGTCTCTGCCTCTCTGGCTATCTGCACAGTTTTCAGCTACTTCTTTGTTACCAAACTAAGTCTTGAATACGCACCTTACTTTGACCCTCTTTTTTACACGATTTTTTTGGTGATTAGCCAGTTAAGTTAAATTATTTCTCCATTTCTGTTATTTTTACAAAGGGAAAAAAGACAGAAAATATGTGAGGAAGGAATTTGATCACACATAGCCAAAGGTGAAGTACACCTTTTGTTATACTAAAAAGTAAGGCTTCCATGGTCCCCTGTCAACATTGCCAAATACAACAAGGCAAAGTAATTGATATGTTAACTTCATTACACCTGAGCTATCACATCATTCATCGTCATTTTCATTTGATTATTAATGTTAGATTTCTATCTTCTCATAAGGACATTTCTTTTCATATTGGAGTCAAGGTTCACATTTTCACAACTAATTGTTATTTTGTTTGATTGTGCAATAAAAATTAGAGACAAGCCTTTACTTTCAAGTTCTGTTTACTTGTAAGAACAATTACATTTACAACATGAACATGAACATGATCATTCTCAGGATAACTTGGACAAATCTATGCATCAAGCTAAGGATGTTGTGCCGTTTGAACATTTTCTCACAAAGAATACTTCTCCAGACGTCACAAATGTGGATCAGAGTGCTCCATCGACTCCTGTTACTGAAGACAGGAACCATGCTATTGCTGTTGCAGTAGCAACTGCTGCTGCTGCAGAAGCTGCTGTAGCAGCAGCACAAGCAGCAGCAAAAGTTGTTAAGTTGGCCGGATATGGTCGTCACCTTAGAGAAGAAAGAGCTGCAACACTTATCCAATCATTTTATAGAGGTTACCTGGTAATGTATTATAATATTATGTTTTTTCTTATATATAATGCCAATTGAGTATTTTTTGTTTCTTTTTTCTTTTTATGGGAGGGGGTTAAACATAGTAAAAAAATGGAACTGATAATTAATTTGTGTAATTGTTAAAGATTCATTAAAAGGAGCATTAACTCACAGTGCCCACATACACGTTTTTCATTGATATAATGAGCTATAAAAATACTAAAATCACACAAATTTGCATCTAAACCATTTATATTGTGACACATGGTAGAATTATTTTAAAAAATGGATAAGTGATTCACTTTTTTAGAAAAAAATTTCACATGTCATGATATAATTCATTTGGGTGCAAAATTGGGCATCCTTAGCATTAGTTCTTTTTCTTTCTCTAATCTTGATTAAACTGCAGTGAATAAATTTGCTGAAGAAACAAGCCTTGTACTTGTTTGCTGTTACATTGAAAGCCTTGAGTTGTACAAATTGTACAGTAAAACTATAATGAAAATAATGTACAGATAGTATGTGATGTAAGCATGACATTATGTCCTCGTCATCACTAAAAATCCACCTAGTTAATTGAAGTTTTACAAATGATTGGAATCTTTTTGTGAACGAAATTTGACAGGCTCGAAGGGCTTTGCGTGCTTTGAAGGGATTGGTTAGGTTACAAGCACTTGTTAGAGGACATAATGTGCGAAAGCAAGCACAAATAACTATGCGATGCATGCAAGCATTAGTGCGCGTACAAGCAAGAGTACGAGCTTGCAGGCTTCAACTATCCCATGACAAACTGCAAGACAAGACATACAATGAGGACAAAGTAGGAACAAACGATCAAAAGATGAAAAGTACCATAAAAAATAAAGACAGACATCAAAGACATCAAAGTTTTGAGAAAATTAAGGAAAATGTGTCAAGAAAACATGATGGTATCATGAAAAGGGAGAGGGCTCTTGCTTATGCATTTGCCTGTCAGGTTAGTGCTAGCTTCTTTGCTTATTTTCATTAAAGACGTGTCTTAGTTTTCATTTCAATGTTATGATATGTTTTCCATTTTGATTAGCAACAACATCAACAAATAATGCAAGCAATTACAGATGGTGATGACTTTGGGCCACAAACCAATGATCGCGAGAAGGCCCAATGGGATTGGAACTTTCTGGAGGGCTTGATGTCTTCACATCCATACCAAATCCAACACTCGAGCCCAAGAGAAACCTCGTACGTGAATCTTGCTGCCTCTACCACCACCACCCCCGCTAGCACTGACAGCATGACAGAGAAGACGGTTGAAATGGACCTTGTTGTAACTTCGGGCTCAAGTATGAATATGGATCTACTCAAGCAGGAGTTGAATGACACAAGCCCATATTTCATCCACCAACAGTTACAACGACAATCAAGTTGCAATAGTACTGTCCCTAGTTACATGGCTCCAACTCAATCTGCCAAGGCCAAGTTAAGAAGTAATGGCACTCTTACGGAACGTGGTTCGTATACTCCCCAATGGAGCCCATCCATCAAGAAAGGCTATGATTCTTCAAGTTCAACAACTTACCAAGTTCCAAGGAGTCCAAGCCCAAAATATGCTGCGATGCGTGGTAGAAGGAGTCCAAGTCCAGTTGGCTCTCCAAGAGGTGAGGCTTGGGCCTTGCCTTCTAGTGTCCATGGATGGAGGCAACATTTTAATTGATTGTGTTCTCATTTTGTCCCACGTAATTGTGTTATACAAGCTTTCTTTCTTAACACATTTTTATTTGTTTATGAGTTTTATGGTGTTTAATGTTAATGCAAGTTGAAATGATAATAATGCACCGGAGGATTTTGCGATAAGCTTTACTAGTTTGTAAAATTATTTTTGGGCAAAATTTGAAGTTGAATTACTGCCACAAAATGTAATTAATTATCCTGAGCTCAATCAACTGGTTTTCGGTCACAAGTACCATACATTTGATTCTTTAAAAAAAAAAAATAATAATAAATCATATATTTAGCACTTCAAGAAGGTAGGTTACAGGCTGATTTAGGTGCACTGGTGGCTTAATTTTGTTTGAACTATTTCGTGCCCTGTAATATTTGTAGCACTCTCTGTTTGTCTGGAAATGTATTTTTTTTTTTTCCATTTCTTTTGATTGAAAAAGCATGTTGGAAATGTAAACTTAAAGGTTAGCAGAATTATAAAAAGAAAAATATATATTTTTAAATATGAAAAATTTGTGTATTTGTGCCACGTGTAAACAACTTGATGGGATATATTTCTTGCGGAAATGAAGTGTGAGGCTGAGGATCAAATTTCCTAGTGCCACTTTTCTGGATCTCTCATTCTCTCTCTAATCTCGAAAAAGACGGGTGCACTTCTCTTCAAAAAAAATATTTCTCTTCAATATTTAATGTCACACAAATATGAATTTTATTTTATTTTTTATTTATCAAATTTAATTCATATATTGAATAAATATATAAAAAAAATCCTAATCCTAACATAATATCTCTTTAACTGGATTTGCGTTACATTTTCAACTGCAATTCACGATTCTTTCCGTGTTATATTAAGCTTAGGTCTCCATATATTTTCCTCACTTTCTTCTCTGGTCTCCAAACAACCATGGAGTCTATACGAATCAGAGGTGTTATGTCATGTACCTCCTTCCTCAATGCAGAACCAACAAAATTAAGTAAGTCCATAGTGATTGGACAATTGGGTTTCATTCCTCTGTGGAACAGAAGTAGTAGAAGTGGATATTTGAGACTCAGAGTTTCAGTTCCAAGCACAAGTGAAGGTGGGTTGGGTGGTTTACAAGATGGGTCTTCTGCTATGGAAGATGATGACAGAGATAAAAAAGCTCTGAGAATTTCAGTTCCAAATGAAAGTGAATTGGGAGTTTTACGAAATAGAAATGGGTCTTCTGCTGTTGAAGAAGACAAAAAAAAGAATACAGGTCTCGTTTTTAACACCGAAACTGATGGCTCTGGTTCTGTTATTGGATTTCACTTGGTTCCTCCTTCTGGTATGTCTATGGCCTCCAAAACTTCCACATTCTAATACTTGAATTCTGATGCTTTGAATTTGATGTTTACCCTTTTATTTGTTTCATGCCATCGCTCTGTTTTAGATTTCAAATTATCGAGATGTGTTCTTTTGTATTTTTTTAATCTTTCTTGTTTTGGATTGTTATGCCTCGTATATTATATTGGATAGTAATTTTTCTAATATAAAATTTTCAATGGTTTTAATTTTTTAATATAGGATTTTGGGTTAATTTGTTGATATAATTTAGTTTAGTTTATATTTTAATTTTGTAATTATTGAAGATTGTTTATTTAGTTTAATAATTTTTAATTTAAGTCATTTAAGTATAATTTTTATAAATTTTTAAATTTTATTATTAAATATAAACATGTATATTTCACACACACACATATATATATATATATATATATATCATTAAAATATTTATATAATTAAAAATAGAAAAAACATAAAAGAAATTCGGTAACTCCCATCATACGTAAATTTTGGCAGCCTTTAAGTTGCTCTTTTAAGGTACTGTAATATCAGTATCAAGAAATGATTATTTCATATTGAAATTATTTCACATTTGATTTTCTTTTTCCAACTTGAAGAAAATTGTTAATGGAATTGAATAAGACTGTTGCTAGCCTAATGAAAAGAGAGTGAGTAAACCGATTAGAGTTCTTCAATTTTTTATAAAAAAAATGATATTTGTTTGACAAGTTTTTATTTAGGGGTGAATTATTTTTTATTTTTTTTTTAAATTTACTAAAAAGTAAAAGATATTATAAATCTTTGAGTTATTTTTTTTTAATTATGTGGACATTTTAATAATAATTCAATAATAATTTTAAAAAATAATATATATAATATGTATATATTTATTTAATAATAAAATTTAAATTTTTTTAAAAGTATTGTCTTTAAATAATTTAAACTAAAAATTATTGAATGATATAAACCTATTTTAATAATTATAAAAAATTTAAATTAACTCAAAATATTTTTAATATATACTATCACACGATGTAGTGTATTGAGAGGATTGTTCCTGTGACATGATAAGAAATGATTTGCTTTCTGGATTGGAACTATTCATAATAGAAAATGCAATTATGGAAAGGAATGAGTAGACAAAACAGATATTTAAGTGCTAGGCTATTAAATTAATTTCAAATTAGCTAGTTCTCCACTAACAAAAGCAGTTATCTCTCTTCATTTTTCCTCTCCTCCTTCTCTCTAGGGTTTCAAACTGTACACTGCTCGTTTGGCCGCCGGCAGGCAGTTTCGGCTGCTGGCTGGCGGCCAGTCTTCCCTTTCTCCTTTCCTTTGGTTTCCTTCCTTTAGATCTATGGTTTGTGGGCTTTTGTCTCGCTCGTTTTCGTCTCCGGCGGATCTCGCCATTGTTGTGGCCGTTCGTGTCTCTTCTTGGTGGCTGCTCGGAGTATTTGTTACCGATACCTTCCCCTCTTCCTCGCATGGCTCTGGGTTTTACTCTGTTCGGCTCTGCTGCTTCCGGTGGCGGCTCCGACAGTTTCTGGACAATAGTGGGGTGGAGGACATTTTGGTATTCTGTGTTTATTTTAGTATGGTTTTAATAATGTTCTGGTATTTTTGGTGTACCTTAAATTATCCAGATATAGTTTGTCTTAATTTTGTTGATGAGATTTTTGATTACTTTCTTGTTACATTTTCTAATTTTGGGATGTATTCATCGTTTTATTTCAGTCAGTCAGGCAGTATAATGAGTCGAAATTATAACGAGCTAATGTTGAGAGCTCGCAAGTATTCACTGTGTTTTCTTGCTTCTAGCTAGTCCTGACTATGTTATTAGAATGGTGATGTATTTCTTAGAATCGATGTATCTTAAGATTGTATTTTGAATCCTTATTTAATGAAATTTACCTTTTATCAAAAAAAAAAAAAAGTGCTAGGCTATTACTTCGTATAGTGTATGACATGGGTCCTACGATAGTATGATAAGACCAACAATCAGTTACTCTCTATAATGACTGGTTGATTATTATTAGTAAGTAAATGTGATAAAAAATATTTTGAAATATAGTTATGATCAATAAAAAATGGGTTAGCAAAAGTTGAATAAATTGGGAACCATAAGTAATTCTGGGTGGTTTTTGATAGAAACTTTTAATTGGTTGATGTCAAAGTTCTTCTAGTCGTTATTCTATGTGGTCTCCACCTCTGTTTTATAATTTTCGATAATTTATAGAGATATTATTGATGCCTGTATATTGCTGATGTAAAGTGAATAATTATATTGTTAAAACTCCTGCTAACGTAAATGGATTAGTTTCACAAATGATTAAATTTCTCTAAATTTCTGACATAATGAGATGGTTTATGATTTTCTATGACTCTATGAGGATTGACTCGAATCGACTCCACTGCAGATGAAGCTGTTGGCTCTCATGAAAATGTAATCACTGAGAGAGTGATAAAAACTGATCAGGAGGACATAGATGATGGAGAAAAGGCCAAGACAAGAGTCACTTATAATATTGTATTTGTTACTTCTGAAGCAGCACCTTATTCAAAAACGGGAGGCTTAGGAGATGTTTGTGGCTCTTTGCCTGTTGCACTAGCTGCCCGTGGTCACCGTGTTATGGTTGTCTCTCCTCGATATCTCAATGGCACTACTGCTGACAAGAAATTTTCCGGTGCTTTAGATGCAAATAGTCGAATCAAGCTATATTGTTTTGGTGGAGAACAAGAGGTTGCTTTCTTCCATGAATATAGAGAAGGTGTTGATTGGGTAAGAACTATGAAGGCTTCTTATTGGAAAATGTTAATGTATTATCGTGATATCCTTTTCCCCTCTTATTCCATTTAGGTATTTGTGGATCACCCGTCATACCATAGAGCTGGAAATCCATATGGGGACAAACATGGTGCTTTCAGAGATAATCAGGCAAGACTGATACTGTTTAGCTTAGCAAGTCCCTTTCTTTTATAGATCAATCAGTATTAGTATTTCTCTTGCTGATAATGATTAAGTTCTGTTCTTGTTTGGTTTTACAGTTTCGGTTCACTTTACTTTGCCATGCAGCATGTGAAGCTCCTTTGGTGCTTCCATTAGGAGGGTTTACTTATGGAGAGAAATGTCTGTTCCTGGTCAATGATTGGCATGCAGGGCTTGTTCCAGTGTAAGTGCTTCTTCTCTTATTAATATAATATAATATAATTTTAATTTTTCTTGTTAATATATTATTTTAGAAAACATCATCAGGGTAGTTGACCACTACATGTATTTGACTTCAGGCTTTTGGCAGCTAAGTATCGCCAGTATGGAGTTTACAAAGATGCAAGAAGTATTCTTGTAATCCATAACCTTGCACACCAGGTAGGTACCTTTTCTTACTTGCTTTGTCAAGAAATACCATAAGAAACATCGTGTGCCTTGCTTTATTATTATTATTATAAACACACACGAGATGTTTTTGAAAGCTTTCTAGACTAAAGGCACGGTAAATGACTGACTATATGATTGATTCAACCAATCAGGCAGTATTCCTGTTGATGGAGTTCATTTAATTGATTCAGATTGACATAATAATGTTGTAGTATAAACGTAAATTCTGTACTTAGATGGAGTTCAAATATAATGTATTTGTTTCAAGTTCAATTGAACATTTTTGTTATCGAACAAGTTTTTTTTTTAATAGTTATATTTGTATCATTGCAATAACTTGTGATTTGAAAATTGTATTGGATAATAATTCTAATGCTAAATCATGATTATTCATGGTTGAGTTTGTTGTTAAACTCATGCCACATCTGACATTTGCCACCCACAAAGTTTTATATGAGAGAGGGAGTACCTATTACAAGAGTATTCTCTTAGTGCTAATCTGAAACTCTGTGCACTTTTGAGGGAGTGGAACCTGCTGTAACATACGAAAATTTGGGGCTATCTCCCGAGTGGTATGGAGCAATGGGATGGGTGTTCCCAACATGGGCAAGGACACATGCTCTCGATCCTGGTGAAGCTGTCAACATTCTCAAGGGTGCAGTTGTCACAGCTGATCGGCTATTGACAGTTAGCCAGGTATAATACATCATAAATCCATATCTTAATAGGATCTCAATTTTTGGCTCTCGATCCTACCGTGATCTAAATGAAACTTTTATAGGAAAATTAATAGCCCTTGACGCCTTGATGATGTATCTACAGTGTTTCTAATTCTAAATTAGAGTTCTTGACCTTGTAGAAAATTTAGTACCTGAAAATGTACAGTTAATAGGACCCTATACTAGATTATCTAGTTGCTTTAAATGGAAACTACGAAACTTTTAGCACATATTTTCCAATATTGGTGGTGGATAACAGTTTTTTGGAGAATGCCTTGTGTTTTATATAGCTGTAGCTTTTGATATTCAAATTAAACCTTCATTGCAGGGATATTCCTGGGAGATAACAACTGTTGAAGGTGGATATGGACTACATGAACTATTAAGCAGTCGAAAGAGTGTTCTTAACGGTATGATATGCTCGCACTTTCTCTGTCTAACAGGCTAAGGAAAATCAAGTCAGGTGTATCTTGCTAATAATATTTTTTTTGTTTTTGCTGCAACAAAAAGGTATCACAAATGGCATTGACGTACTTGAATGGGACCCATCTTCAGATCAGTACTTAACTTGCCATTATTCTTCTAATGATCTGTCTGGAAAGGTGCCTAAATATGTTAATTATATATCTTATTATCAATATAAATCTTACCTAATTTTTGGAAAAAAGCAGATTCAGTGCAAGATTGATTTGCAAAAAGAGTTGGGTCTTGCTGTTAGGCCTGATTGCCCATTGGTAAGATGTTACTTTAGAGATTAGTAGCAAAAGCTCATGATTCCTACTTATTATTTTAACATTTTTCTCTATGTAGATCGGGTTTATTGGAAGGTTAGATTACCAGAAAGGCATTGACATAATTCAACAAGCTATGCCAGAGATTATGCAAGATGATGTACAATTTGTAAGTTGTTTAAAATATGGTTTTTAACTGAAAGATTTGGATAATAATGTTTTGAGATTTATTATCCAGGCTCTCTTCCAATTTAATTTAATATGGATCTTGCTATTCTCCAATAGTTAAGTACTTTTTGTTTTCCCATTTTCCCCTTCCAAGTTCACCTTTTCAATTAACCGCTTCAAGATGGCCACCAACAGGTGTTTTTCTTTTTTATAAATATATAGGCCCCGTTTGAATATGCTTTTTGTATAAGTTTGTTTCAATGGAAGTGTTTTCAAATGTAATGGTTTGATCAAAATTGATTTCAAGAGAAGCATTCATTTTTTGACACAAAATTATTAGTAATAGTTTTGAGTGGCATTTCAATAATTATTATAGTAAATGAGCATGCATTCTAAACTACTTTTTTCAATCTAAGTATTACCTTTTTAAAAGCAATAATAATGCTTTTCAAAACTTTGAAAGCATTTCACTTATAGATTGTCAAACACCATTCAAGTTTTTTGTCCCATTTGAAACTTCTTTCAACGAAAAGAGAAATAATTTCAAAGGACTGTTATTTTCTCCCTCCACTTCCCTTTGAAGTGATTCTGAACCTTGGAAGCTGGAATATCTACGTATCTCTCTAGTTTTTACTTTATTAAGTTTAAGAGGATCTTATAGCTCAATAGCTATGCCTATGCTGGCTCTTCACTTTTACCAGTCTGGCAGGAGTTTGTTCTTATACTAGATGCTAATATATATGAATAAAGCTGAAACCAAGAATTATGTTTCAGGTTATGTTGGGTTCTGGAAGTCCACTATTTGAAGATTGGATGAGAGCAACAGAGTCAGTTTATAAAGATAAATTTCGGGGATGGGTTGGATTCAACGTTCCAATATCTCATAGGATCACTGCAGGGTAATGATAATAATATACGCTTGCAATATTTTCATATTTTGATGCTACTGAAAATATCAATCACAGTGGTTCACTTTGATCTTCTTATACAGCTGCGACATATTGTTGATGCCCTCTAGATTTGAGCCTTGTGGTCTAAATCAGTTGTATGCAATGAGATATGGAACTATACCTGTGGTACACGGAACTGGAGGACTTAGAGTAAGTTTCAGCATCTTAATTTAAGAATTTTCAAAGTTGTTGGTTGATGTAATAACTTTTTCCTTAAAATGCCTGGTTCTTTGTATTTCAGGATACAGTTGAAGACTTTGATCCATTTGCTTCAGAAGGCAAAGGTGCCGGAACGGGGTAAGTAGATCCTTCATCCTTTGGCTCCCCCTTCCACTACCCCTTTAACGATAAAATTCCTCATTTATTACCCGGTATAAAGTTGGTGAGAATTTAAAGTAACCATAATGAATACAATGCATGCTTCTGTAGACCACTAATTTAGTACATGTTTATTTGTGTTTCTCTTAACACAGTCTCAAAGGAGCAGAAAGCACATCATTTATGCTTCTGAAGAAAACACAACATGTGCTTTTGTTAGTATTTTATTAAACTCAAGCGTTATATGATGAATCTTTTTTATTAGAAATTTTAGTTCTGAGACGACTGAAAAGCACTCAAGAGTAATTTGTTCATGTTTATTCAGAAGCATTACAAGGTCTAGAAAGTGAAGCTGACTAACCCTTATTTAAAAGTGAAGCTATCATGCAACTACAGATATGTAAGAAAAGGAAGGGGACATTTTTATGCATTAATATATTTGATAGGAGAGAACTCAGCCATTAATAACACCAGAGTCAGCTCTTAAACGTATAAAAGATAAACACATTGTTAAGTTAATTAAAGAGTGGATGAGGGTAGCTTAGAGGTTTAGACTGTACAACAAGGGTACATAACTAGAAAGGGGAAGATCAAAAAGCAAGTATGTCTATTGACTTAACTTAAAAAATCATACTAATGACATGATGTGGAATGGATTTGCAGGTGGACATTTACTCCACTAACAAAGGAAAGTATGTTACGGGTATGTATGCATGCATGCATGTTACTTCAATTCGCAGAACCATCTTTTGAAAGTAGACAATGAAACAATCTATTTTGGAGGATGGAAGGAACCTAATGGGGCAATTTCTAATTGTTGTTGACAGGCACTAAGAACTGCTGTTAGTACTTACAAAGAACACAAGTCTTCTTGGGAAGGACTGATGAAAAGAGGCATGAACAAGAACTTTACATGGGAAAGCGCTGCAGCTCAGTATGAACAGGTCTTCGAGTGGGCTTTTATTGATCCACCATATTGTCGTTAGCTGAGGCGAATGAAAAGGTTAAAAACAAGAAGACTCTAGAAGGTTGATAACTTACTGTCCGGATTTTTGATTAATTGTTCAGACCCGTGTATACCGGTGAGGTGACCTTGGAATTGTCTATCAAATGCATTGGCTGAGGGATTATATTTGTTTATTTCAGTTCGATTGGCTTCCATAACAGGTTGCATTAGTATTATTTTGCATTGCTTCTATAAGTTGGTTTACGTTTTTATTTGCTGCTGCTAGACTGATCAAATTTGGATGTGTCAAAAAAGCAGTTACAAATCGTACATATACACATACAGTGAAAGTTTTTCTTTTAGATGTTAATTGATATGATTCGAATTCGAACTTTAAACTCCATGTGTATCAGCTTTGGCATATATACATATTGTTTTGTTTACATGTTGTATTTGATATTTTCCTTTTATCAAGGAACTGTGAATCTGTTATGGCTTGTTTTGGGAAATCGTTACTGTCAGTCTAAATAAAAGCATTAATGAATTAATTACAGGAAAAGCTTAAAGCTCTTAGATTAGATAGTGTTTTATTTTCCTACCTTTCGAATTTATACAAACGTTCAAAGTAGCAACTTGAGTAATGTCCTTTTCACATTTGAGGCTCAAACTCACAATGTCAAGTTATCTTTCAGGTTCACCATCATTCTTCACAAGTTTGGGTTTTCAGTGACAGCTCTTTTATTTGTTCGAGCAAATAGACCTCAAAAGAGGGAAAATATAATATTGAGAAAAATATAACAGAATTCTCTTAAATGAAGTCGTTGCAATTAAAATATTATAAACGGTTTTTTATTTTTATATAAAAACTCATATTTTAATAACATTTTAATTGCTTGATAAAAAATAATAATATTTAAGTAAAATAATCATTAAAATAGTATAATTTATATCTTTTTAACAAAACTAAAAACTAAATGATATCGTTTATAATCTAAAAAATTTAAACAGCATTGATAACATAATATAATAAAAGGGACCAAAAAGTATACATTATTTCTGTGCAAAATTTTCCGATAAGATAGAATTAAAAAAAAAAAAAAATTTATTATAGAAAACCACTATACATTGCTCAAAATCCAGACCAAAAAAAAAAGATAATACACAAGATTCTATAATAAAATAATCTACAAAATTTAATTAAAAAACATTTTTTTTCCCCTTGTTTTTTCAAAAAAGCATGTTTTCGACAACCAGTGAAAATAGACAAACAGAAGAAGAATGCGACCAGAATATCATCCATCACTTTATCCACAAGGGGTGAGCTTCTTATTGCCTGCACCCCGAGGATTATCATCTTTCCAGTCATCCCATGCCCTTGACTTATCCTGGGCAGCATCATCATCATCTCCATCTTCTTCTTCCCCAGGCCTGGCTATCCTATTGTCTTTATACCATGACGAGTTTGCTTCTTGCATAAGTTTAACATTCATCTCTTGCCATTTGTTCATTATCTCCTTTTCTTTTAGGCCTCTTCCTCTGTATATATATTTTGCAACTTTACTATTTGTCTTTATGTCATTGACGCTTTATAATAAAGAGGTGATAATTTGTGCCATAATTTTATTGATTGAATTTAACTGTAATTGAAAAATTTAAATTAAATTAAATTTGGCTAATTTTGGGCCAATTCAAATAATTCAAAAAAAATTCATCCATTAACTCAAAATAAAATAAAATTTTAAATAAAAAATAAAAGAAAAAAAGCTATCTTAAATTTAAATTCTTATAATTCTTTTCGTCTACTTTATGTATCTAAATTTTTGTTGTGCATAAATATCTAATGTTTACAATTTGTTGTATTTTTTTGAAAATGACTTGAGAGCATTATTAATAGATGCATAACGTGCCCTTGAATTATCTATTATCTTGTCTCAAATGAAGAATGAATTGATCTGATCATTAATAAACAATTAAGGATACCATTATCTTATGCTTTATAGATTAGGTTGATGATTCATCTTCTAGCTAGAGGTATTTTACCAGGAAAAAATCCGTACTTGCTGCCAAGGAATTACTTCATCAATTCATTCAAGAATAGAACCCAACTCTTTTACTGGTTTTCTGCATAAGTAAATTGATAATTACTTGGGGAAAAAAAACAAAAGTGCTAGGCTGGTGATTTTATATATTATAATGTTATTGTTGAATTAAAACATTGCTCATTTATAATTCTGATTAATCAATATGATTAGGTGAACTTTAGCAATATAATGAACTTTTTGTTTAAATTAATTAAGGATACTCACATATTTTGATTATTAATTCCTTAATAATATTGTTAATTTTACTTGTCTTCCAATATTTTTTTTAGGGACTAGAGAAATTTTTATTGGAATTTATGAACTCTTTATTTCAAAGGTAAATTTCTACGAAGACAGGACGATTTTTTAATTTTACATAAGTGGTATTTGATAGCATTTATTCATTGTCTAATTGATTTATAAATGAACTTCTTGCTTTAAGAATTACTTTTTTTATGTTTACTGTTTATTTTTTTATTATTTCATGTAATATTGTTTGAGTTTTAATTATTAAACATTTTTTTAATAAAAAAAATCCTATTAGCTAAAAAAATATAATTACTAATTCAGATTAATTTAGACTAATTTTTTTGTGTTTGGTTTGAATTCATGTTGATATTTGATTGGACTTGAATTAAATATAAATTGAGTTAAAATTAAACTAATTTAAATTATTTTAGTTTTAAACTAACTTAAACTGACGCCAATTTACATCACTAAACCTTTGTATGTAATGTTACATATCAATTTTAAATGTCTCAAATTAATATGTCAATGTTGCACCAAAATACAAAAATCAATTTTCTTTTGGCAATAGAAAGTGAGAATAAAAAGCATCAAGCATGGGCTTGTTTTTTTTGTTTTTCTTTTCTTTTCTTTTTGAAGATCTCTACAATTACTGTTAGCCATTACTATCACTTCATAATATATATATATATATATATACACGAGCCTATGTTTTGAAGTAAATTAGCAAGAAAATTTAATGTAAGTTCAGGTACTTAGACATTTAAGTTTATTTTACCTAAAAAAAAAAAAAAAAAATTATGAGATCGATTATGGAATAGGCCAAGGATATATAAAGGCCAGGAATGACTGGTATGGAATAGCATGTCATAATCACTTTACAGAGAGAGTGTTGCTCTTTAAAAATTGGAGGTAGTTGTGGAAGTCTCTGGCAATTAATATACTTTCTGAGATGAACATTCCAAAGCTTTAAGTGCTGCATTATATATACCTATTATTTATTTTCTCTCTCTTTTTTACTGTAATAATGTAATCTTCACCAAGAACTATATATTATCATCTATATATTTTTACTGTCACAGTACTTGTTTAAATAGATTGTCCAGTGATGGAGAGAACATAGAATTAAGAACTTAAGAGAGAGTTAAAAGTTAATAGGAAAATTACCAAAAATAACACCCCTTAAAAATTATAATAACAAAACTAGCACTTATGTGTTTAATTAAAATTGAACGTTTAATATTGAACGTTCAATATTCAATTTAAACGTAAAATATTGAACGTTCAATATTAAATAGGTCTAATTGTCGTCATTCAATTCTAATTGAACGGATAATATTGAACGTTCAATATTAAATGAGTCTAAATTATCGTCGTTCAATTTTAATTGAATACAGGGGTGCTAATTTTATTATTATAATTTTTAAGGGGTGTTAATTTTGTTATTTTTTCAAGTTAATAAAACAACAGAACAATGATCAACTTCAAAGTTCAAAGAGTCCCCAGCACAAGGGCATTCATTTTTATTAAAGTAATGACTTTACAACCCACCTAATACATTTAATAATATTCACCAACTAATGTACGTAGCATTAATTAAGTTCAAGACAAAAAATAGTTAACTAGTTCTTTACCAAAACAATGAAAAATATATATCGGATCTAAGAAATTTCAAGATAGTGGCAGCAGAAATTAAGTTACACATTATTAATATGACATGATGTTATAAATTTTAATTAATTAGGTATTTGATATAATACAGTAGAGAAATCTTAAATAAGTAGTGTTAATTAAATTTAAAATTAAAAATGTAAAATAAAAAAATAATTGTAAAATCCGTTGTTAATAAATTTTCTTTGGTCAACGAAATTAGTATATGTCTCCACTTTCCAAATATATATATATATATATATATATATAATATATGTATATATATATAGTAACTAATATTAAATGATCACTATTAAAATCCAACGTATCATTTAATTAATATCATAACAAGTTTATAATTAATATGGAGTACTTTTATTGTAGATTACTCGATATAGTTACTAGTAGATTACTCAATATAGTTACTCTTGAACAGTTTGTTTTTTTTGGCAAAAGTTGAAGGTGCTAGAGATGGCCTTTGATACCACGTACAGATTTCATGCATGAATTGCCAAACTATTTGGCTCTTGTATCGATCAATCCATGCACTCATGACTCTTATGTGTAGGTATAGACATATGTAACTTTAAAATACTCATATTTTTTGTCAAATATATTAAATTAAGTTTGACAATCATATTATATTGTGCTCGCGTATTAGGTTCATGTCTTATCGTATTCGTATTTTCATGTTAGTTGATTTAATTATAAACTTAAGATTATTTTTTTCAAGTAAAATACTTATAATAATAAAAATAATATAAGTTTAAATTTATAAAGTAATTAATCATAAATAATATAAATTTTAATTGCGTAATAATCGTGTTAGATATGTCGTGTTAAGATTGTCACATCTATACTGTAACAAAAAAGGATAAAAGAAAAATTAATTTTAATTTTAATTTTTAATTATATTTTAATTAAAAATAATTGGGACCCTCCTTTAATTAGGGCAAAACACCTTGGATCAGCACTAATTCATATAATATAATATAATTAATTTTAAATAATTTTATAATTATTTTTATATTTTATATTTAAAATTTACATAACATGACTTACTTCATGTGTACATGCATCAGGATCTTTTCAGTAAGTAATAGTTGTCGTATGAACTGAATGAAACCCAATTTTCCCGTACATTTTATATAAATTGTTACGATTTTTTTTTTTTTTAGTATTATTTGTTTAGTGTTAATTTTTTTTCTTTAGTATTCTTATACATGTCAAGATCTCTTGATAATCTGACCCCAAAAAAAAAAAAAAAAATCTTAGATAAAATGTGATTGAATGATGAAAATAAATTCTATTTAAGTATTTATTTTTTTAGTCACACATTCTAGGATAATTCTATATTACATTACATATAATACATATATGTAGCTTGGGACGAATAAGGTTTTTGTAATTATCTTTTTCTTTAAATTACATAAATCTTTTTTTATAATTGAATAAATAATACTTGGTCAAAGTGAAAGGTTAGAAAGAAAAGAAAAATGAGAAACTGCCCGCATTTTCTCGTGAAGAAGAAGCGATAGGATCGCTGCTGTGATTCTATGACCCTCACAATTCACATTCACATTCACATTCACATTCACTAATCACTACCACCCACTTCCAGAGTACCACTCTTCTCTCTCTCTCTTTCTCTAAATTCTTTAAAGCCCCGATTTTTCTCTATAAAATATAACTATCCCAGAATCCCACCTCACCAACTGATAAAGATTACGCTTCATCTTCTGCTATATTTTGTCTTCCTAGAACTGTTAGAGAGAGAGAGAGATAAGAAGATATGGGGCTTGAGCCTGAGAAAGAAACGAACACAGAACTCGATCTATCTCTGTTCTCACTTCCAATCAAACCACAAGAGCCTCCAGGTGCTTTAACACCACCTCTTCGGACAACTGCTTCGATTCCATTTCAGTGGGAGGAAGCACCAGGAAAGCCCAGGCACTGTAACATTGAATCCAAACCTCAGAGTTTAAGAACATTGGAACTGCCTCCGAGGTTGTTAACTGAATCCAAATTTGTCCACAACACCAACAACAATAACAATTTGGCTTCTCCGACAACTGTCTTGGATGGGCCTGAAATGGGTCGGTCTCTGTTTGCGAGCTACTCCTTCAGAAGTCCAGACAGTTTGCGAAAGAGGATCAGCAGAGATAGCAGTGCTGGTTACTTTGGAGGGTCTAGTAGGTGGGGGAGTTTCAGGAAGAATAAGGAATTTGTTGAGGCTTCTATTACTTTTGACATTTTTAAGTCTTCTTTGGGTAAGATTGTTTGTGCTTCCTTTTATGTTATTTCAATTACAAGTGATTTCTGGTTAAAGTGCTTTGAGGAAGAAATCTGTTAGAATCTATCAGTAATTTAAAAAAAAAAAAAATCATGATCACTTGACAATTGTCAATGCTTTTACAATACAGGGTTTCAAAAACAGAAGCAAGGACCTTCATCATCTAATGCTTATGATTTTGGGAAAGGTAATAATGGTGGTGTTGGGGATGGTGAAGCAGAGGTTAAAATTACAAGGGTAAGAAGAAGAAGCTGTTCCATGAATCTTTCTCAAACAAAGTTGCCTCTTTTGGTAAGTGAAAGCAAGAAGAACGAACTTAGTGATAATTTTCATGTATTTTGAATTCAATTTTCTTGTTGTTTCTTAATTATGGGTACTCAAAGAAATGAACTTTACATGGATAATTAGGCTGCATGTGCATTTTAATTTGACTAGATTGATACACTAAAATTGGTTTGCCAATTTAGATTAAAGCAGCAGTACTCATATTGTTGGTTCCTTTTTATTAAATTCCAAAAGTTAACATGATTCTGCTTTTCTGACCTTTTAAAAGCACTCTAAAAAAAAAAAAAATACCCAAGTATTTTCAAAGAACAAAAAAGCACATTTGGTATTTTTTTTTTTTTTAAGGCTCTAAAGTTTCCTTCTTTTTTTTTTTTTAATATAAAAAAAATGGAGTCTTACCACCTGAACCACAAGAGATTCCCAAAGTTTAAACTTTAAATTGTGGCTTAACATAGTTATTAGATTCTTTCACCGCCACTCCTAAATTAACTGCTTTTAACTTAAACAAATTTGACATAAGAACAATTAAGTTTGTATACTCTTGACATTTAATTTGGCTTACAGAAAGTATTGAACTGCTGTGCCAAAGAGACGTGGTAGATTTTTTTCCTCTGATGAGTGGATTAAATTCAATGACTTTCAAGTTTTCTTTTCTATTTCCTGCAGGTAAGTATTTATGAAACCTTTAAGCTGGTAATCCCATGGAGACGCAGTCGAGAGAAACTAAGAAAAAATGACTCATAAATTCATAATGTTATTATTGCTAATTGCTACTTAGTAAAGTTGCAAGACATGTAACATTTTAGACCATCCTAAGCACTATACTACATTTACCACCGTATTATATCATTGTAATATATCAGCAACTTGAATCTCTCACCAATTAGTGATGGAGATATCTTAATTGAAAAATATATAGTTCAAACGATTTATCTCATATTTTTATTTTTTATTTTTCTGGAATTGTATGTCTAATGCTTTGTTTCTAAATGGATAATGGTAAAATCAAGTGGAGGGGAAGAGGGTTAAGAGACTTTTTGCTTATGGGACATTGTGAAAATGCTTTTACTTACACATGTAATATATAAGTGTGCACCGTGTAATCGGAGGGTATTGTATGAGCATTATCTCTTTAGAGAGATCCCAAGCCTCTCGAAGGCTTGGTAGTGAGTCCTCAGTTTTATTTTAGTGAAGCTTTTCCTGGCAGTTTTCAGCTTAATTTCTGATTTTAATTTCTAAGGGACAAAAGGATAATCCTATTTTCATAGCAAAATACTACAATTTTAAATTGCTTCAACATTAATGTTTTCTGCTATGTAATTTCAAAAAGACAAGAACTAAACACAGATATATTTTTCAATATTATGTAAGGCACATCCTGTCTATCCCATCATGGGATTAGTTGCACTAATTCCAAATAGGGTCAAATACTCAAAAAGGATTGGTCAACACATGTAAATAGCTTATATAATTTGTTACGAGTTGTCAGTTGGTAAGAAATTAACATTTTGTAGTTGCAGTATGTTTGAAATAATTGAAGTGTGAGAAGATTATATATGAAGGAAAAGAAAACATGCATGATTAGAAAGAGTAAAAGCAGAGAAAAAGAAATGCTCAAAATGTGACAATTGATTATGTCGTAAGTGATAATTTCCAAAAAAGCTAGATTTATTATTTGCAGTAGCAAAAGGACATAAACATCATCATCACTCAAGCATGAGTAGCCAATGACCTCCTCTTCTTATAATTGGCTTTAAAACAAGCTTGCCTTAGCTTTTTGGTTTTCTCAGTTAACTGCATATCTGGCAACTTTTGCATTAGTCTCTCATGTTCTTCTAGCATTTTTATCTCATTAGTCAAACCCATTTCCTGCAATATTTCAACAAGATATCAAACTAGCTATTAACAGAGACATGAAGCTCTCTATCCACCATCTATATTCCTAATATGTCAAAGCCTTTTTTAATTTTCCTTTTATTTCATTAGACTATATATAGTTCCGAAAATCAAAGAATTGAACATCCAACAGTTTTCTAATATTCCATTAATTCTATGAAATTATTTCCTAACTAACAAAAATTTCAGTTATGCAGAAACAGAAAAACTTATAAAGATATTATTGTAATAAAACATTAATCTTACAATCTGCTTGCCTTTAGAGTAAGTAGTACAGCTAATTCAATCATGTATGTACATTTTATTCCTACTTGCATTGGGGTATGCATATATATATATATACACACGTTTCAAATTGTCTAATAAACTAAGGCATTGTTTGATAAATATTTTGATTCCTTATTTTTTATTTTTTTCAATTGATTTTTTAATTAGGGATGTTTGGTAACGATTTTTGATTTTAATTTTTACATTTTTAAAGGATCACTATCAAAATATGGAGTGATTCATAAATTTTTAAAAAGAAGATTTTTCAATCAGATTTTTTATTTTTGATTTTTTTCATTTTGACCAAACATTTTTTCTAGATAATAAATCAAGTCTTATAACTTTTGTATGATTAAGTATTTGAAGAAAATGATTATAAATTTCAAATTTATAAAAAATAACCAAAAATTTCCTTTATTTTTAAAGTTTTTTGAAAAAAAAAAATCAAAAAATAGAAATTATTACCAAATAACTTGGAGGTAATTTCTGATTTTTTTTTCCTTAAAAATCACTAAATAGAATTTGTTATCAAACACATTAGTGATTATTTTTATAAAAGAATCAAAAATTACAAAATCAATTATTTAATCATAAATTATAAACTAAAATCGTTATCGAACATGTATTAACTTAAACGAACTGTGCTTAAAAGATACGCGTCCAAGTGTCAAAAATCCTAAACTTACACCAATTTAAAAGCGTCGAGTATGTAGAATAATGAAAGGTGTCTATTTCTCAAGTTAAGTCTTATATATTTATTGGTGGCAATGAAGCTTTTGGAAAATACAATTTTTATCAACAGGTAGGTAAGACCGTAGGAGTTGATTTTATTAAGTAAAGATTTTCTAAGGCTTACGTACCTTAACATTGCTAATGAGAGACTTCAAGCTCTTAATCTTTCGATGAGGCCACCTCATGATATTAAGTTGTCTACACCTCTTCTTCAACACAGTAAGCCCAACTTTTAATTCCTTAGCTGCTTGAGCAATGGGAACACCAAAGTGTTTCTGTATCTCATCCAATTCTAACTCTGAACATTTCTTTCTCTCATTATTAATTTGACTAAAACTTGAAATCCCTTGTTCATATACATTTGGAAGTAGTTCATTAATCACTTCACAAGTACTTGTAAGAGCAATATTATTGTGATCAAGTACCACACTTTGTAATTCATTGCAATTAGTAGTATATGAAGAAAAAGTTCCATTGACTAGTTGAGAAAACATATTCCCTCCAGTACTAAAATAATCTTCAAACTCTTCAAGTTGGTCAATGCTAGGTAGTTTGTAATTTTGATCAAATTGGTATGACAATTCTGGCAGATTATCAGAGTAGTTGAAATCAATGAAATTACTTTCAAGTGGTGGATGCTCTAACATGCTGCAAAATCAAACCCAAAAAAAATTATATATATATTAAATCATAGATGAAGGAGAATCTTATTCAACAAATTAACCACATAATAATAATATTAAAATTTAAAAGTCGTAACAACAATAACTTAATTACTTGTTAGCATCCTGTAACAAAATAAACATTAACCAAGTAACTAGCTTTATTATTGGGAAAAGCAAACAACAACAATAACAAAAAAGAAAAAGAAAAAAAGACTAGTAAGATCTTGTTTAAATTTTTACTTGTTTGTCGTGATCATTTTCTTGATGAAGCAAGGTAATAATAAAGTTCAAAAGCACGATTCTGATCGATAATAATAATAATACAGCATAAACAACGAAATGAAACAATTATAATTTACAAGGAATAATAGAGAAATGTGAATATTATATCTTACTCATGTTGAGATGGTTGTTGATGATAGTATAGCCAGTCAAAGTCAAGTGGGTAGTGATCAAACTTTGGGAAACTAAACTCCATGTGAATTAGGTTAAGCATTAAGATGATCACTACTGATTCTTTTGGGGGTCAATTACAATCAAACTGAGTTGAGTTTGAAAGCGAATGAGAGAATTAGAAAAATAAAAAAAAAAAGGTATAGATAAATTATTTGGAAAATCAAGGAGATTAGGATATTAATTAATTAGAAGTTCGTGCATAATGAATATGACCGTGGGAGTTACAATTCCAACATATAATCGAATTTACTATGTATACGTTGCATTGATTGCATTTTTTTTTTTTTTTTTTTATATTTTTTTTATTTCAACTTAAGTGCATAAATCTTTTCTAAATTCGATATTTCATACACACAAACTACAAATTACATATTAAAAAATCACAAATGTTTAAGACTTAAGTATGCATATGACGTTTATATATAACAGTGGATTGAGGGAAGTTATGATTTACAATTAATGATAAACAACATATTACTCGATATAAAAGTATATGCACGCATGGCATATCAACATGAATGTGGAATGGAACGTCCAAGGAAGAGGAAAGCATGCAATGTATGCGGATAATGAATTTAATGATGAAAGAGTAAGTTACAAGACGATTAACGAGGTTGGGAGCATAAATTCCAGATAAAAAGGCTAGGTTGAATTTATTAAATGTGATAATTATTAATGATTTTTAACATATATACTATCTTAATCTTTCTTCGCTCTATGATCTTAATGTGATTTGATTAATTAGAATTTAGAGGCTTTAAATCTTTTAATTATTTTAGGTATAATTATCAATTAGTGGAGAGAGGTAGCCGTCATAACCTGACAATAGTTTATTTGTGTAGGGGCGGCTGAAACGGATCAAGTTTGTGCCGTCGGATGTTTAAGAATGTGGCAGTTCTTTTTTTTTTTACATTAATAACCTTCAATAAAAAACATAACATTTAATTAACACCATAAATTATTCATTATTTCACTCAATACTCCCAATGAGAAAAGAAGAAAAAAAATTCACGCAATACTTACTCCCTATGAGAAAAGAAGGGAAAAAACCACTTACCATTTTGAGTATTTAATTGAGAGTTTTTAATTTTTTTTTTTTTTTTTTTTTTAAAATGTAGTAGTATGCAATTAGGGTTTTTAAAGGCTATTTAAAAGTTGTGATTTACTTGGTAGTCTTGTGGTAAAAATTAACTATTCTCTGTTTCAAAATATAAGTTTGAGTCACACCAATTATCATTTGATAAAAAAAAGACACTCTAAAAGTTTAATGTATTTCATTAAAATTTTATAGAATTCATTGAAAATTGTTTAGATGTTTGTATTCATTCAAACAATATTATATAAAAATATTTTAAAATCTAGGTGTTTCAAAAATATTTTAAAAACTAATAAAAAAATTTATAGACTTTTTAATTATTACTGTAGCAAAAAATATCTACTTTTTATTCTCACCACCTAAAGATTTCTAACCATTTTTATATTTATCTTTTCTCTCATAAATTTTCCTGATCTCTCTGTTCTTGTTTAACATTATCAATACCAAATATACCACAATTCACAAAAGTCTATATATAAAATTCATTAATTCTATTAAAATCAACCAAAAGTCCTTTAAAGTTTATAAAAATATTTTAAATTTGTAACTATTTAAAAATCATAATTGAATACAACCTTGATTAGATGATTTTGAAGCATTTGTGTTTTGATTTTTTATTTTTAGTTGCTGCTTTGCAAGAAAAAAGGCGCCAAATATTTTTTTTTTTTATTGCAAAAAATCTGGTAACTAAAAGTATTGAATTCATTTAAAAAAAAAAAAAACTTCAAGTTGTAAATTAAACTTTTTCGAGTAGATCTAATACTTACAAAAATGTTTACCCTTATAATATACTACTTTTTTTTTTTTAGTATCATTATTAAAGATGTTTTTTTTTTTTTTTTTGGGTTCGAAAAATTATTAGAGACGAGAATGACTATGAATTTTATAACATAAACATATAAATATGAGTCCGAAAGAGGCCTACTTCTAATGTTGGTCCAACCAACTTGCTACTTCCGAGCTCATTTCGACTCCGTAAGAGCACTAGCGGCCATCTAACTCTGTTCTACTAGTCTACTTCGTTGGTATAACTTGCTACACGCTTCCCTTTTCTGCAAGAGTCCGCTACTCAATTGAATAAGCGGGAGTCCCCATCTTCCATTTTAGTTAGGTATGATATGTTCATTTTTTACATTTCATTTATGTAATTTTTTACTTCAAATTTGTAACAAACCATGTAAATTTCTTTTTTTCCCTCCCATTTTTACTTCTTTTGTTCCAGTTCATTGCCGGATGGACAACCAGTTCCAAGTTATATGAATTTATTGGAATTTTTGAAGGAGTTTTCTAAGTTTCTTAGGACTAGCTATGTTTTCCATTTCGTCTACGAATGTAGGGATGAAATTGGCTTTTGCTGGTGCTTTACAATCCCCTACATATTTGTTTTGTTTCTCTTCTTCTGCTTTGTCTTCCTCTGATCTGGTTGGTTTTTTTTTTTTTTGGCTATCCAAGCTCAATGTCTAGAATAAAATACTACATGCATGGAATTGAATTAATTGACTAAATAATACATAGTATAGAGACTAGGTAATATATATGGTTCAAAATTTTACTATGATGGAGAATTTCAGGTATGTGCCTGACAATTCTAGTTGGTTGTTTTGGCAAACAAAGTGTTTGATAAAAATTCTGAATAAAGTCTACATGGGTCAAACTGCATTAGAGGAACACAATTGTTATTCTACAGGGACTCTTTTATGTTCGGTTCCTACTGCTTGGAATATAAAGGAAACATGTTATCTTCCCTTTATTTTTTAGCCTACATGTTAGATTTACATATATAGTTTGTAGTTGTACTTGATTATATGTTTACTTTTCATCCATTTCCATTGTTTAAACTGTTCTTTTATATGCTTCAAAGTTGATGTAACAATGGGTTAAGAGATTTTATGTGTTAATTGTTGGTGTTGTTCAATGTATTGGATCACATATGGAGTGTGACACTTTTTCAATAGTTTCTTTTGAAACTTCCTGTATAATTTGATCATCAATTAAGTAATTTTTGTCATAAGCTGATAGTCCAGATGGTTGGACATTATATTTGAAGTTATGGTCTTACTCTTGGATAGTAGGATATAGGTTTGAGGTTTGGAACCAGCGTCTTAATGTTGAGCCTGAATACGGTTTTAGTCTTAATGTTGAGCCTGAATACGGCTTTAGTCACTACAATGGTTGGCAAATCTCAATCAATTTCAATAATATGAGGGTGTGACAGTAGTTATGATGTTTCCTTTTGACCAAAAAAAAAAAAAAATGAAGTACCTTTTGTTGTAAATAAAAAAAAAAAATAAAGCATCTTTTGTTAGAAAAATAAAAATAAAAATATAGACTAATTGTGCATAAATTATAAGTAATTTTATAATACAAATTGTATAAAAATTGTAAATATGCATTATTATATAAGTTGTACATAAATTATAAATAATTTTAAGAAGAGGCTTCCTTCCTTTATTTCAATATTGTAATAAGTACATAATTAGTTGATCATATTACACAATTATCATGTCATTTTATTAATTGTATATAAATTATAAATAATTTTGTAAGAAAATTATTTTGTAAGTTGTACATAAATTATAAATAATTATTTATGTGAGTCATTATGTAAATTGTATAAAGATTATAAATAATTTTATAAGGTCATTTTGTAAATTGTACAAAAATTGTAAATAATTTTATATGAGTCATTCTGTAAGTTGTAAAAAAATTATAAATAATTTTGTATGCGAGTCATTATATAAATTTTACAGTTGTAAATAACTTTGTAAGAGGGTTATTCTATAAATTGAACAAAAATTGTAAGTAATTTTGTATGTATCATTTTGTAAGTTATACAAAAATTGCAAATAATTATGTATGTGTACATAAATTATAAATAATTCTATAAGAGGGTCATTTAATAAATTGTACATAAATTATAAATAATTTTATAAGCGAGACATTCTGTAAATTGTATAAAATTGTAAATAATTCTGTAACATTATAGATTTTTTTTGTATCTTATACATAATAAAAATATTATTTATATACCCTTTACAAAATATGGATTGAAGATACATTCATGTAGTTAATGTCTAATATAATCAAATTACAACAATGTTTTCTATAACGTGCACATAATAATTTTTTTTTGTATCATGTACATAATCTTGCTGTCATATATTTCTTGCATTAAGATATTTAATTTTTTTTTGTTATGATTTCTAATTTTTTTTGTAACATATACTAAATTATGTATAGACTCTTGTTTTAATATATTTCTTGCATCAAGACATTTAAAATTTATTTGCTATAATTTCTAGACATTTATAATTTTTTTTTTGTAATATGTACATGATGAAAATATTTTTTTGGTACCATATGCAAAATATTACTTTTATATTTACAATTTATTCGTTATGATTTTCAAATTATTAATGTAACATGAATATAATAAAAAAATTATTTATATACCATGTATAAAATTTTGCGTTCATATTTTTTTTGATTTAAGAAGTTTAGAATTTTTTTGTTATGATTTTTAGAGTTTTAATGTGACATATAAATAATAAAAATGTTATTTTTATAATATTTACTAAATTTTGCATTCATATTTAGAATTATTTTGTTAAAAATTTTATATTTTTTTATAATATGTATAATATAGATAAAATTTTGATGCCAGTGACAAGTTATCAAAGCTCCAACAATATTGCTAGTGATTGTTGAAAAGTGGAAATAAAAACAATTTTATAATTATATAATAATAAGGTAAATCGGTTACAATCTTTTATTATTAAAAGAGTATTCTAAGATGACAAAATAATAATTTTAATTTTTAAAATATATCTTTTTAATTTCTTAAACATATTATTTCTTTCATTTTTATTCGTCCATAGCCCTTATATCATTCTCATACTCAAGCGGAAGTCACCTAAAATTAAATCAAAATCCAGAGCCCTGTTTTTGTATGGCCATTATTCAACGCGTTGCAGGTCTATTGATGTTTCTCAATAAAAAGACCAAACCCAAGTGAAAAAAGCCATCTCTATTGGTCTCGCCAGTTTAGGCAGCCCACGTTGGAGTTTGATTAAGTAGTTAACAAACTTCTCTGATAGGTTTTTCCCTCTCTTATTATTATTTTTTTGTCATAAAAAGCTTCCAGAAGATAATAATGTCACGCCTATATTTATCCATTTATCTAGATCAATGCTTATATTAAAAATACCAACAATAAATTATATCAGAGGCTACCATCAAACGACATTAACAACTATTACATATTTTTTGCCGTCTCAAACTCTTAACTTCATGTATGCATCCCAGTTGGTAATCCACTGTCAATTTTTTTCCTCTTTTGAAAACACTTTTTTTGATATGTTTTTTCCTCTCCCACTTTTTTGCTATATTAAACCATATTTAATGTGATTTATAATTTAAAATAAATAGTTTTTTTTTCCTGGTATATCACTATTATTGAGGATAGAGAGATTGAAAGTAGTATTATATTTTTGAAAAACATAATGGTTTTTCATGGGACAGCCCAAGCCCAAGCCCGAGTAAAACTATATAATACTTAAGCATGAGCCTAGGAATCTAAACACAAATTCAGCTAGCACTTTTGAAGGGGATTCATGGTGTTACAAGTGGAATTAAAGCTATCGAATGCTTCGTTCTTGTGCTTAATTTTGAGCTTCGGAACACCATGGTGCTACCTTTATTATAGAGAAGAGAGACATTATTTGGTTAATCTATTTCGGTGAATAAGACTCCCTACCACATTAATGAGCATTTGATCTTTGAAAAATAATAGAAGAAAGGTCAAAGTAAAAAATATTAGGGCAAAAGGCAAAAAGCAAAGCCAACAATTTGTCTTCGAGGGGACCTACAAAGTTCCACCAGTCACGCCACTGACTGGCTTATAAACTGCCCCAAATAAAATATGAAATCAGGCATAAAAATCCATCTTAGTTTCGGTTAGCAAAATGTAAATGTAATAATAATGATAACCAATAATGGTAACAAAAGTAAAAAATTATTATTTTTTTTAAATTTTTAATAATTTTTTATTCTTATTATAAAAATTTATTTAATAATAAACATTTTATAATAAAAAAAAAAAAATTTAAGATAATAAATAATATTATATGATAAAAAAAATATAAAAATATGTAACAATAAATATATAATTTTTTTGTACTTAATAATATTGATATAATTTTATTGCAAACGAGTTTGAAGTAACGAGAATAAATTATAAAATAATTATATAATTTTAGATTTTTTAATTTAAATAAATACTTTAAATAATTATTGATATTTTTTAAAAAAATAAAAATATAATTAAAAATAAAATAAATAATATATAATGCAGATTAATTTAAATTTTATGTAATTAAATTTATAAATAAATAAATTTAAAGATTTATTAAAATAAAATATATAATTTAAAAAAAGGGTCGGAAAATACAATTCCTATCTTGCCTCCGCCTCGTATTTTTAAATACAAATTTTTGTTTCTATTTCTCATTTTTTTATTTTAAATAATCTAAAAATCAACAATCTTATATTATTATTATTATTATTATATGGAACCATGGCGCGTGGTAAGAAGCTGGAGTGAGAAGACAGTACAGTACCAGCCTCGCGTGCCTTTCAAAAGCAATGAATGTTGAATGGAGGGTGCGACCCTCCACCTTTGATAATTGCGCGTGGGCCTTACCATATGTTTGCTATCGGAGTTTTGAGCGATGCTCGAGTAGCCGAGTTAACTAAGCAGGTGGGAGTAAGTGAGTAACCATTCTTTGATAATATTACGACATATAAATTTATATATTTTTTATATATATATTAATGATATTATAAAATATAAAAAAATTATTTAAAAAATCAAATTATTTTTTTTAAATACTTTTATTTTTATATAGATATAAAAATAAAAATAAATTTATGTATTTTTAGTATTATTTTTTGTACCAATGTCAAACCATTTCATAAATGTAAATAAGAAAAAATGAACTTTTATTTTTTTAATTTTAATTTTTCAAATTTTTAAGTTTAATTTTATTAGTCTATATCTATTGTATAATTTTTTCAAGTTGTGATGTTACATAACTTACGTGTTGTTATAATAATTGCATTATAGGTTTCATTTAATTGTATAGTACAGACAATTTCAATCAAAGAAACTGACACATGACACATAAGTTGTGAAATGCGTATAAAACAATTTCCGGTAGTTTTCGGCTACTTTGATCGTAAGGCCCACAACCACATCGCATCCATAGATTCTATACAAAGAAAGGAAGAAAAAGAAAAATAGCAATGCTAAAAACTAAACAATTTTACTTCACAATTATATATATAAATGAATTAATTCTTCATTTCAAGCATTATAAACTATTCTACGTGTTCATTCAAAAAAAATTGAAAATTTCTGCTACATAACCAAGCAAAAAGGTTAAGAGATCATAATCATCAACCTATGTAGCAACCCTGAACCAAAAAAATAAAAAATCATGTGCAGCAACAGAAGGTGGTAGCCCAGAAGTTGAGAGCCTGAGCATGAGGTCTTCGAGGAGAGAATAAAAATGCTTATCTTTGTTGAATATCAATTGCACAAAGGGCAGTAGGACCAATCAAACAGAAAAAAGGGATGGAAATAAGAAAAAGTGGACCCATTTAAATGGCATTGCAATGATGAGACTTGAGGGAGAAATCACACTTGAACTTTGAGACCACTGACCCAACCAAAAGGGGTAAACTTTTTCTAAGCTCTCCTACAAAATATTCAAAATGCTCCGGATTCCCTGGCCTACGCAGATGTGCTCTCCTTGATGCTTGTCCTCTTCGTAGTTCGTATCACACATTTCCATGTACGAGTTTTTCCCCCCTTTCTATTGAACCTATGAGCTTCTCTTCAGTTCAGGTTTTCATTAGCTAAAAATCTGTAGACATAAATAAGTAGTCTTTTTTATTTGTTTTGTTGAAGTCCTGAACCAAACATCATTGGTCCTTGTCAAGTAGTGGCCTAGTGTAAATATTTTCTAGTGTCATAAGCAACAAGATATCAATGTTCATGGTTACTTTTATAAACCAGTTTTCATAATAAAAGTGTGATCCAGTCTTTTATACTCTAACACCAATTAATATGCTTATTTGGCCTTCTTCTCCTTTTGGGTTTCAAGTTTGATGCTCCAAACTCAAATTGGGATGCGGGTTTTCTTGGTCAAGGCCTTGGTTTCAGCTTCATAGCTGAAAGTTAAGAACTTGCAAATAAGGACAAACCAATTTAGTAATTTGTTCTCTTATTCATTTGCAGCTGTACCTGGTTTACATTTTCCTTAGTTCTGTTTGGTCTCTGTGCAAGTGCAACTATGGGGATAAAGAAGAAAAGCCCTTCTGGTGAAGGACGTTCTTAGCTGAGGCAATTTGATTATTTTGGCAATAGGTATAGGGCTTAGCTTTTATCCTTAAAAATCTGACCAGTGTTGCTCCTAAGATTTGATTTTACATTTTCTACGATTTATCTTTTGGGAAACACTGATTTATCTTGCTATCTCGACAATGCAGAGGAGGAAATTGTAATTTTACAGCTTTTGATGTCTTTAATGATTTGATGTCATTTTCTATTTGTTTGATTTTAAATAGGACAGAGTATTGGTGAAGATTCAGACAAAATGGATTTTTGGCTGCAGAGTATGAAACTTAAGCGTTTAGTTTAATGATCATGTTGGTTTTTTGTCATTGTAGCTTGAAGAAATGTGGACAGAACTACCTAATTTATGACATTTATTTTCTATTGTTCTTGTATATAATATACTTTGGTCACAGTTATTGAGCCCTTCAGAACTTTTGTTTTTTGTTTTTCTCTGACCCCTAAAGAATTAAAATGGCTGTTGTTATCTTATAATTTTCGATTCCATAGGCTTTTCTTTCTCACACTAGCACAAGTAGATTACATGCTTACATTCAGTCACATATGCATACTGTGTTATTTTTGAGTTTCAGACAGGAAATTATTTGCTTGGTAACTTTATACAGGATGGGTGATAATGTTAGGTTGTTTTCAATTTCTTGTATCTTCTATCTTCCTCTCTATTGAATTTTAAAAGGCTAATCTTTGTGGTTGCAGGATAAAGAATACGCTATAGTAGCCTTCTGCTTCATGGGAACGATGGCAGCCTCTACCATACAAGTTCCCCGAGAAATGTCCAACTTTGATGAGGTTTCTATGCATCAGAGCTTGCTTTTCTCTGATAGTCTTAAGGTACTACTCTTTGTCTGCTTGAACGATTTTGCTGGTTAGATTACATACACTTTTTCATGAAAGTTTTAACTCTTGGTTCCCTTGCCTCAGTCAAAAATGTGTGTATAGAGAGCTTTGTTTGACATAGGACCCATCTATATATGCTTTGCCTGGAAGTTGTTTCCAGGGAAGTCGTTTGGTCAAAAGTGCTTTCAAGAGATGCATTTAGATGTTTGGCATAAAATTGTTTGAACTGATTTTGAGTGGTATTTTATCAGTTATTTTATGAAGGTAGCATGCATGCTATATTACTTCTCTAAGAAATGCTTCTTCTAAAAGTTACAGTGCTTTTCAAAATTTTGAAAATCACTTCTCTTGGACATTGTTAAACAACACTAAAAGTGCTATGGCTCATATAAAAGCCCTTTTTGTCCAAAGTAGAAGCAGTTCCAAATGGGCTCATATTTTCATTATCAGTTGCCTCTTGGAGAAACTTTTGTGACTTGTGCATTTAAGTCTTCCAAACAAAAGCTTTCAAGGCACTTCTCTTACTGCTTGTGTGTTTTACAGGATTTGAAAAATCTGAGAACACAATTGTATTCAGCTGCAGAGTATTTTGAAATGTCTTACGCACATGATAATCAAAGACAGATGTGAGTAACTAACTAATTATGACTCATCAATTAATTCTGATTTTCTACACATTTCCTTGTATTATTGTCATTTTTTTTTTGAAGTAAAAGGTTTGCAATTGCTCTTTTTGCAGATTGGTGGAAACATTAAAAGATTATACCATTAAAGCTCTTGTAAATACTGTGGACCACCTGGGTTCAGTGAGTTATAAAGTTAATGATCTCTTGGATGAAAAGGTAGAGGAAGTTTCTGGAACAAAACTTCGGCTATCTTGCATTGAGCAGGTGAATTTGGATATATTAATTATTATTATTTTTTGTTGCCAAGCTATCAAACTAAAGAAACCAATAATTTTAGTGGTACTAAAATTTCCCACTTTCCATGTGCTGTTTCAGAGGATAAAAACATGCCAGGAATATATTGATCACGAGGGTCGCTCTCAGCAGTCACTGGTGATAAATACTCCAAAGTACCATAAACGGTACATCTTGCCAGGCATGAGATATTTTCTTCTGTGAAACATGGTGTTTTTTGTCACACTTTTGCCCTTTTTTATTTAATTTGAAACTCAAGTGTTTTTGTGATATCTTGAATTTGTTTTCAGCTGGTGAGACCATGCGTGGTTCCAACCATACTAAATCAAAATACCAAGGTTGCAGCCTAGATGATGAAGATGACTGGCATCAATTTAGGAATGGTTTGTAATCTTTTATCCTTCAAATTTTTTGTTTTTTTGCATTTGACTTTTACTGAGAATTTTAACAAGGTTTCATTGGTGTTGTAACATGGTGGATTTTGTAAAGCTATTCGAGCTACAATTAGAGAAACCCCAATATCTACTGTCAGGTAAATATTAATTTGTGTTGTTTTAATTTTGCTGTATTAGAGCGACCATTATCATATTCTGAGTCATGTTTCTTGCAGTAAAGGACATTCTCCATCTCCTACTCAACGAACTCCCCAAGGACTAGGAACTTTTTCATTTACTTGTACAACGTCCGAGAAAGAACTAGGCATGTACCTCATGTTATGAACATTACTTTGGAACTACTTAGAATTATAGGATTATAATATTCTCTTTGCAAGTTATATTCATTCATATTCTCCTAATGGTGTTGTTTGCTTGTATATCAGAAAAGAGAAAAGTTTCACCTCACCACTTGTTTCCACTTTCGCGTTCTGGATCTCTTGCAAGTAGGCCAACTACCCCAAAGTCTAGTCAGAAAACAACCCCTAACTCAAGTAGGCCGACCACTCCAAATCCTTCTGATTCAAGAAGACGGGTGTGTACTTGACAAATTTTACCTTAATCTTAACATAATCATAAAAAAAAAAAAAATGCTTCCTTATTTATTTTGTAAAACTACAGGAAGATATAAACATCATATCTTGTTATGGTACATATAAACTGAAAGCTAAGTTTGTTATGCATTAACCAGTACCCTTCAGAGCCTCGGAAATCAGCATCAATGCGGTTTTCTTCAGAAAAGGAAAATGACAAAGATGTTGAGCAGTATCCTCCCAGCAAGAGTAAACGTCTTCTAAAGGCCTTGCTTAGCAGACGCAAATCTAAGAAAGATGATAATCTTTATACATACTTGGATGAATACTGAAATTAAGAGTTCAAAAGAGAGAAACAACAAGTTAAAAAGGAGGCAAGAATTGCTTGGTTTTATTGCTTTTGGCTTTACATATCCGTTATCATGTATCCTTTGATTGCAATCTTTTAAAAAATGTAGATTTTATCATTCTACATATTAAGCACTGCAGTAATTACCATACTGGTGTCTTTCATGTCTTTTTCAACAGTTACAATGCTAAATGATCCAAGTTGATACAATCTCAATTTAAATGTCCAAATCTTACTTGCCCTTGCATTGTCAGGGATTTTCTGGGATCACATGCACGTAGAAATCTTGCTTTGAAATGCCTGCATGAATAAGAATCAAGCAACAAGAAATAATCAGCATAAAACTGCAAAGATCCATTTTCTTCTCAAGTAACAATCAGTAGTTCAGCAAATATGTGTAGTACATTGCGGTTAAATAAATTGATAATGCTTTGATTGTTGAGAAAGAGAATCATTCCTACTTCTACGAGGTATAAGTAGAACTACAGCCATTTAATGTAGACCCGTTTGATGTTGAAAGCCATTCAAGTGGAACCCATTTAATGTTATTAGCGTGTAATTTTAGAAGTGTTATTTTTTGTAATTTTCTAATATTCTGCAACCGGAAGATCCGACTTAAAAAAACAAAGTTATTAGTCGAAGAAATGCTTACACGGAGAGCTTTCCCTTGTCATTTGTCTCTTTAACTTTGTCAGATTGCAACTGAGTTAGAAAGTAATTAGATTAGAAACTAGTAAAATCACTTGTAAGGAAAACTTGACGTCATAATCTATACCTCCTTATCAGCAGCTAATGCAGCAAATAATATTGAAGCGTACTCCTCGGACGCATAGTCCACTTCCAAGTCCTTGCAGAAAAAGTTTTAATTTGTTTCATTATAATTACCAACTACCAGGAGCTGCCAAAATTTCAATGTTCAAAACCAAAGCCACACACGTTTTAGAAAAGATTCTAAATGGTAAACTATCGGATCATTTTCAGAATTACACATCTAGTTACATAAAATGTCACCGGCAACAAAACCAATTTATGTAATTCATGATCAGTTCTTATGGTGATACCAAAGGAGTAGATACAAAGTGAGAGATATGAAGCGAAGAAACAAAATTAACTAAGTGAATAAGATACTTCCTAATGAGAGAAAAGAACAGGAGAAGCAGAGATAACAGAGAACCATTCTCGGAGGTGGCCAGAAAATGCTACTCAAAAGGCCATACATAAGCTTAACCAGACCCATATTTTTATGCTAATCAAAATCATATTTTTTTCCCTGATCAGAAGAATAAGATTGATTATAAAAAAATTGCAGTATAATGAAAGAACATTCATAAAACCATAGCCCAATTTCATTCCAACTCCTTAAAGAAAGACCTTTAGGACAAACAAAAGATTTGAAATTTAGAAAAAAAGAGAGACTAACCAGAAAAATTCCCATGGGGATTGGCCATTTTGGAAAGATAAGGCAGCCATTTCACCGCCAAAATCGAACTGAACCTCCACTCCGGTCTCAGAAGAAAGAAAGAAAGAGTAGGAGTAGGGTAGTGTACTGTAGTAACTAGTGAGTAGTCTTACACTCGCACGCAAATCACTTACGGCGGTTACCAAGAAATTAACGGTAGCGCCATTTGACGTTATACCAATCAGAAAAAGGCTTTCCAATACGACGTGGTTTAGAGCATCAAGCCATCAAATGCAAATTTCGCAAAAAGTAAATCCGAGACTTCAAGAAAATAACAAAAGTTAATTTTATGAATGTTAATTTTCTTTTACGCTAAAAAAAAAAATATAGGTTTATGTTCTTGTAACAATTAAAAAAATATATAGAAAAATGAACTTATGTTTTTTTTTTTCCTCTTTTTTTTTTTGAAGAGTGAGGATTAAAAATAAAATTTTACTCATAAACTTTTAATTTATGGACTAACAATTAGTTTTGGGGGGCTAAACCGGTAGAGAGATATTAGTATATTTGAAATGCCACCTCATTTCTGTTTTAGTTGTGTTGACAGAAATTACCTTCATAAACTATTAAAAGAATTTTAGTTGAAGCCTCGTAAAGTCGGCTTCTGTGATGCAGACAACACAATCCCGAACTAGGGTAAAGTCCAAAATGATCATCTCAACTTCCATTTAGATGTTCTTCCTGCAAATTTCATCACTAGACTAAACACTTCCATTCAGAATTTTTTTTTTTTTTTGCAAAAGCATGTAAATTCATTATTTTTACAATCAAGTTAGGATCTTAGAATGCTAGAGATGCTTAAAAAATATATATATATTATTTACAGTTCTTTATCAGTTTGATCATCTTGTTCAAATGGTGGACATTGGACAATTCACCAAATCATTGTTATTTAGTCTGAATTTTCCACTACAATATAAATAAATTACATATTTACATCCACTAAACATATAATCAATCTACAATGCACAACTTACTAGCCGCCCTTCTAGTACAATCAGTAATGGTATTATATTTTCAAGGAGTTGCCTGTTTTGATTCCCACCCCAGAATATATTTTTATTTTTATTTTTTAAAACAAGTCTACTAGTCCTTCCCAAGCGATCAAGATTCATCAATGTAGATAAAAAAACAGGATGCTGTTAACGAACACCACAAGCTTGGTGAAAAGCACAACTTGAGATGAGATATAAACTGATATGGTTGAATGCGACTGTATGAAACAGCTGGTTCCACTTTTAGCATCCAAGCACATTTTGCCATCTAAGTCTTCTCAACTAGAGAAGTACTAAAAAAATAATATAAAGTTCTGAACAGCATGAAACAACCACCCCATTGTCCACCCAAGGAGCATGCCAGCACTGACAAGACCCAACCCTAGTGCGAAAGCAACTACCGCACCTTTTCTTATCTCATGCCTTGGTCTGCAATGATTTTTGTTTCCAGCCCGGAGATGACCCTTGTTCCTTTGCCCACCTTTGTATGGTGGCCAAGGCAAGGCAATTGGAAAGATGCAGGGAATGGGTTGGTTTTTGTACTTAAGTCGGAGGCAGAGGTTCTCTAATTGCAGTAAACGAAGCCACTGCTTGTAAGCAAAAAGTTGTGATGCTTGCCTCAAAAATAGGGTGACTAAGTGTTCCTTCTCAGTGTAAGCTTGCATTGCTGCTTTCTCTGCTTCCCTTGTTCGTGTTTGAGAATTATTAAGGGCTTTTATTAACAGCTCAGCTCTAGTTTGAGCAATATCAGGGCTATTTTTGACATCTGCCCCTGGTTGAGCTATGTTGTTCATTGTTGCACCTGAAAAATAGACATATGCAAGCAAATATGTTGGGAAACAGCATTACACAACATCACAATGAAGAATGATGATGTTAGGACGAATCACAATATACAACACAAAACAAATACAAACACGAATATGCCACAGGACAAAAAATATTTGGGTTAGAATTTATAACTAATTTTTAAAGTTATTTAAATTTTTGTGTGCCAGCTAAAACATGAACATGAATGATTGCCACTACTAGACCAAACTACTGGCAATAATTTGAAATATTTTAAAAAAATAAAAATAAAATAATGGCATTGCTTATATAAACCTATTTATCACAAGTTCTAAGAATAATTTGTGAAATCATGTCACTGCAGCCAGAAACAAAGATTTTTCCATACACATTTGTGTGAATATCAACATTGAAAGGAAATATAAATTTGACAAACCAGAATAGAGGCTAAATTAATCATGGTATAGTTACAGAGAAGGGAACAAAGAGAAATAACATTGACATTAGGAATTCCAGAGGAATCTTACACTATAACTCTATGGACGACATAAAAGATTATAATTATGAAACTAAGACGATTAGTATTAAGTGTTAAATAATAGTAAGCAGCATTACCAGTTAGATTGATCTGAATCATTGGGTGCTAAACCAGAAATTGGGCTTTTACAAGTAAAGACATCAAGATCATAGAATCCCGTCTTATTCATTTGATCTGATAATGAAGCTGAAAAGTTATTCTGGTCGAAGCTCTCTAAACTAGAAAGAGGGATTTTTGTATAATGTTTAGTCTGAGATTTTGGAAGATCACATTTCTCTATATGCTCTAGTGACTTCTGAGCAACAAAGAAAGCCAAATCGCTGTCTTTACTGGCTGAACGCCACCACGGAGTACATTCCACCAGCTTCTTGGGTTGAAAAGAAACCAAGCTGTTCAATGAGTCCCAACTCATGAGATCATCATCCAAATACAAGAAACTCCCTAAATCATTTTCTGCAGAATTTTTCGGCCCAATATTATCAATTAAAGGATGGTGTTCCCTCATTCTGCTATATTGATAATTTGTTGCACAAGTGGAAGAGACTTCAGAAAAACTAGCTTCAAGTCTTTTTACAAATGCATGCCTTCGATAACTCAGTTTGTTGATCTTCACAACCAGCACTCTTCCATTGACAAATTCAGAAGTTAAGGTTTCAAGTTCAAACTCAAAGGAATTCATCTGTTCATTCATAAAATCTGTATGATGCCCCCCCCAAGTTGGGTCTCTTAAGCCACCACTTCCTATCCATAAGCATATCAGAATCAGAGTTAAAGGGAAGGCATTGTTATTCAGCACTTTTGTTTGGTTGTTGGGTGCAAGATGAGAACCTGACAACAACGATGAGCAGCAAGGACATTTTCGCTCATTCCTTGCCTCTTCTTTCACAAAACAACGATTTGAATGCTGCCATCTAGTCCTAGATGCTGCTTCTGCTTCTACTGCACCCTTATATATTGAAATTTGTCGAAATTCTGTGTCAGACAAAAATTAATAGGAGTATCAAGAAAGCAATCATGTTTATGCGCGTTAAAGGAATTTGAACAGCCCCAGCCATATTCTGTTGCTCCTTACAGCTAAAAAAAGACTGGTGAACCAAACAAAAAAAAAAAGAAGTTTGCTAGCTAAAAGTACTTTCAAGTATCAGAAAGCATAATTTGGTCTTCCTTCTTGACAAACCTGACACATATTCTCTACAGCCCAAAGGCAGCCTAGGCTCCAATAGAAAGCTAATTGAGAGTACAATATACAACCAACCATGTGTTTTCTCCTCTGATATACCAATGATCCTGATTTCTCATTGATTATTCCACAAATTAAAAAAAAAAAAAAAAAAATTTGCAGACATACCAAAACAGTCTCAGTGAGGACTTGCTCTACATTTCCATGTCGAAATTGAATCTTAATAATTCATAATATTACAAAATAGAAGAATGGTTCAAGTTTTCAGCAGAATACGGAAAAAATATATTTAAATAAAACCCGGCCAACTTCCAGTTATAACCCAAAAATTACAAGGAAAAAGATGATGGAAACAGTAAAAATATCGAGTGGGTTCATAATCATCCAAAGCAAAATTCAAACAATTTCAAGCGATCAACCGAGTACATAAATTAACTCCACAAGGAAGACCCAAATTAATTACCCCAACTAAAAAGTGGCAATTCATATTCATTCATAAGAAATTATAGATATTTAGGATTGCTAAAGATAAAAAGTATGCAAAGATGGGTATTCCAGTTTTTGTACAAAAAAGAACCATACGCTTACTGTTATAAAAAAATGGAGAGACAGTTGGTCCAACATGACCAATTTTTTTTTTAAAGTAATTCTATTTATTGGCTACTGCCTTTTTTTAGTGGGATGTATTGATGATGCAACTCTGTTGATGATATATAAAGTTTTCACACTCTCTCTCTCTCTCACACACACACACACACGCACGCACACACGCACATATATTATTTATTTTCGGTTTTTCTGCCTTAGTAAATCATTATTAATCAATTTAACGGAGATAAAATATCTCCAAGACTCCAATCGTTATCCAACGAACATTCGATCTCTTTTAATTTAGTACGAAATGTCGCTTAAGTCTTACTCCAAGAAGCGACATGTCGTTTTATCTACAAGTTAGATGAAAACAAAATATATAAGATTCACTTCGACAGATTCTTGTATAAAAATAGTTGTATTAATAAGTAGTGGAACATATTATTAATATTGACTTATTTTTAAAAAGAAAAAAAAATATGTTAGATATGGACGACATCAACCAATTTCTAACAAGCCAACCGAGGCAAAAGTTCCCAATAGATACCACGTAAAGCTTGAAGTTGCAGTAATATGGTTGAATGCGTTGATGACAAACTGTACTCATCTAAATTGTTGGGTTCCATAAAAAGGTAGCATCAGACAACATAACACAAATTGGCTTCAAATAACAATATAAAGCAACACATTTACAGATTTGATCAGTAAAGCTAAAACACATACAGCATATAAAAATTGGCGCATAATTGAATTTGGATTATTTATGAACACACCCATAAAATCCAATGGTGAATTCAGAACGTTTTGATGGGTAGGTGGGTGGGCTGGGCTGCCTGGGCATATGTTTTAAGTTGGCTCTAGCTAACTAAAAGTTACAACTTACAACCAACATATTGAAAAATAGCTTCTCAATTAAAAATAATGAAACCTAGCTTTCGCACTAACTAGGTTTTCTTAACATGGAATTAAATAATGGAAATAACTAAACAATATAAAAGAATAATAATAAAATTTTAAATGAAGAATGTCTAATTTCAAATGACTTCGTGAAAACAGAGCGTTCAAACTCAAAGCCTTTAAATGGCTACCATATGTGTCAATGGCTTACCAAATTACGAACAGAAAAACTTCATCCAGCAGTATTTGTAAACTCAACAACCAAATGGACCCTATTATTATTTTTTTAGTTTTTCTTTTTTCTCTTTCCCTTTCCTCTTTTGGGATCGTGAACCAAAGAGACTGCTGCTTATTTGGTTCGGAGTTTAACATTAAGGATCCAATTAACTTGACCCGGGGGTAAAGGAACAGACTTTGGAAGACGCAGTGGCACTTCATACTCTCCCACAGTGGACAGAGGTGATGACAACTGTAGGTTTTCTGGAGCAATCTGCACAGAGAGCTGCCTTGCCACCTAAATTACATAGAAAAACATCAGTCTACATACATGTAATATGGAAATTTTTGAAACATTGGTGTTGCACGTCTCATTCTGATTATAAACTTAAGCAAGAAGCCATGACTAAGAAAAAATTTATAATCAATTTGCAACCCCATATGGTGGGTTTATCCATGATGACTACAAACCTTTTGAGGATCATAATCATCAATAAAGCTTTCTTGCGTATTTATTTCCAATAATTAGACTTTGTTTTTCCCCCTATATTTGTTTTTTTTTATTCATACCGGCAGAAGTAGTTATCCAAAGATCTTTTGTTTCTTTATTTATTTCAGAACCCAAAGGTCATTGGTCTAAAAAGTACTACCCAACAATGAAGAGGATGCTTGACCAAAAAAAAAAACAATGAAGAGGATGCTATGGATTATAAAATACACATTGATGTGATAACAAGGACATGAACTTTCAAACACTAATAGAAATCTACCTCGGCCACAATATCATCTTTGGTCACAGGAGAGTGTAATTCTATAGGCTCATCTTTTGTTGAGCGTGTCCGGAACTTCTCTGCATTGATTAACCTCCGTATTACCTAAAAAGAAACAGTCCTATTGGTTAGATGCTCCATGTCATGAGACTAGTTCTACATTTTTGTAATTCCTTTAACAGAATCTACAATGGAATTCGAATCAATAGTTTTAGACTGTGTTTCTGGGACAAGAAATGAAAGATGGAAAGAAAAAAATGGATTGGGAGAGGGGGAAAGAAAATTGTGACAAATCAAAAGTTTAGACACCATTCATAATCTTTTAGAGTCATATCATATGCTTCATTCATATATAAACCTACACAGAACATTCTGAAAGATTCTTTAGTACATAAGACGTTATATGCAAGCAGAAACAAATTATTCAATAAAAAGCTGTGACTACGCTTTATGTGGCAAAAGGTAATAGATATAGGAAAATGCTCGGAAACAGGACTTTTAGAGTCATGTTCCATGGCATTACTCATAGATATATCATACATTAATATTCAACAGAGTTCATTAATGCCGTAGGTATTTAAATGCTTTAAGAGGATCGACTACATACCAATTTAGCATTAGCCAGGCGTTTTGCAGCCTTTTCATATTCTTTCATCTTATCTTCCTTAGACACAGCCACCACTTTAACCTCCTCCTCTCCTTCGTCAGGTGGGAAAATCTGAACCGTGCATATAAACTAAGAATAAATTACTAGAAACATGATTGAATCCAACAATTAAAGGGTTGCAATAAAATGAATATAAATATTTCTAGTTTCAATCATTTATCAAAAACTTTTTGCATTTAATATATATATTTTTTTCTTTTTAAAAGTACATGAAACACACAGAGCAAAGGGAAGTGGGCATTTTTTCTGCATATAAGCACATAAGCTAATGATTGTGCCTATATAGGGGTGAAAAGAGAAAGAACCTTGTGCTGCTCCCGAATGAGATAAGCATACTTGTCAATATTGGGTACAGCAAGCAACTTGGGCATCAGGTGGTTGCGAAAATATCCTGGAGCAACCTTCACTGTCTGACCAGCTTTGCCAAGCGTCTCTATATTCTGGGTGCACAAAAATAATTTAAAAAATCACAAAATCCTTAAAATAACCAGCTAGACAAGCAAAATAATCAAATACACTCACTGTTGTAAGAATCACTTCTAACTTTCTATGTCTAACTCCTTGACATGAATACAGAAGTTGGGGAATCATACGATCAGAGTTATGAAAGCTTGTGTCTTTAATAATCTGCCGAAGGGCATTTCTACCATGTTGAAAACAAGCCATTCAGAACGTTTTTTCCCCTTCCCTTTCAGATAGTCTGTCAAAAAAGAAAAGACAGATTATTGACGAATGTCCATGGAGCAATTAAACAAAGATGTATTCTTCTAGAAAAATGTAACAAGATACAACACAATAAGAGCAACATAAAATAATGAGAGTTTACAGTTCACACCAACCAACATAAAACGAATTTTTCAAGAGAAAGCAACGTAAACAACAAATCAAAAGCTCGGGCAGGAATCTCAGAAAACAACTGGAATGAAACATGATCCAGAGAGATAGAAACTGAAGGAGAAATCTTCAACAAAATTGAATGTGAGATGTGTTTGTTTCCACTTGTTTTCTGAAGCTTTTTTTTTTTTTTTGGGGGTCAGAAAGAGAGATTTTATTCAAATCGAAAACAAATACAATCTAACTATTCCACCATCAGCTATACACATCGCATAGCTTAAGGAATAAGCTAACCAAATGACTAGCAATAGCTAGCATAAACTGGATACCATAAGCAATAACAATTTCCTTCCCTAACAATCCAGCTAGGTACCTCGAGAAAAAGTTATCAAACTTATAGTATCGATACAGACGACAAACAGAAATAGACCAGATTACCCTCATCATATTAAAAAAATAACTAGAATAATACCCAAAAAATACAATAAAAAAACAACCATGATATCTAAAAAAATACTGCAGCTATAAAAATAAAAAAATTGTCACCAAAGTCCAAACCACCATTCATGAGAATTTGCTTGGATCCCACAACTCTCTACTTCTGAGAGTCTTTGAAACTAAAACATCATAAGCATCTTTTCGAGCCAAGAAACATTCATGTTGAAACCCGCTTTTCACACAAACAACAAAATATTGTTGAAACTTTTTAACCCACATCCAACCTTGCCAGAGTTTATTCATCAAATAATGAAAGACTAATAGGTCGAATGGTAACATCAAGAACAACAAATCCAATATTAAAGCTGCCCATATTACTAATCAAAATTGAGTAAAAATCACACACAAAGGTGGATTGAAAGCGAGTCCAGAAAGACCTAAGGCTCACGGATAAAGGGAACACAGATTGTGATTAGCACACAACTGGAAATGATACTGAGAGAACTAAACCAGATCAAAATCGAGCCTGATCTTAAGAACCAGAAATCAACTCAAATTGATTTTCCAAACTCAATCTAAATCAGATTGAAAAGCTTATTCAATATGATACTAGAAATGATAATAAACTCATATATGATATTGGAGATGATAATCAACTCAGATTGATTTATTCACAATCAATCTTATCAACAAGATCTGAATGCTTCAATGGAAAGGCAATCAAACCTGAGGTGGGGTCCGTGGAGTAGTGGCAATGAGATTGAGAATGTTCTGCAAGCTGTTATGATGTCCTTCTCACCTGAACGTCGCCTAGAGCAAGAGCAATTCGTGAACCAGAAGCTTCTGATCGACAAACCTCGCCGGGTTTCAAATACAAGGCATCGAAGATTCAGATCTCATAAAATCTTGCTGATGATGAAGAAATCAAACCCTCTCTGGCTATCTTTAAGAGATTTCCAACAAGAGCAGCAGCAGATCTGCGAAGTCGACGGTCCTATATCTGCAGGGCAATGATGGTGAATCTGAGGAGGCAGGTTCGACGATGGTTGGCCCTAATGGTAGTTGAAGGAATGAATGAGTGAAGGGATGGAGATGAAAGTGGAATGGTGGCTGATGAAGGTGAAGGAATGGAGGAGATGAAAAGCTAGATCTAGGGTTTCTAGAGAAGAGGGGGTGCGAATCGACAGTCTTGGTTTTTGATTTATTGGATGGCCTTTCGCAAGCTACTTTTTGTTTTCTGAAGCATTTTGGCAAACAGTTAATCTACTTTATTCAAAAGGGCAACAAAATGACATAATAGACAAAAATAACATAAATCTATAACCCAGTAAACAATGAAGAGAATTACGATACACTGTAAGAGGAAATTTCCACTTTCAATTACTGTAGACTGGAAAGAAATTGAACAAACAGTGAGAGAAGAATGTAGGGAAGCTAAATATAGAAAGAGGGGAAAAGTATGAAATAAATAAACAAATAAATAGAGAGGGGAAGCCAAGGTAGAGCTGTCAAACGGATGGGTCGTGTCATATTTGGGTCGATCTGTTTACGACCCGACCCATGTAAGATTGACCCTGACCCAACCCATTTATTAAACAGGTCAGAAAGTACAACCCTAACCCAACCTGGGTTGACCCATTTAACCCGTATAAATATATTAAATAATATATATTATATTTTATAATATAAAAAATCAGAGTTATTATATCGAGTATCAACATATATTTATGTCACCTATTAACATTATAAATTCTAATTAGACTCAAAAAATTAAATCAATTTAAGCATTATTTTTTAACAAAAAATGTAAAAATATTAACTAATACAAAATAAAAATAATATCAATAATCATAAATATTGTGATACATCAAATCTAATATTTTAAAGTTTTAAATAATAACAAAAAAGTCTAACAAAAATATGTATCATAAAATCTTTGTAAATAAAAACTTGTTTTAAGTCTAAAATGAATAATTAATAATAAAAACATTCAAAATTAAACTAAATAATATATTATTATAAATTGATAAAAATAAGAAAATAAAATATGAAATGAATTTAAACATCATCTCAATAATATTTTAAAGTATAAACCTACAAAATAATTAAATAAGAAACAATTACGTACATACTTTAATAATTTTAATTATTTACTTGTGTTACGCGGGTTACCCAATTAACCCATTCAACCCGATTTTTTTAAATGGGTTAAACGGGTCGACCTGTTTACAACCCAACACATATAAGCTCAACCCAGACCTGACTATTTCGTGGGTGGGTCGTGTCGAGTTCGCGGGTCGTGTCAAAAATTGCCGGCTCTACTTGTAAATCGACGGAAAATTGGGTGAGTGGCAAGACTGAGACAGCAAAGCGACGCCGTCTAGGGATCGAGGCGTGCTTCAGGTTAGAGTGTGGGAGCGGCGACTTGACAAATGACGACCAATCAGAGAGAAACACTTTTCGTAGGGAGATTTTCGAATTCTTTTTCTCTTTAATTTGCTCCTTTCGCGCTGGTCATTTTAGTAATCGATTGCATATTATTGTGAAGTTAGTTTATGTTTGATATATAAGTTTATTTTTAACCCTGAAAATTTGTTCTATTTTGTAAATATATTTTTAATATGTGTTCAATTCATAATTTTAATTTAATTTTTTTGATATAATTATATTTTAATAAATATAAAAACTAAAAAAAATTATATTATAAATAAATACATGTTCGAATATTATAAAAATTGAGTATTTATTTAATATATTTATTATGTAATAAAAAATTAAATATATAAAATAAAATTTTATTGTGCACCTAGATTAAAGACAATTATTATCCTTTATTTTATTTTATTTTTTGGTGCATATATGATAATGACATTTTTTGGTTAATTTTGTTGGCCATTTTCTTGATAAATTTGATCTCAATTGTAATATTTATTGTTTAATAAATAGATTACGAGTCCACCAATACTAAAAATCCATGTAGGTAAGCCCAAGTTTAGTCCGTTAGTTATTAAGAATTTATAATATAATAAATTTGATCCTATTATATTATATAGAGTCATTTTGTAACTTAAAGTTAAACTATTTAGTTTGATGACTTAGGTACCAATGACTTTTATAGTTCGCTTTATGAACTATATTTGACAAATCTATTTAATCATTTTGTATAAGTTGCATTAAATCTTTATATTTGAATTTTTGATAATTCGTACTTCAAGTCTAACATTACATTTATTTCATGTTACATAAATTCAACTTTTAAGAAGTTACATTAAAATTTGACAAGCCACTTGGGTCGATCTACGTGTATATTTTTATGTCAATATATATGTATGAGTCACTATTATAAAGGGGACTTAAACATTAATACACTTTTTCTCTTATTTTGTATTCTCTCTAAATAACTGACGCCTACATCAGACCTATAAAATGGGTTGTAGTAAAAATTAACCTATATATCTCACCCTTTGCGTTATAACCTTTTAATGATCGTATTTTTTCACTGACTTAAAAGATTGTGAAATGTATCCTCATCACAAGGTAAATTATTAACAAATCTCATATTCTATGTCGACATGACCTTGAAACGGGCCCTTTTTTCCTTATATCTCCTCTAACATATATATACTTATCATCTTTCCAATCAGGTTGACTATAGAGAAGTTTCAACTGCAAATTGCAGTTGGTTAGGGGAGACATATATACCTTGTTCTAGTCAAATTCATTTTTCTTAATAGTGTACATGGCTTGAATTTTAATTTTCTTGAGCTCAAATCCTAGCTTGTTGGACACAATGGTTGGGAAAAGAAATGTCCTCCAAATGTTAGGATTCAATTGAGCTGGACAAACGTCGAACATGGACAAGAAGCAAGCTAGAACAAGTGGGATTGAAAATCTGACACCAACTTTGAAAGCTTCATCATGAACGACCCACCACCCCATAAGTGGTCTATCGTTATATCTTAAGTGTGAAGGCACAAGCACTAGTCCAACCCTTGACAAAACCTCGTATTTTTTTGTATCCTAGACATGTCGCCCTTCTTTAACACATCGGAAAACTTTGGATATTTGATGATTTTCCTTAGTCCATTAGGTTAGAGGATCTTTTGATTTGGTTATATCTCTTTTCTTACGAGGTGGTTTGTCCACACTAGCTAGTACCTTAAAAGATGGTACTGAAAGGATAAAAAATATACTTTGTGAGCCCATAGTTTGTGAGCTAGTATTGATCTCAGGATTTTGTGAATCAGCGTTGGATGGAGTAGGTAGTTGTAACTCTTATGATCGTTCACTTTTGTGAACTCCAACATCTTCATTGTGATCCGTGTGTATAGATGAAGTAGATTGCTTGTGTGTAGACTTTATATCATTTTCACTCCTAGTCATTCTATGATAGCCTAATTTGAAAGTGACCATCATTAGTTCATAAATTATATTAAAAAATAAAAATAAATTAAAGAATCGTTATCTATAATTTTGAGAAGCACGTTGATTTTCTACTTCAATCGAAGAACGGGCTAATTTTCTCTTAAACTTTTGGTATAAATTTTTGTTGAAGTGTGAAAATGAATTAATTTAATATCTACTTATAGTTCGGCAAAGGATTTCACTTTTATAAGTTAAAAAGAAACATTTATAAAGCTTGTTTGGAACCCTAGAATATAGAGAGTCCACATTGGAAAGGTCTTTGACAATCCTAAGTTTTGAAGGCATGACATTAAAAGACTTACAAAGCCCTAAAACATCCCCTTACCTCGATACGAGCTAAAGTAATGGGGGACTTATTGTTTGGATAGATGGACTATGAGTTCACTGGTATTAAGGATTTATATACGTAGGCCCAACTAAGGTGTAGCCCGATAGTTATTAAGAATTTACAAAATGATAAATTTAATCTTATTATACTATACAGAGTCATTTTGGTAGCTTGAAGTTAAACTAATTAGTTTGTAGGTCATGGTACCAGACGACCTAGGTACAAATGGCCTCTATAGTCCATTCGACGAACCATATTTGATGGATCCATTTAATCATTTTGTGCAGGTGGCATAAAATCATTATATCTGAATTTTTGACGATTTATATATCAAGTCTGACATTACAATCATTTCAGGTTACATAAATTTAATTTTTAGTGATCATATCAAAATCTGAGAAGCCACTTGACTCGAGATACATGTATATTTTTATATCTATATATATGTATGAGCCACTATTGTAAAGGAACCTGAACATTAATACACTCTTTTTCTTGTATTGTGCTATCTTTAAACAATTATGTCACATAGAAACTAAATCAAATTAACTTTGAGAAATAATTTTAAATAATATAACAAATTTTATTTTTAATTAAATAAAGATTCTTGATTCTTTTATATATATGTAAAACATGTGATTTAAATCATAGGAGTAATAAATTTTATCTCTTTACCAATGATAAAAATATCTTTAATATTGTCGACAATATTTATATTTTATAGGTCTCAATGTTAACACAATTTGTCTACGACAATATTGGCAAAATGTCGATGTTAATAAAATATTGATAGAATATCAATTAATAATATAGATATTATCTGTAAAATATTAAGTAATATTAATAAAATGTTGTTTATATTGAACTTTATTTACTTTTTAAAATAATTTAATATTAAATAATTTCATTTAATTTTATTAATCATAAAATTTATTAATTTAAATAATCATTTTAATTACATGTTTTATAATATTTTGATTGTGAATTGTATCTCTATTTATATGTATTAAATAAGACAATTTAATATAAAAAATAAGTAACAACTGAAGCGACAACTATTAAGAAAAACTTTAGAGAGGTTTTGAAAGTTGATTGTTGTTTTTGGTAGTAAGGGCTCAACGCCCGCCGGTCATTCTATTCAAGCTAGACATCGACTCTGTTGCCCAACGTCTTCTTCACCCGTTATTGTTAGTCTGCTATTCTTGGTCTTCTTTAGTTGTTTGGGTGTGTGGTATGTTTTGGGACTTTTAGGTTTCATCACTAAGGTTGTCTAGTCACGGAACTTTTCATAACTCCTTCATCTCTTTCTCTAACACTGGTGACTTTTTTTTTACTTTGCTTGGCTCAAATTTGACATTAATTTTGTTTTTTTACTTTGTTATTTTTGTTTTTAAATAAATATCACAATAAATTATTAAGTGATTTTTTTCATCTCATATAGATTTTAATATAGTGTTATATTTTCTCATCTAAATTAGATATGATTTATGGTGATGTTATATATATTTTGTTATATTTTGATAAGTTTTTTTCCTCCCATATTTAACTATAGATTTGCTATCCTTATATTGAGTTTGTTATGATTCACATTTCTAAAAATTCAAGGTTTAAAATATTAAAATGTGTAAAATATTTATCATATTGTGAGTTGGAAGAATCAAACTTAATTAAAGACCATAAAAAGTTAAAAAAAAATGCTTAAATCCTTGTATTACAAATATTTTATTAGATTTCTTAAGATAATTTAGATAATAATATGTCATTACAGCTTTTAGAATAATTTCAAAAATTTAATGTATTTTTAATGTTTTGATTTAAAAGCCATTGATGTATTTTTATGTTGATCAAGAAAATTTATTTTTTAATATATATAAAAGAAATAAGAATTAATTATTTTAATATTTTTAAAATTTTATTTAACTATAATTTTTATAACAATATTTTTAATGTTTCCATAAAAAATAATATATTCATCAAATTTTAATCTCAATATTTTGACCAACAGATCTTGCTTTTTTTATTTTGACTATAAGTAACATTTTCTAAAAGTAAAAGATACCAAGCCTACCCGAATGCAATCCGTTATATCAGTTAATGTGGTGGAGTTTCATTCTCTTATCCTTTTAAAAACCCCTCCTCCTCTTTGAGACCTTGACTATTGTCATCCTCAGTCTCTCGGCTTCTTCAACTCGTTTTCCCCCAACTCAATTCACAATCTGGCACTAACAAGATATAAGCAACTGTAGTCAGACCAATAAAAAAAATTAATTTAATGGCTTTGTTAAGCCAGCAATTGGAGAGTTTCCTCTTGAGCAAATACAAGTGCTATTCCTTTAAGCCAACTACAATCAACAACAAAAGCAATAATGGGCTCACAGTGAAACCAAGAAGCCGAAGCTACTCTGCAATAGCCATCGACGCTCCTGTTTCTTCTACCTCAATTGATGTATCCGGTATTCGATGGGCTTCAGCCAGTTTGCAAGGTGCCCGAGAAGAGATGGAAGACGACGTCGTTTTGCGCTCTGATAGACTCAGTGGTTTCACTTTTGCTGCTGTTTTTGATGGCCATGCTGGCTTCTCCTCCGTCAACTTCCTCAGGTTTCGCCTTTTGTTTTCTCAATCTGGTTATTTCATCTGTTTCACGCCGAATTCTAATTTTAATTAATTGGGTATGTGTTACTTCAGATTTTTATTATTTCTTCGTATTTATATCTTGTCAACTTCTAATTAATTTGTTAAGAGAAGCATTTTTTTTTTTTTTGGGGTCAAATAAAAGAAGCAAATATTGGAGCTTTATCCTTTGTGCTTCCTAACTCTCAATTTCCTTGTTATTCTGTAGAAGTTGTTTAAGTCATAGGTGAATTAGTGATAAGTTACTGTAGGAACTAAACATTGTGGGCGTGTTTGGATGAAAGTACTTTAAAGATAGGTGTTTGATATAAAATTATTAAACGTGGTGTTAAATGACGTTGATTACTTTAATTAGATGTAGCAAGTATCCACAACTACATAAGTATTACTTACATAGCTATTGTTTCTCAAATATTTTAATACTTTAGAGATTGCTAAACACCCTTAAAACCTTCTTCTTTTTTTATTCACTTGAAATCACTTTTAGTCAAAATGAAATTTTGTCTGCTCCATATCCTTTTTGTGATTATGGATCTATTTTCTTTACTCACTTGACATGTTCTGAGTTATTGTCTTCAGAGATGAGCTCTATAAAGAGTGCTGTGCCGCTTTACAAGGTGGAATGTTGCTCAATGAAAACAATTTTAAATGCATTAAGGAGGCACTGCAGGAGGCTTTTCAAAAAGTTGATGCAAAATTGTTACATTGGTAAGCCAACAGATATTATTGTAGAGAAACAAAATCATCAGCATATATACTTAGCCTGAATATGATTTTATATTTCGCCATTCATCGTATTGAAGGTTTAGACAGTGTTTCGTTTTGTGAAGGCTTGAATCGACCAACGAAGCAGATGATTCTGGATCAACAGCTACTGCTGTGATTACTGGAAGTGATATGTTGTACGTATCACATATTGGTGATTCATGTGTGGTATGTAACCTTTAATATATCTTGGAGTTGTTGGTTGTTTCAGAAATACTAATACTATAATCCACATTTTCTTTAACCAAATACTTGTGGAACTGATGAAGATTGTTAAAACATACATATAGATATAGGGATTGTGTAATTTGATAATATTTATTGGCTTACATGCATGTTGATGCAGGTCTTATCACGGTCTAACAAAGTGGATGTCATAACCAATCCTCATAGACCATATGGAAATAACAAGACCTCTCTTCAAGAAATCAAAAGAATCAGAGATGCAGGTGGATGGGTGTGTTTTTCTCTTCTTAATTATGCTTTAATTTCCATATCAATCGTTTTAAGTGACATTGTTGCAAACTTGCATAAATCTGCCACTTCTAGTTTCTGGAAATCTCTGTTGGGACCCTATTGCTGATGTTTCTTAATAATAAGGACTATATTGCTTAGTGAATGGGACTACAACCCAGTGGTTTCCCCCACCCCAGAATCCCCTCCCTCTATTTGGGCATGGATTCGATTCCAACAAGTTTCAGTCAGATTTATATGTAATATATGCAATACCTCTATATGGCTACTAATATATGGAGGGTTTCTACAGATTGTCAATGGAAGGATTTGTGGAGACATTGCTGTATCTCGTGCGTTTGGTGACCAGCGGTTCAAGACAAAGAAAAATGAGTTTAGTTTCTTTTTCATAAAATGTAGATGATTAATTTTTCATGAAAGCTGTTACTTTGTTGCTTAGTTATTATTTTTATGTTCGTTGCTATACTGCTTAAATTGATAAGTCTTCTTATAGCGTTTTGGACTTGTATGTAATGCATAGGATGCTGAAGAAGGGCGTTGAAGAAGGTAGATGGTCTGAAAAGTTTGTTTCTCGGTGAGCAATCTGATTTCCCTCTCACTTAAGTGTGTAGTTGATAATAAAAGTCATGAACTTATATTCCAATACAGAAATTTAAAAAATGGTTGAAATCCATAGAGAACTATGAAATCAACAAGTGTATATAACATGTTATAAATAAAAAATTAAAAAAAAGTTCATATAACGTGGACATCCAAAAAAAGTCAGATCGTTGTATTCCTACAGATGAACCTTCATTTCCATGATATATATAAGAATGGTTCCCCATGGGCCTTGGCCCTTGCAAACTGGATTAATGGGAAGACTGAAACTTCTTATTCAGCCGTTTTCTCATATTTATAATCAGCTCACCTAAAATTTATCTCTATTAAATTTTATGATTGAACGCTGGTATAAATTTATGAATTAGTCATTGGTTCTTTATCTTGATTCAATTTTGAATAATAAATGCGTTCGTAAAATGCACAAAGTTGATCATTTTGGCTAACATGACATGTTATGTTTTGCCAGTGTACAATTCAGTGGGGACTTAGTAACTGCATCACCAGATGTTTTTCAAGTGGCCCTCGAAAAAGATACAGAGTTTATACTGTTAGCATCTGATGGATTATGGGATTACATAAACAGGTTGTCTAACTAGCCGATGACTGGGTTGATTAAGCACAAAATCAGTTTGTTCATGCTACTGAGACTGTAAAAAAAAAAAAAATTTGTTTTTAAACCAAACAAAAAGAAGATTTTGTTTGAAATTTATACTTTGAAAAACACATTTTATTATTGCTTCAAGAAGAACTAGTTATGTGCTTCTTTCTAAAGCAATTTCTTCTTAAACTGTTTTGAGTTCACTTTTAACAGAAGCACAAATAGGCTTTAATAGATCTATGACAACCGATGGATTATCCTAATCCTTTGGATAATAAATTAATTAAATTCTTACTTTGACGTTTGTGTGTTACAGCTCTGATGCAGTTGCTTTTGTAAGGAATCAACTTCAACGACACGGGGATGTTCAGGTATGAAATGTGCCCTGTACTTTACTGTTAAAATTGTATATTATGTTTAAGAGTGATATTTAACTTCCATTTTGTTTTGACTTCTCAGATGGCTTGTGAAGCACTTGCTCAAGCTGCTTTGGTATGAATGATTTTAAGTATTTTCTTTTATGGTTACGTTTTTGTTATATACATACTTAAAATTAATTATGATGACTTAATATTATTGCATTTATTTTTAGGATCGACGCTCACAAGACAACATCAGCATTGTTATTGCAGATTTTGGGTATGTATGTATGTATTAATTTTATGTGAGCATGATTTGAATTGATATTCTTGAGGTATATATGCTTGTTTTTTCTTTTACTAGATCTGGCAAAATATGTTTTTAATAAGTGTGTTGTTTGATATAAAAATTACTTTTATCAAACATACCCTTAGTCTTTTGATTGCTATATTTGCTTTTATCTAATCTGAATGATAATTTTGTGTATATAGGCACACGGATTGGCAAAGTTTGACACTTAAACCAGAAAATTTCGTGTATGAATTGGGACAAGCTTTTGCAACTATTGGCGTTGTGTCTCTTGGAATTTGGGTGACTTCTCAGCTTTCTTTATAAATGGAAATGATGTAGATAATTAAAAATCAATAAACCAAAAAATGTTAGTAGCTTTTTCACACTTGGATGTTTGTACGTAATGCAATAATGGTTATAACTGTACATGCTTTGTTTTTGTTAACAACTTAAGACTAGTTGTTGGATTGAAATCACCATCCTCCCCTCAGTTTTTTACACTGTATTTCTCCTCCTACGTTCAATATTGTCTATTTTTCTGAGCTTTTTATTTAACTATTAATTCAAACAGTCATAAGTCATAATTTATATTAAAGTAGTAGAACTAGTACACACAGTGATAGTAGTTAAGAAAGTCTCGTCTAGGCCACCTCATACATGATCAACACTTATGAAGTAAATAATAGTATCGAATGTGCCTCGGGTTGGCACTTGGCACCAGCATCCACATTACAAGCTTTCTCCATCTATTAAAAAGAAGATTAAAATGTATTTTTTTAAGAAAATTATGTGGCTCCTGAAATATTTCTCTCTTAAAACAATACAACTCTCTCCCATTGTTTCAATTTCAAGCGGATCACATAATTCACATTAGGTTAGCTCTTGAAAGTATTGTAAAGGTCTCCTTGTATCTTCTTTATTAATTTCTTAGAATGTGAAAGTCACAATGGTTTACTTGTGTTTTTAGACTTTATAAAATCACTTATGAAATTAAAAAGCGTTTTTGAATTAAATAAGGAAAATTTCTCTAAAGTGTTTTCGGTGCTAAAAAACCACATTTTGTGTTTTATGACAAAAGGCACAAATAAATGTACTATTTTCGCATTCTAAAAACACTCATTTTTGAATTAAATCACTTTTAACATAAATGCACCCTTAAATAAATGATATCATTTATCATCAACTGTCATACTCGCAAACTGGGAAACTCTGAAAACAAAATTTCAGCTAGATTTTTCATTTTAGTTTTAGTCTCTCATATTTCGGCTTTGATAACTTTAATCGAGTCAATCAAATGAAAGGAGACAAACATAAAATATAATATCAAGTGTAAATTAAGCATATTTAGAATATATGGTTGAACTGGAATGTCGGTGATCCATACATAAGTGAAAGCACTAGCTTTTCAAGTCACTAAATGGCTTTAACCCTCGATCTTTTGGGAATGAATGAAAGCTCCAGCGGTGTAGCCGCTTCATGTCACCAACTATATAATGCTGAGAGAGTGCCACTTGCTATTCATTTTGGATGCTTATAAGAATATTTTTTTTTTCCCCCTTGTCCAACTCGCCCCATAACTTTTGCTTCATTGCATTTTGGGATAAGATGATGAGTGAAAATCTTCTGAGATAAGTACCAAATTTTAGTTAGTTGGTTTAATATGAGATGCAAAAACTCATTACTCCACTACTTTTTTTAGATACATATATGTAGATGGTGGGAGTCATGTCAGCACCTTCTCTGAACTAATATGAAAGTAAAAAACCTAGACCATCTCTTCCCTTTGCCACGCTTTGGAAGTAACAATTCAGCTGAATTGCCTCTGTGAATAAGACTCAAAATCATCTCCCAAATACATGCTAAAGAGTTACTTGGTTGAACTAAATGCGGAAGAACGAGTTAAGCAAGGTTTGCAGTCAAACTAAGAATTAAGTTATACGACTACGGGTTGTTTACCACTACTTGATGATTCTTTGAACTTTCAAAAGCACAAAACAGTATTTTATAAGTGAAAGTTAGATGGGCACCAAGTGGAGCTCAAACGGGCAAATCTTAAACTTTGTCAACAATCTCAAGCATCAACCAAAAAAAAAAAACTTCCCGAAAGAAAAGCAAATATATGAAATACCTAGTTCTATCAAAAGTTGGACAATTCGATTTTTCCTTTCGTCAAAAGAGAAAATAAAACGGTGGACGATTCGATTGCTTTCCAATTTATTATAACATTATTCTTAAAGAAAGCGGTATGAAGACATGAAGTGGAGGAAGAGAGTATTATTAGGTTTTCTTTTTGCTACTAATAAAATTAAGACATCCAATTCGGAATAAATGAAACAGTGAAATATAACCCAGAAAAAAAAAAAAAAAAGTAGATAGTTAACAGAAAGCCTTCAAATTCTTAATATCACTTGATTGATATGAGGCAAAACAACAATACAATGCCTCCCCCAAAAAGATGCCAGTACTAACACCACAGTTCGTGATGTTCTAATAAAATCATAACCCAGATCAACACAGTTGAAAATACCAATACATATTTCAGATGAAGATAAAACCTAAGAAAATGATTTCATGAATATGCATGACTATGAAGATGGAGGGAACAAATGACAAATGGTGACAACTATGAAAAATGAATGAAACAATGCATGAATGTAATTTCCCTAACTATGATGGTGACCCTTAAATCCACCAGGACAATTACAATATCAACAAAACAGAACAAAAAATAGTCGGTAATGAAATGGAACCTGATCGAGACAGACAAAATGACAGACTGATGCCAAAACAACTCAAAAATTGGAGTGGTAATATAATGGGATGGAAGTCACCAAAGAGTTCGTTCTGGAACGTGCTGTGTGAGTTGCATTGACGTAAATATTGGACAAACTTTTTGTCATCCATCCATCCCAACCCACTACCAACCAGACCAGTCAATTTAGAGGAGCCACTATCATAGTGGTTTGTATATATTTATCTTCCATCTTATAAACATCTATTGACCATGTAAACTTGATTGTCTGCAATGCCTTTCATCATTACTACCCTTCCAAGTCTGACATCACAATTCTCCATGATTCGTTTGTCAGTTCTCAGCAGAGGCATCATCCATTTCACCATAAACATCATTACCCGCTCTTCCTCCGCAAACAAGTCAGACCCCAACCCCATGATGCTGATGCAATAGTTAGTGACCTTTGCTGATGATGCAAGAGTTAGTGACCTTTGCAGATGATGCAAGAGTTAGAGACAACTTGATGCTGACAGCTCAAACTTGAACACTGACAGCTCTTGTTGTCTGAAAATAGAGCTGACTCAGAAAAATGCAATGCTGGACCGAACTCAACACACCAAAATGCATGCAGGGACCTCTACAATGACGACAATGAACCACGAGGCGACCGCCTCAAACAGAAATTGCACGACCAATTGCCAACTTGGCCCATTCAGCAGATTCTTTAATCAAATGGTCTTCGGAGGACAGACATTCATTCAGGAAGTCTCTGCTCGAAAGAGTTTGTTGTATCAAAGAACCTGCATTGTTCCCTAAGGTATCTGCTAGATCTCCAAGAACTCCAATTGCAGTCTTCATTACCACATCATCCCTATGTACATGCAAAAAAGAGTTACTACATAAAAATAATTAAAATTACATTCCATTTCAAGAACAGAAAAAATAAGTATACTTACATGTCTCTCCCCATATAGATGCTATCCAGAAACTGAAGGATGTGATGGGCATAGGGAATCAAGAGCTGGGTTTTAGGGGAGTTCTTAAACCCTTGGAAAATTCCAGAATATGCTTCTAAGATTCCATTTCTCAAAGTATTGGTGTACTCAATCATTTCATCATCAGTACTGGGAGTACGAGCAGAAAGCTCAGCTGCACTCTGCAGCATTGGCATGGCATAAATCAAATACTTCTCAAAGTTCTCTCCTATTGCCAATGATATGTCACCAAAGCAGGAAAAAATTGGAGGCTTCACAGATCGGTGCAACTGATTACTTGATAAATTCTTGAGAAGCTGGGTCATAATGCCATCACAATAAGGAAAGATCTTGTCTTCCAAAGCCCTGCATATATCTCCTACAACACCAACTGTAACAGCACAGACTTGGTACTCCTCAAAGTTTTGAAGACCCATCTCCAGATACTTAAAAAATTGTGGCATGTATTTTGCAAAATCAGGTCCTGTTGCATAGGCAAGGGCTCCAATGGCAAGCATGGCCTCTTCATGGACGGTGGCACTTCTACATGCAAATACCCTCAGAAAGAGTCCCATTATTTGATCCGCATACTGCAAAAAGACAAATTTAGTAGGCTCTGATGACCCTAACTTTTGAATAATGACTTGCAAACAGCCACAGAGAAGTCCTTGTAATTCACCCTGCTTCTCTCTCTCATCCAATGAAGGATTCTGCTCCTCAAGAGTCTTGTGCAGTTCCATCATGATAACAGGAACAAGTTGCAAGACCATGGGAGCAATCTCATCAGTTGAACATCTCACCACCTCATTCAAAGTTTCATATGCAGACGTCCTCAGCCGTGATTCCCCTGCGTCTTCCCTATGTGTAACAGTGAGAAGTGACTGGACAATTTCTTGGAAGAAAGGAGTCAAAGGAGATGGTGTGCCCACATCCTCATAACCCTGTGCAAGGAAATAGAGAGCACCACATGCCTTCTCAGCAACATTAGGGACATCTTTCATACTCTGCAGAAGAACTGTGATTATTTGTTGACAGTTTGCTGGAGTAATTATAGATGCATCCATAGTTGAACCATGAAGAAACTCAAAAATTCTGCCCAATGTCCAAGCAGTAGTATCCTTCACATGGTTGTTTGGATCCTTTGTCAAAGCATTAAGCATGAATGTTAATGCATCATTAACAATGGGTGCTAACTTGTCAGGTGAAGGACCCTCCAATATAGAACCAAATGCATAGCTAGCTGCTTCCCTCTGCCTCCAATCTGGTTGTGTAATGTTATCCTGAATGAATGGCATGACAAGAGGAACAATATCGTCTCCCACAGTCCGTGCAACCAAACCAAGGCAGGTACCTCCAGCCATTGCGATATTCCAAGCCCCTTCATCCTGATCTTGGTCCTCTTCTTGTTTAAGGAGTGTCTCCAACAGCATTGGCACAAGAGCAGGGAGTGCCTGCTTGATAAAATAAAAGCAAGGAATATCAGAATCCCCAGTAAAGTCACTCCCATATTCTTCCAGAACATCTAACTCCTCATCGCAAATTGAACTCCAGAACTCAATAGCCTGAAGAGAAACAGCTTCCTCATCCTCCCTGACAGCTTTTGCAGTGATGTTAAAAATGTCTTGGATGTATGGAGATAACTTCTCATAGTAGCTAGATGAAATTGCAACTAAACACTCAAAAGCTGCCTGTCTTATCTTTACTTCTGGGGCCAGCGTCGCCTCACAGACAACCCTCATGATATAATCACGCTCCATGTCATTGCGGAAATTTGCCTGGGCAAAGCCCAAAGCATTGTACAGTGCTCGTGTAGCAGTGAGTCTAACATCATTGTTTCCTTCAGATGCATTCATACCCTGGACTACAGCAGTAAGTATTTTATTTATTTGATCTTGATCTACAACATCAGAAGAGACTTCCTCACACAAATACCCAAGAGTTTCTAAGGTGGATTGCTTAGCATGAGCTGGTAGTTGATGAATAGATGACAAAAGTGACCCTATCAGTTCAGGCCATTGTTTCTGAGGCAATTCAATGCCAGCAATCTTTGCAATGACTTGAGATGCAGTTGACCGAGCATCAGCTGCAGGCGAAGAGAGGGTCTGTAACAAGCAAGTCTTAACCTGGGTCTTCACAGCAGTGTCCAATGACAACCATCGCTCGACAAGCTCAAGCTTTCTATGTTGTTCCTTTGCATCCAAGGCATTTTTAAGTATCAAACCAGCTAGTTTACGACTGTCAACAGGTTTCTCATCATTTGCTAGCTCTTTAGAAAGAGAAAGCAAGAAAAGAGAAAGATCTTGCTCCTGGAACTGTTTTAAGCTGTCTTCTGCTTGCTTCCGTACATTTCCATCAATTGCTTGTGCATTCAAGAGAACCTGGGTAACTTCCATTACCTTATTGTATCTAAGCACGTAAACAAAACTGATTAATCAGACATGTGATGGCAAAAAATACAAGGATGCATTATCATATAATTTCTAGAAATCACATTGAGCCAACATGCAAAAGAAAAATTTCATCAGTCCAAAACATAAAAGAAATAACAGGAAAAGTAAACCAAATTCCTCTCAGGTCATACATCAACCACAAATATATGGCTTCTACTTCCTAGCTTTGTTTCTTTTTAATTAATGAGTTGTTTTTCTTATTGAGAAATGACTCCATTTACTTTCTTTTGCAGATAAACATCAAAGAAAAATATATGGCTACCACTTTCAAGAAATGACTCCATTTTCTTATTGAGTTGTTTTTCAAGCTATGTTTCTTTTTAAGTAATGAGTTCAGTTTCTTTTTAAGTAATGAATCCATTTACTTTCCTTTGCAGATAAAAAACATGAGTTAAAACAAACATATTTTTTCTAATTAACTCTTTAACTCTCTAGATCCAACAGTCAGTGGTGTCATTTGAAACAGGTCTTAAACTAGGAGAGGAGAGTATTAACTTACTAGTTCAGAAGGACTACCACAAATGAATGACAGTATGAGTAGGATAAAGAGCAGTACTTATGTAAAAGTAAGACTCTAAGAGAAAAATAATCTTTAAATAGACCAAACTTGGTTGAACCTGATAGTGGAATATGAAGAAATTATCTACAGGCAAGACTGAAAAATGAATCATACTAGTATTCTGTCAGCTCCATATATAGATATACCACGCAAAACATTAACTTCCACATCAGCCCGCAAGACTAAGATAACGTTAAAAATTAAATCAAGAACGAAAACAATGACACGAAAGTTCGTATATCATAAGTAAATTTAAGTGATACCAAGCATGAGTACATATAAAACCTAGGTGATACAAACAAAACCCCTAAACGTTTCTTGATGGCCAGAAGATCAGAAACTGAATAGGTTTCAATATTAAAAACTGTAGTTGACCTATCCAAAACTATCCCTAACCGTTAATAGTCTGTTAAAAAACCCAAATTATATCCTCTAACCAGCCCAATAAAAGTTACAGAAACGTAAATCCAAATGAAAATATAGTACAATTGGAAAGATACAATACGCATGTAATTTAAAAAAATTTGGAACTCTTCAATAGAACACCAATTTATACAAGTGTTCAATACAAGACACCCAAATCAATACGCCCCACAAAATACGATCAAAAAATAACAAAACAAAAATGAATTAGGCGAATCGAATCACCAAAAGGAAGATCGAGATCCCATTATTATTACAACACAAAAGCCACATTTAATTTTTATTTTAAAAAGGGCCGTTAGAATATGGAAATAGTAAAATTACCTGAACAAAGAACCGGAAAATAGTGAACGATCGAGAATCGGCGAGAGCTAAGACGCTTCGAGAAAACCTAAGCAAAAGAGAGAGCGCGACTAAAGAGAGTAGGAGAGAGAGGTAACTCAAGGACGAAAGAAGAAGACGCAACGCGTATTGCAAAGCTGTACAGCCAATCAATGATTTATTAAAATTATTGAGAATTTATAATAATTTAGTAGGACCTATTATCATCATCTTATTCGCGTTTCAGATCTGCTTGAGTAAAAATAGATCAGGAACGTCCATCATCCAAAAGACTTTTTCTTCTCCCCCAAACCTAAGAAAAGGTAAAAACTAAAAAGTTACAAACCCTCCAAATTTTCCCCCACTTATTAAATTATCAATATATATGTTAATTACCAATTATTACTTATTTAAAATTTTAAAATTAAATAATATAATTTAATATTAAATTATATTATTTAAAATTTGTTAATGCCATTTTTCGTCAACTTTAGAATAGGATTGTACATTTTTTTGTTGTAGTCTTGCAAACAGAGACCTTTGATCTTCCAATATTTAAGTCAATTTAGATAATAATGATAAATGAATAAACATAAGCTTCAACTCCGTAATAATAAAAAAAAATAAGTACTGACAAAGATAATAAAAGAGTTATTTGTATTATTTATTATATTATCAAGTGTGAGCTTATGAGATTCGAGATATGAGAAATTTGTACAAATGTATACAATATGGGTATATATAGAGAATAAGGACATACTTAATGGTTGTTACTTACTCAATAAGATAAATTTATCTTGATATCAACACTTATCTTTTTATAATTATCTCTTATCTACTGACTCAGCACTTATTAGGCTAGGTCGGGCTGCAGGCTATATTACTAAGTATGATTAATAATATTAGATTTATTGGCTTACGATAACAACTATTTTGGCCAAATGTTTCTTTTTTCCTTTATTGCTGTACGCTTGCGTTTTAAATGCACATTTTTACATTTTTATTCTTTTATGAACTATATTCGAAAACTCAGAGATGATTCGAGCCTTTGTGTCCTCAGTAACTTTGACACTCCGAACAGAAAAAACTAGTCGCGCATTGCGCTTTGCTAAAACTCTAGCCACAATGGGAAAACAATTGTCATAAAGACGACATAACACCTAAGCAATTGTCATAAAGACGAAAACAACAATGTTAACAAAAGCGATTATAGTTAGCGGTCAAGATCATATTTATAGATAAAAAACTTACCGATGACGATAGCTGTAACGGAACAAAGGACAATGGGAAACACAAAGAAGGAATCAAATACTTCTATTGAAGGCTAGTTGTAGTGAGACTAGTAGAGTGCTAGGAAAAACAGAGAAAGGCTTTAGCTTTATTGTCAGAAAATGCAGAGCTTTGCCGCTTTGCATTAAATTCATATATAAACTTATTTACATACTGTTATATTAATATGTAAACTCATTTACATATTGTCATATTGGTATATAAATCTATTTACATATTGTCATATTCATATGTAAATTCATTTACATACTATCATATTTGTATGTAAACTCATTTACATACTAATATATTAATATGTAACACAGTTTACATAGTATGTAAATAATTTACATACTGATATCACATATCACATGACTAAGGATATTTTTGTAATTTATTTAATTTTAATGTAATCAAAACTCACAGTTTTAATTTTATTATTGCTAGTTTTGAAAAATAAAATTTTTAAACATAATACAAGCTATTTAGACCAATTACTTAATAATATTATACCACGTATGTGTTATTTTATGTTCAACAAAACTCATATGCAAAATTTTAAAAGTTTAAAAGATAAAAACATACATTCTAAAAATGTAAAAAAAAAAAAAAAAAACAAAAAACAAAAAAACAAAAAAAAATATGTGAAATTGTACTAAGTTTATAAACTAATAAAATAGTTAATCTTAAGATTTTTTTTTTCTTAAGTTGTGCATGTGTGCCGAATATCATGTTTCTTTGTTGGGAGTTGTTTGTGGATACCCTTTAGGGATTAGTTATGATTGAGTTGGCCATTGCAATTCATGTACAGTTTTTGGTTTGAGCAATCTGGTACATGTAGTGTCTCGATCTCTTCAATTTGCGTTCATTTTTGGTACCTTTGGAGATGATTAAATGCTAACTTTCTTTGTGCTCACGCAGGAAAGAAATATGATTTGTTAATTGCTTGGCATCAAAATCCTCAACATTGTCGTTTCAATTTGAGATTCTCCGCATATTATTTATTAGTTCTTTGTCGATCATGAATAATCATAATTATAAGTTATGTTAATGTTTTTAATATGCAATTTTATTTTATTTTCATTGAAAAAAAGGAGGTTTTTTATTTAATTTTGACAAAATTGCTACTTTGTTCATCAGATGAAGTCAAAATTGAGTAAATAATATATATTGACTTTAAGTAAAAAAAGATACTAAGAAGTGACGATATATTCGAAATTATTGCTTTACATCACTTGCAATTCATTCAACGATTTGGATTTCAATATATTTTTAGCACTAAAGCATGGTCATATTCTAATTCTTTAACTGTCCTACATATATATAAACCGAAAAACTCATTATAGTAACTCAAATATCAATTGTTTACTTTATACAAGTTAACATAGTAGTAGCAAATTTAATGATATGAACTATCTATATATAGAAGACCAAATGTATTGCTACAAGCTCTTGCTTATATGGTGATGAATCCGTTGGAAGGGAAATTTATTTTGTAGCTTTGTTGTTTACTTGACTTTCAACAATGGTAGTTATTAGAAGAAATAGTGTTGGGATATATAATAGAGAGTAGTAAATATGAAATCTAAAATTCACTTTATAAAAAATGGAGATGATATTCACTAGTCTCTTAATTTGATCTTGTTTATTTACACTAGTTCTCAAATAATAACCAAAATTGGAATCAAAACAAATATTGTGGAAATGAATTAAGCGTCATAGTTCTTGATGATAATCAACTTCCTCAAAATTGTCAAGGTCACCATCATCATAAAATGTGGTGTAGAAAACTTGCTTATGATTTAGCATCTCCTCTAGGGTTAACTTGCCGTCTCTATCATCATCCGCCTAAATCCAACAACGTAAGTACCAAACATCATGCTATTTATATATATATATTAATTTATTAGTAATTACATAAACTAATTCTATTGAGAAGGGCGGAGATGAGGAATTAACTAACCTCATCAATCAACAAAGCAGCATAATCCTTTGCAGTTGACAATTCCCCAGGAAGAAGGTAAGGAAGTAATGGTCTCATTTCTTCCACTGTTAACAATCTGCATAAACATATTTACTTACTATGAAATTAATCAGTACAAGTCATGAGAAACAAAAAAAAAAAAAAAAAACTTGTAATTAATTAATTACTTGTCTTTGTCCACATCAAGCTCTGTAAACTTTTCCTCTGCCGAAGGCATATGAGCTCCAGGGACTCGTAGTTCAAAAACGCTTTTGTAAATAGTGTAAGCATTTTCACAGAATTCCATGTAATTTAGTTTCCCATCATTATCGTAGTCCATCCTTCTACAAGTTATAATTAAATGGGGAAACTTTAAAAGCTAATTAATTAATACTATATATAACTCAAACCACTTTTAACATAGCCAGCAAAGTCTTCTCTTTTAACAGTTTTTTAAGAAATATGTTCCATTACTACTCTACTGTTGACTGTAGGGAGAGAGAGTATATATACTCTATAGTTTCAGCCAAAAGCCATTTCTGGATTTGTACGTTATCACTATCTTCTGGATACAAGAAACTACAAAACAAAATTATTAGGTTTATAATATTGGCTTCACAAAATTAATAATTCAAAAATATATCAAGGTCACCATCATCATAAAATGTGGTGTAGAAAACTTGCTTATGATTTAGCATCTCCTCTAGGGTTAACTTGCCGTCTCTATCATCATCCGCCTAAATCCAACAACGTAAGTACCAAACATCATGCTATTTATATATATTAATTTATTAGTAATTACATAAACTAATTCTATTGAGAAGGGCGGAGATGAGGAATTAACTAACCTCATCAATCAACAAAGCAGCATAATCCTTTGCAGTTGACAATTCCCCAGGAAGAAGGTAAGGAAGTAATGGTCTCATTTCTTCCACTGTTAACAATCTGCATAAACATATTTACTTACTATGAAATTAATCAGTACAAGTCATGAGAAACAAAAAAAAAAAAAAAAAACTTGTAATTAATTAATTACTTGTCTTTGTCCACATCAAGCTCTGTAAACTTTTCCTCTGCCGAAGGCATATGAGCTCCAGGGACTCGTAGTTCAAAAACGCTTTTGAAAATAGTGTAAGCATTTTCACAGAATTCCATGTAATTTAGTTTCCCATCATTATCGTAGTCCATCCTCCTACAAGTTATAATTAAATGGGGAAACTTTAAAAGCTAATTAATTAATACTATATATAACTCAAACCACTTTTAACGTAAACACAATCAAAGTCATATTTTAACAGTTTTTTAAGAAAATGTTCCATTACTACTCTACTGTAGCCTGTAGGGAGAGAGAGTATATATACTCTATAGTTTCAGCCAAAAGCCAGTTCTGGATTTGTACGTTATCACTATCTTCTGGATACAAGAAACTACAAAACAAAATTAGCTAGGTTTATAATATTGGATTCACAAAATTAATAATATAAAAAATATATAGAATGATACTCTTTGAACTCATCAAATGAAAGAAATCCATCATCATCAGAATCAGCGTTAACAAACTGCTGCTTCCACCATCCAGCGTGTCCATGTTCCGTTGAATTTCTCTCTGTTTCAAAAATTCTTTATAATATCAATATCTAACAAAATGTACTTAAAAATTAAGGACTTCATTTGTTCCTAATAAATAATAATAAACTTTAAAAAACAAATAAAAGGTTTATTCCTTAGTCTTTTTATTTATTTATTTATTTTTTTAGGAAGCATAATAATAAAGGTTTTGAAGAAAAGGAAAAGAAGAAGACACCAAGATGTTCATCAAAAAATTGAGGAAGATACTCATTGAACGAAATAAGACCATCCTCATTTTTGTCCTGAGATACTAACTCCTCATGTGTCCTACAATTTAACCTCTCCATGCCTTGTTGTCTAACCCAAGCCTGTAGCTCCTCTAAACTAACCACCCCATCTTCTGGTGACTTATCTAATGAAGGAAACAAAGCGATCAACCTTAAGGTGAGATTCAATTTTCCATCATCATTAAAATATTCATATTCTTGTTCAATATTCTCCAATGCCTCTTTTCCCAAATCGTACGGATTGATGTTGTCCCCAAGTCCTTTTTCCTCTGCTTGTCTTTGAATTTTCGCAATGAGAGGATCAAAGTACGAGGAAGCACGGTATTTGTTACCAAGACGGCGACTTAGGCTGAGATGGTTGCGTCTGTGGTTGTGCTTAGAGGGGCCAAAGGCAATGAGGACGACGAAGGCAGTGGCCAGAAGGGCATAGACCACTACCTTCGTCATGTTGTCTTAGAGAAGCTTTCTCAGACAAATAGAAGTTTTTTTTTTTTGGTGGGTAGTTCTGATTCAGATCAACCCAGGTTATAGAGGAATCCAAACAGTCATTCATGGTTGGAGGTGGATGGTATATAAATAGAATGAACTAGCTTCATATACGGCTAACTAATAACGGACATCTTGATGTATTACCAAAATAGTAATAATCTCAAAAGGTGGGATGCCGCAGGATTTTCATCCAATCATTTTAACTGAATATTACTTTTGAGAGGATAAGAATGATTAAGAATTAAATTTATGCATTATATAACTTTTTTTAATTTTATAAAAATAAAATTATGGCTAACTAAAATCTTTTAGAATTTAAGTGCACAATTTTCTATATAAACCAATAATGCAAGCTATATTTTTAAATATGTAATACATGTTTATTAAAAATTTCTACATATTTATATTTTTGCTCTATATTTTATCTATCTATGCATGCTCATATACTAACAATTTTATTAGTTGTTCTTTTTATTAAGCATTAATTAATTGTATTTTTAAAAAAATAGTTATATTAATATTATATTTTATTGATTTAAATTATCACATTATCATAAATTCGTACTTGAAACTTAATTAAGAGGTTTTAAATTCACATGTTCTACAATAATTCTTTATTACTATGTATTGTATTAAAAAACTGGTAATTATTAGGGATGGACATAAATATATAAAAACCGACCGAACCGACCGGTCCGAATTTAAACCGAATCTGTGAGGCGGTTTAAATAGGTTTAAGAGGTTCGGTTCGGTTAATTATTTGTTTAAACCGAAGAAAACCGGTCGGTTTCGGTTTTTATTATTAAAAACCTATTATAAACCGAACCGACCGATTTTTTCTATTATTATATATATATATTAATTAATATTAATTATTACGGTCAAAAAGCAAATCTATTATTATATATATATATTAATTAATATTAATTCTTACGGTCAAAAAGCAAAAAACAGCAAAGCAAAAAGCGGCAAATATATATTAATTAATATACATATACTAATTAACATTAATTAACCTACCGACGTTTTTCAAAATTCAAATCACTTTTTTACTTTCATCTTCTCCTTTCCTCTGCCATTTTGCAGCAACCCTAATCCAGTAATCTATATTTGTTTTGCTGCCGCTTTGCCGTTTCGCACACCTGTTAATTGTATGTTACTTACTGTAAGTCTGTAATACTATTTTCACTTTCCAATTCTTTCAATGTTTCACGCTGGTATATACTTAATATATATGAACATTGATATATATATATATATATATATATATATATATATATATATATATATATATATATATATATATATATATATATATTTGATTCACACTGGGTATATATTTAATATATATAAAACATTGATATATATATATATATATATATACATTTTTATAGTTTTAGTTCTCTCACTCTCAGACCTCAACTATATATATATATATATACACTCCCTTTTTTATGTGATATACTGATATAATCTATAATTTTGTATGATATTAAATTATTGATATTTATATAGTTATATTTATATATTAAATTACTGATATATAATTATAATATATCATTAATGAAGGATATATCATCTTTATTCTTTAGTAATGGAATTGTAATCCCCTATTTTTGTTTATTAAGATATTAAGTATTAATTTTGCTTATTAGATGGGTTTATTGTTCAACTTTAAATTAAGTTGATTTTGGATGAAATATTTGTTTAGGTTAAAGGTCCAAACCGATCAAACCGACCAAAACCGACCTACTAAGTAGGTTGGTCCATAGGTCGGTTATATTTTATACATAGGTTGGTTTTGGTTTATAATAATGTCTAACCGATTATGTAGGTTCGGTTAGTTTTTTTAACTAAAAACCGACCTAACCGACCTATGTCCATCCCTAGTAATTATGTTTATTTTATGTCTTGTACGTATGACATCGATCCCATGAGGAAATGACTCCTCACCTGTTGATAATGAGCCTTTAGTGAGGTAACACCAAAGAATGGGCCAAAAAAATGTTAAAAGTTGTGGTGACTTGGAGCTAGGACAAAATATTATGCTTAACTTGATTTTTATGAAGCTTGACTTCGAGGAAAAAAAAGGGGCAAAACTCTTCGCTATTACTCTACAAATGATAGATAGATTTTTGACAAAGTCTTTAGATATTGTGAAAGATGTGTTTATAAAAGTGAACACTTTAATATTTTTGATATATTTTGTTATTTAATTATTTATTATTTAACAATTTTTATCATTATCATTGTTAATTTAATTTTTAATCTTTAATTAATTTTAGAATTTTTAAGCAGTGTGAAGTGATTATTTAAAATCAATGCAAAAGATCAACCATAAAAATTTATTTATTATTTACTATAAGTTATTTTTATACTTACAAATACAATAAATTTTACATCAATTTTTTTTTTTGTATTATTATGAGGCAATTGACATTTTAAATAATTTTATTTTAACTTCTTAAATATTTTAGATTAAGTTTAAATTTTATCTTTATCTTTATTTTTGTTTTTTTTTATTTTATTTTATCTTTATTACTATTAGTGATGAATAATTATTTATTATAGCATTAAATACTTTAGGAATCATTTTATTTGTGTCACTAGTCACTTTAGTTATTTTTCTTTTATAATGAACACTTAGGTTACTATTTTAACAAAAATAAAGCACTTTTATCACTTTTTGAATAATAAAATATTATTTTATTAATAATTTTTTTTGAAATAATAATAAAGATAATTTAATGGAGGAAAAATTGTTATTTTATTTTAATAATTTAAAATTTAATTTGAATAATACAATATTTTATTTTTTGTTCAATTCATTTTGTAAATTTTATGTAATTTTTCAATATTTTTTGAGCATTTTTCTTAGAACTAGGTAGCAATTGCGCCATCGGTCTCCAACAATGATGGTTTGAAGAGACTTCATCCGTGTAGTTCACATGTAATTGATTTTATAATTTTCAGACATATGTAGCCCATTTTTTATATTACAAAGTCTGCAGTTTCAATATAAAAAATGATACTTATAAAAAAATGTGATTCATAAAAGTACTCAAAAAATATATAAAAATTTCATAAAAATAATTGACAAAAAAAAATATTGGACCATTTAAATTAAGTTTTAAATTGTTAAAATAAAATAAAAATTTTATTCCAATTAAATAATTTTTATTATTATTTCAGAATTTTTTATTAATAAAATAATATTTTACTATTTACAAGTGACTAAAGTATCTCATTTTTATAAGAAAATTGACTTAAGTATCACTTGTGAAAACAAGCAAAGTGACATAAGTATCACTTGTGACTAAAACATTTACTTGACACAAATAAAGTGGCTTCCATAACCCCATCCTTTATTACAATGGACATGTTATTTATACAAGGGGTGTGCAAAAATTTTAAGAATCTGACTTATCCAATCCAATGATATCCGTTAATTTTGAACATTTTTGATTCTATGATCAGATCGAATCAGATTGAATTAATTTTTAATTTGTTAAGTTCTGATGAAAGATTTCCTATATACCATCCGAATGGATTGTTAATTTTATTTAAATGAATATTATAATTTGTATTGTGTTTTTTTTTATGTAGGTTTAAGTCTTTGTTTAATATTTTTTTTTTGATTTTATTGTTCAAATATGTTTATATTATGTGAAAATTTAAGTTTTTTATTCAAAATTGTTATAAAAAGAGCAAAATAAGTTTATTGATCTGATTCAACCAATCTAATTTGAAGAATTTTTGGATCAGATCGGATTGAATTTAAATGCAATCAGATCGAATGCATATTATGATTATTCAATCCGATCAAAATATCATATCAAATTAAATATATATAAAATCAACGATTTCAATCCGATGCACACCCATATTTTATATCAATTAAAATTTTATTTACTCAAATTTTTGATATATTTTAAAATAATATATTAATACTTGCAATATACTAAAAAGTATACATTTATAAATACTAATACTAGTAACATATTTAAAAAATATTTATTTATGTATTAATAAATATAGTTAAATACTGTATAATAAAAATATTATATAATTTTTTTTTATCAATTGTCGTTAAAAATTTGTTTTAAAATTAAATATTTTTGTAGTATAATTATGTCGCACCTTTGTTCCGATAAGACTAAAGGAATTCAATAAAATTATGTAGATGAATACATGTAGGATAAGAGTAGACATGATTAACTATAAGGTAGACAATTTATATGTTGGTAAACTAAAAATTATCAATCAATTCAAATGGCTGCTAATGCCAAGCAAAATGGAAGTATTTGTTCACCATCTGAAATGACGACGGGATAAAATGTTTGTACATCAGTAAGCTAAGAGTATACAAAGGATTATAAGGGGTTCATTTACATTCAAAATAGATTTCCCATAAGTTACTTCAGCTACAAAGAGCAAAGAGCAAGGAGAAAACTACAGAGGACCTTCAACTAGTCTGATTCCTTGCCTTGCTGCATCCAAGTCCACTTCAACTCGCTAAGATCAGAAGGAGTGTTACCATCACTGTCCTTTACATTTGTGTATGCATTATGCTGGACAAGATACTCAGCAATATCTTTTCGATCACACATAGCAGCGTAGTGCAATGGGGTTTGGCCCTCATTATCCTTCATATCAAAGTACAGAAGTTTCAGCAAAATAAATAAAAGGTAAGACGACTATCAAATAGATGGTGGGTTTTAAAACACAATCTGAAACATAAAAACCATTTTGCTATATGCACTGTTGGATCCTAATCACGATCTACTCTTTAACTATTAGTTTGGAGTTTACCTCAGCTGCCAAAAGGGTAATGTGCAAGTGATAGGATAAGAGCTAGAACACCCAAAAAATACCCCCTCCTACCCTCCCCACCTTCTTAGGGAAGAAGGTTACAATTTTGTACCTTTGCATTCACATCAGCGTTCTTGCTAAGAAGAAGCTCTGTCACATTGAAATGACCACGATCTACAGCCCAATGCAAAGGTGTTCGACCCTCACTATCTGCAATAATTCCAAGCATATAGTAATGCACTCCTCTATAAAATAACCTTATCTTTTTATGAATCATTTTTTTGCAATGAATTGAAGGAGGAGTCGGTCAAACTAAAGCAAACCTTTCAAATTCACTGGAACACCACTTTCGATGCATTTTAGCAAGTTTTCCACTTCCCCTTCTCTGGAAAATGCATGGATAGCATCCATCTTTCTGACAAGTAAAACAAGTTACTGTTATCATCGTCACACCAGTATTCAAATTGATACAACAATTGATAAAAGAAACAAGGTTTTTTGAAAGTACAGCTAGAACTATCCAGGACAGTATTGCTTGTTTGTAAATGAAGGAAATTGACCAAGTATGTATTAAATGAAATATTTCAAAGGTAATTCCATATATCAGTCCGCACAAAGACTTTGGCAAATAGACACCTAGGACTTCTACAATATACTACTAAGATTCATCACAAAAGCACATTACTCAAAGAAATTGCATTACAGGCAAGCCCTCATGGACCATGATGGCCGCAGGCCACAGATAGACAGGTCATAAATGCATGTTTTTGTATGTGTTAATTGTTATAGGAGACATCTAGATAAGTCCAATTAAAGCTAGGGATGGCACATGAATGAACAAAATCCATTGTACATAATATGTACAAAACATCACATGAAAATGCTACACAATCATCTTCGAAAGAAACCCACTTCAGGGCAGTCTAAATACATAATCTTATGAACTTAAAAGTGTTGAGAACCTTACAAATCAATTCCAGATTCCTCTTCATAAACAAAGCTGCTGAAAACTGGTCCCATTGGTCCCCTATAATCTGCATTAGATGCTTCACCATCTCCTCTTTTGCTTTTCTAGTCATCACAATTAAGTGACAGGAAAGAAGGAAGCACACACACAAAGAATCAAATATAAATAAGTAGATATACAGAACATTTACGTGCAAAGCAAGAAGGTGGAACTGAAAGGAAGAACTACGATCTCACCACAGAGGCACCAGCAATCCATGAAGGGTATAACTCAGTAACGATATCAATGTATTGCTGCATTGCTTCTTCTGGAGGCATAGCACCCAACTTCTGCCACGCTTGCCTATCATAGGAATTCATAAATAACTTTCAAACTTTCTTCTTGATAACATTATTCGAATACCTTATAACCTCCACAAGCAATTTTGGAGATTATACGAAAGCGCTTACATAAAGACAATTGTTTATCCCAAGAATCCAAACTGACGAATTAAGCATTAAAGCACACACTTTGATGAAGCACCAAGAAAAACCCAACAAATGAAATCGGAAAAAATATAGTAATTTAGCCAAAGAGGAAGATGAAGAGTTATACCATTTGGCACGAGCAGTCATTTTCAGCGCGGAAGGCTGAGGAGTGGTACAAGGTCCCTCAGTCGCAATCTTATAAAGACTGTAAAGCTGAAGCTGCACATCGTTGGAGACCTTCTGAGTTGAAAGCCGGTCTGCAGCAGCAGCTGCAATAAAAGTTGTCGCCGCACTGAAAAGCTCATCCAGTTCAGTACTTTCCACTCCTTCCCAATCATCTTCATCACTACTGTAATCACTACCAGGTACGCTCTCATTCCTAACACTACTTTGCTCGGCGCCTACAGAGTCAACCTCATGTGCCGCACCAATATCTTCGGAACCGGCTTCATCTTGGGTGTCGGATTTAGGTGGAAGTTGATAGTCATCGCTGCGATTGAGATTGCGAGTGATAGAAAGATTATCCTCTTTGAAAGAAATGACTACAGAGATGAGCTTGGCAAGAAGGTATGAGAAAATGAGACCAATAAAGATCGATTGGATAAGATTTTGCCACTCGCCCATGGTAGTAATAATAGGTATATCAACTTCGTTGAAATGAGAATAAACCTAACCCTAAAAGAATATTAGGGGGGTACGGAGGAAGCTAAAACCCTAGATATATGGTTTCATTTTGGGATACAAAAAAGAAGAAAAGGGAGATGAAGTTTTAAAGATTTGTTTTGAGGTATATGTTAAAGACTACCCAAAATCGGAGAAGCTTCAGTTTAAAGAGTCTGCACCGGAAGGTACGAAACGCACTCTTATAAGTGCCGATGAAGTCTAGCGTAGGGCGTGGGCGATCGTTACTGGGGGTGTAGTTAGCACCCTGCGTCAGGCAGCAGTCAAATGCTGACTAATTATCTTGATCGTTACGAAAATATAAAAGAAATATTGACATTTTTTTTTTTTTTTTTTTCTACGTTTAAGCCTCGAACTCGAGAGCTCTATTTTATTATGGTGATTACAATACCGTTTGACTATTAAAACTTTGGCGAAATATTGACATAAATATGTAAAATTTACTCTTTCAAACTTTTTTTTTTTTAGTAGATACATTAAAGATACGTAAGTTGAAACTTTATTTATTTTAAATATGTGTCAGTATCTTTTATTTATATACATAGAAGTCTTTTATCTTTTATTGTATTATTTATATTATTTTTTTTAAATTATAAATTATATTATTTAGTTAATTATAATTATTTATTATAAAGGAATAAATTAAAGATAAATTTTTATTATTTATTAATTATTTATTAAATTATTATTATTATTTTTATATCAAGTAATTAAACATTATTTAAATATGTGTTTTTAATAATAATAAAGTAATAATTAATATAAAAATATTTCAAAAAAAAAATATTTATTTTAATATTTTGTTAATTGTAATGTTCTATCGAGACAAAAGCCAAAATATATAGAGGATAGCCTAGGAGATTTTTATAGAGCATATGTCCATTAAGCTAAAAGCCAAAATAAGTGGAGGACAGTCAAGAAGATTTTTATGTTAGTTAATTATTGATAAACTTCTTTATGAATTTATTATGAGACTTAGAAATTATGACCGAAGATAATTAAAATTTTTCGCTGCAAATCTTTATCAAGATTTAGATTTTTCTTATATTGTAGTATTAGAGCCACCCTCATGCCTAAAATTGTTCAGTCTCGTATGATTTAATTTTAAAATATCAAATGCAAATGTGTGATTAATCTGCTAGACATGCAGAGTTTATTAATTTTATGTTTCACTTTTCTTGTATGAATATATATGCATATTAAGTCAGATATATATGTTGTATGAAAATAAGTGATTTGAAACTTTAGAAAATTATATTAATCATGCAGTATATATATTCCTTTTGTGGATTACTATTAAATACCGTGTTTTTTTTTTTTTGGCAAAACTATTCAAGTATGTTGGATGCGATTACATATAAAATGTAGAGTCAAGCATTATTTTTCTTTAATTTTATTAATGGAATTTGATCTCATATCTGTTAATGTTTTCGCTTTGAGATATAGATAAAAGCATACATATTGTGATATGCTAAAGTTTTCATCTTGCCAGTTCTAGTACATATATATTAGATTTGTGAACAATGTGATTTGTTCGTACTTTTAAAGATAAAAGGGTAATTTCCTTCTCCTATATGCATGATTCAATTACTTAATATGAATGCATCTCTATTTTGGTTCTGGCCGATAATGTATATATAGAGATTGTCCGTAGTATAAGCTTTGAATTTTGAGCCTTTTTATACTTCAATAAAATAAAAATAAAAACTGGTTTTGGGCTATATATGTTAAAGTTTTTTTTTTTTTTTAATTTAATTTATTATTATTATATTATTTGTGAGTTTTAATGCTGCTTATATTACATGCATCAATCATATTTATTAAGCTTGAATATAAATCAGTTATTGATTTCTGTTATGCATCTAAAGTTTTAGTGCAGTTCCTATTTAATAATAAGCTTACTCACTTGTCATTCAAGTATATATAAATCTAATACTTGATGCTTCTCATTCACCTATCATTCATATTGTTTCTATCTTTAATTTGGTCATATTAAAGCCGATATCTGAATCATTTTTGATGTTCTTATGCATGTAATGTAAGCATATTCTGAAAGTATATGGGTTGTTATTACGCTTTCGACTTTTGAAATAAATACTTATTTGACATGATTAGTTTATTGAAGTCTGATTTTGGCTAAATCTAATAAATAAATAAATATGAGAAAATAATATAAATAGCATTATCAAAATTTAAAATAATAAAAATAGAACAATTTATGTTTAAATTATATATTTTTATAATTAAAAAATAACTTTTAAATCATTTTTTTAATGTTCATTTAATTAAAAGCTGTTCAAATTAAATTATGATAATTTAGACCCGTTTAATGTTACTGAATTGTTAATTTTATTATTATAAATTTTAGGAGTGTTATTTATTTATTTGATAATTTTTCAATAAAGTATAACACCATATTTATGTCAATTACTAGTTTGTATGGTTTGGCGATGACGCTTACATACCATATATGGAAGCTGTTGTGCGAGACACACTTAAATACTACTATTATAAGAAAGTTTTCAAGAAAGACTGGAGGGTCACACCGGAGCCACTTAAATTTCAATCTCCTTAGACAGAACTTTCCTAAATAGTAAGCACTCAATTGAGTAACAAACAACTGCGGTAACCAAACGTAGAGAAAATAAATAACAAAGTGGACACACAAATTTTACGTGGTTTAGCGTAAGGCCTAGTCTACGGGCAAAGACGAAGAGAATAATTCACTATTAAAATGATATTTACAAAGTGGGTACAAACTCTCAAATACTCCAATATTTCGATACACCCAATTTAGAGATTTCTCTCTAACAAACAAGAAAGATCATCAAATGTGTTATCTTTAACACTATGAAGCTATTAGAATAGACTTCCTAATTTTGCTCTCTCTTTCTCTCAAATGCAACTCTTGTTGTGAATTGTTAGGGATGATTTCAAATGAGCAAATACTTGCCCTATTTATAGAGAAGAAATTTCACTATTAAGAGCTAGTTCATGTATGAAACACTTCTTTGCAATTTCTTCTTTTGTGGGCTTGATGACATAAGGGATGAGCTCACATTTTGAATAACATAAGCAACGAGCTCACCCTTTAAATAACATAAACAATAAGCTCATCTACTCCTCCATTAAATGGCTCAATTAGAGCCACACTATTTCAACATAAGCATTAATTATTGTGTTGATGAAGTTTTATTGTGACATTTGTTTAATTTATGATAAATTGGTTTTGCGTTTAGCAATTAATTATATTATTGAGTTTTATATTCATTTTAGTTTATGAATTGAAATTTAAAATTTCAAGTATTTGATTTTGGAATAAATATGCGAATATATATATTTTGATTAAGAATTATGTATGAATGTGAGGGTTATGACTTAAGCTTATTGCTTTGCAAACAAATGAATAGAAATGTATAAGCTATGAATTTTAGATCTAATTCTTCTTAATTTATTAAATTAGTCGTGCCATTAATTTTGAGCTATGTTACATGTATTGAGATACGATTATTAAATGTATATAATCAGTTTGCATTTGAATTTGACATACTGATAATTAAATGTGGCAAATATGCTTAATGCTCATTTGTGCCGTCATAATTATTTTAAGAACATTATTTCAATTTTGGTAATCTTTTCGCACTGCAAATTTTATTTTAATTAATTAATAAATGAAATGAAATGAAATAATACCAAACATAATTTAAATTATTTGGTACAATTTAAAATAAAATTTGTGATAATTACTCATTTAATTATTCAATAGTGTATTTTAAGGAGGTAATTAAGAGATAAAATGTCCTAATTAAATTTAGATAAACAAAGTCCCTAGACTAGAAAATTTTTATTATAGTTTACTTTTGATAAACTTCGATTTGAACAATTATGACTAAGGTAATTTAGTTTTTATATTTTTTCTTCTGCAAATCTTTATTGAGATTTAGATTTTTCTTACGGTAAACAGATCGAGATGGAGTGATACAGCGGGTTTACGGGTTGAGTTTAAAAGGTGATTTAGAGTTATGGAGAAACCAGGAAAAGTTAATGCTATAAATTATATCCAGAAAATGGTGGGCTTGAACTTGAGAAAATGATTAAAATCAGTGAATTAAAATGGGGAAGAAAAGGTATTTCCATATGCGTTAAGTTAAGGAAGTAGTGATCTTGTAGAGATGGAGAGTGGTGGCTTAGGACTTGAGAGAATCGGCCATTATATATTATTATACTAATACTGAATTGATGAAGAAGAAGAAGAAATAAGATTAGATGCTCTGTTTTGCGTTAGGGAGATTGTAAGATATCTTTTAGCATACATATTCATAGACCTTTGTTTTCCTATACCTATTCATATGATTCTAACACGAAGCTTTTCTTATGGGATTTTGCTTAAGCTTTTAGATTTGGACAGAATGAGGACTTAAAGCTTTGTTTTAGGTGCGCCATATCAGAGAAAATGAGATCAACTTAATACAAAGACTAGAACAACTCTTTTTTTTTTTTTGGACAAACAAAATAAAAAATAGGAACTATAGGCAAATATGAGATAGTCATATCTACTAAAACAAAAACAAAAAATACTATGACCATGCTCTTCTAGCAAATTAATTTAGCTAAAATTTGAGGAAAATGAAAGTTATAATTAACAGCAAAAGATTCCATTCTTATGTCATGAAGTTAATATCTTGAAAACCCAAGTTTAAAAAAAGAAGAAGAAGAAAAACAGCACAACACAACCATTAAGGAAGATATGATCTTCATCAGCTGCAAATTAATGAAATGAGAAATAGTTATTGTATTTGTATATATAACAAATACATTTTGGGGACAACATACCTAGATATATAGAATGAGCAAAATAAGCTCTTCATATCATGACCGACCGACCGACCGACAACTTCTTTTCCATTCTTAACATTGCTTGCTCAAATGAGAATCCAGAACCAAATATATATATATGCATTAAGTTTCATTTATTCCAATTATATGAAAATTTACAACTTGAAAGCCACATATTTATCTATATGTGTGTATATATATATATATCTGGAATACTCATTTGAGCAAGAAAGATTAAAAAGAGAAAAACTAACATTTCATTCATTAATTTACTCTCTTTCCCATCTCTCTAGCAATCTCATGTTGAAGTAATAATATATATATATATCTTTTTTTGATGAACCAATGACGAGTTTTGAATCCTCGGCTATATGTTATATATAGAAGTCCCATCAGGCCTAAACGACCAAAATGTATTTTTCGTTCAAGTTAAAAAGTTTTATTTTTCCAAAAGTATCACAAAATGATATACAAAGGTCTTTGTTCATCTTTTCTAAACTTAATATATTAAGTGATAATTAATTACTATTGACCAGTAATTCACAATTGGTTACCAATGTTGACATGCTGCTAATCGTTGTTGACTAGTGTTAGACATCTCTCCATCGAATTGGCTAATTATTTATGGATATGTATGAAATTGATTTTATTTTATTTGAGTCTACCTAAAGTCGAATTAATAAAATTAAATGGAAATGAAATCACTTTTATCATAACAAAATGTTGATATTTGAAAATTAATTAATTAATTTTTTTTTTTTTATATCTATTTTGAAGAAAGCCAAAGCAAATCATTGCTTGAAGATTTTAAGATATAATATAAAAATATTGCTAGCTACCACAATTTTCCGGTGGATAATTATTAGAGCCGTCGCTTCTGACATTTATTTTTAATTGTGTATAATTAGTTCGTTGAATTTGTTTTAAATATTTGAAAAAGAAAAGGGATGGTGAGGTAGTTCAAAACTCAAATGATAAGAGAGAGTAGTAGTAGTACAGTACTAACTACTAACATGTCGCGATTCGCGAAAAAAATGTACTATTGCTAATTGCTAAATATTGGGGAGAAGAATCGTTGGTGTATTCATTAAGGCATGGAATGGCAGCTAAAGGTTGTTCGGAACCAACTACCAAGCTAACCCAACTCCAAGCAATTATTTAAAAGAAGAAGAAGATGATGCTGATGATGATGAAGGTAATCAATCGAAAACAAGTGCTTCTATATTTATTTGACTTACAAGCGGGATAATGTTATTGGTGCCCACACCTGTGAGGTCATTGTATGAGTGTAGGAGGAATTGTTCATCGGTGAATCAATACTCCTTATTAATAGCACCAATAGAATAGCATGTTATTCTCGTCAATAAATAAATAAGAGAGAATATAAATAACTAAACTTGACCCTACTTTTTGTTATATATTTAATATATCCGTAGATTAAATATAATTGTATTAAATTAAATTATATTAATAAATTAATTATTCAATACTATTTAAATTTATATTTTTTAGTCGTATAAAATTTATACATAATCATACTATTTTTATATTATACAATACGGTCTAATTTCACAGCCAAACATATAATTATTTATTAATTATACTGCTAGGATATTTAGTACGGTATAACAAACATGTCTTAAATTATCATTTATCTGGACATGAGTGTACATGTGGTTGAGTTTGTAAATGACGCTGACGACATGTTTATTACATTGTATTAAATATCTTGATTGTATAATTTATTTAGAGTGATGTGTTTAGCATTAAAATCAAACCATATCGTACAATATAAAAAGAATACAATTATGTATAAATTTTGTAGGACTAAGGGGTGTGGGTTTAAACCGTACTGGATAATTAATTTAATATGTCTAAATTTTCAATTATAAAATTATATGTCTTAAATTTTTTTTAGTCTCAAAATAAAAATAATATTTTTATTTTATTTTTAAAAATGTAATAAAAATGAATTAAATATTATTTTAAATAAATTTTAAATAAAAAATTATTTTCAATATAAATTATTTTAGTAAAATATGTTTAATTAATTTAATTCGATTATATTATATAATTTTTTAATAAATACTATACAAATTAATTATAATATAATTTAATTTAATACAATTACACTTGGCCTATATAATATGATGCAATAAATATGCAACTTTTTAATCACTCATAACAATAATTTTTATTTAAACAAAGACAGCTACGCTTATATATTTGGTATTCACCCAATAGTAACACGAGAATTGAAGAAATACAAAATGTATTTTGAGATATCAAAAATTTACAATGTATTCATCCAAAATCGATTACACAAGTCCATTGTTAAGTATATAACCAAATTTGAACGATTATATTTTCAATTTCGAATATCACAAACTACATTCTAAATTTATTAAACTTTTATACCTATATTGTGAATTTGACAATTTTTATTTTAGGTAGAGATGGGTCTGATTAGCAATGGAATCTAAAACCATAAACCACAAACAACAAAAAAAAATCAATATTATTGTAATACACATTAAAAGATCTAGCTAGAACAAACAAAAATATAAAGGAAAACAGAAAAACTCTTCCTAGTTTTTTTATCGGCATCCCAAAAAGGTTCTTCCATCGTTGCTGATAGTCTTATTTGTACAAAGCTTTTGAAGATCAATGTAGCCTATAATGGTATCCTCAAATACTGCATCTTCTAGCTGTGCTTCATCAAATGTGGAGCCTGAAAGTACTGTATTTTTAAACAAGACTCCTTGAAGATTAGCTTTCTGAAAATTAACCCGATCCAAAACAGCGTTTGAGAAGTCCACACCTGCAAAGAAATTTAGGTTCACTATTGTCTCATTGTATTTGATCATAGCATATCTTTCACTTGTAGACCTCAAACTCACACAACATGAGATTGTTGACTCATTGTTCTGTGTCAGCCTCAACAGTTGGTCACATAGTTATTTTATAGCTTCAAGATTCTTGTAATTAGGAACATCTACAGCAGATTCTGAACATTTGATCATCTTATTCTTCCATTAATTACTAACTCTATCCATCAGTTTTACATCTAATAGTAAAAGCATTGCTTTAGATGATCTATAAATCTATAGAAATACAAAGTTGTCCCGTATTGAATATGGAACTTTGATTCTTCCCAAAATTTGTGATACTTTATAATGTGTATAAGATTAACCCATGGACGTCCAATTAAATTACTTATTTTAAATTTTAAAATAAATGAAAATGCCACTGAAAATAAAAGTATCACGGGAAAAAAAAAATATCTAATTGGATTTTTTTTGCTAACAGTATTTTTAGGCTTAGAATACACATACTGTGCTTCTTGATAAGAAGCACAAATTATGTGCTTGTTCCGTAAAGCACTTTCTTATGAAACAACATTTAACATAATCATGAGAAAATAGACCCAAGTCTATAAAGTGGTAACATTCCAAATAAGTATTCAATTTTGCAGAGAAAAAACTAACAACCAAGTTATGTCTAAGTAAAATACTTTATTGGCAAGCATTGGGTCGCAGAAGGATTTAAAGCACATCACAAAGTAAAACCCAAAAGGATTGGGGAGGAATGCATTACCCTTGAAGCTAGCTCCAGCTGCATAAGCTTTTGACATCACTACTTCAGACATGTCTGCCCCATCAAATTTTGCTTCAGACATCAGTGCTGCCGCTAGAGATTTCCCTTTTAAGTTGGACTTGTCATTTGTGTAATCACAGAAACGGAGATCAATTGGCTTGTCGTAGACACCATTTGCTTGACCTATAGTGTTTCCAACAAATGCACGCTCACATCTGTTTGGATCATTTGACAATGGAGGCAATCTCTGCATGCAAAGATACGAAACAATTGGTAGACTTTCAAAACGGTTGAATACTAGTACACTAGGAATCAGTATCAAGTATCAACCTCATTATCATTATCATGAGTGACTCTGAGAGAGTAAGGTAGAGAAATCCAACATTTAAAAGAACTAAAATGTGCCATAATTCACAAAGGTTCAGATAAACCTAACACTCAGGAAGCTGGAAGAAATGGTAAAGTAGAACATCATTAATTTGTGTGAAATCTGATGAATGTGAAGTAGGAAAATGATGTGATATCCTAGAAAGTAGTAAAGAACAAAACATGTTGAGATATAATGATACATTCACATAGTATCTCAAGTGTCCAGTAGACATCCATATATACTTACCAGAAAAAGAAAATATCCCATGACAGAAAAGGGAAAGAAATACTGAAAAGTTACCTATTTCAAGTTGTAGCGCTTCTACAATTGTGGTGACAAATACCTATAAGCATCCATTTGATTATACTTTTGATATAACTTAAAAGTTCTTATGCGAGTAATAGCAATTGTCAATAAATACTTTGAAAGCTCAGATACAAATTTTGTGCTCTTGTACTTATGACATAAGCATATATGCTTCTTCTTCCTTAAACAATTTTAATAGGAAACCACCTTAAAGATAAACCACTTTTAGTAACACAAACAAACAGACCCACACCCTATGTTAAACAAAAGTGAGCCCAAATGTAATATGTTAAAACAATAGTTATATGTCATAATTTGATGCAAAGAGAATTGGTGAAGAAATACAGGCAGTGATTAGCAATAACTGAGATTAGGTTAACATTAAAGAATGAGAGAGTGTGCTCGAAACCTGATTAGCAGCAATGACAGGTGAGACAGATGTCACAGCCCATGCGGCGAGAAGTCCAAAAGCTACATTCTTAAGGTGGTTGGTATGAACTGAGTTTTCCTTAAGTTCAGGACCACTGCTAGAAGCTTCAGAAAACACAAAATAACATCTAATTAGCCCACTAATTAAAAACCCAATTTGAAAAAAACAAACGATAATCATATGTTTATAATATAAAATCTGATAAACCCATTTTAAGTATTGAACCATCCAAAAATTTAATGACAACCTTAACAATCTACAAACCAAAAATTTCATGTGCACAATCGCATAAGCAGTCAATATTTCTGTTCAACAGGATTGCAATTACACCAAACCAAAAAAAAGAAGAAGAAGAAGAAGAAGAGAAAATTAATATTAAATAATGAAAAGAGTAATGAATGAGGAAGGCTTACCAGAGCAATAGAGATGGATGGGGTTTTTAAAACGAAGACAGCTGCTAACACTGTAGCAAAGTGGGAGTGAGGCCATCGCCATTTCTTTTTCTTTTCTTTCTTTGGACTTTGGCTTTGCGACTCAGAGTTCGCTCCTGTCTTCTTATCCGTTAGTTCTTTCGGATCGACAATGGGATTTTGTCTAAAATGGGCAAATCTCATAGCTTAGTTTAGAAATGGGCAGATTTGTGTTAAACTTTACAAATGGGCAAATTAAAATTGGTTCTTCCAGTTGCCGGTTCCCACCTCTTATTTCCCACCAAAGTTTATTTCTCTCTCCTTCTTTACGCACTCTTCATTTTTTCCTCTTTCTTCATCTTCTTCCTCTTCCTCTTCCTCTTCATCTTCCTTCATCTTCTTCTTCCCCTTCATCTTCTTCTTCTTCCTCTTCTTCAGAGAACACGTGGGTAATTTAACAGAAACAACGCCTCACATTTCTTGCACAAGTTGATGCTAATCAAATTGCACTGTTCATCATCTTCTTCAAGTTATCTGGCATACCAGAGATATAGACTATTGAATTAACAACATGCAAAAAATATTTGATTGGTTTAAATTCAACGAAGGAGAGGTCTTCATATAGACTATTGAATTTTAAATGAGCCAAATTTACGCAGCTCATACAAATATAATAGTGCTTACAATTTGCGTCACTATCTAACATTGAAAATCAGCTGCAAGAGGAAGAATAAGACTATATAAAAGAACTATCAATTGCAAAATATTCTCCAACTAATTTACCATTTAATTGGAATTTATATTATTCAGATTATACGTGCTAATCAAATTTAACCAGCATTGCACTATTCATCATCTTCTTCAAGTTGCATTGCATTGTGGTATATCTGTGGTATATCTCGATATACCTTGGTATACCAAGGTATATCTCTGGTATATCTATGGTATATCTGTGGTATATCTCGATATACCTTGGTATACCAAGGTATATCTCTGGTATATCTGTGGTATATCTCGATATACCTTGGTATACCAAGGTATATCTGTGGTATATCTCGATATACCTTGGTATACCAAGGTATATCTCTAGTATATCTGTGGTATATCTCGATATACCTTGGTATACCAAGGTATATCTGTGGTATATCTCTGGTATATCTGTGGTATATCTCGATATACCTTGGTATACCAAGGTATATCTCTGGTATATCTCGATATACCTTGGTATACCAAGGTATATCGAGATATACCACAGATATACCTTGGTATACCAAGGTATATTTCTGGTATATCTCGATATACCTTGGTATACCAAGGTATATCTGTGGTATATCTCGATATACCTTGGTATACCAAGGTATATCTGTGGTATATCTCGATATACCTTGGTATACCAAGGTATATCTCTGGTATATCTCTGGTATATCTCGATATACCTTGGTATACCAAGGTATATCTGTGGTATATCTCGATATACCTTGGTATACCAAGGTATATCTGTGGTATATCTCGATATACCTTGGTATACCAAGGTATATCTCTGGCATATCTGTGGTATATCTCAATATACCTTGGTATACCAAGGTATATCTCGATATACCTTGGTATACCAAGGTATATCTCTGGTATATCTATGGTATATCTCGATATACCTTGGTATACCAAGGTATATCTTTGGTATATCTCGATATACCTTGGTATATCTCGATATACCATGGTATATCTCTGGTATATCTCAATATACCAGGGTATACCAAGGTATATCTCTGGTATATCTCGATATACCTTGGTATATCTCTGGTATATCTGTGGTATATCTCGATATACCAGGATATATCTGGTATATCTTTGGTATATTTGTGGTATATCTTGAAGAAGATGATGAACAGTGCAATGTTGTTAATTCAAAGTTCAAACCTTTATTAAATTACAAAATATATTTGTTGTTTTGAACCTAACAATTGAGGATTTTATATTTGAAAACGTTTGTTGGTTTTACTTTGAACATATGTAACTCTCTTGAACAAAATGTCAAATACAAAGTCTACTGACATTTTACTTCAGACCTTGATTTTATCAAATTCTGTTCAATGTCGAGGACGAGAAAGAGGAAGACGAAGAGATAATTGAGGAAGAGAAAGAGGAAGACAAAGAGAGAATTGAGGAAGAGAAAGACGAAGACGAAGACGAAGAGGAAAGAGAAAGACCTGTTAACTTAAAAGTTTCAGGTTCTAAGTCAAAAGTTGCCCATTTCTAAACTAAAACTTAAATGAGCCTTTTTTTAAACTATTCTATACGATTTGCCTATTTTAGACAAAAACCCATCGACAATTTGCCACCATTAGTATCATAACATGTCAACTCATAAAATGTCATTTTTAACCCAATTATTTTATCATTTTATATTTAATTAATAATTAATATATTGCCAAATATAAATAACGACTCATACATATAAAACTACTCATCAAAATTAGAAAGAAAAAAAAATTAATGAGCTGGCAAACATAGAAAAGAAATATTCCGAATATAGAAACAATCAAAGGAATTGATTCATTGATTAGTTAATATCGAAAAAGAAGAAGAAAAGTTAGAAAAGCAACCGTTAAGGAGTTAACCCTAAGAAGCGACAATCAAAAGGTCTCTAAATCTGTCGCAGGGGATTTATCTGGATTCATTTCTCTCTTACTCGGTCGTCTCTTTCGGTATAGGACAGTGCAGAGGGTTTGTTTGAATTGTTTTGGATCCAAGAAAGAATCATGGACAGCAAAAACACCTGTCTGTCGTACGAGAAGCTGAACGGGCTAGCTAGCTGGGTCGGAACCCAGGTGGCATCTGCCTTCTTTGGATCATTGGAGCGTTGCTCTTGTATCAACCTTTCCACCTCCGACGATTTTGACAGCGCACTTCCCGAGGAAGCTCACGGAAGACCTCTCATGCTCTCTGCTTCGCGATCCGTCAATTTTGATGATTTTCGCGTTCCTTCTCAAAACGACGTCGCAAACCGGGTCTGAGGTTTTTCCAGAGTTGTAACAATTTCAGATCCCATCCATCCTTACGCTACGCAGATGCGTGAGCTTGAGGGTGTACTCTTTTGTTGGTTAATTTTTAATTTTCTTTTTTTTCAGTCAGTTTAATGAATCTGGCGTTGTGAAAACCTTATGAAATTCAGTATATCCTTGTTATTTGGTTTTTAGTTTGTTTATAATCTGTGCTAATGCCTCTCTCAAGTGATAGGTTGAAAATTGAAATTCATTTATTGTCATTTTCTATTCAAAATCTATACTACTAACGAATCAATCAGATTTCATATTTATGGAATTGATTGATTAATCCAATATCAGTTATTAGTATGCGGTAGGTATACCTATCATCATTGGATCGCGTACTAGTAAATAGTAATCCATATACCGTATTCGTTCTTCTGAAATCAGATTTTATTTAAATCGGGTCTAATTCAACGTAAATTGAAAAGGAAACATAAGGAAATTAAGGGCTTATTGCCCGATTGATTCAAAAATTATTTTCAAATCGCAACTTAAAAACAATTTCTTATTTTTTTAAAGTATTGAGTTGTTTGGTCATTATTTTAGAAAACAAAAAACAACTGAATTAGCTTAACTAGTAAATACTTTTCATTTATTCTCTACTTTTTTTATTAGTTGTAAATTTTGATTATGTAATTTTTTCTTCTTAGCTATTTGCGCTAGACTTCTCTTAGCTTGGAGGTGACAGCCATAGCTACTTATATTTCGTTTCTTGACGGGTTTTGACAACTCTATCAAGTTTCTTATGCCATGGATGATATCTATGAGCATTTTAAGAGGGTGGAGGTGGTGGATCTTGATGATTCAGTTGAGGTCGAGGTGGTAGTGGCCGGGAAATTACTATCCTCGCGGAAGGTCCCACTGGAGAGTGTGGTGGATGCAATCCGGAGCCCTTGGTCACGGGTCTTCCCTTCTTCGATCAAGGGTTCGTCAAAGAATGTGTTTTTGTTCCATTTTGATGAGAGCTGAAATGCCGATTGGGTGCTTGAGAGGCAGCCATGGACTATTAATGGTCATCTAATAGCGATGCAGTTTGTGTTAAGAGGGGTGAGTATCAAAGAGGTGATTTTTGCTACGGTTCCAATATGGGTTAGATTATACGATATTCCATGTAATTGGATGGTCGAAAAGAGGGTGATGACTATTGCCAGCATGGTGGTTGAGGTTTTGGCTATCTCGTTCAATGAAAGAAGTACAGCCTATGTTAGGGTTCAGGTGGTAATTAATCTTGATAATCCTTTGCCGGGATGGTGGTTTCATCGTGTAAAGCTCGATCTGGCATGGATTGAGTACTGCTATGAAAAATGTGCTTTTTTTTTTGTTTCCATTGTGTTCGCATTGGAGTTGCATTGAGAAATCTGTGATCAGTTTGGGGTGGCTCTGGATTGATCGGTTAGTGCCTACACTAGCTAAGGTGAAGTCACTTTTCAAGCAACACCTCATGGGTAATGGTGGTTCGGGTAACAAAAATGCTGGTTAGGCAAGGTGTTCTCAGAGAGTTAGGCGACGGACAGAGGATGACAGTATGATGGTGGTGGCGACAAATGCTTCAAATTTGATTCGTCCTATAAGTGGGGAATGAGGGGATCCATAGGCAAATAATAGAGAAAAATAAAGATATTTGTGGGGATATTGGGGCCAGAAAACAGTTAGGAGATGTGGTTGGGTATGGGCAGCAAGGTGGTGATAATGTGGCTGATGATATAAGGAATTGCAGCAAGGTGGTGCTAGTGATTGCCGTGGGGACTATTTTGTGAAAATTAGGTGAGAGGGGGCTGATGTAATGGCGGCGCCAAATAAATTCAAGCGAGTGATGGGGGATGCTGTGGTTGGTGATGATGGGTAGGATTCTACAATGGATGATGTTGCTAGCTTGGTTTTCCTTGTTCACTCCAACATGTGACGGGGTCTGATGGGTAGCCCTATCATGAGCAATGAGTCCGATACTGAGTTGGAACGCTCGAGGGCCAATAATAATAGAGTGTTTGGAAAGCCTGTTACGAATGAATAATCCTTTTATTATTTTTTTTGTCTGAGAAACATATGAATAAAAAGCAAGCGGAGAGCTTGCGAGTTAGATTAAATTTCCGTAGTTGCTATGTGGTTGAAAATACATTGTCTGGAGATGGTGGGGGTTTACTACTATTATGGAATGACTCAGTTACTGTGAATGTGGGTTTTAGTACGAAAGGGCATATCAATGCTTGGGTCATGGAAATTTACCAGCTTTCATGGGACACAAATGAATTTGTTCTTGGGATTTATTGAGACGGTTACAACCAGAGTTGACTATTCCTTGGGAGGGGTATGGTAATTTTACTGAGATTCTTAGTAATGATGAAAAGGTAGGTGGCCAGCTACGTTTGCTCTATCTTATGCGTAATTTTCAACAAGCTTTAAATGACTGTGGGTTAACAGATTTGGGATACAATGGTTATCATTATACATGGAAATAAGGCAGTAAATCAAAGTTAAAGGCGAGATTGGATAAGGGGTGGCTAATGGACTGTGGCACGGGTTGTTTTCGGATGGTGGGGTAGTGACATCTTATTCGGATCATGCTCCATTGTTGGTTCGAATTGAAAAAATAAATAATAATGGGTATGGGGAGGCATCAAATTTGAACGATTTTGGGCTGAGGAAGGTGGATGTTGGGAAATTATTATGAAGTCATTGAGGGAGAGATCTGGTGGAGGACCGGTAATGGCGCTTGGGTTTTACGGAGGTGGGTTCTGTCTGGCGGCAATTAATTGAGCAACAAAAACAATTAAAGGTAATTACTTATTAAAGTTTGTCGGACTTTGTTGAGAAATTTATGGTTCAACAGTGGGTAAATGACTTGCTTAATAAAGAGGAAAAAAAAGTGGGCGTAGAGAGCGAAGGTGAATTAGTTAAAATTTGACGACTAGAACACTTCTTATTTTGATTTATGTGCTAATCAAAGATGCTAACATTGAAGCTTTGGTGCTAGATTCTAGTTTACGAATGGCAATTCAGAAGGATTTTGAAATTGCTTTTTGTGATTTTTATCAGAATTTGTTTGCTACTTTTGGCCAGTTGGTGATCAACCTGGTAATTTTTATTTTTTATTTTATTGAAACCTGGTAATTAATTGCATCCAAAAAAATACGTTATCATTGCCCTTTACTACTGAGGAGGTACATCTAGCTCTCTTTAGTATGCACTCTAATAAATCTCCTGGATATGATCGAATGCCGGCCTTTTCTATTAGAATTATTGGGGATATTATTGAGGGCGATTTTTGTACTGCATGTTTGGATTTTTTGAATGATAATTCTGATATTGATCAATTTAATAAAGTGCTTATCTCTTTGATTCCAAAGATTAATAGCCCCAAGAGGGTCACTGTTTTTCGGCTTATCAGTCTCTGCACTGTTGTTTGCAAAACTATTTCATAGGTCTTAGCTAACAGACTTTAAAAAGTGTTGCTGGATTTGATTGACGAGGCCTAAAGTGCATTTCTATCGGGTCGTCAAATTATGGATAATTCAATTGTGGCTTTTGAGACAATAGACTCAATCAGAAGGTCAAAACACCAGTTGGGTAGGGTGCCATTGAAACTTGACATGAGTAAGGCGTATAATAGGGTTGAATAAGACTATGTAGTTCAAGCTTTGAGATTTTTGTGCTTCTCGAAAAGGTTAATTTCTTTGATGTACCGGTGTATTTTGTCCGTCACTTATTCCATTAAAGTCAACGGTAGTATAGTTGGTGACGATCGGCCCACTAGGGGGTTTTGATAGGGTGACCCAATAAGCCCTTATTTATTTTTACTGTTTAGTGAAAGCTTGTCATATTTGCTTTGACAGGCAGAAGGTAGTGGAGTTACAAAAGGAATTAGAGCTAGCCGGTTCGGACCAAGTGTGTTCCACCTTTTCTTTGCGGATGATTCGCTAATTTTTTGTGATGCTAGTAAGGAGCAGTGTCGAGAGCTAAAGGAGCTATTATTTGTTTATGAGCGAGCCATTAGGCAGCAAACTATTTTTGACAAACTAGCGATATACTTTAGTCTTAATGATTAGCTTTGCCAGACAGCAATACTTAACATTTTAAGAGTGAATGAAATACCCTGCCATGAAAAGTATCTAGGCTTGCCAACGGAAATTAAACGTGACAAGAGAAGTGCTTTCCTGCTAATTTGGTAATGGTGTATGAAAAGATTAAGTGGGTGGAAGGAATGGTCTTTATCTAAGGCAAGTAAAGAAATTTTGTTGAAATCTGTCTACCAGGGTATACTAGTTTTCACAATGAGCCTTTTTAAGTTGTCATTGAGGCTATGTTCAGAGCTTGAGCTAATGGCAGCGAGGTATTGGTAACCGAATAAAAAAGATAGTGCCGGAATTCATTAGGTACCATAGGATTTAAGTGCAAGCCGAAGTATACGGGAGGTATGAGTTTTTGAAAAATTACCGACTTCAATCAAGCACTACTTGCAAAACAAGTATGGCGGATAATAACCCAGCCACATTCGTTGGCAAGCCAGGTTTTATGTGTTAAATATTTTTCTTCCTATTCAATTTTTGATGCTCAGGCAAGCTATAGGGGAAGTTTTGTTTAGAGAAGCCTTCTTTGAGAACGAGATTTATTGATGTAAGGGTGAAGATGGAGCATACTCTAGGGGGAGTTGAGAGGGTTTCAAATTTAATTGCTTATGATGGAATGTGGAAAACGAATATGATTCATAGCATTTTCAGTATGGATGAGGCTAATGCAATTTTGGCACTACCACTTGCGCTAATTTGTTCACCTAATTTATTGGTATGGCATTTCACTAGCCAAGGTTCTCACACAATTAATAGTGGATACCGAGTTGCTATTGATCTTTAGGAGAGTGCTTGAGGTGGTATTTCTTCATCATCAGCGGTTTGCAAGGTCTTTGGAGGCATTTTTGGAAGTTGTAGGTGAAGGGCAAAATGACACACTTCCATTGACAGGTTCTAGTAGGTGCTATACCATGCAATGCTATCTTATTTCGGCATTGAATTAGTAGCCATAACAATTGCCTGGTGTGTGGAAATGGTTTGGAGGATCTCAATCATGTGTTGTGGGTGTGCAATGCGGAGAGGGAAGCCTGGAAACAATATGATGTTATGGAGTATGTTAAAAAGCTTAGACGAATGAATGTAAGGGAGCTTCTCTTGTTGGCTTTAGAAGAATTGCCATATAATCAGTTAGGTATTCTGGTGACTATGGCTTATTGGGTGTGGAGGTCGAGATGCTCAATTACCTAATACAATGGAAGATGGACTAGTATGGGCATTGTGCAGTAGGCAAATACGCAGGTGGAGGTGTTCAAAGGCTGCAGCAAGACTTTATCGCTGCTGGAGCTTTCTAGGGTTGTTGATTGGGTACCGTCGATTATAGGGGTTTATAAATTGAATTTTGATGCTGCTATTCAAACTACAGAAGTGCAAGTTGGCTTGAGGTGTGTCATTTGCAACAATGCAAAGGCCATGGTTGGTGCAATTGCTGGTATGAAGGTTATGGTGCTTTCACCAAGGGCTGTCGAACTATGGGCTATTTGGTATGGTTTGCTTTTTAGTTTGGACATTGGAATTCTGAGGGTGGTGTTTGAGTTGGATTGCTTGCAAGCGATTCAAATGGTGAACAATGTGATACTCTTTTTTTTTGCTGATGGCCATGTGGTGGACGCTATACAAATTTTAATTGAACGATGTATTTCTTTTAGTTGTTTTTCACCTAGGAGGACTAACGTTGATGCGCATTTGTTAGCCAATTTTGGGCTTACTTGTGATAGTCATGTAACCTGGTTGGATGATGAGCCGTCTTGGCTTCGTTCAAACCTTGCCAATGATGTAACAAATTCAATATTACTAAATAAAGTGCCTCCTTTTCTTTAAAAAAAAAAAATGCAAAAAAGTAATTGTGTTGATCGGTAAAATTGTTTTAAAACTTGTTTTAATTTTTTACTTTTTTTAATATTAATTTTGGTTTTGTTACATTAACATTATAATTAAATTTAAATCATCTAAACTTTTACATAATTGCAATAAAAGGAAACACAATCATTAATAGATGTCAAATTTAAATACAATTTAGTAACAATAATATTCGATTATAAAAACAATTATCTATAGCCTGGGATCATGTTCTTGCCACATGTGATGAGAAATATGATCTCAACAACTTATCATTACTTTTGAGGTCGCATGTGATTGATTATCTACATTTTTTTTTTTTATCTTTATCAATCATGAGCTTATCATTTTATATCGTATAAACTAAGGACCATTACAAGCACATAATCAAATGAAATTATGGTCGACTCAACTTATAAGAAGACATCAAGTTCAAAATTTCAAAACGTGCATTTAGAACATTAAAACATCGTTCATTAATATTTTTGACGAAATATTATTTATAATTAATTTTTTTTTTTACCTCTTGATTCTCAACTCCTGACACAAAAATCTCTCAAGTGATATCTTTAGCTACAATAAGGAAGAAGAAAACTCAAAGTACATGAAATTTTAAAGTCAACGACATAGTACTTTTCTGTCTAACACAAAAAATTAGCTCGTACTATTATATCAAATTAAACGTAAATTATTTTAAAAATATCTCCCTCGTACTATTATATCAAATTAAACATAAATTATTTTAAAAGTATCTCCCCCATTTATCTTCCTTTGACAAAAAGGAATTATTTTTTGGTTATGGAACTATATTTATAAGTACTCTTGAATCATTTAGAGTACCTTTTCACTCGACAAAGACAAATGTGACCCATGATATCTATACAAATACTCTTGAATCATTTGTAGTACCTACATTGAATACTCACTTTTCCTTTAACTTTAAGCTCTTTAAAGATCTTACTCCTCTTGTACACTTCTTCAACTATAATATTTATGAAAAGTTTTTACGGAAAAGAACCTATATTTAGAGATGGCAATAGATTGGTTCGGGTCAGATTCGATCCGAACTATTTTGACCCGCGGTTCAAATTGAACTGAACCGTTTCAGACAAAACGGATTCGATTCGGATCGGGTAATATTCGCGGGTCAAAAAAACTGAATTGTTGACCCGTTTTTTTAAAAAAAAAATTGGAAAAACAAATATTATAAATTTTTATGTAATTAAAATTTTTAATAAATAAATGGGTACCCAAATAATGTCCCAAACGGAACGAATTTTTGCCCTAAATCGAACTGTTTTAAATTAAATGGATAATGCTCCGAACCATTTTATCCAAAATCAAATTGACTCGAACGGGTTGGATATCCGAACCGTCGAGTCAAATTACCATCCCTACCTATATCCTAACATCCTCATAATCAATAACCCCAATACCCATCTAAAGAAATTTCAACTAATAAAAGCCAAAGATGTCTGAAATATAGAAAAATGATTAGCTACACAATCATTCATATCATTGCTAATAAGGACTTTGATACCTGCAAGTGCACAAGCTGCGGCAAATACAAGTGAGAAATGATCTGCAATATAGAAAAAAAGAAGAATAAGAAAACAGAACAAAGTCCAATCTCCAATTAAGCAAATATGCTGGAGGACAATAAAAAAGACGACCAAGAACTATACTATTATTATACTACGACAGAAAAATAGTTATACTATCATATTATGACAATGATCAGTCACAATCAGGCTGTCCCTAAATTGACCACATATTGCAGAAGCGGTGAGAGATTTAAGAACTCATAAACACAAAACTAATACTCATATATTTATAACTTATCTCTGTTTTAAAGTACATAGATATAATTTATCTGATTCTTCATTCATTTTATTCTTCGGGGCTTGTCTTACTATTTTCTTAATTTTTTTTTAAAACTTTCTATTTTTGGCCGTGTTTTTTAAATTATAGTTTTCTAAAATATATTGTTTTACAAAACAAAAAACTGAAAATAGCTTGTCCGTGTTTTTAAGAAGAACAATTATTAAAACACGGAAAATAATCTATATTAGGGAAAGGACAGTTATTTACGGAAATTGTTTTCATTCTTCTACGTTTAAGTATTAGACAACGGCTATTTGGTTATAAGCTTAATATAAGAACCGTTTTCCTAACAAGTTCTTTTTTATAATTTATATATAAGATATATATATATTTTTTTAAAAGATGTTTTAAAGTATCATTCTTTTTATTAATAAAGAGAAAACACACTCACACACTAGGATGGGAGTCAAACTTGGATTCCTAATAAGGGAATTGATAATCTTATTACCTAAACCATAAAAAATTTTCAAACTTTACGATACTTCACATATACATTAGAGAGAGAATTTTCAATCAACAAATACAATTACAATAATTATAGAATAATATTTAAGTGAGCATCAATCAATAATTCATTTGTCTCAAGTTTATATAATAAATGTGACAAATAAATATTACACAATATAAATACAAGTAGGATGTTAATTTGTGCTATATGTACCGATATTTGTGAAAAAATTAATTTTAACACCAATTGAAAATGCCATTGTGGTAGACGAGTTGGATTTGGAAATTACCTTACCTGCTCCGACTATTTTTCAATCCCATATATATATTTTTATATTCTTCAAATTTTGAAATTATTTACTATAATTCTTGTTCGATAAAAAGTTACGTTATTTTTATACGAGTCAATAAATATGATAACTCACTTCAAAAAATTCAATAATATTATATAACACAATATTAATATAACCCAAAATAATAACATCATATTGTCCTCAAAATTCAATAATATTATATAACACAATATTAATATAACCCAAAATAATGACATCATATTGTACGTCCTCAAATATGATAACCCAAGTGATATTTAATATGATCATTTGATTCAAATACGATGCCGTATGATAAACAAATTTAATAAATTACTTTTATTTAAAATAATGCACTTCTTCATAGAAATTATTGTCATGTATTTTAATAAATCATTTTCATTTTAAAGTATAAAAAAGAGGTTAATCTTTTAAAAATATCACCATTTCTTCCATACACATTTTCTTACCTACAGATGGTAAGATATTAAATTTAAAATAGAAAAAACCATTTCATTATGGAAACATACATTGAGAACAGTTTGGCCAAACACCTTGATAAATATGTTTTTTTTTTTAATATTTCAAAACAATTTTTGAAAACAACGTTTTTTAAAATTATTGAAAAGTTTAAAATTTTTCTATTTTTGGAAATTCAAGAAATTTATGATAACTTCATAGTTTTAGATATTTTGGTAAACATTTTATTTTTCAAAAAGATTTTTTTTTTTAATTATTTTTGTAAATTTTTTGGAGCACTTTTTTATTTTTTAAATTTTTTGTAATTTTTAAAATTATGGAACGTTCATATTCGAACAATGTTCAAAAACTTTATTTGTTAATTTTTTTTTAAATCTTGGAAAAATTTATATTTTTTGAAAATTATGAAAATATAATGAGTGCTATTTTTATTATTACAAGTTTTAAGATGTATTATTTTTATTGTTTTCTCAAAAAAAAAAAAAAAAACTTAGACACATTAGTTCTCAATCAAATAAAAGTATTTTATGTGTTATGTTTATAGGTGAGCATTTCTTCACTATATTCAGCATACCACATATGGAATGGGGGTTTAAGTTCTCCACTGAGATCCTCGATTTGTTCTTGTAAGGATTTTAAGTAGAGATGGGGGACGAATTTAAAATTATGGACAGAAAATGGATAACAGAGTAACATTGTGTTAAGAAGACAGGTTAAGCTCCTGGTGATGCTTGGCTCATTGGTTGTGCTCTTCTTGGCTCACATACAATTTTCTGAACCACTTTTGGAACAGTGAGAAAATGGTGTTTCAGCACCTAGATGGTGATTAATTACCGACATTGGAAATATTTTTATTTTTAAAGTTAGAATATATATATATATTTTTTTGAAAAATTTCTATTTTTTGAAATTTTTTTAAAATTATCTATATTTTCAATAAGTTTTGAACATTGAAAGTTTTGGACATTTTTTTCCTATTTTGAAAATTAAAAAAAAAAAAAATCCTTTTTTTGAATTTTTTTTTTACACTTTCAATATTAACAAATTTTCTATTATTGCAAATTTATAAATATTTTTTTATTGAAATTTTTGAATATTTTGGAAATATTTTTTAAATTTGTAATTCTTTTTAATTTGAAAATTAAATTATTTTTGAAAATTTATTATTTTTGAAAATCTTATATCAGTTTTGAATAGGTCTCACCAAAGCCAAGCTAGCTCTATAAGTTAAAGGTCGTTGATAGATGGTGACTGGAGGTTCTGTAGCACTGAGCGCCAATATATGGTATGGTATTTAGAACACAGGAAAGATGCATGCATAGGGCCCCCCCTCTTATTAATACTCCCTTAAGCATTGTTTTGGCTAGTAGAGAATATCGCATGCATGCAAAATGGGTGTACGTAAGATTACAGCACTTCTTCGCTAGCTGTTATAGGAGAATAAGAGAAGGGCTATTGGAAGAATATATTTGTGAAAATTTAATTTTAAAATGTTGAAAATATTCAAATTTTACAATATTTATATACTAACAATTTAGGAAAATTTTGAAGGTTTATTTTCTTTTTTTTTAAATTTTTTGAAAGATTCCTATTAAAAAAACAAGATGTTGACTTAAATAATAATGTTAAAAAATCAATAAAAATAACTTTCGATGAAACCACTAAGTTAAATTATATCTATATATAATTTTTTTTAATTTTTTTTAAAAAAATAGAATTTAACTTAAAAATTAAAATTTATACTTTATAATGTGACCAAATTATAAATAATAAAGTCTTCAAATTTAACAATTTTAATGTACGTATTTAAAAAAATATGTGCATTTATTATAAATATATTATGTGATAAATAGTGCATATGTATTAAATCTTATATTTTAAAAAAATTATTTAAAATATTATATACTCATATAATTGGAAGACATTTTTAAATGTATTTTTATTTTTTTATTTGTAATAATATTATCAATCTTCGTGAGACTTAAAAATTGAATTGTCATGTGTTTTTTGTTGTAATTAAAATTTGCAAGATAAATACGTTGGTTGGCTTAATGCAAAAGGGAGATATGAACCTCGTTATGAACTATTGCATATAAGTATTATCCTTCATATTGTAATAGTTATTTATATAACAGAAATAAATACTTATTTAGATAGTTAATAGTTGAGAAAAAATAATAACTTATTTACGTATAGTTGAGTTTGTACACAAGTCAATATTTTCCGATTGTGAATAATATTCTTTTCAATTGTTATCTAATTTAGACAATAGAAATAAAGAAATAAACCTTATTTATGCTAATGATAAATAACAAATATTATTTAAATGTAATTTAATACATATATGTGGTAGACAAATAAAATAATCATAATTTTATATTCATTTACTTAACAAAGATTTATAAAATCTTACATGGTGAAAAAATAACTAATAATATTATTTTATAAAAAAAACGAATTAAAGTGATACAAAATATAAATAAAAAATTAAAAATGTATTTTTTTATAAAAGATAAGGATCATTAGATTTTTTTTTTTTTTTTAAGCTTAATGTTAATTTGACAAAGTGTTTAAAAAAAAAAAAGTGGGACGACGACAATCATGGTTGGAAGCCAAAACCATGGCTTTTTGTATAGTTAATGAAATGATAAATAAATAAAAATATATCTACAAAGCTATAATATTAAAAAAAAAAAAAAAATTCATAGATTCAATTAGTGTCTTCAATTTATTACTTAATCTGGAGTGTGACAATGACCTCAATTTTGTGAGATTTCTTATTGATAAAAAAAATCTATTACTTGAAATTGAAAGACAGTCTTCTCCACCATACTAAGCAAACACACAAAAAATTATAAAATTGAAAAGAAAAAAAAAAAAAAAAAAAAACATTGCTCGGCAACAAAAAGCATAATGGTGTGTTTTTCAGCTTTCGTGAAGTGCTGGTCATCCCCGTTTGTTGGCTGGTATTTGGTTGTTGCCGACTCCTGGTTGACGGGGGCTGCGCTGTTTGTCGACGGTGAGGGAAGCGGCGGTTGTTTCTCTAGATTCGAGTACAGGTGCTTCACTGCCGCCGTGGGTGGCCAAGCTTGCTCCGGCGCAGGTCGTTGGACTGGTCGTGGTGGCTGGTCGAGGGTGGTGGTTGTGTTGGTATTTCGGTACTTCGTTTAGTGTTCAGCTCCTTTTCCGTTACTGTTTTGTTTAATAAGCCTGCTGTGTGGTTTATCTGTTTTACAGTTCTGATTTCGATTAGGGCTTGTAAGTTTTATTTGTGTATGTTGTTGTCAGCTGTTATACAGCTTGTATCGTGTTGCGATCATCTTGTAAATCAGGTGATAGTATGGTTATGTTGGACAATCTTCTTTTGATGATTCTTAACAGTCGGTTAGGTTTTATTTTTGGGTATGTATTTCTGGATCTTTTGGGTAATTTATCCTTGACAGTTTTGAGAGCTGGTCGACAAAATAAGCTACCTTGCGAAGCTTCGTATATGTCACCTGTTAGTGATTCAGATTCACTTTTACTCTCTTTAGGATGTAATTGTAATTTTAGTTTGAGGTACCCTTTAGATACTTTTATGTGTACTTGAAAATGGGTCTTACTCTGTGATGTAATCTTTGAAATTTGATTATCAATATACTATACTTAAGATAAAAAAAAAAATAATGTACATCATTTCTACAACTAAAAGAAGGATAAAACTCAATGAGATATTTTATTTACATCAGCAAAATTACAATTACATTTATTCTTATCTCAAAAGGAATTTCTATCTTGGTTATTAATGAAGATACTACTAAAACTGAACTAATTGGAAATCATGTTTTACATTAAATTCATATGAGATAAAAAGTACTCTACTTTTGTTAGTAACAAAAAGGTATCATCAGATGGTGTTCCAGGAAACGACCAAGGAAAGGTCCATAAATCTAAAATGTTTCTTAAACTCGATTGTTGATTGGCTGGGTTACAGGAACTGAGCTCAAAGATGAAAATTACTTGCATAGTGGAAGAGGCAACTAAAGAATTCACACGCCCTACCATGAGATTCACCAGGAATGGCAGACAAAGCAATTCAATCATTTCGACATGACAACCTAATATAATGGCAAACTTCCCCACCATTTTTTTCCCTCAAATCAACTTCTACCACCAGCTTAGATTCTTCTCATGGCATAAAGGGAAGAACATACAAAAAGGACCCACTGGAACCAGAATTATGCAAAGCAAATATTCTAATTTGGTCACTCTCAATAGAAGATAGTTATTTGAGGGCCACTATGACAAAAACCATCAGAACCAGATTTACCAGATCAACTCGTTTGGCATGAGCCATTTGCTGATTTCGAAATGGATTTTGATAAACACATGTAATTCTTGCCACTCGAAATGCCATGTATTGATAACAGACGCCGTGAAAACCAAACAGAGTCCACTGGATGGCCCCGAATTTTCAAGATCGTCTACAATGCACAATCCCACCAGAGCTGTAATTGAGGAGTGCCCAAAGGTCATTCGTGCTGTCAAAAATTGCACGTCGATTATCCTTAGGAGATTTAAATATATAGACAGTCATAGAGACAAGGTGTAGGTGCAGTGCCAAACGGACGGATGATAGATTGTGAAAAACAACGCCAAACGAAAAGATGTCACAGATATACTGGTAGCCCGTAATTATGGAATGATTTAATTCGTCCATCCCAACCAGCGGTAACAATAACCAGACCCCATGCATGAGAATTGGATGTGTTCTGGCAAGAAGCTTTAAGAAACTTGAGTTGAGATACATGCACTTTAGTTGGTTTGACTTGTGGACTTGAAGGGGGAAGTTTTTCCTCAGGCCAAGTGACGGATCCCTTTAGAAAAGGCTCGGAAACAAATTCTTTACTCAATTTAAAACAAGGAGGTGAAGACGAATGCACAGTTTCAGATAAACAATCTTCTAGATGAAGTTGACCTCCATTATCTGAGTTGTCACGTTTCATACCATTCCAGGGTATTGCAACAGATGCATTGGTATAGAAACGCTCCCAAGACTTAACCTTTCTTTCTTGAGAGAGCACGGTCTCATCTATGTCGCTGCAATTCCATACATACACATTCGAATCCTCGCAAGCTGAGACTATGTGTTTCCCATCTGAAGTGAAACATGCGGACAATTGGTTTTCTGGGTTACTTAGTCCTAAGTGGAAAAGAAAATATGGTAAAAATCACAAGTAAAATGTAAAACTGATTTTGTAAACTATGAAGTTGTGACAAGTTTAGGTTTCACAACAAATTTTTGAAAATAACTTAAATAAAATCAAAACTAAGACAGCGTAAACAAATCTGGAGAATAAAAGCTAAGGGCATTCATATACCTCCATAATTTTGAGTTATGTTGAGCCCATGCAGAACCCTGACTTTGGCATCAGCACTAGTCACCATGACTCTGCTCGAGTCTAATGGAGAAAACTGAGAAAAAGACAAATCATCAGATAAAAACTCAAGGGAAAAGGATAAACGCAAGAAAACAAAATGTAACCACCAAAAGCAGTAAATGAACGAAAAGCTACCTGGAAGCCTGTTATCCTTTTGCAAGGAGCCTTCTTTTTATTGTGCAGACACATTTGAGCATCTAGTTGTACTTGATTATCTGAGACAAGGGAGAGGAAATCCTTATGAGTAATTGATTATCATCAAACATAAAAAACCATTTCAATATCATCTCAAGGATCTATCTGCTCCAGCGCCCATTCTACCACATAGATATAGAAAAATTTGAACCCAACATTAACCATGCATTTCAAGAGAAGGTAACTAGATACAGGTTTAGGGAATTGAACACATTGCTTCTTCCAAGATCCATGCTAAAAATATTGAACGTAATATGCTGACCCACATAGAAAAATCTCTCTATTTGAGGTTACCTAATACCTCAGCTCAACTGCTCATGGTGGGTTAATTAATATAGACAAATGGATTATCCATATAATTTGGAAAATTAATATGGTTAATTTAGGATATGTTTGATTTCTGATTTTTTTTTTTTCAATAGATTTTTTAATCAGTTTTGTTTGACAACAATTTCTAATTTTAATTTTTACATTTTTAAGGGAACCACTACCAAAATAAATATTGATGATTCATAAATCTTTAAAAAGAAAGATTTTTATCTAATTTCTAATTTTTTTATTTTCACCAAAAAGAATTTATAGATAGTAAATCATATGACTTTTGTATGTATAAATATTGGAAAAAAATGCTTAAAAACTTAAAATTTGTAATAATAACCAAACGTTTCTTTCTTTTTAAAGTTTGAAAAAAATCATAAAACATAAAGTGTTACCAAACCAATTGTAGGTGATTTTTTATTTTTTTCCCTTCAAATTCACCAAATATAAATTGCTATCAAATAAATTTGGTAATCATTTTTATAAAATAATCAAAAATCATAAACCAAAAATCAGAACCTTTATCAAACATGACATTACATAACGACAACTCCTCTGTCAGACTAAAGCTAATGTAAAAATGTATTATGTATATAACTCATAATGCCCATGGTTTCAGTACATGCTCTTTGAACAAAGATTGTGGAGATATAATTTGTTATTCTACAGCCAATTGCTATAAGAAAAACCAAAACAGAGATGGAAAGGGGGGCTACAAGCATAAATTTTTCTAGCAAAGACATACCTGAAACATTGAGAAAATGACAATTGCCCGAGACAGAGCCAATAATTCCCCCCTGCATCATGGTGTAAAAACTGTAAAGAGGGAGAGGGAGAAAGATCCATGTCATTGCTGTCATAAAACAGAAACGAATCAAACCTTTCCATCAGGGCAGTAACACAATGCGGTAATTATTTCTCTTATATCAATCCAATCAACAACTTGGCAACAAGAAATTCCCCAAATACGCACTTTTCCATCTATTGAACCACTAATGAAGTAATCATCATCCACAGGATTAAACTGAATGCATGTTACTGCATTACATCACCAAAAATGAAATTCCATGAGACAGATATCCTGTGCAAATGAGGATACAATTACAACATAAAATCAAACTGGGCTGATATTTCAGTTATATCAATAACATTTGATGGGAAACATCAAAATCGGGGGAATACCATAATTACTATGGGAGAAAATTTTGAGGCAGTAATCACATCCCACTTGCCACAGCCTAACTGTTTTGTCAACTGATGAAGACAGTAGATACTGCACATAGAATATAGACGAAATCAGAGTTTATTATGCATCTCATTCACTAACTAAACACTTTTAAATATGGAGAAAATATACAACTATGGTTCAAATAATAACTACTTACATTATTCTTTGACCATGAAATATCCAAGGTTTCGTGTGTGTGTCCATGGAGCTCATGTATTGGTCTCTCCAATATTCGAAATATTTTTGGTGGAAAAATAACACAAGCTGAATCTGATGTTTTCCTCATGTTTCTTGATTTTTCCATTTTATCCTTATCAGCAAAAAGGGGTTTCAATTCTGTGAGATGATTGACCGTGAAGTACAGACAGGATGGATCTATTTCTGGAATGTCAAGTTCACCAGATCTTTCATCCTCCACCACTTGCCAAACTCGCACTACCCCGTCCTCACCCGCACTGGCAAGGTACTGCCCATCAGGACTAAATTTCATAGTCAAAATTGCACCCTTATGGGCTTGGATATCTTGCTGCATATAAAGAGCAGAGAGTTCCTTCAACTGCTTCTTACATTGGCGAACCTTAACTCTTTGAGCTCTAGACTCCGGAAATGTATCATCATTCTTTAACCTTAATTTATTAGCAAGCCCCTCCCTATCAACAATGCATGACATTGAGCGTAATCTATTCACCCACCCTTTCTTAATTCTCTTCATTATCCCCACCAAATCATTTTCATTTTTCACCTCTCTCTCAATCACTTGCTGAGCCGAGGAAGATAGAGGAGGAGCCTCCAGCTCTCTGCCTAAACCCTGGTCCAAATCGGCCACATAGCATTCTTCTGTATTCTCATTGTGCTCCATACTACTACCATCCATTTGGTATTCCAATTTTGCATCTATGCATGTACAATTCTCATTTTTTTCCATATTACCTGAAACACCAGAGCTACTATCAAATAGACATGAAACCAGGGACCAACTTGAGCAAAACTCATTTCCAGAACTAGTAGTTCTAACTACTGCCTCACTTCTAACTCTAGTTTTATCAAACTCTCTACATCGATCCTCATCATTCATTTCTACTGAATTATCCATATCAATTTGATATGCATTCAATTCCATCCACCTGAAAAAATTATTCCTACGCTCTTCAACGCTTCTTGGGCTCCCAATCCATCCCTTATGACATAGATTGGCCAGAATCCAATTGGTGGAACAAAAATTTGAACCAAAAGTATCAGAATTGACATCGATAGCTGATGAAATATCTTCTTGGGCATCAAAATATAGATTTTCATCTTCAATGAAGCTACCCATAATACTTTCAGTTCAACCCACGAAACATATCCTCAAATAAACAGTACTTGAGCCCCGGAGAATTTGGAAAAATCTGAAGTATCCCCCAAGCAAGCAACCAGATAAAATAACTAAAAAAGAAACAGAAAAACAAACAAACAAAAAACGCAAAATCCAAGATCAGTATCTAAGAAGAAATACCGGTTAAAACAAACAACCATAATCATAACAGCGACAATAACGAACACCAAGAGATCCAACATGGATCCCAAATCATGCCCATTGAATTTGGCTTTCCACAAAACAAAATTTCATAATTTAATGCCCAAATGAAAGACATATTTAAATATATATATAAAAAAATTAACAAGATTATAAATTCAGAACAAAAATACAGGTTACACACAAAGATCAATACCCATTTGCAAAATTCGAAGAGATTGAATTTTTAGATATGAATATTTGCTTACATGGGTTTTCTATTCTATGAGAACTATTTGAAAGTGAGGATGGCATGGGATAGATCGAAGCACCCATGAAAATTTGGAGCCATATGGACTCTCTCTACCTCTATATCTCTAAAGGAGGAAGCAGACAGAGAAAGCTTAATCAAATAAGCCATGGCCACGTAAATTTGTTCTTGAAATAAAAATTATGAACATGGGTAAAACAGTATAATTCCTCGAAATTCGTGTTCGTGACTTGATGGCCCGAGAAACGAGACTTACAGAGCAAGGTGTGTAGTGTGTCATTACCCTCTGCTCTGTGCTCTCTCTAGTACTTGACAAAATTATGCTTTTCTTTCTCTTTTTCTATTTAATTTTTTTCACCTTTTTATATATTTGGAGTGGCAGAAATTTCAATACGTTATTAATGATTATCTTATATTGTTATTGATAAGTAATTATATAATAATAATAATTAAATATGAAAAACTAACTTACGTATTATGCCAAGCGAATCTGAGTATCTCTCTCTCACACACACACACACACACATATATATATATATATATATAATATAACGTATTAACTATTCATTAAATATAAATTTGTAAATATAAGATAAAAAAATAATTATAAAATTTTTCAATAATAAAATAATTAAATTTTGTTATATAAATTATGATATATATCATATTTATTTATATAATATTTTTTAAATTTTTTTTTTTTAATAACAAAGATTTCATTGAGTTTAATCCCTTCCATTATTTGTCCAAAAAAAAATTATTGGCCTTTATGGGTTACTTGTTATTGATGTAACTATATATTGAAGTGTAAGGACACATTGATTGAATTTATTCCCTTCCACATTTGATGTTTGGTTTGTCATGACTTTTCCATGATTTTTTATATTTAAAGGAAGAAAGAAAAAAAAGATGTGATGGCATATTTATTTTAGGGTAAAGGATGAAATTGATCTGTAATTTAAATTATTGAAATTATTTAATATATTTATTTATAAAAAATATTTTTAGGTCTTTTATTTGTAAAAAAAAAAAAGTCATTAAAAGATAATTTAACTTTATACTATAATATTTTATTATATTTTATTTAATAAAATATGTATTAAAAATATATTAGTAATTTAAAGAAATTCACTCATATTTAGCCATTTTTTTATCCCCTCTAATTTTACATTTTATTTAATTGTATTAACTTTTTTTTTCCTTATTCTCTCTTTATCTATAAATTATGTTTCTTTCTTTAAGTTATTTTTCTTTAAGTAATAAAAGTATTTCAATTATATATCTTTTATTAATAAAAGGAACAATCATGATTGTTTTAATTTGTATCTTTTTTATTGAAATAATTTTGTAAACATTTTTTTTGTTATATCTAAACCAAGGAAGAAACTTAAGTTAGTTTTATTATTTAATCACATTCAATACCTACGTCTAATATCAACAATAATATCCATAACCAAAATATTTGAAATTTGTATTATATTTAAATTGAGCAAAGATTTATATAACCTATTACTTCAAAAATAATTACAAAATGTTTCATATAATTAAAATTTAAGAACAATAACTTTAAGATTAATAACAAACATAATTGTATTTTATTAAAAAAATTTAATATAACATTTAAAAATTGATAGAAATTACTGGTATGAAAAGTAAATATTTACTATTTGTGAAAATAGTAAGTTTAAAGGGTGCGATTTTGATTTTAAATTATAGAATGAAATGGATATATTAAAATATGATATGGGTTAATATGTTCTATTATATTACATAATTTTAATAATAAAATATATTTATAAAAGTTAAATTATTTTTAAATGGTCATTTTTTTATATAAATAAAGAAACCTAAAAATAATTTTTATAAACAAGGATCTTAAATAATATTAACAATTTAAACAAAATGATTTGGATGAAAAAATTTTCTTTATTTTATAGAGAACGATCAGTTATTTCCCTTTTGTTCATTTAAAACGTTAAAAAGATTAATTTTAAATTAAAAAATAATAAATAATTTTTTTTATTTTATAATTATACATTTTTTTAAAATAATATTACATAATTTAAAATAAAATCCTCAAAAAGAATAATAAAGTTATTTTAAAATTATATTTTTTAAATAATTTTTAAGAATTTACGAAATAAAATATTTATTATATAATTTAAAAAACAAAAAAATAAGTCTTTTATTAAAATTAAAACTTTAAATTCAAATAAAACTTAGGCATGGTCGACTACAAATAATATATATAATACAACATTAAAAAAATTGTAGTTGTTCACCAAAATTATTTAAGATATCATGATAGTTCAAAACTCATGTTTAAAACTATTTAAATTTAATTTCAGTAATAAAAAGTACGAGAATCTCCTTAATTTGCAAGAAAATACACACTATAAAACAACATTAACATGTGAGTAACAATCTTTTTATTGTATACCTATAAATAAAAATTAGTAAAAAAAAAAATTATGTCAAATAAATTGAATTATAAAGTAAGATTAATAAATAAAAAACCTACAATAAATTTGGATAAACTGATATGACATAAACAATAATTCATTTCAACAAACTTTAAAAAAAAAACTTATTTTAAACATAAAAAAAATTGTTAATAAAAATACAAGTAAAAACAAAGCTCAATAAATGATAGAAAATAAAATGAAAAATAAAGAAAAAAAGAAATAATTTTTTTTTACATTTATAATAAAAGCCAAAATACCTATAAATATAAGAAATATTTAGATAAGAAATATTTCAAGTAAATAGCATTTGGTTTTATGAATATTTAAAATTAAAAGTAACGGAGGTATGAAAGTGGTTTGGCCCATCAATATATTTTTTATGTATTTATAAAAATTCAAATAAAATAATTATCAAATAAATAGGACTTTATTTCGAGGGGCAAACTGAATAAAATTAAATAAAATGATAATGAATGAAGTATATATTGCTAGAAATAAAATAAAAAATAAAAAAAAATGATCAAATAAAATATATTGTCAAATAAATAAATGGGACAACTTCCTTTGTCATTAAAGAGTAATATATATGTACATATATTAATGTGGATTCAAATAGTAATCTATAATGCAAAAATAATAAAATAATATTTTTAAAATTTATAACAATAAAAATAATATTTTATATATTTAAATTATATATTTTTTATTATTAAAAATTTAATTAGACACCATTGAATATTATTTTTATTATTTTAAATTTTAGTAGTGTTATTTTTTGTAATTTTTTTAGAATAATATAAAATAACTAACAGTAATAATCATGTACAAAAGTCGACATTACGTAGCTTTCGAATAATTGTATTGACTTTCGATATTTTACATAACAAACTTATCAACATTTAAGTAGCGCTACGATAAGAGATTGCCCATTCCATAAAAATCTTGTAAGACACACAAATTTGTAGCAACCTTGAGCATTTGAAGTAGCTCATCACGCTAGTAGCAAGTTAGTGGTAAAGATAGTGCTATAAATTCTTTTGAAATTTGGATGGGTTTGAGTCCTTATGTAGTTTAAAACAGTTAGTGAATAAATGTGTATCTCAAATGAATTGTATCGTTTGGAAAAAGAAAAAAAAAATTGCATTCCAATATTTGCACAAGGTTCTTTGATTCAAACCTTATAATTACCCAATAGGCATGGAATAGAAATACCTAATTAGGAGAAAATAGTTGTTATGTGGTGTGGAGATGAAAACAGGCTAGGCTGGGTGAGGGGTCTTTTATGGCTGCATTTCTCTGGGTATCCACTTATATTGTTTCGTCTTTTTAGTTTGGCCTTATCCATATCTTACCTTCTTTCTCAAATTAAAGCTACTTCTTCTTACTCATAAATATTCCTCAATTCTCACAATCATTATATGTATATTATATATCATCATTTTATTCATTTATCTGCAAGAATATTCTAATGTTATATTTGTATGATCTTATCTAATTCAACATAAAGCAAGTTGCCGAGTTGTATACGACATGTAATTTTTAGGTTATAAAAAAGTGGTTAGTCCAATTATTACCTGTTGTTGATAAGCAACAACTTGATAAAAAGGAAGTGTTTCTATCTAATTTTATTCCCCTTTTCTTGATAATAAAGTCATGAAACAAAACATACTATTACTTGGCTATACAAATCATGGCATGCATACCACGGTTAATTACTATATTTGATAAATGGAGCTAGCATTTAATAATCATTATCAACATTAAAATGAAAACTAAAAAGTTAAAATAAAAACCCACATTGGAAGCCGTGAATTAAAAGAGCCGTGCTGTTTTTAGTTTTTCATATTTCGTGTAACATCGTTTTTTTTTTTTTTTAATCTATTCTTCTCATGCTCTTGGGATCTTAAGTTTGTGAGGAAAAGTCAATTTGTGACAGATACCAACCACCAGCTGGAGTTCTTAACACTCAAAGCAAGAGTAGACAAACACTTACAGTTGATATATAGTTTGAGATATCTAGGACCACCGTTTTGTTTCCTAGGGAGGGTTCGAGAAAATCTTAAGGCAATTACAGGTTTTTTTATTTTTTATTTTTTTTTTACAAATAATTATATTTATTTATCTTACATTAACGGCATCAAAAATTTTCATAGTAAAATATAATTGAATTCATGGTAAAATTCAGAAAATATTGAAAGAAAAAGAAGTAAATGGAGTTTAAGGACCACACCGTAAACCTATAATATAACATCTCCTCAACCACCACCCTGTTTTTGGACCACCCTACATATATTTTTGCTTCCTCTCTTAGACTCATAGTCTGAATTGCATAATGAAAGAGTGGTCCTCATTTTTTTAATCAATAATAATCATAAGCTTCTATCTGAGCTGGTTTGATTGTTGTGTACTCACTGTCCTTTTGATAGATATTAGTATCCCTACTCATATATGTATTGGCTTCTTGAATTTCCTCACTAACAATTCACATCACTAATTTATTCACTTTGTCACCCCAATTATAACATGCTTGCTTACTCTTTCAATTAGAACTACTCTTTTCTTCCCATTTTTTAAGGGAATATACCAATTGCTAATCTTGTCTACATGCCTTCTAGTTGACACTTGATATGTTGGGCATATATATAATATTGTTGCATTACGTACATCATTATTGTATAGTATACTAATATGAGATCAAAAGTAATGTAACATAGGTCATTTATGAAACAAAGTTTTTTTCTTTTTTTTTTGTTTTTTTTTTTTTGTAATTACTATTTCTAGCAGCAACAGATAATTAGGACCAAGTCACAGCCCAATACAATTTTCTAGACCCAGTTCCTAACGCCCAGAATCTTCAATTGTGACATGACGTCCGCTCATATTTTCTACTCTCTTTTATCATAGAATTCCACTTCTACTTTGCAGATAAACAAGCATTATATTAGTAATTTTTTTTTTTTTTGTCCATATTAAAATCTCCCCGTGAGGAGATGGAGGAATAACACCCGCTCCATTCCCTTCAGACTGTCACCAGATGAATCTTTATACACAATTACAACTGTTTCACCCCTCAAATCCATGACCTAATACATGTAACAACACTAGGCTATCCAGTGCGGATAAGCATTATACTAGTATGAATGTGCAAACAAAATGAATAGTAGATGAAATCACTTAAAATTTAATTACTTTCAAGGATTTTTGTTTTCAAATACCATAATTAAACTAATCGATACAAAACTGCACATAATTCGAAATTAATCATGGGTCTATAATTACATTTTTTTCATGTAACTTGGTATATCAGTTACACGAATGTGGAGAAGAGACTTGGATGAACAGGTCTATAATTGCATTCATATCGTATCTTAAACATTTTAGGTTCTGCTTTTTTCTCCCTTCTCTGCAACAAAAACCGGTAAGTTGGGTTAGACTTGGATGAAAACCATACCAAGTATTATTCTATCTATAAAAAATAAAAAAAAATACTAGAAAACTTGCTTGTGCAAGGTGGCCCTTCCCATGGAAAACAAAGGAACATACTTACAACTTTAGGAGCTTATATTTCCATGTTTGGACTCAATAGAGATCCAAGGACTCAAGCACCCTCCGGGCTTGGATGTGAAGGGCAGTCAATCTCTGCTCGGGGTCAAGAGTTGAACCAAATTGACTTGCCGCCCATATCAAGGAGGCAGATTTCTCACCCAAAAGACGCCTGATCTCGCCATGTATGCTTGCCAACGGAGCCCTTTCTCCTCCATTCACATGACCAATGAGTAGCAACAAAAACTCTCCACATTTCAACCTATTCAGAAGAAAAAGTTACTAACCTCTTTGTAATGAACTAGGCCTAGATTCAAAAGAAAAATAGAAGGCCGTCCAATAAAATATAACTAAGAATAAAAAAAAAAAAAAAAAAAAAAGGAGGGTAAAGATAAGATAGTATACCAATACCTCAGATTTTCGTCAACTCGTTTGTCTCTTATAAGCTCTGTAACTTCCTCAAGGCCATTACATGCCTCAAAGTCCTGTAAAATGATGGTGAAGTATAAATAGTATAATTATCCTTACAACTACAGTACTATGTGCAAAATTCAATTGGAATCCATAGACTCGACTCCAGAAGAGATCTCCATTGTTTTGCAAGTAAGAAGATATCAGCATTTGTCCTAATGATGCAACAAAGTCAAGCAAGATACGCAAAACAAGAACACCCATTCCTCTTAAGCCATCTAAGTAATTCTACAAACCGGACAATTCAAAATCGTGATAATCCGACCTAAAAAGCCGAAGAAAGTGTGTTACCAAAAAATTGTTGGAAAGCCAATAAAAGTTCCTCATTTGTTCATAATGCAAATATAAATATTGCAAATGTTATTATACAATTATTTCAATTACTGGAGCAAATGCAAATGTACCATTTGATTGACCGGTGAGTCCACCATTATCGAAATTAAAGCATCTAAGCATGCTTCTTGTTCTGATACACCTCGAGTTGATAGTATATTCATCAAAACCTACAAAAGGGGGGGTAAACAAAACTTTCAGTCTGAGATTTGGAGCCAATGTGCATGGATTTGTGATGCCTACTTCAAAAGTAAAGATAAAAAGAAAAAGACATTAAATAACCTAGAAGCTAACCAGAGTATTAAATCTCCATAATGGCTAAAGCCACCATGTTCTTTAAGATTGTAAAATTATTTAACATACGAGGAGACTGATGTCCTTGTGTGGGTGTTAAAGTGTTTTAATAGAATCTACCAAACTTGCAAAAGAGTTGCTTTTAACATTTTTTTTTATTAAGAGTTCTTTTCAACATCTTGAATATTCAGTTGAGGTGACGGTTCTTACATAACAAGATCTTAATAACTTTGAATGGCACATCAGTTATAACTTTCAAGCAAATGTGTCTATCCAAGTACCTGAATTGCCTTGTACTGATGGACCAATTCTGTACTCTCTCTATGAAGCAGACAACATCCTTCCAAAACTCGAAGAGCAAGTGAAACTTCGGTATCAGTAGAAGAACTACTTATCATCATGGGTTCCACCCCAAATATATTATCCAAATTTTTGACGATTTCATCGTCAGATTCCCTAAACGAATGTTGGAAAAGAACTGGAACCACTGTCACATAGCAAGTAATTGATATAAAAAATTAAAAATTTCTCTTTACATTTTCTCAGAAAATAAACATAAATAATATGAGATCTCAAGCAATAGAAAATCCACAGTATAATTAGCATTTCATCTCCAAACATTAATAAGATAAAGGAAACCTGAGAGAATACCTTCATAATAGTACGGAAGAAGCAAAATAAAACTCGTGTCTAAACAAATTAAAGAGAGAATGTTAAATAGGATTAAGGAAGTTCAAACCTTGAAGCTCAGGAACGGACTGTGACTGAGAGAAGAGGTAGATGGTGGAATCGGACTCGGCCATTGATCGGAGGAACTTGAGGAGTCTTTTGAGGCCGCGAAGTCGGAGGAACGAGAACTCAGCCCGTGCGTCCCTCAGACTGCTTCGGAGCGCAAATGTCACCTCCCTATACAATCTTTGCCCCGTTAACGAACTTACAAGCTCCCCAACCGCCGATGATTTGGATTCGGATTCCGGTGATCCATTCTCCAGTGACATTCCCTCGATCCAAAACTGCTTCTTTAAGTACATTATCCCTTCTCTCGCGCTATCTTCCCCCCCTTCGATATTGCTGATTTCTCTCTGTATACTAGTTCTGGTCATCGTTTCGTCCGGCCATGGTCTGGAAGGTAAGCCAGACACGTCATTTTATTTAAACGATTCAGGCCTTCCAAAATCTCAACCAGTTTTTACCCAAATCGAGGTATTTCTCTCTCTCTCTCTCCAAAAAAAATAATACAATTTTCTCAAGAAAAATTCTGAAGAAATCTCAATTATTACTCATGAACATCCCACTAAATGAAAAAAATTTAATAAAATGAGAAATTACAAAATTACCCTTAGTATATTTTACACATTCTGGACATCCCTCACTCACAGAGGTTCGGTAGGGGTTACCGAACATTTTAGAAATGTTCGGTAGGAGTTACCGAACATTTTAGACATGTTCGGTAGGGGTTACCGAACATTTTAGACATGTTCGGTAGGGCCTACCGAACATATCATAAACGTTCGGTGGTCCTTACCGAACCACTGCGCGATTTGCAGAAAAAAAAAAAAATTTTACCAGTTTGATTTGCTTTTTTATTCCATTTTTTTCATAAAAATCCACTTCTTCTACATTATTCATGTATGTATCTTCCATTTTTAATTTCTTAAGTTAAATTTTGGAGGTAAATGTGGGTGTGGAGGTGAAAATGAGTGAAGAAGAAGGAATGGGATGTATGAGAAATTTTTAAGAGAGTGGAATGTGTGGGGTGTGGTGGGTTGGGGTGTGGTGGGGGTGGGATGGCTAAGAAACACTAAGGATAATTTTGTAATTTTCCATTTTATTATTTATTTTGTAAATTTTTTCTTATTTAGTGGGATATCTTTGAGTAATTTTTGGAATTTCTTCAGAATTTCCCTTTTCTCAAACTAACCATCTTAAAACCAAAACTCAAAGCTTCACTTCTAAATTTAAAATACAATTTACAAAAATACCCATATACTTCATCTCCTTCAATTAGGGCCAAATTTAACAAAAACCAACTCACACCTAACATTTAATACTCTTACACACTATCATGAGCCATTGCCAGCAACCACCCTCTGCCATTGACTTTATTAGAGCTCTAATAACTATTTCTACTAATTGCTAGCAACTCATGGAAGCTCCAATAATTTTATTGAAGATAAATATAATTTATTGCGTACATATATAAAATTAGATATAATTTATTACATATAAAATAAAAAATATATATATAAATAAAAGTATATATAATATATTACATAATTTTAATTATGATAATTTATATTATATTATTTATTGAAACAAATTAAATATTAAAAATTAAAAATTTATTTTAACATAACTCATAATCACTTTACCGCATGATATAAATCATATGCATTATTAGCATACAATGTTGTCCTATTAAAAAAAATAAATGTAGGTCTTACATCCAAGTTTTTACATTCAACCGATAGTTTTCATAACTTAAATATTACATAAATGTAACATATTATATACAATATAAAAATAAATAAAATATTTTACGAATAAATGTCAAAATATATAACATATAAATATAAAAATATGTGTACATGTCATGTATAAAAACTAGAGAGAGAATAAACCCAAAACTACACACACAAAATTAAAAGTGCTAAAACCTGGTCAATTGTGTGACTTGTAGCACCAGAGAAATAATATGAGAATTAGAGATGACAAGTAAAGTTATAAAAAAAAAAAAAACTAAAATTGAGAAGATTAACCTTATCAAATATTAGCATCTTGTGCATTCCGTGGTTATCTTGTCAAACATTCCCTATATAGCATCATCAATCACCAATGTTCGATAGAAAAACCTGATGAGAGGTGGAGAATACAGAAAGAGAGGGATGAACTTCAACTTAGAGAATCATTATGAGACCGACAACAAAGTTAAAGAAGGTGAGAATATAGGGAAAGAGAAGATATAAATAAATGGAGAAGAGAAAGAGGCTAATAAGCTATATGTAACATACTAGAGATAAAACATAGGAGAGAAATAGAGTAAAATATGAAATGATCAGATATGCAAAGAGAAAATGGCGACGTTGATCGGCACCGGATATTTGCCAATAAAAAAAATAGACATTGTGATGCGAACCGCTCGCCACGACTCCTATGACCTTTAAATCACGCGGTTTGGCAACCACAAGAAATATGGACAGAAACCCGACATCAATCTTAGCACGCAGATTCTACGAAAAAACGCTAGACTATGGTAGCAAGGAACTCACCTCCACACATGGATATACGCACCACGAGCCGAGACAAGGCGAAACGCCACAAAGGGTTGCTAGTTCCTTTGATAAGTTTCTTGATAGAACAAGAGAAGCACTTGTGCTCTCAAATTTTGAAATCACTTCAAAATATTTTTCATTGATGAAAATTCATGTCAATTGTGTTTTACAATGGCAGCTGCTACACATATATATAGATACAAATGAAAACCTAAAAAATGTCACAAGAAATCCTAGCCATTGATTTGGATCCAATGGCCCAAAATTACAACAATTTGAATCTTCACCGCTGCGGGGAAATATTCATGCCGCGGCACGCCTTGTTCTGTTTGCCACACGCGTAGCCATGCCGCGGCGCACAAATGTTCATGCCGCGGCGCGCACATTCAGGATTTGCACGCAGGTCTGGCTGTCAGGCGCGCTTGTCCGTGTCAGCGCGCAGGTCTGGCATGTCAACGCGCGCACGTCTGCCCCAGTCCTCGTCATAGCCGCGGCGCGCATGCATCTTCGGCCCAAAACAGAAACCTCCTCGCTGCGCGCACATTCTCGTGCCGCACGCGCATTTCCTTGGTACAAAACAGAACGCCCTGTGCCTGGTGCCCATATAGCATGCCGAGAAATAATTGTGTTAGAATTCCAACGTCCAATGCAGAAACCCACGCGCGCAACAAAATTGATGCCGCAGCGTATCCAATTTTAGGAATTTGCCACTTACACTTGTCTTCTCCTCTTCAATTGTTCTTGTATGCTTATTTTAATGTTGCATGCCATTTTGCACTATCTTGAGGCCCTTTCAAGGCACGGCTCTCGGCTGTTCAGTGTCTTCATGAGGGAGTCCGGTCAACCGTACGCACAAGAATCCATGCCGCAAACGCAGCTCCAATTTTTGTAATTTGCCACTTGCACTTGTAATCACTCTTTCATTGTGCTTGCATGCTTGTTTTTTATATGGGCATGCCATTTTAACACTATCTTGAGGCCCTTGCAAGGCACGATGGCGACTCGTGTCGGCCGTCTTCAAAGGGGGTATAAAAAATATCACATTGTAAGGAGGACTTAAGTTATGTTTGGTTGGGTGCAATGGAAAGTAATGGAATATAATTCCTATGTTTGGTTTGGCATTTTGGTCGTTGGAATGGAAAAAAAGCCAGAAAGCTTTCAGCTTAAATACGAAATTGTAATTCCTCCAGTCCCTACGAAAAGAGAATTCTAGTTCTAATTAATTAACTCAGAACACCAAGAATCAAGCTAAATGCTCATCTTCACTCTCGTGACTACCCAATCTCATATGCAACTTTTACTATTGTCATGACTATATCACCATTAATATTATAAAGAATTGTCATAAAACATTAGAAAAGTTAGAAGAAAAGGAAGAGAGAAAATATAATTAAACTTGACTATGTAGTCTGTATGCAAATTCATATCGAACTTCACCATTATGATTGTGCTCAATTCCTTTTTCAAACTAAATCAAGTAAATATTTTCCTGGATGTAGACTAGGTGAATAATACAATTGAATGAGTGATACCATTGTTATCAAATTATCATATCAAATTTAATATAAGAATTAGTCCATTTTTTTTATATTTTCTTTTCTTTTCTCTTAATAGTTGATTTTTTTGAAATTATTTTTAATTTGAAGTATTGTTCATCGATATGTTTAGAAGGGAATATAAGATATATAATTAAATAATTGATGGATATCCAAATGTTAAAGCTTAAAGGATATCATAGTCAAAACTTTTGTACCTCTTCTAAAGCAAAGTTTCAAACAAACATGGTAAACGTAATTACTTTTCTATTCAATTCCATTGTTTTATTGTTACTATTCTCATTCCTAATCATTTCATCTCTACCAAATATGACCTTAAAGAAACAGATGTGAATTATCCAAAAATATCCTATTGGTAAAAAGAACAATCAAGGATAAAACAGTAAAAATCTTACTTTACAACGACGTCGTGGAGCAAATTTTGGCAAAATGCTTTTTAAACATATTCACCTTCTATCATTAGTAATTAAGTGAATCTCAACTGATAGACCGAGTTGTACGTTTTGACAGCTTTTATAGATCGAAGCCCACTAAGATACTTTAATTTGGAGCTTTTATCCTAAATAATTTATATTTAAATATAAATAAATATTTTTCACAATAAATAAAAATATATTTAAAATTATAAATTTTAATTATTTTAAAATTATTAAAAATATCTTTTAAAATTAATAAATAAATATATTAAAGTTCCAACTATTTTGCGTTACAATGATCTTACCAGAACTTTGGTAATATTCTTGGATAAGTATAAAACATATATATACAGTAACAGAAGTATATGTAACATATTATATATAATAATTGAGACCTACATTAGCAAAAATGTATGGTGGTGTATGCAACATGTTACTTTAAAATAATAAAAATATACGTAACATATTACATACAAAATAAATATAACATTTCATGTAAAAAAAAATGAAAGCAAGAGAAAAAAAAAGGGAGGGTAATTATGAAATATCTTTTGCTCATAAATAATAATAATCAATATCATCACAAATATGGTACCAAGAACTTGACTATGTTTAAGTGTTATCTCTTCACCAAATATAAGAGATAATGAAACGGAAAAGCAAGCTCAATGACCTGCAGTGGAAATGTTATCAAAAGCAAAAATAAATATAAAACTGACGGTCTACTAAAGAAATGAATCTACAAAATATTTAATAAATAAATTTCTAACAATAAAAAAAATTGAAAACATACGATATGAAAGTCATGAGGCAAATTCGTCTTACACAAAAATGTAAGAACCCATATTTTTAAGAGGAGGAAAATTTAATAATGAGGAAACCCAATTAAATTAAAGACATAAACAACAAAAATTTAGAAGATAAATTCACATATAACTATTGAAATATTTGAAACTTCAAAATGAGAGAGATTATAAAAATATTTCAAAAGTTGTGACAAAAACAAAGTTCGAACTCTGCTATATTATGGAGCAGTTATAATCTCACAAATGCAAGCCAAAAAGTTCTGAAAAATCCATAATACGAAGAAAAAAAATTGAAGCCCATAATTAGTATATTTAATATCCCAAGCTAAAATGGTTATTATAATTGTTAATCGAACCCATCGATTAACAACCAATAGCTTCAGTTGGGTACATGTTCATTTTAGCAGATTATCGTTAATATGACACCGTAAAAATGATGATAAATATTGATCGTTGTGGAACACCAACACCCATCGGCGATGACATTGGAATCCATATTCTGGACTGGGTAGAGAAATAGATAAGTAGATTGAGAGAAAAAGAAATAGAAATTGTAAGAAAAAATATCTGATTAAAAGATTAGAAGCAAAGTGAACCAACAAATAGGAGTAGATATGTGAACTCATCAAAATATTGCTATACAAAATCAATAGTTCCTTTAACTTCTAGTGGTCCACTATAGTTTGGCCCAGCCCACAGACTTACAAGTTCACCGGCGAATAAAGGAAGAGTTTTTATTTTTATTTTTCTATTGTAGAGGCGTTTTTAGGTTGATATTTTTTTTTTTTTTCAAAAATCGACCATTAATTCAAGTTTATGATCAAACTAAGACAATATGTTCTTTAGAGATTGAGAAGGTTTAAAAATTATGTAAATTGACTTGATAAGTTCGATTTTTGGTAAACCAAATAATGCACTGATTCTCTTAAGTATTTTTTATTATTTATTCATTTATTTATATATTATAAATATAATTTATATTATTATTAAATTATAATTATATTATTATTTTATCTAAATTGTACTTAAAAGTAAAAATGTAAATAAAAGTTGACTTAGAATGTTATCTAAATAATATCAAACTGACATTTTACGTAAATATTTATATGTCATTTGGTAATATACTTTTAGTTTAACCTTAAATCACTTTGTAAAATGAAATTAATATAAATAATGACACATATAAAGTAAATTATTTTAATTTTTCTTTCTTTAGAGAATTATATAATACGTTTTTTCTGTTTCAATCATAAGAAATTTTTATATTATATTATGATTGTAGTTTTAAAATGAACAAGTTAATCTTCATCAAACTAATATTATAAGTTGATTTTTTTATAATAATATATCGGTTAAAGTTTTAAATTTTTCAAAACGGTTAAAATAAATCGGCTTATAAAATGTATCTATAGCCATCTTACGTATACCCCTGAGCGATTTGTAGAGAGAATGAAATGCAGTGACCGAAACGAGAAAAGCGGAAAAGTCTTCTCCTTTAAATAACAAAAAGTTCAGATTACAAGATGAATTTTGTTTGGGATAATCAAATAATTTTCGATGCATGTCACAACGCACAACTCTGCGTCAAAGCTGACAAAAAGTGATAACTTACAAGTAAGATGGGTTTGAACTTTGACACTTATTTTCCTCGACTAATGCTTCCTACTTGCTACATCTCTTTAATTTAGTATTCGAAATCCAATTGAATAACTTATGTACGAAACTTCCACAATGTAATTATGTATAACATAGGAAGCTCTATTCCTTTTACTTAACCATTATTATGTTTCGAGGAAATGACTTTTCAAAGCTTTGTTCCGTGAGCAGTTACAACTTACACTTTTATTAAACAAAGAATGTGCAAGTGTCATCATTCTATGCCCACGCTTTTAGTTACTTAGATTTTTTAAGGGTCATGTAAACCCTTTTGGCCACCAAAAACATTGAAAAAAGAAAAGAAAAATAGAACCCAGCTATGAAATGATACAAAGAACCCAGCTATTGATTTCTATATAACAAGGCCTACTTCTATATGATATTGAGCTTTATCATCACAAGGCTTTCAAATCAAAAACCATTGCAGTAACATTGTGGGAACTGCGTTGCCTCATTGCTCTTAAAAGGACATACCTGATCAGAACTATTTGTACACTCCATCTTAGAACTTAGAAGACCCATAATAGCTTATGATCAGGAACATCTTTTTCTACCAGAACCGGATGAAAAATAAGAGAGATGCTAAATTCTTTGAAATTGAGCTCTCAACATAATAAAAACTTTACTAACAGAAGAAAATCATAAGCTTGAACAAAAGTAGAAATGTTATTCACATATGAATTGATTATCGAAATTTACAACTTCCAAACATTGCCGTAGCAAGTCCAAGCAGGTAGAAAAATGAGAACAATTTTCAAATGGCTGAGTTTTATGTACAAGATGAATATAACAAAATTTTAAATGACTAACATCAACAAAGAGATGGAAGAAAGTAGAGAGCATTAGCTAAAAGTTCTCCTTTATTATTTTCGACTTCTCAAGTATGAATTTCCCTTCCTTGTACTTTTGGGAAGCCTCAAAGGCTCGCTCATACTTCCAACCCAACACCTCACGGCAATCAGCACAGTAAACATCAGCAACAGTATGCAGGCCAGTCAGAAGATGCCTATCTTCTTTTTGTCCCATGGCAATGTTCATCGCATGAGTAAACAAGAAAGCTCGGCCATGTCTTCCCTAAGAACACACATAATTGTTATTTTTAGACTATTCATATGCTGGCTTATTTTTCAACAATTTAAACTTTTGGAGAATTAGTGGCTAACGCACTTTAACAGTTATGTGAAAGGATTGTCTGAACTAATTTCTGCCCCCCATGATTTCATATCACGGTCAGATATTGATGCATTAATTTTCATAAAGAAACATAAACTATGGGGTCAAAAGTTCAAAGAAAGGGCCTGGAAGTGTTTTTATTTGTTTCAAATTATTTGGTTTAGTGAAAATTAGTTTCAACATAATCATTAAGGTGCTAACACAAAATTAGTAGAAGTGATTTTAAATGACATCTTAGTTACTATTTTAATTTGGAAGCATGAATACTAAACTATTTCACTCAATATTGCTTCTCTTAAAATAGTGTTTCTCAAAAATAAAAAATCTAAAAGTACTTTAAAGAATCTCAAGCACTGTTAAAAGTGGAGAAAAAAAAAAATTTAACCAAAGGAGAAGCGGTTTCAAACCAGCCATAAAACAGTTAAACACTACAAGATGGGGAAAAATTAACAGTGTTTCAAGTTTCAACACTACAAGATGGGAAACACTAAAAGATGTCTCACCTGAAAAGTCTTGCAAATGATATCGTCGTGAAGAGCCACATGATTTCGGCAATTACAACAGCTGTATAACCGAGGCCCTACCAATTCCGCCATGAATTGACAAATCAAGCTCCAAACACCTCACTATTCACAAAAAAAATAAGACGAATGACTAAAGGAGAAACAGAGAGGTTAAGAAAAGAAAACCCTACCCTGTAATTAAAATCAAAATATCAAGAGGAAAAGAAGGCAAAATCATCAATTAATTTTTTTTTACCTAAAACAAGATCAATGATGAACCCAAATGCCTGTAGGCTGTAGCGTACAAGCACAAAGAAAAGGGTGTTAGCGTAGAAGATTAGGCCAAGTGAATTACAGGATTGAGTAAAAGATTCCACTATTAGCTGTTAAAGTTTTGAAAAAAAAAAAAAAACAAAACCAATACCCTTAAAAAAATTTTAATAACAAAAATAACTTCTTATATTCAAATTTATATTTTAACAGTTAAAAAAAAATTAACATATTTTTTTTAACACACATTTAATTAAAATTAAACGACGATAATTTAGATTCGTTTAATATTTTACGTTAAAATTAAATATTTAATATTATTAAAATTTTAATTTTATTATTATAAATTTTAATGGTATTATTTTTTATAATAAAAAAAAAAAAAAAGGGGTGTGTGGGTGACAAAGACAGTATTGGCTTGGCCGAGGGTGTATTAAATAAATGGGCTCAACAAGACTCTTATTAAAGAATAGTTAGATATTTACGCATGCACGTATAAGCGTCTTGAATTATAAGTAAAAATTCTTACAAATTTATAAAAATTTTAAGAGTGAAAAAAAAATGAGTAAAGTCGTTATTCAACATACTTAAATTTTTACTTATAATTTAAGAATTGAGCATACTTAAATTTTTTTTTAATTTTTAATTAAATATTCTTAAATTTTAAATTTTTAAAAATTTGTTAAAAAATTTAATTAAATACACACCAATAAAAAATTATATAAGGGAAAAATATCACAAGAATTCAGTAAATAATATTAAAAATACATTTTAATCTATTACCTTTTATATGATATTTTAAAAGTCTACTGGCTTTCAAAATTAGTACACCATCATCCTATCATCTATATTTTTATTAATTTTAATACTTAAAATATTTACTTTATTATACGGAAAAAAAAAAACTATTATCTTTTTTACTTAAAAATAATAATATATTTAAATATCATAAGTTATTTTTTAATTTGTATATATTATTAATTATGTAATAGGATTTAAACTTAATATTCTTTATGTTTATTAATTATTATTTTTTAAATTATTTTCAACAAAAAAAAAAATATATATATATATATATATATATATATATATAAAGTTATTTTTCATACGGCATAAAATAAAAAATAAATTTTATTTTTACAAAAAAAAATTATGTTTCAAACATACTTTGAGTAACTATCAATAGCTAAAAAGATACAATTAAGAGGTCAACTTTCAAATGCTAAATTTCCAACGTATTGTTTCCTACACATTTTTGTAGCATTTTGAGCCAAAAAGAGAATGGCATCAGTGAATTAGAAGGGAAAAAAGATGAGCCACAATAAAAAGTCTGTTATCGGTATGAGCATGAAGTATCTGTGTGGTATATTCAGAAAATGAACAACTTACTGAGCCTTGTGCTGTATCAATTCCAACATAGTATCTAATTCTTGCCTTGTCCCATTTGATGAGATCACCACCCTATAAAGCCAGATATGCACATAAATATTCACTAATGGATAAGAGAATGAAATTAGATCAAATGAAGGGTCTGAAATACCTTGCCACAAGCTAGATCAAGAACAGGATCTCCTGAACGAGCATACAGTTGAATTAAGACACTTTTAATCTATTGCATAGGAGATGGAGCATACAGTTAAATTAAGACACTTTTAATCTGTTGCATGGGAGACAGACCAAACTACACACATCCTAATTCTTCAGGTGAACAATATTGTACTTGGTTAGATATTTATACATATCCAATCATTCAGTTTTTCTTCAAGAATTTGATTTAATGGTACGTACACTGTAATATGCTCAGCCACTTTGCAAGAAGACCTTTGTGCTTTCATCTTCCAAAATCTGTGCATCCCCTAGAATCACAATGTAAATAACGTTCAATGTAAAAAATCGAGTAACATCCAAGTTCGAAGCAAATTAATGTAAGAATGCTAAGCAAAAGAATGAATGTTTCATCTTGAAAGTCTTCACCAGATAGGTTATAGAAGATACATTTACTTCCTTTAGTAAGTTTTATCAGCAACTAAACAAATAGTGAGTTAACTAACCATGAAAACTGGGTCCAAAATCTATACCATAAGGAAACTTACGAGATATACTACAAAATCCTACGGTCACGTTTAGTTCACAGTAATTATAGTCATTATGAAAATTATTTAGTAATATTATTGTATTTGTTTTGACCGTATTTTATAGTAAAATGTAAAGAGGTTACAGCAGTAGCAATAATTCTTATTACGCCTGCAACCCTCTGTAATTATCATTACATCTTCAGCCCTCACTATTTTTCTCATAATTTATATAATTATTTATGATTTTTTTGCTCATTCTATCTCTTTTAGTAATAAAAAAAGTTTATTTTTTAATTTTACTTCTTTAAAAATTTTATAATCTTTATTTTAATATTATTATTTATTTTGATTACAATGCTTAAATAAACATTATTATAGTAATACTATTTCATTTACATTCAATTCAATTACAATTACCATTTATATTACATTTACATTTAGCGAACCAAACGTCACCTAAAAGTTTTTTTTTAAAAATTATTTTAAACTCTATTAATCGACTAAAATGCCCTTATATAATAATTTTAATTTTATAATTTCTTTCTCTACATGTACTTAAGTTTATTTTAACATAAAATTAACCAAAAAAAAATTTAACGGATTTATTGATAATATATTATTTTTCAAAAATAGTAGGCTTCTAAAATATCATATAAAATATAACAAACTAAAAGTGTACTACTAGATAAAGCTAATGAATTAATCTATCACCCCCATTCATTATATAAATGTAAGGATTTTGAGATTAAAATAAAAGATAATAAATTATATAAATGTACTTTTTAGAAATATGAAAAATAGAAGTAATGATTTTGACACAATTATTTTTATTATTATTAAAATGTTTATTGTAACTTTATTATTAATTATATTTAGTGTTATTATTATTAAATTATTATTTGATAAGTTTTATCAATATTATCACCCATAAATATTAGTATTTAAAAAATCATAAAATAATAAATAACAAGAAGAAAAAAAAATTGATGGTTGGAGATAACTCTGAAGGATATTTACGTGAGTTGTATTATTTATTCTTTTGAAAATATTGAACTGGTTCATGAGGGTATGTCCTCACAAATTACATTACTACTTTTTAATTTAATATTACATTGTTATTTGTATAAAAAATTGAATTATATAATTAATCCTTATATATTTTTATATTTTATAGTTTAATTTTATTTCATTGACAAATAATATATATATCACTTTAATGTAATGAGTTAACATTTACTATATTTCACAATCCACTTTCTTTTCCTGAGTAAATTTTTTCGGTGTAAATTTTTTCTGGGAAATTATTTAAAATAATGCTTTTTAAAATTTATAAAAATAAAAATAATATTATTTTTTAAATTATTTCCAGAAACAATGCCAGAGTGAAGTTTATTTGAAAGACACTGATTCTTGTAAGATTTATTTTTTTTAGTTTTTAGTTTTTTATGTAATGAGTATTTTAACCAAACTCAATGAAGGTTAAATTGAGGAAACAAAAAAGTTGCTAAAACCTACAAACAGTTGATTAAGAAAAATGGAAAGAAAATGACCATTAGAAGATTTAAGAAAGATGGAAAGAATCAAAGAACGATGACTATTAAAAGGACCCATAGTTAATATGAATGCTGATGTGTGGAGATGATGAAAGATCTTTCGATAGTATATAATATTTTATTTGCTTAATTATATCATTAATTTTTAAATTTTAAATAAATTTATATTTAAATTCTAAAATTTACAATGTAGTTTTCAATTTTTAAAATCTAAAATTTAGTCTCTAAATTTTTAAAAATTTATACATATATTATACTTTGGATATTAAAATACATGTTTTTAAATTAAAATTTTAGATATGCATGAACTTTTAAAATTTTAAGTATAAATTATAAATTTTAAAAATTTATGAATTTAAGTATGAATTTATGGTTAAATGATTTATTAGAGAGAGAAGGGAAAAAAAAAAAAAAAAACTAATTTTACTTTATAATTGAGCTGACAAATTTTTACCCGTTTAAAAATACTAGACATCATGCACGTAATATATATATATACTTTATTTTATTATATGTTTTATTAAAATTTAAAATTTTTATAATAAATTAATTAATTGAAAAAACTTGAAATTTATTTTTAGTGAGTTTATTTATTTATTTTTTACTCACTTTGAAATTAATTTAAAATTTTAAGCACTCAAATAAATTATTAATGTGTTTGATTATTAGCCAAAAATAAAAATTTATAATATGACGCTGTATTTACTTTATTAGTGGTTTGATAACTAACTTATTTTTAGTTGACTTCGTTAAGTTGGTTCTTAATATTTGTTATTTAAGTTTAATTTTGTTTGTAATAGAGTTTAAATTTTACTTATAATAGAGTTTCAATTTGTTCAAAAAAATTAAATAAACATGCATGTAAAATAAAAAATATAATTATTTTATATGATCAATAATATATGATAGCAAAAGTTTATTTTTAGTAGTGAAATTAATTTTCAACCATTGATAGTAAAATTTATTTTCTTTCTTTTTTCAATAATAAATAGAAGATTGTATAAAATTTAAAACCTATAAAATATTATATATTAACATGTATTATATGAAAGTGACATTTTGATACAAAATATATAATTCATATAAATTATTATTAATCTATTATTTAAATCATTTATTTAAGATTCATATTTTATATTGAATTATAATTAAAAATTTAAAGAGATTAATAAATTATTAATTATAAAAAACGCAAAAGGAGATTATATTATGTTAATTTTATTTGGATAATATTAATTATAATTTAAATATAAATTGAATTATGTTTTTTTTTTTTAATTTGTACTTTTATACAAAAATTTTGAAAGTATTATAAATCACAATAAGTTACCTTTATAATTTAACAAAATTTAAAATATTAATAATTAAAGATCATTAGCACATAAAATTAACACAAAGACTTGTGTTTGTTGATTTAAATTTAATTATTCAATAATATAATATGAGAAATTAAACATCTCACTAAATGCATCAAAACAAAAATTAATTAATTCTTAAAATTAAGCTTATATATATTGTCTAAAAGATGATATGGTATATAATTAACTTCTTAATAAACAAAAATTTCATAGGTAATATATTTTTGTTTGAGATTTGTTATGGATAATTGAGATGAATAGATGATTATATAAAATTAAAAAAATAACTAAATAAGATATATTATAGAAAAATGAATCTAACAATTATTTCTTTAATCAATAGAATATTTTGAATGGGCACTTATAAACCATATATTATACACTATAAGAATCAAGATCAAGTCCACATCAAAATTAGTACGTAAGACAACCTTTACCACATTTATACATATTTAATGACTCTACTAAGTTTAAAGTTACTGATAAGTTTTAAATAAATATTTAATACAAAAATATAAAAGAATAAAATAAATATTAAGAATAGAATTATTATAATAGATAAATTAAAGTTACGATAAATATAAATAAAATTAATTAATTTAATTATTATTATTAAAGATATAATTGATGATTTTTTTTTATTATTAAAGATATAATAAGGATTTTTAAATAAATTTTAATATAAATTTAAATTATTTATTTATTTTATTTTAAATAATAGCAAACTTGTAAATAATGAAATAATAAGAATAAATCAGTAAATTCTTGTTTTAAGAGCAGACTTGCTAATAGATTTGAACATTTCTCGATTAGAATTAATTACCAAGTATAGATACGGCTCGTAGTTTATGAACTTTTTGACTAAAATAATAATACGACTTCAATTTTAACGTAGTATTTTATGTTTTTGTGCTATATATGTTTAATATATTATTTAGTTCGGATTTTTTTTTTTTTTTTGTCTTTATTACATATGTATTGTTATAATGTTGCGCATTTTTGTTAAAATATGTATATTGAAGTAAAAAGTTTATTATATATCATATATGTGTTATATCGGTAAAGAACTGACTTTATAAAGTTTGTGCCTCTAAATAGGGTGATGATGGCATTAGTTGTATTTATGTAAAGTTTTGAAATTTTTTATACATAAATAAATTAAATTAAAGTCATTAATGTAGAATAAAATTTTCAAATAATCTACTAATATAAATATTTTCAATTTAAAATATTAATATTTTCAAGTTTAATATTTATAAAACCTAATAATAATATAATTTAACAACAAAATTTCTTAAACCTAGTACGCTAAATTAAAATTAACTTAAAGGATCAATAATTTTTAATAAAGTTGCAAATCTTTTTCATAGAATTTTCTAAAAAAATGGTAAATAAAACTTGGATGAGTGAAACTACTCAGCAAGTAAACTCATCATACAAAAAATATTAAGCAATTACATATAACAAACAATTTATTCAAGATAAATAACATGTCAATGCTTGTGTTTTCAATACGAAAGTCGATAAAATGTATGGTCTTTACTTAAACAATAATCTTTGAAGACCATATTTCAAATAATGTCGTGACCTAAAATAAAAAATACAAAAACTTATATTTCTTAATAGATCGTTACTTATAGCAAAACGTTCGAAAACAATCTTTCTCAATATGTTATAACTCATAACAAAACTTTTCAAAACTATATTTTATAAAATGTTATGAACTCTATCGTATGAATGGTAAAGCCAATACAAAATGTCATTCTTCGGCAACCAATACAATATGTCACCCGTCGGCGATCAAAATAATAAATCACTCATCGGTGATTAGCACGCATGAAGGATAAGTGCAAGTGAGTCATAAAAATCGTAGGGTCGAAGCTGAAATTTCATAACAAATTCTCACATGCAAAAATACATTCAAACCATATGGTAAGGAATCAAATGCCCTCGGGTACCAAAGGACACCTCTTTCACACTGCTAAAAACAAATACAATATGCTCCCAAATAGAGTCAAATCATAACGATGGTCAAAAGCACCGTATCAAAACCATTTTCAAAAATCTGTTTTATTTTAAAGTCGAAAACATAATTCAAAACATGAGGTTTCAACATCAAAAGTTTTGTATGTCATGCATATGAACATACTTATACCAATACTAAACAACCAATAATCAATTATGCAAACATAAAGCACATATACATACGAAAATGATATCACACTATCTATTTAGCCATAATAATCCAAAAACAAAACATATAAATGAGAATGATCATAAAAATATTCATACATAAAATAAATAATACTTAATATTAAAAGTAGGGTCAGTCTACTTACTTTAAATGTGCTGCAAAATTTGACAATATCATATGATTTAGGCATAGTCAATATTATCCTATAATTTTTAAGAATAAAAGAATCAACTTATGATCTTAACTATATGAATATAACTATAATTTTCTTTTATTCGTTTTTAAATCATATTCCTTGTGTGTTTTCATAAATTATGATTTTTTTTTTTAAATAATTTATGTTCTAAAATTTTATTTACACTTATAAAATATTATCCTAAGAAAAATATAAGACACTTATTATAACATAAAAATTTAAGCTAATATGAACATGTTTCAATACATGATTTATTACCGAACATTAAAAATTAGTTTAAAATTTTGAAAAACTAGACACATGTATCTATTTGTATTAAAAATTTTAGATTCAAATGATAGAGTAATCATATTCAAAACATACTTAAAAATCGATTTACGAAATCTGTCAGAATTTTTTTTGATTAGAGTACTCCTTATTGAAAAATATCTCAAATATTCTATAAAATTTACTTGGCTTCGATTTTCATAAACAATCAATAACATATATTTAAAGTTGTTATTAAAATTTTAGATTAAAATAACTAGGTTAAAGAATCTAAAATTATTTTTATTTCGAATATTAATACAAAAACTGCAGAATTTCGTATTTTTAAATATAACTTCACAAATTCATGAAAATTAGAAAACAAAACATTTTTAAGTGATTCAAAAACCATTAGACTCGAAAACATGTCTATATTTTTTAATAAAAATTTCAAATCATAATTCATAACTTAATTATTTCGAAATTATTCGAAAATACAATTGCTCAGAATTTTAGGGTATTGAGATTTCATTCTAGCCTCTTTTCCCCCTCTTAATTTTAATGCATAAAAAGTTGCAAAAATTTATAAAAAAAACTCAAATTATGTAGAATTGCATCATAAAAATTTAAATTTTTATTTCTCCTTAAAATTCTTGATAAAAACATATAAAAATTATCAAAAATTATAAATTTTAGGACTAAATTTTTACCTTAAAACTACTTCTATAATTGCTTCAAGACCTAAAATGCTAGAAACCAAAGAGAGGAGGGAGAGAGAAAAAGAATTAACGTGAAAATATTTCATAACTCTTATTTTATTTTTACTTTTTATTTTATTTTATTTCGTTATTGAATACAAACTTTAATAAGTAACTTAATCATAGTTATATTTCAACACAAATACTCTCTTTTTAATATTATTTTTTTATTTTTAGATCACTACAATTTATATTATATTTATTTAATGTATTATATTTTAATAAAATTGTATTAAATTTTTATGTTAGTTGATATATAAAAAAATATTTAATTTTTTTAATATTATTTATTTATAATAATAAAAAATGATAAATTTTTTAAAGGCATTAAAAAAAAAAAATTATCCTTAGATTCTTACTAAAATTTTATTCGTATAATATAGTATCGTTTTTGTGTCAATTAATCGGAAATTGTCACCCCTACCTCTCACAACCCTGAACATAAAATTCGTTTGGCCCTTTGTCTTCGATCTCTCTCTCTTCATCCATATAGCTTATCAACCTCGCTTTCTATATATTTGACACATGGCTGACTCGTATTGGAGATACAGCGACCAACGGCAACCGTCTTCGTCGATGATACCTCCCATAGTCGGAAAGCGTTCTCGCGTCGAATATGGTAAATTGAAATGCGAGTACTGTTTCTCCCAATTTCTATTCATTTCAATTAGGTTTTCATGAGGTTTACCATATTACGTAGTTACCCAACCAGCTTAGAAGAATGCCGACGAAACCATCACGTTCACGTTCTTATCATTTTTACGATCAATTTATCTGAAAATTGGATTTAGGACGTCCAATTCAGCTCAAGGAAGCAATTTGTTGAACTAGGTTTTCTTCGGATGAATTAAGTTAAAATTTGAGATCACAGATCTTATTCTTTGTGTTGGAAGTATAATATTGCTCTGTAGCTGTTGTATCCTGCATTTTCTCTGAGCTGATCGCAAGCTTATTCCGGCATTCTGATTTACGCGGTTAGTGTAGGCATGAGCAATTATACCAGTTATAGACTGAATTTGCATTCTAGGTATTTTTTGGGTACTCACGTCGTGGATTTAACCTTACTTTGTAAACAATAATAGGATATAAGTTTGTTGCATGTTTATGTGATTTGAAAAAATCACCAATCTCGGATTACAAAAAGTGAAATAGGCTGTAGTGTTAGTTTAAATGCAGGGAGTTCTTTTTTAGTTGCATTCACAGCAAGATGAGTTGATTACCGTTTACAGTGGATTCCTGCTCATTGGTGAAAATATCTGCTTGAATATTGAATAATGCTACTACGTGTGTTGAGTGTTGACTGGTCCAACCTATCATCCCCTTTGTAGGTTCTTGCTCAAGGGGCAGTATTAAGCCTTCTGTTTTATTTTTTGACTGTTGTTTGTTATAATGGGCCATTTGGATGTGTTTCGTGTTCTGTTCTGTTTAACAATTAACTAGTAATAAGCAGCATTCTGGGTGCAGCAATGACATTTCCAGCACTGAGGGGAATGTAATGTGTAAATGAATATTATGCTTCATTTAAGCATTTACCTTTTATATTCGTGTTTTCATTTCTTTTGGTTAGTGTGAAGATGTTAACTTAACTGCGCATGTTTCTGATATAATTTGTTACGGGAGATTGTAGACTTGACTTAAGAAAGAGTAGTTGGGTGCCAACTTTGGATCTCATCTTTTCTTTCTACCGAACCTTTCTCCAGTGGATGCAAAGTAACCCTCATATGCTTGTCTATACTTTAGTTTTTGGACTTGGTTACAAACCTATATTACTCTTACCTTGACTTTTGTCGTTAAAGGTTTCCCATTGTGTGAATGCACATTATATCATTTCTAGTTTCACAACCTTTTGTTTTAATTTGTTGCTCTTTATTTTCCTATTGTTGGTTCATTTACTGAAAACCTTCCCTAATTATTATAGATAACTCCATCAGTCATGACTTGTCTGCTTATTATTCTCGTGATGATGATAGAGGAGCAGTTCGTGGAGTTAGGGATACTGAATCCATCAATGCATCATATGACCGTTATTTGCGTAGCACGGTACCCTATTTAATATTATGTATTTTGAAATTGGATGTGATTGTTACTCTCTCTGGCAAGTGCATGTGCGCAACACAAGTATACTCGCTCACATATGTGGTTGTGGGTACAAGTATGATGTCTTGTTATGTTCTTAAGTGTATATAGACTATAATACCTATTTACATATTATGTTTGCGATTCTAATTCAACATAATGTGCCAGCAACTTTCATCGTTTAGTGAAGGACAGTCTGCTAGAGCCTTGAGTGGGGCAATACCTAGTCGTACTGTTGAAGACCCTCGAATTGTGGGCATTGGGGGTGTTGATCCAGGTGCCACCGTGAAAGATAGGAGCCTGGGCTTTGGAAGTGGAAGGACCGAGATTCCCCTTCCTCCTGATGCTACCAGTACACTGTTTGTGGAGCGCTTGCCCACCAACTGTACGAGACGTGAAGTAGCTCGTATCCTTTTTTTATGTACCATTACTTTTTCACTCCATTTGGTATCAATTTCCATTCTCACTCTTATTCCCAAAGTCAACATTCCTTGTCTAGTGTTGCACCTTCATTTTGCTCCACAGATATTTTCCGCCCTTTTGTTGGTTACAGAGAAGTGAGACTTGTGAGCAAGGAACCGAGACATGTAAGTTTATCTTTCTCTAAGAGTCAATGTTTGGAAGTTGGGTCTCATGGGTTACTGAACTGTGCAGCCTGGAGGAGATCCATTAGTACTTTGCTTTGTTGATTTTGTGAGTCCAGCTCATGCAGCAACAGCTATGGATGCCTTACAAGGTAAGTTTGCATTAACTTTTGTTCTGTAGCAATTCTAGCTTCATATGATTTTGTTTGCCTCAACTATTTATTTCCCACTCTTCTTCTTTTGCCATGCTAGCGGTAGAGTTTCTATCCAATTTATTTCTACTATAATTTTTCTATAAAAGATTAGCTGCCAACTGGTTAAGAAGATTAAAAAAAAAAGATTTTTCTTAAGCTTCTCAAATTGAACAATAGATATTTTATGAAGAAATCTTCCATGTATTGGAGGGTGAAGGTATGTGGTGCAATTGAGGAGTATGTGGCATGTTCTCTCATCGATGATGGAAATAAAATCATGTCTCTAGCTTATTGGTTGTCCGATGCTTTTGGCATACTGACTATGGTTTCCATAATTGAATTTGGGAAATACATCTCCTTTATACTAGTCTTATTCATTGTGTGTCTCATCCTTACTCGCAATAATTTATGTTTTTGAATCTCCACCAAGTCAATAAGCCTTAATATGCCATAACTGGCTGTTAAAGTCTACTATAAATTTGCAATATATTATGCACAGCTTTCTAAATGTAAAAGAACACTGGAAGTATTGGAAAAACAACTTTTGAAACAGGTCAAGCATATAAGACTGTTACTCCATAGGTCTTTTCAAGTTACTAAAAGGTGGTTTTAATCAAATGCATTGGCTAATTATATCTCTGCATCTTATCATGTGGAGGTCAAAAGTGTAGAAAGCCTGATTGAGTTCAGATTTCGAAGTGCAATGAGTAATTGCACCAAATGTAGTAATAAAATTAAGATTAGGGAAAGAAGGAAAGTTTTTGCTTAGAAAATTGTTGTTTTATGCTTTTTAATTGCTACCTTAAATGAGGAGAATAACATTGTGGATGGTCATATGATATACAGAAATTATTTATATTTCTGCACTGGCTTATAGTTCTTTTAGCACCTATTACACCTTTATATTTGCCTTATACTTTGGCATAATTTACAAAGTGATCTAATGGCGTAAGCCAACATTTTTAATAGCTTACCTTCCAGGTTAGTTTATTCCACCTTGTTTTGTGTAATACTTTACATCCGATTTCTTTTATGGGGATCCACATTTTTTTTGTTTCTGGCTGCGTCCCTTGATCATAAAGATGGGCAAAAGTCCTACTAGGATTGTTGAGTGGACTACAAAGATTGTTAAACATGTACAATCATTTATTGGGTAGAAAGATTTGTTTGTCATCTAATGCACAGCACCAAATTTTCTCATTTTTCTACAAGTTATCACCTAGTACTGATTAAGTTTCACTATTTGATAAATGCTTTAGTTTAGGGTAATTTCTTGCGTGTTTGGCTTGCTTTTTTGGCACTCTTGTACAAGGGTGTGAGACATAATTTGTGCGTTTGAGGTGGATGGAACCGTAACTATGGACTTTTTGGGGAGGTCTAGCATGACCTACGCTACATGGACTTGTTTCTAGGTCTCTCATAAGAATGTTGAAGTGTGTGATGCTCATATCAGTGTATTTACGCTCATGATAGCCAAGTGTCTAACACCCGTACCCTTACAAATGTCATATTTGCTGGGCAAACAAATTGAAGAGTCCATGTAAAATATTTCCACTACTATGTGTATTAAGACAATGTTGTAATTATAGGTCGTAAATTATCTGTACTTATCGTGATTCACCATTCAAAACGTGGTTAGTTGTTTTAGCGTAAATTCTCGAGCTCGCTTTTGCAGGTTATAAATTTGATGAGCAAGACCGTGACTCGGTTAATTTAAGGTTGCAATTTGCTCGCTATCCTGGTGCAAGGTCAGGTGGCGGGCATCGTGGCAAGCGTTGAAATCAAACAATTTTGCAGGTGATTAACAAAATTTTTGTTCACCTCAACCCTTTATTCTTCATGGCCTTAGGTACAAACAGCAAATACAAATTACTCTAAATCATGGAACCACTCTTCTCTGTAGGATGTTGCTCGATTTGGGGAGGTTTTGATAGTGAGGGGCCAAACAACACTTGTGCTTTCAACAAATACAGGCGCATAGTTAGGACCAACTTGAATCGTGTTAATTCTGATAAAGTATTGGGAAGTTTCGAGAGATTTCGTGTGTGCTGTTCGGTTAAGTGACTGCTTATACTTGCTGTTACATACAAGACCGTCTAAATATTTGTGTCTTAATAATAACAACTCCTTGTGTTAGATACTGCTAACTTATTTTGAGTTCAGCTTTGTAATGAACTCTGGATTGTCTACAATAGAGTGAGAGTAAGAATTAGCAATCCAAGTATGTTATATTTCATTATGTTTGTGGCATTTGGAATCTTATCATATTGGCAGACAGCAGACTTGTCTAGCAGTATATCAAGATGCTGCATCTCTAAGGCTTGGTTTAGATATAAGGTGGCTATTTAAAACGTCTTTTTAGTGTGCTGCATTCTGGACACTGGTGCCTATATTGAATAACCTGAATTATCCTAATTTGCAAATGAGATGAGGTTGATTTGGGAAGTTATCATTTTGGTAAAACATTGCCAGTAGTTCTCATCAAGAATGCTGTATCTTTTAGGATAAATTGAGAATGTTATTGTTGTTTCATTGCCATTTTCATTAACAGGATAAATTTGATAGCATTTAGTTCTGTTTTTTGCTTTAATTGTGTGATAAATGATGTTAATTGCATCCTCTTTGAAACTTATTTTTATTGATTCATTTACTCACATATGCTTAATATAATGTTATGGTATATGAAGATAGTGGTTGAGTTGCTTGTGACTAGAAATCTTATAGAATCCAGAAGTTGTAGCTGTCTTCTAGTATCCGTTGATTTCAATCTGTATTCTAGATTCTAGCCACTTTATGTATTTTGGTACTTCAGCATAGGTTCAATCTACTAGCGTTAAATATTTTGACAGGACTATGAGGATGTAGAAGTTGCTTTGGTGCCTGTCTAGTACTTGGTAGAATGTACACTTAAGTTGCCGACTTGCGCTAAGAAGTAAAATAAAAGAAGACTCCTAACTTTAATGAGTACATGTACCTTGTTTATAAATAAATGTATTGAATTTTATAAAGGATATGCATCATAGCTTTCCTACCTTTCTTTTAATTTTTTTTTTTTTACACTTGTGAAAAGCCTAATGCATCATAATAGAGGTTTAGGGAAGGGGATTTCTAAAATACCCATTGTAATGGACCAAATGTGCACAATGGAATTACTATAATTCGAACCTACCTCCTTTGACATGGAGCACTACACCCTTTGGACTACGGAATTGTGAGCAATAGCGTTACTACTTGGTCCCTGTAGCTATTGGTTTGTGAACTTAACCTAATTGGTCAAATTAGAGGATAATTACTATGCAATTCACAGTATAAACAATGGCTAGGAAGGCTCCATTTTGGTAGCAAAGAGTTGCTGGAGGTTGGAAAGTGTCAATTCGACTTTTCTGAGTTTTCGATTAAAAGAAAGCATACCTGTGCGTTATTTCATGTAGGGTCACCCTTTTCCAGCTCGTACTAAATAATTATTGACTTTTGAGAAATGTTAAATGCAATTATTTGTACTTTATTCTAATTATGGTGTGATATGTGCCAAAATTTGCTGAAAAAATGAAAACTTTTCATTTTCATAGTTATTAGACCTGTATCACTCTATAAAGTATAAATGTGTCTAGATTTGTATGTTTTTATTATTCGTCTTTGATTCTGTTTTCGTAGAACGATTTCTATAATGATTGCCAGCCAAAAAGGATAGGAGTGGCATTGTATAGTGATGTATGGTCTGTTGTGAACTAATTCGCCCACCCTGCCATTCACCTTCTGAATCAAGGCAAAATGTAAAAGTCGGTTTGGCTAATCTTTCCCAATTCGCACGCATTTAAGAATTACTTGTTAGTCAGCGGCCCATGCCGTTGAAAGAGTACTTCTACTGGTATTTAGTGGGGTTTTATTCCAGCAACTATTTTTTTATTATATCCGAATCACAAATTAGTAGGTTATACGGTAATTAATAGCACATATAGTTTTTTTTTTTTTTTTAGTGTAAATGAAAAGGTGAAAGGGTTATAAAGACTGTTGAGAGTGAGATTGTTATTAATATAAAGACATTTGTATTGAGCTCTATCTACATGATTTGATCTCGCCATTGTTGCTAAATTGTGAGCTCGAGCATTCAACTCCCTTGGTATCCATTGAATTGATATCATTTGAAACTGATTTAATTTCCTTTGTTGTTTCGAAACCTGCTACCATTTGTCTTCCATTAGAGCTTCAATCACAAACTTGGCATCCCCCTCCATATAAGTTACTTGTTTTGGCCTAACAGCTGCGTGTTCTAAGGCTGCATTAAAAGCTACAGCTTCAGCTATTTCTACAGTAGTTGTATTTGTCTCTTGATTCCATGTTTCTGTGATGTTTACTTCATGATCAGAAATAGTAAAGCCTATAACAGCTTTACCATTTTTCCGGCCAGCATCGGCACTGTATTTTGCTTGTATAACTAGAACCAACATTACTCGGATAAGAAATTTCCACGAACTCTATTTTAGATGCACCCCAACAAAACAAAAAGTTAACATTTATTATTCCTTTTAAAATTATAATTCTACAGGCCAAATGTTCATTTTGATGTAATACATGTAAAATTTTGGCTAATGAGACATGGTTTAATATTAAACTTCGTTTAATTGAACTTTAATGTTAATATATATTATTTTTAGAAGTGTTATTTTATGTAATTTTTTTAAAGATAAAGTACAAGCATATGATAAAATTCAAGCTTTTCAGTATTTGAGAGAGTCTCGGTAGTATAATCTGTATTTGACCTTTTTTTTTTAAAAAAAAAAATGAATGTGTACAAGAATCTGATAATGGCTCCTTAAAAGTAAAAAAAACTATAAACACTGCAAGTTGATATAGTAATGTTGCATTAATAATACATGATATTTAATATTAAAAAAAATGGTAGTTACTACTTTTTTTATAATAAAAAAAGCCTCAGCACAAAGAAAAATATATATGGGAACATAATTATTTTAATAATATATATTTTTACATTATTTGCAAATTGGCAACATATGAAACTTAGGAACCCAGTTGAGGCAGAGGCCAGTGGAAAGGGTGAGATGATTGATAATGCAAGTGTTATGATTAAATTGGTTCACCATTACCCTCAAAGGCAAAGGAGGAGATGGCATGCTTTTACATTGGAGTCAAACCACACCTTTGAGCGCTAAAAAGTCAAATATTATACTAATAATTAACACGTAAAACGTTGAATATTGGAATAAAAGAAAATAAAAATAAAAATAAACATAAATTAAATTAAAAATATAAATGTTTATGTGTTAATTAAGAAATGATTGAAATAAAAATATTAAATACTTAGCATTCTTTCAAAAGTAATAACGGCTAATATAATTAAAAGACAATATTAAAATAGGTCATAATGGATAATCAATAAAAATGAAACTTAAATTTGTGGAATCAAGATTTCATTTTTATCATATTTTTAAGGAATAAACATAAAAATAAAAATAACTTACTTTTCAATGATTCGATCTCCTTGTTAGTAAACACTTTTACATAATTAATTAATTAAGAATAGTATAATTTATATTAATTTATTTGATTATTATCACATAATAAATACAAAAAGCATACAAAATTTTAATTATTGAGGTGGAAGAACAAAAATTCTTCACATTTAAAGAATAATAAGAACTCCTTATTTAGAGGAAATAGACATTTTTAGGGAATTTATTATATGTATAGGTTATATGTATTTATTAATTTATGTATATATAAATATATATATATATATATATATATATATATATATATATTCAAATATATATATATATATATATATTCAAATATTTATATATATATAAATATTCAAATATTTATATTCAAGTATATATATATATATATATATATATATATATATTATATATATATATATATATATTCAAATATTTATATTCAAGTATATATATATATATATATACTTATATTAGTATATTTGATAATTTTATTTGAAATATTCAAACATAGAATGTGAATTTGAATAATGTAATAATATAAATTCTAATTTCTAGTTCCTATTTTTACAAAGTTCAAAATATTTATTCCATTTCTATTCTTTCACTCAAGCTAAACATGCTGTTAATGCTGAAACAGAATTATGTGTATGTGATTTACAAATAATTGATCAATTATTTAATATTTTTAAAATAAATAATAAAAAGAGAAATAAATTTCTTTAGATATAAGTGAGAAAGAGATTTGAATTTGAAAAGATTTATAAAAGTAAATTTTCTATTAAAAAAAAATAGTGTGTTAAAGCAATTAGCATGTATACACCTCTCATTAATTAACAAAAAAGTACACATTTCTTAAACAATTTTTGAGATTTTGATAAGATATTTAAAATTCTCATTAATAGCAACAATAAAAAAGATTTTGATAAGATATTTAAAATAAGATTTAACAGAATGAATATTTTTTAATATATTTAGCTGTTTACTAGGCAATTTAATAAGATATTTAAAATAAAATTTAACAGAATGAATATTTTTTAATATATTTAGCAGTTTATCGGGCAATTTATCACGACTGTATCTAAATTTTATAAGAATATAGATATTGGATATAGATATGGATATGGTTATGGTTATGGTTATGGTTATGGATAATAATTATTATTATTATTGTAGAGTTGGCTCATTTAATAAAATTAGCTATTTTCAATCAAAATAAATAAAATTAGCTGTTAAATTAAACCCAAGTTCATTTTTAACTGTTCCATAAATACCGGTCTTATCAGGATCTTCTATGAATGGAATCTTTAGTCCACTCCTCCAAATCCAACTACAAATCTTTCTTCATTTTCACCCCTCCATTACTTACAAATCTTCCATATCACAATAGCTATCACATTCCTTCCATTTTCATTTCTTATGCTGAGGATTCGGCCTATTGTTCTTCCTTATATGAGCAATTGGGCATGTTGGTTCTTTTACTTGCAAAACCATTTTGGATTTTTTTGATTGTTTCCTCGTTCTGTAGAAAGATTTGAACATTGCACTGTATTGTTATTGTTATTGATATACAAATGGGTGAAGCATCTGAGGAAGTGAAGATGGAAAATTCCTTTGAAGAAACTGAGGAATGTGTAGTTAAACAAGTTGAAATGACAGTGCCCAAAACTGACGATCCCACAATACCAGCTGTGACATTTAGAATGTGGGTTTTGGGTTTGCTTTCTTGTGTGTTGCTTTCTTTTGTGAACCAATTCTTTTGGTACAGAACACAGCCTTTGAATGTTACCTCCATTTCTGCCCAAATTGCTGTTGTGCCTCTTGGTCATCTCTTGGCTAGGGTGTTGCCTAAATCTCCTTTTTTTAAGGGGACTAAGTGGGAATTTACTATGAATCCTGGTCCTTTTAATGTCAAAGAACACGTTTTGATTACTATTTTTGCAAATTCTGGATCTGGCTCTGTTTATGCTGCTCATATTTTGAGTGCTGTCAAGCTTTATTATCACAGGAGCCTCTCATTGTTACCTGCCTTTATTCTTATGCTTACCACTCAGGTTTTCTTCTTCTTGCTGTTCTTTTGTATTGTATTTGATTTCTCTTTGACACTTATGATTCTTGTAATGATTACAAATGTCTGTTTTTGTGTGTGTGTGTTACAGTTAAACACGCAAATTTTCACCAGTAAATATCTAGGGTGAGTATGACCCCGTGTATTGTTCGTTGAGCATGCATAATTCATGAAAAATGAAGAGTCCATAACATAGGTCTCAACTACATTGAAGACATTTTATTTGATAGTAAAATCAAGTAAAAACTTTTGACCTGTTTTGAAGTGGAATTTTTTAACAAAGTAAATTTTTTCTAGGACAATTGAAATTTAAATTGGTCGATCATGATGCAAATTACAATTGTATTCATTAGTATTGAATTATATGTTTTTCAAGATGGTTGACTGCACGCATTCTTTTTTAATAAATATTATGGTAACTCTCCAAATGCTTCTTCTTCCTTATCATAATAATGCCTTAAGCAAGCGGTTTTCATTTTGTGGTAATTTTTAAATTTCATTGGCTCATAGGTATTAGGGTTTGGATGGGCTGGAATTTTCCGGAAATTTCTGGTTGAACCAGCCGAGATGTGGTGGCCTTACAATCTCGTCCAAGTTGCATTATTCAGGTAATTGAGATGTTATGTCATTGATTCACTAATAAGTTTTTAGTTTTTACAAGTATTGTGTGTAATTCACCTACTTTCTGCTTATGGTAATTTCATAACAAAACAATGTAGAGCTTTACATGAGAAAGAAAGAAGGCCAAAAGGTGGCACTACAAGAACACAGTTCTTCCTCCTAGTCTTGATCAGTAGCTTTGCCTACTACGTTGTCCCTGGTTATTTTTTCTTCATGATAACAGCCTTTTCTTGGGTCTGTTGGCTTGCTCCTAAATCTTTGCTGGTTCAGCAACTAGGCTCAGGACTACAAGGCCTTGGCATTGGTTCGTTTGGTGTTGATTGGAGTACCATTTCTTCGTACCTTGGCAGTCCACTAGCTAGCCCATGGTTTGCCTCTGCCAATGTTGCTGTTGGATTTGTTTTGGTGATGTATGTGATGACACCGATTGTTTACTGGAACAATATATATAAGGCAAAAACATACCCAATATTTTCTAGTAGCCTCTTCATGGAAAATGGTACCAAGTACGACATCTTGACCATCATTGACTCCAAATTTCATCTTGATCGTGGTGTATACGCTGATATGGGGTCTGTACATATGAGCTCATTCTTTGCTATGACTTATGGTCTTGGGTTTGCTACACTTACTGCTACACTTGTCCATGTTCTACTTTTCAATGGAAGGTACGTATCTAATAGAATTTTAAATTTCTTATTGATCTATAGCAACACATATAACAGTTTATGAAGATTTCACATATCAGACTTATTTTGCAGTATTTTTATGCTTGAGCCATCGTAAGGAAACAATGTTTGTAGCTTTGTATTGACTAGAATGTTGGTTTTTTATTTTTATTTTATTCAGACTACAATGTTTTTCAAATGGGAAACTTTCATACTCTATTTTAGTTTAGGGCCACACATGGTATTATCTCTGTCAACAACTGAGGTGGTGCATAACTATAGGTTAAGAAAACGTGGGTTCAATGCATCAGTTTTTGTTTGCAACAACTTGAATTGTTAGAAAATTAGGCTCTTGATAAGTTTTGGTTATAAATCGAAGCCAAAAGTTATAACAACACCTGTATTTGCATGCAGTGACATATGGAATCAAAGTGTAAGGGCTTTTGCAAGAAGTAAAAAAATGGATATACACACAAAGCTTATGAAGAAGTACAAGCAAGTTCCTACTTGGTGGTTTCTTATCATGCTTGTTATAAATATTGGTCTTATCATTTATGCTTGTGAGCATTACAATGAGACACTTCAATTGCCTTGGTGGGGAGTACTGTTTGCTTGTGGCCTTGCAATCTTCTTCACTCTTCCAATTGGTATTATCCAAGCCACCACAAACCAGGTAGAATAAATCAAAGTGTAATAATTTAAAGCTAACCCACCTTGTTATGAAGGCAAACTTGATTATGTTTTCATGCTTGTTATAATTTTCTTGTAAACAGCAACCAGGTTTGAATGTTATCACAGAATATGCTATTGGGTATATATACCCAGAACGCCCTGTTGCTAACATGTGCTTCAAGGTTTATGGGTATATCAGTATGGCACAGGCTCTAACTTTTCTGTCAGATTTTAAGCTTGGACACTACATGAAGATTCCACCAAGAGCAATGTTCATGGCACAGGTCAGTTTCCTTTTTCGTTTCATCTATTGAGGGGGAAAGAAAGCAAGAAAGAAAAAAAACTGCAGTATGTTGAAAAGAGAAACTGAAATGTGGCATTTGGAACAGGTATTTGGAACAGTAGTAGCAGTAGTGGTATACACAGCAACAGCATGGTGGCTAATGGAAGACATCCCTTTTCTTTGTGATGCCTCAAAGCTACCAGAGGACAGTCCTTGGAAATGTCCAATGGACACAGTCTTCTTTGATGCATCAGTTATATGGGGACTTGTAGGTCCAAGAAGAATCTTTGGAAACCTTGGCGAATACAGCAATGTGAATTGGTTCTTCCTAGGTGGAGCAATTAGTCCATTTGTTGTTTGGGTGGCACATAAGGCTTTTCCGAATCAAAAGTGGATTAGACTTATAAACATGCCTGTTCTTTTGGGTTCCACAGCTATGATGCCGCCAGCTACTGCAGTTAATTACACTAGTTGGATAATTGTTGCATTTCTATCTGGCTATGTTGTCTTTAGATATCACCCTGAGGCTTGGAAGAGATACAACTATGTTCTATCTGGTGGTCTTGATGCTGGAACTGCTTTTATGACAATATTGATTTTTCTTACTTTGGGTTCCAACAACATTGGGCTTCAGTGGTGGGGTAATAATCCTGAAGGTTGTCCCTTAGCTTCTTGTCCTACGGCTGAAGGTGTTGTTATTCATGGTTGTCCTGTTCTTTGATTCAAACTCTATCTCTTTTTATTTTCAAATGTAAATACTTTGTTTTAGTTGCTTTTTATTTTCTGAGAATTTAGATTGTCCATTTATTTTCTTTCCCATTTCCTAATAGCAATATCAAGGTTTCCACTCCTTGATAAACTTTTCACATATAGAGTTTGTTGTTTATTACAAGAAAGGGTCTCTTTGAATCTAACTACTTTAAGATGTTCTTAATCCAATAATCAGGTTTTTTTTTTTTTTTTTTTTTTTTTTTATAAATAGCGATTATATAACAAAATACAACCTATTATCTAATTCAAATCATAATTTAAAAATAAAATATTTTTTCCTAAGTAATATTTAAATATAAAATTCTAATTTATTTTCTTAATGCTTGTTCCCGTCATAAGTGACTAGAAAAATAATATTTAAGTTAGGCTTCTGACAGTGTATATCTAAAAAGGGTGCAATGTCACTGGCTCACTATGTCTTTTACATTGAAAAAACAAAAAACAATTTCATTAATAATACATTGTTATATAGCAGTGAACTGTTGGGAAAAAATAGGATAATTGCGGAATCATTTCCCACAATCAGATTTACGGGGGAGCAAACGATAGATAAAGTAGAGTAGGAACAAGGAAATAACACACAGAGAATTTACGTGGTTCACCCCAAAAGTTTAAACGGGCTACTCCACACAGAGCTACTTTGATGCCTTCACTATAGTGATAATAATACAACAGTGTTTATCACAAAATACTCACATCAGTTACAGAGTATACCCAGAGAATAAATCTCAACACTCACTGGAAAATGTATTTATCTCTCACTATCGAATTTTCCCTCAACACTATTCATAATGTTGACGTGAATAGTAAAATCACTATTTACCAAGACACGCTCATGTGAATAGTGAATTCACTATTCACCTTCCTAATTAATATAGGAATAGCAGCTCTCTGTTTTTCATCTCTCTTTCTCTCGAGAGATTCAAGAGTTCAGAAACTCAGAAACTCTTCTCTCCTCTTCTCTCACTTCTGTGTGTCTACATTTTCAGAAGGGGATGATTTTTTCTGCAGGAAAGCTTCTTCTATTTATAGAAGAAAAATGGCAGCTACTGACATATGCAGTGAGCTCAGCAGCTCCATTTTTTTCTTCATCTCCAGCTAGCTCCATTTTCTATTCTTCAATGGCTGCTGTCAAGATTTGCTGCTAGCAGCCAGCAAATCTTCTTCCTCCTTCTAGAGAAGCCACCATTCCTGACAATCTCCCACTTGGAAACAGATTTCAATCTTGTTTCCACACATGACCACTGCGACAACACTTTCTGGGTTTGTTACGTCCGCAGTCAAATTGAGGTTGAACACAACTTCAGTTTATTAATTGTCAACGTTGCCTTTACTGACAACCATAATCCTCAATGTAGAGAATTATCATACTCCACCATAAAGAGTATACACACTTAGAATTTTTTACCAATTCTAAGAATTTTCTTCGGCTCATGTCGAAATAACCTTGCTGAAAAATTTATGGTGCAACGTTGGTTTTCCAGGAAGTTTCATCAGCCATCGACATAAATTCCACCACAACCTTGCATCAAATGCCAACCAATGCTTGTGTGTAAATTGTGGACACGCTAGCAGTAACACATCCTCTTTCATGGCAATCTTGGAGATCAATATCATGCCAAAAGGATAACCACAACCTCTTATGGAGAAAAGAGACCCACTGCCTGCGACAATATCAGTATCTCCATTTACTGATTTCGGAGCTTTTTGGCCGAACTGCTCCACTGACAATTTTTCTTTTTTAGGTGGTAAAATTGTCCACACCTTTTTTCCTTCGTCTGCTGCCATTGCTCCCACTCAAATCTGGTAACTTCAAAATCATCGTTGCAAAATAATGATGTGTGAATAGTATCCGTAAATAGTAATATCACTATTTACCTTTTGACTTTTACTATTCACTTTTCCTTTAATTATTATAACTTTTACTATTCACTTTTTCTGAGTGAACAGTAACTCCATTATTTGCACAGTCTCGTTACTATTTGAATGAATAGTAACTGCACAATTTGATTTTAGGACTTCACAACCTTGAGCTTTGATACCAGTTGTTGGGAAAAAATAGGATAATTGCGGAATCATTTCCCACAATCAGATTTACGGGGGAGCAAACGATAGATAAAGTAGAGCAGGAACAAGGAAATAACACACAGAGAATTTACGTAGTTCACCCCAAAAGTTTAAACGGGCTACTCCACACAGAGCTACTTTGATGCCTTCACTATAGTGATAATAATACAACAGTGTTTATCACAAAACACTCACATCAGTTACAGAGTATACCCAGAGAATAAATCTCAACACTCACTGAAAAATGTATTTATCTCTCACTATCGAATTTTCCCTCAACACTATTCATAATGTTGACGTGAATAGTAAAATCACTATTTACCAAGACACGCTCATGTGAATAGTGAATTCACTATTCACCTTCCTAATTAATATAGGAATAGCAGCTCTCTGTTTTTCATCTCTCTTTCTCTCGAGAGATTCAAGAGTTCAGAAACTCTGAAACTCTTCTCTTCTCTTCTCTCACTTCTGTGTGTCTACATTTTCAGAAGAGGATGATTTTTTCTGCAGGAAGGCTTCTTCTATTTATAGAAGAAAAATGACAGCTGCTGACATATGCAGTGAGCTCAGCAGCTCCATTTTTTTCTTCATCTCCAGCTAGTTCCATTTTCTATTCTTCAATGGCTGCTGTCAAGATTTGCTGCTAGCAGCCAGCAAATCTTCTTCCTTCTTCTAGAGAAGCCACCATTCCTGACATGAACCTGAGTGTGTGAAAGACATTATGTTTCTTAACGAAAAAAATAGGAGCTATGAGAGTAGATGCAATTTTTGCTATTCTTCACTTTCTTCAAGTTCAGGTACAGCGATGCCCGACAATATCAGAGTTATTTCGATGCCAAATTTAACTTTATTATAATTGATAAAGAAAACTAGAATTCTGTAATAATACTTCAATTATGAATAATACTTCCCATTCCCATTCCCATTCCCATCATAAATTGAGAACATCTGAAAGCAGTTTGAACTAAACATTTTTTACTTAAAGGTTATAATTTCTATTCAATGTCTCATTCTTCACAGGATCAATAGTGTATATTATAGCTTCCATCAAATCATCTTTCAGTCAAGAATATTATTTACTCAGCTTTTGTTTTATATATATATATATATTTCTGATAGCTGCATAACAAACATAAGGAGAAGTTTATACAATAATATATTAATATGGCGGTGGAAAAAAGGTAAAAGATGAGAATTAAATCAATAATTAATATTAGTTTAAGGTATACAATATACGATTTTTCTTTTTCTTTGGAATTAGAAATATGGCAACTTGTTAAAATGAAAACAAATTAATTAAGTCTTGATTGAGACACATGCATTGTATTGTAATAATGTAAATAAGTTAATACGAAAGGGAAGAACAAATCCCTTGGTTTCAGTTCAATAAAAGCGACTGCAATATTAAGTAGTAACGTAATTCTAATTTCCAGTTATTTATTTTCTTTTAATAGAATAAAAATACAATACTAATCATAACTTATCAATTTAAGTTTATTTACAATTAAATTTAATAAATCAAAATTGTTTCATTAATCCTTTTAATTAAAGACATGATAAATATATATTTTTTTTTCTAAAGATATGATAATGATTTTACAAAAATAATTAAGTAATTAACAAATCAAAAATCAAACAAATTAAAGAGGCCACTAGTTCTCCCATTAGCTAAAAACCTTTACAAACAATCGTTAACCATGCCGAATACCACAACATTGGTTAAGTAATAATTCATCACCATATATTAGAGCATTTAACGACGAAAAAGTCTTGTAAAACTCAATGTCATAATTAATGGTGAAAAGGAAATCTTAGACAAATTGTAGTTATAGTGACATTCTACCAATAAATAAGCTTTCACAAGAGACCAAAACAAAAAATGATGAACTGCTTAACCACCATGAAAAACATCGTAAAAAAAAAACAAAAATATGTCAAACTATCCTTAATTTTGCACACTGAATTTCAAATCAATTTATCGACCAACCCGCCAGTAGACATGATAAATATTGACAGATTCTGATTTTCGGAAATACCACTCTGAAAAAGGGAACTTATATAAACAGGAAGCGCTTGCAAGGAAATAAATTTCTCCAGAAAATTGCTTTTGCATTTTTAAAGTACGTTGTTCAACAATGGGCCACCTAATATTTATTTGTACGCTCTCCTTCGAGCATGTGTTTTTACTTTATTATTAGGTAACTTGAAATTGTTAGGGGTTGAATAATGTTTTAATAACATATTAGTCGACGTTTTGTACGTTGTGCAAAGAAATATTACATTAAAAATATATTTAGAAGAGTTAATCCTGTTCACATTTTAGGTTAAAGTAGTGTATGACCGACAAAATTGACTTCTTTTACACTTTTTTACTCGTGAACTAGAAAACTGCTTAAGGATGGAAAAATGCAGCAAAATTGATGATCCTTGTAAAATGAGACATGGTGTATGAATAAATCTATATTAGAAAGAGTAAATTAGCTATATAATTGGGCCTACACTATATAAAAAAATAATATTGCTTACTTTTAAATTATTACTTATTGAAAAAATTCTTATTTAAATGTAAATATGTTCAAATTATTGAGTTTATAGTGTATGTTTTAGTAATCAAAACTTAAAAATGAACAAACCCATAAATATTATACTTAACATTTATTTATGTAACTATACAAAATAGCAATTTGATATTTTGACAGCCTCACAAAAAACTTTTCAAAGCTATCACCATGGTTAAACTAGCTGGCTTAACATGGTGGACATGTAAAAACTTAAAACAATGCATAGAAACAACAGAATGAGAAAGTGTTTGCTTGTATAAGGAAAATTCGGGAAGAGGGAATTACTATGAAGCCTAAGATGATGAAAGCAAACACTAGTTATCGGAGCTGTTTGCTTTGAAATCACTTGTTTAATTATGTAGCAGTAAGCATACAAGAGTGATATTGATTCGGCTCGTCATTATAATTTCAAAAGCAAATTAAGGAGGAAGAGCCGAACCAATATCACGCCATGTCTACTTGTGCAGAAATTTCATATGGGATGAGCTAGCTAGCTAACTAGCTTTCTGTATTTAATATATAAAAAAGACTAGCTAAGAGCCTAATAAGCTTCAATATAATGCTTTTAAAGAGTTGGGCTTTAGCTAGCTATATATACAAGTACTACTAGATAGGTAGCCAAGGGGTTGTCAATTAATAATAACTTTGGGTGGAACTTGGGAGTGGTTCTATTATTATTATGGAGGGGAGGAATATATATGTTCGAATTACGAACACTATTTTTATCATCAAATATTTAAGAACCCCATAGGCTTATTTATTTTTAAACGAGTTTTGATATCATGTAAATTTTATATAATATATAAATAATATGAAATATTCACTCCTTAAAAATTAACTTTTAATGTAGCTAAATTTTATAATTACTTATAAACTTTATATTTATATTAAAATATTTGATTATACAAGTATGAATGTTTATAGATATATCAAAATTTAAATTTTATAAAAATATGAAACAAAATAAAAAGTTGCTATCAATATCGAAGGAAATTTCTATCAAAAAAAAAAAAAGAAATTAATTAAATATTCTTGATATTACTCTCTATGAATTATGACGTTGAGAAAACAAAAATTATTATATTTAAGTATCAAAATTGTTATCTTTATCTGGTAAAATATCAAGGACATTAAAGGCCAAAATACTTGTTCATGAAGCTGAATTTGTGAATTTTAAAAAGAAAGAAAAAAAAATGTGTAGGGTTTTGGTCTACTGATGAAAGAATGTGGACATTGGAAGGAATATTGAAACCAGTTGCTTAATTAATTTCAAGAAAGAAATTAAAAGAATTTTCTTCTAACTAATATAGCTAGGTAAATCTAGACAAAGTTTAATTTAAAAAAAAAAAAAATTGTACCCACACTTAAATTATTTATATGGTGACAAATGGTATAATTATTTTGAAAAATATAAAAGTAATTCATTTTTTTTAAAAAAAAATTACCACGTATCATAATATAATTAATTTTGGTGCAAAAATATGTATAAATTTATGTGTAATTAATATTCTTCCTTTCTTAATATAGAATTAAATAGAGCAAATTGTGGAAATGAGTTTCTAAATAGATTATTACTCCCTTAGATTCCTTGATGGAGAGAGACCTATTACATTTTTTTTTTTTTGTTAGTATAGACTATAGAGTTTATTATATTCTTATACTAAGTTTGGTCATCAAGCTAAGATTAATTAAAAAATAGTTTGGTGATGGAATCAGACTATGAAACTAGTTAATTAAAAAAAAAAAAAAAAACTAGTTTATTAAATTTCGTGAGAATTATAACTTAGTATGTAAGTTGAAAATAAGAAAAGAAATAGTAGCATATAATATACAGCCACAAAATCCAAGAAGTGGTCCTTTCTTAGTTATCTAAGTCCATCCCTAAATGAATAATGTTGCTGGTCCAGTTATGCACTGTTGCCAAGAAGTCCAATTATTCTCTGTAATTTTTGGTGTATAATTATGTTTGCAGTTAACTAGTATAAAATTTAAATAAAATAAATAAACATAATAAAGTCAAATCTAAGTTTTTGTTAAGGAAAAAAAGAATAAACTTTGTGAACAAATAAAGAAAAGAAAAAATAGTAACTATAAGTCACAAAATTGAAAGAAAATAAAGCACATTAGAAGAACAGCAAATTAAAAGAGTAACTTTATTGCTAAAAGGACAATTATCAAATGAAAATTTGAGCTGGGCATTCAAATTAGACTTATTATCTAAGAAGATATCAAACATTTACCACTTAATTAGAATGCAATTATTGTTGTTTTAAACGTTGATAAAATTTAAACATGTAAATGTAATTTTGTTTATAATGAATAAAATTGAAAATAAATGTCACAATTTTATTGACTCTTACTCTTTCATGTAAAAAGTATAAAGATATAAACGTTCATAAAAACTTGTTAAAAATTAAAATATATTATATGTTTGAAATAAAAATAGTTTTTCAAAGATAATACTTATTAATAAAATTGCACGCATAAATTACAAGGAAAGACATATCTACAAAAGCTAAGAGGCGGAGAGATGTGCTCTAGCTACACTTAGTTATGTTAAATTGGGAATTAAAGTTCAGTCTAACCTAACTTATTTAAGGTTGATTTAATGAATTTATATGCTAAAATAATTCAGCTTAATTAGCTCATGAATAACTCTTAAGTTCATTTATTAATGATAATATTTTTATAATTATAATAATAAAAAATAATAACTTTTCTTTTTTTAAATATATGAATTAAGCTGAATTTATCTAACATGAATTTAAATAACGTCACACATTTAACAAATAGGACGAAGAAGTTGACTTTTAGTTAAATTGTGGCACTACATTTGGGGAATAGAATTTATTAGTTTTTTATTCTTGTTCCGAAAATCAATCGAATATATTAGTTGACTTACTGGAAAGTTACATCGAGTAATCGTCGTTTAAACTAGAACGTTGCATCTTAGTTGCCTGTTATGCCCATATAAGCAAAGCTTGTAATATTTGGCAAATCCAATGGAGAGGTACACAAGAATTCTCTTCTTAGTAAACCGTAAAAGATAAAGACGAGAGCGTTTCCCGAACTGGAATTGGTTAAATGCTGAACACAAATGAACAAATATTTGGCCAAACCAAGGCAAGAGTGTTTTTGTAAACAAAATTTGCTAGAGCTGATCAGTGGAAAAGTCATGCAGCATAATTGCGTTTTAATGAATGAAAAATGTAACAAGGAAGAAAGCAGAAAACGTTCACACTCATTTCTCTTTATTCAAAATAGAGTAATCAGTACAATTATTAGTTATATTTACAAGTACAATTTGTTGACACTAATAATAACTAGAAACCTAAACATACAATGAAACAAAAGTAATAATGGCTTAAGAGGACACATTTCTGTCCTTGCTGGAAGTCACTTTTGATTTCACTTGTAAAATTGACCGCCATAATAAGCAACAGTTATATTGAACTTTGTCCTTCTCTCTTCCAACCTTTAGTTTGATGGACCGATCACTATATGACCGTCTATATTTTTATACATTGTCATCTTCAGCCATGAAATTGTAACTAGGAGTGTCAATCGTGTCGTGTTTGTATCGTGTTATTCGTATCGTATTTTCATGTTGGTTGGCACATTAAAAAATTTACTTGAATTTTTTTTCTGTTACTTATTTATAATAGTAAGAAATAACAAAACCTTTAAGAACATAAAAAAATTATTGATCAATTCTTATTAAAAAAAATTTGTGTCGTGTTCGGATCGTGCTATCGTGTCGTGTCAGAAATTGCCACCCCAAATTACAACAGCGTATCAAATCAATCTTGTGTTGGTTTTCAACCTCTCAGATAATCTGTCGGCAAAGCATCAATTATATGTTTAGTGGCTCTGCCTCAGTGTCCCTTTCTTTCATTGGCATCCAATCTTGAGAATCTGTTGAAAAGACGAACATTGTCTACCATAAGCACTAAAATCGAGATTATTGCCCTTTAGGTGAAATCAAAATGAAGAAAAAAATGTAAAAGAAAAAAATCTAGTTCTTGAAATTGGGTAAAATTGGGAAAGAAACTTTAACATAAAAAATTTGAGGGAAAAAAACAATAATACAAATAACCAAAATTCCAACTTATTCTATTGGCACATGAGTAAAAAGTCAAACCAAACAAGAAAATGCCCAGAAATTTAATTACTCTTCTTACTCCTCAACTTTCAACCACAACAACACAGCGTCAACTGATGGGGAAAAATAACAATGAAGTCATGGTAAACTTACTGGGTTTCTCTGAAATTGCCATGAATCTCTTCTGTAACAAACTTGCCAGTAGGAAGAAAATTGAACACATACCAAACATAACAGTAATGGGGAACGCATCAACCTTCAAATCAAAGAAAAAAATTAGTTAAATGTAGAGGCTTTTTTTTTTTTGGGTATAATATGGTTTGTTTTTGTATATAGCTCGCAACCTACATTGTAAAGCACAATACACACCAATACATTGAGAGGAATGCGGAAGAAGTTCATCCTGGTGCTTCTAGTGTCCTCATGAACGTATTGAGATCTCATCTTCATAATAGATGGCCAGAATATTCCCACACAAGCTTCAAAGGTACAGAAGCCAAGAAGCTGAATACAACCTGCAAATGAGATACTCCCCCCTTTTTGTTTGGAAGGTGCTACAAAGAACTGCCCCAAAACCAACCAAGTTAGCAAACAAAACTAAAGTTAAAAAAAATAAAATAACAATAATTGATAGATAGTACTTAGAACTATGACATACATTGATCAGAATGGGAAGCATAAGAGAAGTGGAAGAGACAGCAAAACAATCTGCATGTAGCTCTCTACTCTAGGGGATGTGCGTGACATCAAACGAGATGCAAGAGAGCTTCCCGTCATTGAAGCCAACATAAACGTGGCAAAAATAAAACCATGTGGAATGTCTTCATTATTGGGGCTTAAAGCAGGGGTCCAGAGAAACACAAAGGTATACATTGAACCTTCAAATAAAGACTGTATTGCACCCAGTAATGCAATTTTTTTCATCTGGAGCAAGATAAAAACCAAGTCAAAAGCTAGGAAAAGCATATATTAGAAAGACAATAAAGTAGTGATGAAATTAAAAATAGAAAAAAGAAGAATGAAACGTCAAGTAGTTGAATAATAGCAAAGTAGAAAAAGGGAAAAGAAAATGTCAAAACAATAAAATACAGGCTTCTAAGATACTAAATATAAAGACCATAACAGGAGATGAACACAAAAAATAAAATAAAATAAAATAAATATGTATTGAAAATAATGAAACTGCTATTAGAGCCAATTAATATTATCACATCATTCTAAAAGGCTCAATTAGTTAAGATGAAATGTCTGAAATCTAAGGTATACAAGTTGTCTCTACCAGATGCAATGGTCACAGCTGCACCCTTGAATTGGGTAAGCAAGTCCTTGCTCTCCGAAGGATCCCCATAGTTCTCCGGCCATGAAGACATTATAAAGGGCATGCCCACTGCAAGGAAGCATGCAGCAGCATCGAATGGTGCCACAGGCCCCAGTCCCAAAGTGTCAACAAGTAGGTTTCCAAACAGACCAGACACAATGGCAACAAGGCCATTTCCAAAAAATATTGCCTTTCAAAATGTAATAGATAACCACTGCTGTTCAAAACTCCTCTGCAAAAATTAAAAGTAAAATCACACTTGTGTTAATAACATGACCAATCAACAGGGCGGGAAGATATGCAAAGTACACAAGCAATTATAAAATTTCGAAATATCAAACCTAACGTATTGCAAGACACGATGAAATACATGTGGTTAGCACAAAAACAACAAACTCTCACCTTATTGTGTTCAACAACCAACCAGGACTCAAATGCTGAGAATAAAAGAGAAGTGGCAATATCACCTAAAACACGGCCAAGCATCAAAACTTTGTATTGAGGAGAGTGCTTGGTAATGCAACTCAGTATGTAAGTTATACAGTAAGTCACATATGCTCTCTTTCGACCCCTAAATCAAATACACCACAAAAATTACACCACAATTCTTCCAAAAACATGCAAGGCATTATAGAATTTTTTTAAAGAATATCTCACTGTTTGTCTGCCAGAGATCCAACATTGTCCCAAACAACATCGAGGAGCCAAAACCAGCAATAAACAGCAGTCCAATCTCACCTTTACCAAAGCCATATGGACTGTAGAGGTAATAAACACAAGGACTTTGGCCATGTAAAAGATAATCAGTTGGTAACTTATTAAAAAGGAAAATTTTATTCATTATAAATTTGTGATAATTACAAATGACATGGCATTGTATCATTAGCGAGTATAGTGAGACTCATGATTGGAATAAATTGTCACATCAATTATGGTGATTATTAAAAATTTGTGAAAAATTTGTGACATATAATACTACTCCATTTAGAAACATTGAACTCTACTCAGAATCAAACTCAGACAGATCTATGGCCAAAGAAGACAACATTATCAAAACCCCTAGTTCAGTCTCCATTTGCCTAGGAACAGGCTAAAATAAAAGGTTAATAATCCAAATTAGTCACGCAGAACATACCAAAATTTCATTAAATCCTCGTAACCTATTACTAAAGTTTTGCGGCAACCAAAACTTAAAGAGCTTGAGTAAACAATCAAACAAACTTCTCTTATGCAATCACACTAAAAATATATATATATATACAATTGCAATTTCGCCGAATCAATACGTTAGTCGGTAGTAACTGGTAATCATTTCCAAAATATTGGTAGGTGTATACTCAGCAGTGAATAACACCTCAATATCTTAGTTCATAATAGCCTAAAAGAAACATCCTTGTAATAATTTAGCTTGAGAAAATAAATGCACATCAACCTGTAAATAAATCAATTTAAAAAAAACGACGGAACAAAATATTTTAGCGCGTATCTCAGAAATTGCCCAAGCAATATTTATAACTCGAGGAAACTCTTAAACGAGCTCAGATCAGATCCATATTCACAAAACTAAAATGATGAAGATTGGAACGTCGTAACTATATGTTCTATAGAGTGAGTTAAGATCAATTAAGGGAAATAAGAGAGCACCCATCATGAGTGAGTAAACAACAAGGAATTGTTCTTGAAGGAATTGAACGCTGACGAGGTATTGATTCGATCTTTGTGGTTCTTGCTTAGTTGCAGAGCTGCCACAACCGCCCCTAATGCACCAAACACGAGGTAATAGAACATCTCCATTTTCACGAAATGGTGAAGAATAGAGAAGAGAAACGAGTGAGTTTGTTTATGCTCAGTGAGAGTGTTAAGCTACCTTGTGTAGAGATTTTATTCTACTTTATATACAGAACGATGAACAAGATGGCATGGGAGGTATGATAGCCTGCTACTCTGCGTATCTGCAACCGAGAGTTTTATTTAACAAAAGGATGTTCGTTTGACTTTATTTACTCCAAAGATTGACAGACTACTTTGTCAAAGTACAACCCACATCTATAATATTGAGAATATATATATATATATATTAAATCAAACAGTATTGATGTAGAATTCAGGGAAATAATATAGAGATATTGTAGCCGAGAAAGAAAGGGAAAAAAAACAAAACAAAGTTGAACGCTGTTTTAGGAAGTATAATTTAGTGGCATTATGTCGGTAGTGCGATTTGGATGATTTAGTGGTGTCGGGGATTCTGTTATCTGGGACTGTAGTGTGCTTAAGGACTGCTCTAAGCCTCTAAGACCCAGATGGCATCGGTGATTCTTTCAATGGGGTCTGGATCGTGTATTAATATTAATATCCAAAAATGTCCTTAAAAAATAAGACAGGTAAGATGCACATTCTGAAAAAACTAAATTCATTAATTATTTGAATTGGACTAGCATCAGTTCTTAGAAGGAAGGAAGGGAGAGTTAAAAAAAAAAAAAACTATATTAGCAAATTGATGAATGCTAAAGTAATTGGTGCTTTCCTTCTCTTACAATTTATAAAGCAAAGATTAAATAGTTTCACACAATGGGGCAAAACAAAGGAAATCCTACTTTTCTCTTCATGAGGAATAAAAGGTTCATAGAACTAACATAAGGCCAACCAGAGATCTTTCCACTTGGCTCCACATCAAGTCATCAACCATGTACACGATTAGCATTCTTATCACATCAAAACCTAGTCAGCAAGAACAAGAAGCCAAAATCATAACCCCAAACAAACAGGACCCTTGCATGACAAGAAAAAAATCCTACAGCTCAAGGCTCAACAAGGTGCTTCATAAGGCAATCAATCTTCCTCATATTGCATGGATCAAAAGCCAATAGCATTTAAATGAGTGAATCAACAAGTTTCTTGAAGCCTATACAATGTGATCTCCTGCTGCTTGAAATAACGTCTGTCCTCTTCGTCAACTAGAACAAGGTTCAGATAATACTTGACACTAAATTTGTTATTGATGTTGCGATGTGTAGGTGTTAGTTCATATGGACTGAGAAAAAGTCGGATTGGAATTGATTCACCTGAAAAAGACAACAACAACATGCAATAAGCTAGTGCTTAACGGGCAACCCATGACATGCAACGAAGGAGAAACGCATTGAACAATCCAAGGTTAACCACCCAACCAGCATTACAATATGGGTCTATATCATTCATTAAAAACCAAATCACATGGTAGAATCCATCTCCTAAGTAATTTTTTTGTAAGAATATACCAAGTTGAAGAATCTTATCATACCTCTGACTGGAGCACCATCCATCAGCTCAAACTTAGCAAGAGTCTCAGTCTCAACATGGGTATTAGCCCCAGACCCTGTAGATTCTCGACGTCGAATCTCCAGATCCATATTTTTTATTTTGATTCTTACAAGAAGAAAGTATATCTTCCCAATAATAACATCTTTGAGATGATACCTGCATACATACACTCTGATTAGCTCAACCCACTTTAGCTAAACAGTCTGAATAACTATGAAGTTCAACTTACTTGCTTTTATTGTATTCAAACTCAATGTGCAGACAATCTTCAATTCCAACTTCCATCTGCAAAGTTATCAAGAAAACTCAAGATTGAGATGGATAGAAAATGGGATCGGTCATTGATGCATCAGAAGGAAGGAAGAAGGAAATTTATGCATCATTTAAGAAGCACAAGCAAGTCCCATTGACACTTAATCCCTTGCATACTTCGAAATAACCAACTTGAGTCTCGAGATAGAATGAATAATACACCATAAGCTCACCATACAGCATGGAAAGAAGACACTTACCTTGATACTATTGTTGAGTGATGGAGATGGAGAGTAGTTGCGAACCTAAAGCATACAATAATATCAAGAGAAACCAAAATTAAGATAATACAGTAGTAATTATTTGCAAATAGTACTAGCAATCATTTTAAACAGCAGATCTGACATGTGGGACAATAGAAAAGGGACAATATTAGCAACAAAATAAAACTCAATAGAAGTATAATCTCATATGCACTTTGAAGGCTTGCTTATAAGATAAAAAAATAAATCTAAGACACAAAAGATACTTAACTGTATTTAATTTTCAATCACATTATGGCTCATGGTAACAAATTTTACCAAAGATGAAGGTGTTAATGAATGCATACTCCAGCAGGTCAAAGTCTGTGAATGTAGACTTAGCAAACAACATTTACAGGATAAGTTTCACCAAAGAAAGTAGTCAAGTTCAAAACACTTTGCAAGTTTTAGATGATGCTGTCGCTAATAACTATTTCTTTCTTGTAAAAAGGGGTGGAACTTCATAATTTAAAGAAAATAAACCCAACAGGCTTTTCTCCTAGCCATGTGTAGTTGCCCCCTAAATTACAACTTTATCAAACGCTAATAGAAAGAGTTGGAGAAGAATTACCACAAAATCCTGGTATTCTACTATGCTACCACCATAACCTCGACTGATTGTGACTTTAAGGACATATCTAAAACAATGAAAAACAAACAGTAGTAGTTAAACCATCATCTAAACAGTTTAATACTAAAGCATCTTAAATGTTCATCACAGCTACTAAGGAAAATACATCCAAGAACATATTAAAAAAATAACCAGGTGATGAGATAAATAATCACAAGCTATGAGATCAGCAAATTCAAAGAAAAGCATGACCTAGTCCCTCACAGAAATTGGATAACAGGGCCAGTTAAAAAAACAAGCAGGTCTTCACACATGCTACACTATTTAGGGGCAATTATATTCATTGTCCCTAAGCTTCTCAATCAAGAGAAATAGTTTGACCTGTTCATTTATATCAAATCAATCATATCCTGTTAATTTATATCTTTTACCATCTTCAGCATGCCACATTATTTGTTAACACCCTTTAGTGATGGGCTCACAACAAACATGACAAAGTAAACAATGACTGTAATAAAAACAGGTGGGAGAAGACCTTTTGTTCCCCCAGGTAGTTTGTTCTGATTAAAAATTAAAACTACACGCATCATATGTGGGTTTAGCAAATATTTCTTATTCAAACAGTGTGTCGCCTTGAAAATTATGCAGAATAAATACACACATATAACAAGATCAAGAGTTCACCTAAGTCTCACATTCACCCCATTGTATGTCTCATATGGCATTTCAACAGTTGAAAATTCAAATGGATACGTTTTTCTTTCATATATTTCTCCGGGAACATCCAGCTCACGAACTGCAAATAAGAATAATAACATAAGAGCTTCATAACCATAAAATTCATGACAGATAGGCAATTATGAATTGTGAGTGCCCCCATTCTTTCTTCCTTATCAGAATTGGGATATGGGATATTTAACAAAGTTCAACACTATAAAAATGAGGAATATTGAATAATCTCTGAAGATAAAAGCAAGAAGACAAAAGCATACTTACCAAGGGAAGTGAAATCATAAAAATTGCCTCTGTCAAAGTACATTTCTACAAGTTAAAAAAAATATTTAGAATATTCATTTGAAAATATGAGAAGCTAAAGCAACTTGGAACGTCTTTTCATTGTTAAATAAGGAATAGAGTATTTAATGCAAGAGACTGTTAAAAAATATATATAACTAGATAAAGCAAAGCAACATTAGGACAAATTATAACTCAGCAAAAATACCACATTGAGAGCAAAAAGATACCTATTTGACCAAGTAGCTCAACTTTAATACCATTGTGCTCAACCTTCTTCCCTTGAAATGGTTCTACAGAGATCTGAAAATTACCCGATGAAAATAAAATATATTTAAAATCTAATAATGATAAAAACAAAAATTATCAGGTATTAAATTCATTAACTGCTAATTCTTAAATAGATAGTAGAGCATACCTTGCCAGCAATGTTTTCTTGACTTTGGAAAAGCGGGACAACGACTGTCTGTCCATTTTCCTTCTTTATAGGAACCTAAAGAAGTACATAAGAGAGGGAAAAGGTAAAATAATGTACAATAACGAACCATGGGCCTATATATTAGTAGACTATTACCGTCTAGAAGCTTCACAGTTCACTTGGTAAAAGCCCAAAGGCATAGTAGAATATAGGCAATATTTCACGTTAATAATACTTAAAACCCTCTATTAGAATATTAATTATATGTGTCCTATTTATATTATGTGTCATACAATCTGGGAGCACACAATGGGAGATGTCATATGATCTGTTCCACACAATCTACCGTATATGACTTGGAAAGGTTACAACCTGAAAATCGTACAGGTACGACTTGAAAAATAAAGACCACAGGGAGATCAGATTCTTTGAATATGAACTCAAGGGCACGACCTGAGTTATACAATCTTAGAAGTTCTAATCTGGCAAAGAACACATTGAGATCATCCACATATAACCACTGATACATATCCTGGATGAGATAACCAAAATGACACGAATACAAAAAGTGTGATCTCAAGAAGACGAACCTGATTATGGGACCTACATGTTTCTAACAACCAACAAGTTTAGTTCTTGCATTGGTAATCAGGTCTAACATTGTACCTAGGTGTTAAACCTGGTCGCACCTATCTTATTGTGACACATGTACATTCATATATCTATATATATCCAAATGTAACTCTCTATTGCGAAACCCTGAGAACTTGAGTCCAAGAAATGCTTGAAAATTTTGAAATTCAATAGCAAAGGACCACATCCTCCATATGATAAACCACTGCATTTTGGCGACATCTTTAAGCTTACTATTTTCCACAACGTAAATAACGTCAAAATTATGAGATATATCATATATTATTAGACTAAGGTACCTGTTTGCGATTTTTTGCATCAATAAATGTGATTGAGATGTTGCAGGATGGTTTGAAAGCTCCAAGTAAGTAATTCTGAAGTATTAATAGCCAAATGCGTTATCATAACAAATCTCATAAAAATTACTAGTAGCCAACTTGAACCGCTCTCATAGAACCTTACCATACTGCTCGATATCAAAACTTGATTCCAGGTACCTCACTCAAGAAACCTGCAAAAGTTCAATGAGAAAGTCAAATCCAATGAACATCACCTATAAGCCCAAAAGTAACAAAATTCGAAGTAAGCATTCATCGTAAGGCAGAAGTTTCGACTACAGATTTACATACAATGCTGGGAATAAATAATGATGATTATTCACGAATTAAGAGACTCGATTTTGAGATCATGATATATGAATTCTAACTAAGATTGAACTTGACGTTGTAAGCTCGTGATTCAACCGCTTAATTACAGTATGTATACAACAAGTTGGAATAAAAAGCAACCCTAAATCTCTAATAAAAACGAAATTCTCCGCATTTGTCAAGTAGAGATATAGAAGAGTGCCCAGAGATCCTGAGTGGAAAACACACACGCATTAACTCGTGATTTAAGAAAATTGGGGAGAGTAGGAAGCAATATAGATTAGAAAAAAAGATCTCATGAAATCGTCGTTAACTGAAAACTCAATACGCAAGGATTTCGAGTTCAAAAAATCAAATTAAGAAAATTGACGCACCTTACAGCTGCGTTGAAATTTATGAAGGACGAGTCGAAGAAGATGAAGTAGAGCTGGAAAAGGATAAAAATAGATCGGAAGGGTCGGAAATTTCAGGCTAAGACACAAAAAGACCAACCTAGTGATTTGGTTTATTGATCCTTCAATCAGAATTCAGACAGTTGGTATTGGTAACGAAGACTGGTAGTATGCTCGTCCCAAAACGCCAAGTCGTCTAGCTTGGCCTCACGTGCTAAACGTATTCATGCGCTCTCTCTTCTTTCTTCAATATTTTTTATTCATTTTTTAATTATTGGAAAATAGACTATGATGGACTATTTTCACTAACCTCATTCTAAACTAACCCCCTCCTTATATTTTTTTATTGAACTTCCAAATATACCCCTCTTATTATATTAACTTATATTCAGTTTTTTTAAGTTATATTCGGTTTTTTATTAACATATTATGAGTTTGGGTTTTTAACTTCCCGTCGTTCTCGAAGCCTATAATCCCTAAATGCTTTCATCGCCTTCCGTTCTCAGCCTCTGCGTTCGTCGTCGGTGCCTTCGTCGGTGACCATTCAGTCTTATTCGAACCTCTACATTAACATATTATGAGTTTGGGTTTTTCACTTCTCGTCGTTCTCGAAGCCTATAATCCCTAAATGCTTTCATCGCCTTCCGTTCTCAGCCTCTGCGTTCGTCGTCGGTGCCTTCGTCGGTGACCATTCAGTCTTATTCGAACCTCTACCTACTCGGAGCAGTCTTTGCCTTCGTTTGTGTTGTAGCAATGGTTAGAAAGTCGAAAGAAACAGTGGCCATTCATATTGAGGAATCTTTAGATAGTGATTTTGAACAGGTTTGAGTTTACTTTGTTTTTATGGATTTGATATTTGGTTTTTCTATTATAGAGTAATTATCTTTTTATTTAATTATTTTAGGAGGTTGTGGAATTTAACTATAGAATAGATCCTAGAGATGAATTTCGTTCTCGGATCTCTTTTTCAAGCAACTCTTATGAAGCAATGAAAGTTATAAAGCAGTCGTTGACAAGGACTCAATTAGAAATGTTTAAGAATAGTTGTTTTGGTATGTATGTTGATATTGAACCACTTCAATTTTCTGCTCAACTTGTGCATCATCTTTTAATTAGACAGTGTGAATTTAGAAGAGATGGTGAGATATGGTTTAAAGTTAATGATAAACTCTTACGATTTTCAAAAAGGGAATTTGCACTTATTACTGGTTTGAAATTTGGAGGAAGGGAAAGAGAGGAAGGTAATGATAACACTTTTCATAAGAGATATTTTGACGATAGTACACAAGTCACATTACCTACTTTGCGTGAAAAATTGGAAGGTATTAATAAAAAACAAGTAACAGATTGTTCTAGAGGTCGATCAAAAAGGAGAAAAGGTAAGACAATTGTTCAGAATGAGGAGATTAATTTGGACGAGGATGCGCTTAGACTAGCATCACTCTATTTTTATTATGCTGGATTGTATGGGTTATCTTCTTTTCACCATATTGATAACACCCTACTTTATTTAGTATGGCATTTAGATGAGTTTAATCAGACTGGGGTGATAAATTATTTGATAGGACAATTGAAGGACTGTACGTTGATTTGGTAGAGAAGTTGAAAAGGTATAAAGAACTTGTTAACCAAGGTGCTAAAAAAACTCGTCCAAATATTCATTTAGTTGGTTTTATTCATGCTTTTCAAGTGTGGATTTATGAGGCAATTCCTAGGACGGGAATATTCTATGCAGATCATTATCGTCATGTTGTGCCGAGATATAGGAATTGGAGAAGTTCTGTGGTCCCTAGAGCTGATGAGATTCAAAGATCCATATTTGATCGTGCTGATGTAAGTTATTTTCTTTTTTTAATGTTGTGTTTTTTTTAATGTTGTGTTGAGTTAGATGCTTATCATTTTTTGTTTTCCTTTTCTTTTTGGCAGGTTGAATTGTATTCTTTATTGTTACCTGATGAACATGAGAAGAATGAGGATTTTGTTCGGATGACCAGCTTTTTTGGATCAACATATCGGATCCCACAATCATTGTTAAATGAAGGAAAAAATAGTTTGGTTGGTCAAGATAAAGGGGAAACTGATGTTCATAGTATGGGTAAAAATATGTTGTCAAGTAGTGATTGTGATGTTAGATGTGATGATAGTGATGTTCCCGATGATAATGTCAGACACAGTAGTGTTGATAAGGAGAAGGATGTTAGTGTTGAGGAGAAAGAAAATGTTTGTGATGAGGAAAATGTGTTCAGTTGGACACATGTCCAACTCATCCTAACAGAGTTGGACATGAGTCCAACTGAAAATCAAGGGACCTTATTTCAGGGACATGAGTCCAATTTAATATAACAGGGATATGTTGAGCTTGTGTATCTAAATAATGAACATTGTGTTGGACACATGTCCAACTATGTCCAATTTAAACCATGGCATCATCCTATCTCACATACATGAGTCCATTTAACACAACAGGGATGGAACATTTGTGCATCCAGATAATGAACCATGTGTCCAACTCTGTTGAGAACCAAGGGACCCTATTTCAGGGACAGAAGTCCAATTTTAACACAACATGAATGGAGTATTTGTCCAACCACTTAATGAACCATCAGTTGGACACATGTCCAACTCATCTCAACAAAGTTGGACATGAGTCCAACTGAAAACCTGGGGACCTTATTTTTTAGAAACACAACATGAATGGAGTATTTGTCCAACCACTTAATGAACCATCAGTTGGACACATGTCCAACTGAAAACCCGGGGACCTTATTTTTTAGGAACACAACATGAATGGAGTATTTGTCCAACCACTTAATGAACCATCAGTTGGACACATGTCCAACTCATCCTAACAGAGTTGGACACATGTCCAACTGAAAACCCGGGGACCCTATTTCAGGGACATGAGTCCAATTTAATATAACAGGGATATGTTGAGCCTGTGTATCTAAATAATGAACATTGTGTTGGACACATGTCCAACTATGTCCAATTTAAACCATGGCATCATCCTATCTCACATACATGAGTCCATTTAACACAACAGGGATGGAACATTTGTGCATCCAGATAATGAACCACGTGTCCAACTCTGTTGAGAACCAGGGGACCCTATTTCAGGGACAGAAGTCCAATTTTAACACAACATGAATGGAGTATTTGTCCAACCACTTAATGAATCATCAGTTGGACACATGTCCAACTCATCCTAACAGAGTTGGACACATGTCCAATTGAAAACCCGGGGACCCTATTTTAGGAACACAACATGAATGGAGTATTTGTCCAACCACTTAATGAACCATCAGTTGGACACATGTCCAACTCATCTCAACAAAGTTGGACATGAGTCCAACTGAAAACCCGGGGACCTTATTTTTTAGGAACACAACATGAATGGAGTATTTGTCTAACCACTTAATGAACCATCAGTTGGACACATGTCCAACTCATCCCAACAGAGTTGGACACGTGTCCAACTGAAAGCCCGGGGACCCTATTTCAGGGACATGAGTCCAATTTAATATAACAGGGATATGTTGAGCTTGTGCATCTAAATAATGAACATTGTGTTGGACACATGTCCAACTATGTCCAATTTAAACCATGGCATCATCCTATCTCACATACATGAGTCCATTTAACACAACAGGGATGGAACATTTGTGCATCCAGATAATGAACCACGTGTCCAACTCTGTTGAGAACCAGGGGACCCTATTTCAGGGACAGAAGTCCAATTTTAACACAACATGAATAGAGTATTTGTCCAACCACTTAATGAACCATCAGTTGGTCACATGTCCAACTCATCCTAACTGTGTCCAACTGAAAACCCGGGGACCCTATTTCAGGGACATATGTGCAACTCTGTCCAACTTAAAGTCATCAGTTGGACATGTGTCCAACTCTGTCCAACTTAAAAACATGGCACCCTATTTTAAAGACATGAATCCATTTAACACAACACGGTAAAACTGTGGTAAATAATCAACTTTTATTAATGAAAAAACTTGAAAATATTCATGAATCATGAAAAAACTATACATATGCGTATATCCACTGATTAAAAGTGATAGCAATTAGTAAATATAGAGCGAATATGACGAAGGTTTTTAATTATGAAGATTGAGAAAATCTTATATGTAAAAAAAACTGAATCATAGAACTGCATTTTGATCAGAATGTATAACCTAAATCAGATCACAGAACTACAAACGGAATAGTTTAGGTACCTAATTAGGATCGAAGTCGTTGCGTATTGTAACAATTAGAGCCGTCAAAGCAAGAGAGGATGTTATTTGGAACTCGTCGTCGGAGAGAGTTTGCCGTCAATGAGAAAGCTTATGGAGAGAGTTTGCCGTCAATCGGAGTCTTCGTCGTCGGAGGAAGCTTGTGGAGGAAGGGAGCTTGTCGAACGGAAGTAGCCGATGGAACGAGGAAGCTTATGGTGTGAGGATGGGATTCTGAAACATACATATATATAATTAATGGAGAAGGGTATTTTTGTCTGTTAACAATTAAAATTAGGGAAGAGGGGTCCAAATCAGAATTTTACTAAATATGGGGTTACTGGAGCATATAACCCAAAAATATATATATCATTATAATGTATTTTTAAGTAACGTAGATTATTACTATTACTATAATTTTCTTACATTTTATTATAGTAATATTTCAAATAATTCTCATTTATGATTACTATTACTATCGGTTAACCAAATGACGCCAAAGCACAATTAGATGCTTGTCAAAAATTGTCTTGAGAGGAGATTTTTTTTTTTTTTTGCTTAAGCACAAATTTGAATTATAAATTAATTGAGGGGCTTCCTCATCCCATGCGGCATGCACAAAGGGGGATAGGTTACCTAAGGCCTTAATGGCTCACCACTAGTGACTGTTGAAGAAGAATAGATCGATGGGATGCACTACGGAATTGGAGCTGCAAATAAAATTTAAGATACTGCGACAATTCACATTTGGCAACTTAACAAAGTCAAGATAAGGATGCTTGTATCTTCTCATGGAGGGTAACAACCAAATCATGAGCATCATCTAATAGCTTCCACACGTCAAGTTGCCCTGACATGCTATTGCACTCCCTCAAAATCTCATCTATGCTGCTATACTTCTCTATTATCAATTTCCTTATTTTCAGTACCGAAGCTGCAACTGTATAAAGTAGCAAGTCATCTGTTGGTGGAGTTTGTATTCGAATCCTACTCCACGAAGATTTTCCAATCCCAGCCCTAATAGCTGCCTGATCAGCCCACATTACCTCCCAGAGGCAGAGTGTTTGTTCAAATGTCAATTCCCTTCTAAAGAGAACCACAACCATCCTGTAAACAAAGAAGCAGTCCTCAGCTTGAAGTTTCTCCAAGTGCCTGTAAAGGTGGGAATCCTTGCTTTTGATAATCTTAGAAACAATGTTCAGCTGCTTCCGAATGCCAACCTCATCAAGCCTAAAATTATGTCTTGCCTTTCTCATGAAACCCACAAAACACCAGAATGCCTCATGATCTTCTGTTATCACAGCAATTATAGGTGATAGTAAGTCGCTCATTCCCTGACAGTAACCAATTTCTGCGTCAAAAAGTGCATATGCTTCAAGAATTGCAACCAGTCGGGCAGCATGAAAAATCCTGCAGGGTTCCAGGTGATCATAGTCCTTCAAACCCACAGCTTCAGCAGATCGTCGAGCTCTCCCATTTGAAACAGTAGCTTCATCTGTTGAATATGCAATCCATTCTGAATTAGCACGTATAGCATCAAGGCGAATTATCCGTTGCCATGTTGCAAATTCTTCATTAGTACAAAGATCTGGTTGGACTTGTCCCCCTAGAGGAGAATCCTCCTTGGAAGTCATATCTGGATCATTTTCTTCCCTTCCTCCTGATGGGAATGTCTGACTCAGTTCAGGGTCTTCTGAGTCAGAGTCAGAGGAGTCAGTGTTTAATGCTGAGGTATCTGCATTTTTCTCTCTTCTTGAACTATCATCACCATCCAACAAGGTACTTAAGGGATCATCTGAGTATTCAAAATCTCGGTTCCTTTCTTCACTAGAAAGGGACGTCCTGGCACTTACCACATCTTCAGAGCTGGGAGGATCCGTTTCATGACCATAACTACCTCTGTCACCATTATAGCTGATCCCACCTATTTCATTCAACTTAATCCTCCCACTTTTATGCTTTACAAGCCGCCGACACTTTCTTCGCAGTTCCTCGTACTCCTTTCTGCATCACATGACATAGAAATAAGGGGGGAAAGTCCACCAAGTAGAAACAGATGACAATATCAGAGTTGAAAACCTGAATAAACCTAGTACAATAAAATAGCATGGTCGAAAAGAGCAAATCTGAGCTTCTTGTATGAGTCCAGTGCAGTTACCTTTTTTGAGTTCTTACTCTCTCTCTTTCTTCTTTGGTACTGTTCAAATCGTAGCTGTTGAAAAGAAGATATTGTGTCAAAAAATAAAAATTTAAGTGCATCAGTCCCATGCATCACACAAAGACAATGTAAAGCAAACAAAGGAGCAGAACTAGAATGCAAGATCTTGCCATTTCGTTTTAACGCATTAGGCACATAGTTTATCTGTTTCAACTTAGGATAATCAAGAAAATTTGGTTCCATGCAAAATTTTAGAATTTCTAATTAATCAAACTAAAAATAGTAGGAAACTCATTGTACAGCCAAGAAAAACTCATTTCCAACTGACCCCAAGTGTAGCATCACACGCACAGAAATACAAATAAACTATGTGAAACTGTTCGTTGACCAGGGAAAAATGCACATGGCGAGGGGGGGTTGGGTTGCCAAAAAAAAGAGGAAAAAGAAGCAGCAGCTAATGACTAATTGAAGTTCATTGCCACCCTAGCTTTGTATGACAGAGTAACATAATAGAAAATTCTACCACTCTGATTTTGGGAAACTTCCAGACGTCCATTTCATTCTGAAGGATCCAAGTACAAGTGTTAAGTCAGAGACAAAAAAATGTAAACTATCATTCTAGCATTTTCTATCAAGAGTCGAATTAATAACATTAGACTCTATGAACTTGAAGATACTTACACTCCCAGAAGAAATGGCCAAACTTCAGCCCTTATACTTGGATCAATGCCCTAAATTTAATAGCTAAATATTAGTGGAACAGCAACTAAAGATAAACTGTTTAAATCATAGTGCTGCAAACATATCGCTGTATCGGATAAATGTGAACGACTAACCTCACTTCGAACCTTCTTCAAGAACTTAACTCCATCTCGGAGTTTTCCATCAGGTGTAAACAAACTTCTCCATTGTTGAGATGAAAGGGCATGTTTTCTTTTTCTGCGGGACCAAGGAGATTTAAGACGACCCCTGGAAATGAAAGAATACTCAGAGTTAAATATTAAGCCAAAAACAAGGTCATTCATTATAAATATATCTAAGAATTTGTTATAATGAGTTTCAATCTTGAAGTGCTATAACACTTGATCTATATACTTGAACAGATTGGTTGTCAACTCGAAGGTGAATGCATGGTAGAGTCAGAGGGACAAAAATGTATAACGCAGATGGAAACAAAGAAGCGCCAGGCTAAACCTGAGTTCTTTTTGTCAACCAATTTGCTGGCTAATCGAAGTTCCAGTTGATTCCTCTTACCCTCAGCTGTACGAATAGAGTCAGAATTAGCCATCGATACGCTTCACACATAGTTATGCAACTTATACTTCTAGCCTCTTCAGAAAGGATTATTAACGAACGGAATAGTCAAGGAGACAATACATAGATGATAAATTATGTTCATCATTATTTATTAAGAAGGAATCAAAATCCATCTAATGCTCCTCCAAGTTGTAAACTTCATCTATTTAAAAAAAAAAAAAAACAGAGAGACCCGAAAACCGTTCATGCCCTGCAAATAAACAATTTCTCTAAAAAAACGATTAAGTTAACAGAAAGGACCAGGAGATGTAGGTGAACTAAGTGGACAATCAGCGACAGAAATGGAAAAACCAACTGAATCAAGTGAGAAAACGAAAATCAAACTCCAATATACAAGATCTGAATCGAAATCAATGAACAACAGAAAAATACGTGAAGAAGTGAAAGAAACAAAAAGTGGAATTGATAAGAGGGAAAATTTAGACTCACCGATCGGATGAGGAACAATAAGCTGGGGATGAGGAAGTGACAACCAATAGAACCGAACGCAAATGAATCCAGGACGATGATGACGGCGAAGAAGGAGGAGGAGGAGGAGGTGAATTTGTAGACGAAGTGTGGATTCGTCGCAGAGTTTCCATCGGTTTTCTTACAATCCTTGGAATTAAAAAAACTAACAAAGAATTTACCCAAAATTCCCAGAAAAACCAATAAGTTCCAAAATAGATGATATTGCTTGGAATTTCGACTTCTAGGGTTATCGGAAGCTCAGAGAATTGTTTTTTTTTCCTTTCCTTTTTTGTCTCCTATCTCTTTTACCTTCTGGCAGTGTAGAACACTGCGACGATCAGAGCGATGCCCGCCAAGGTTGTGACCGCAACGGCTACGTTTGACAGTGCCGGAGCTGTCGTTAGCCAGAACGGCCACTCGCAGTGTCTGGGGACGAGTGAGCCGTCAGAGCCGGGGAGGAACATGAAGGTGAGGTAGTAAATTATTAAATTACCCACTTTCTGAGTTTTCGTTCAGCTTTGGCAAACAGAAAAATGGAGGAAAACCAGAAAACGAAAATAAAGAAATGGAAAACTCGTACAAGTGAATAAGTGCCTGGCTAGGTTTTTTTTATAGGTAATATGTGCCTAGCTAGCTATGGTTTGGTTGCTTATGATAAATTCTTGTTCTTTATCCCCTCTTAGGCTTAGCTGCTTATAAAGAGATAGTAGATAGACTCTGCAAATTTTTGTAGTTTAATGAAGTTTTTTTTTTCGATCAAAGAATTGTAATAAAGTTAAAAAGGAGAAATACTGACACATTATGATCGTAATATATATCAGAATTATTGAGTTCAAAATTTTATTGCAAATTTTTTGAAAATAAAGAACGTTAATGCAAATCTTTTGAAAATAATAAATTTAATGCAACATGTGTTGTTGGCATCATTATAGAGAATCAATGTAATATCTCCCTATCCTATTGTATTTAGATATGAAGGTTAAGTTCAAAATTGTTTTACCATTTATTACAGATTTGTAGTTATTATAAATGATGTATCATATTGGTTAAAATAAAATTTGTTTGAATCTAACTTATTAGTAGTCTTTTTATCACATAATTTCTTAATTTTTATTTTAAAATAACATTTTATTCTTAACATTTTAAAATATATAATTCAATTTTTAATCTTTTAAAATTTAACAATATATTTATAATTTAATAACATTTGATTTCATGACAAAAACATAAATTGATCATTAACCTTTAATTAAAAATATAAAATTTAACTAAAGCTTATAAATTTTAAAATATCAAGAATAAAATTATATGTTTTAAAGTATTAAAAATTAAATCTTATTTTAAAATAAAAATTAATAACTAATAAAATATTAAACTTTTATACTTATTTTATTACAAATTTTGGAATATATAACACTACACTTTTCTGTATGATACATATCGTAACTTCGGGGTGCCAAATTATAACAGTTGGAATTAAGCTTAGCTGATAAAGTCATACTATATTGTATACTATCACGTTTTTATTCTGTGCACATACATTTTTTTTTTTTTATTTTAGAATTATTGGGTATTTATATTTAGATAGGTCTAGCAACATTTTCAACTACAATCACATTTATACTTATAATATTTTTTTAAAATGACATGTATAAATTTTATTTTATTAACATACTTTTTCACTTTTTTTAAAGAAAAGTTAATAAATGAAAGCAAGTAAAATTTATACTTATCATTAAGGGTATTTCTTAGATCGAAACCATTGATTTTATCCTTCAATCTAATTTAACTTTTTGATATGATTGAAAAATTTTAATATCATCTAATTCGATTCGAAAATTCTTTGAATTGTATTAATTGAATCTGGTCAATAAATGTGCTCTTTTTTTTTTTTTTTTTACAATTTTGAATAAAAAAATTTAAATTTTCAGATAACATAAACATATTTGAAAAATAAATATCAAATCATAATATTAAAGTACAACTCAAATCTACATAAAAAAATAACACAATACAAATTACAATATTCATTTAAATAAAACTAACAATCCATTCAAACAATAAATTAAATTTGCTATTTAGTCTTTTAGGATTTCATTAATATTCTTAAGGTATGATGTGATGTATAATAAAAATAAGAATGACCAATAAGAATATATCATATGTATACATGTAAATATATTTAATTTTTTCTGTTAGGTTAGATGATATATGGTAAAAATCGTCATTCGATCTAAACTTAACGGATTGAAAAAATTTCAATCTGATCCGATCCGATTATCGGATCAAAATCTTTTAAAAATTAACAAATCAAATTAGATTGATCGGATTAATCGAATTATCAAATTTTTGCACACCCCTACTTGTCATCTAAAAGATAATGTAAGTAAAAATGAGAATATTGCTAGCACTCTTCTTAATATTTTCATAATATAAATTTTTGTTTTTGTATTAATGAAAATTTTATTTAATATTATTTATAAAAATAATATAATTTATACATTTTTATTTTTATGGGTATATAAAATTGTATCTTTAATATTAAAGATATAATTTAGTCATATAATTTTTTGGTTAAGTAAAATAAATTTTTTTTTTTTTATGAAGTTAATATTTTTATTATGCTTAATTAAAAAATTAACATGATTAAATTGTACTTGTCAATATTTTATTTAATCAAAAAATTATATAACTAAATTAAATTTTTAATAAAATTATACAACCTTTTTAGCTATCAATTTCACTTTTATTATGAAAATAAAACAAAATTAATTATGATAATTATTGTTACACACTTATAACGTAAAAGTTACAATAAATACAATATTTGTTAAATATAGTGTATTAATGATAAGATATTGATATTGATATTATTATTAAATAATATAAACATAAATTAATAGTGATTATTTATTAAATTTTTATTCCCTTATTTTTCTATAAATATGACTTTATAATTGTAAAATTTGCTCGTAAGTTGATGCCTTAATTATCTCAAATTTTTTCAATAAATTTAAAGTTATTGTTTATATTTATCTTAAACATTAAAAAATATACGATATCCAATAATGTCATACTTCGTAATCTTTTTATTTAAATTCATATTTATAAACAATAAGATTAGAAAAAAAAAATATTCCCAAATTATATGACATGGTGTTGGAAGTGATGATACGCATAAAAAGAAATCACATGGCATACTATGTGATATTTGCGGTAAAAGTTGCACTTATTCATGCTCAATTAAACAGACAAAATCTCAATGCCTATAGCCATGATACCATCTTCTATATGATGAAGGTCTCGAATTCAAGACTCTATAAAGATATAAAATTTATCAGAAAAAAACAGTAAAATTTACAAAATACATAAATATAAATATCATATGACGTTTACAAATCAAAAAATAAATTATAATTTTATACATTTATCATTTTTTATAAGTATTATTTTATGTATTATATATTTTAAATATTTACAATTTAATAATTAAGTTATTTAATCTTGAATATAAAACTTCAACTTTAATATTATGTTATAAGTTCTTAGAAAATTAATACTCTCAAAATTTTAAAACTATCAAATATATTTCCATGTAATTATCAATTATCACCACTTTCCCGCTTTAACATCTCAAGTTTAATTTTATATTACTAAAAAAAAATCGAGAGAATAACAAAATTAACATCTTTCAAAATTTTTAATAACAAAACTAGCACCCATTTATATTTTTACAATTAAAAAAATGACTAATATGTCATTTTTTTTTTAACATCCATCCAATTAAAATTGAACGACGATAATTTAGACTCGTTTAATATTGAACATTTAATATTGAACATTCAATATTATTAAGGTGTTAGTAAATTTTAAAGGTGCTATTTTTTATAATTTTTCAAAAAAATCTGAAGTTTAATTGGTCCCTCTTTTTTATATATATCATTTTCCTGGCCTCTCGACTGTATTCCGGTGTTAATATGCCTTGTAACGAAGTTACCGGTTTTCCATAGCTATGAAATTATTGAATCATAAATTTCATCTGTATTTAAGTGGTTTATGGAAATTATAAAATGGATAGCAAAGTCATTAAATTTTAAACTAATATATTTTAATTTTCAAATTTTACTCGCATGAAATATTTCACTTTTAAAACTTAGCAATTAAAGTGTCCCATTTAGTAAAATTTAAATACTAAAATATATATTTTTTTACATAATGTTCTAAACTGTTAAAATATATGGACAAAATATATTAGTTGAAAATTAAGTGACTAAAATATTCAAAGACCTAAATTTAAAGGCCATAAACTAATTTTTCAAATTTAGAGTTGTTAACGAGTGTGGGCAAGGATAAGGACTCGTCTCCTATCCCCAACTTTGAATTTGTTCTTTATTCTAACTTAAAATTCTTAAAAGAACATATCGAAGATTCTCAGTTGAGAATGAAGCCCCCAAACAGAGAACGAAGATACAAGTAATATTAATATTAATATTTTTTATTTTTATTATCAAAGAAAATTTATAAAAAAAAAATTATTCAACAATAAATATTTTATGATAAGAAAAAAAAATAAAATTTTGGGCCAATAAATAATATTATACGTTAAGAAAATGATAAAAATACATAACAATAAATATATCATATTTTTATACTAAATAATATTGATATAATTTAGTTATAAATCAGTTTGAAGTAATAAAAATAAATTATAAAATAATTATATGATTTTAGATATTTTGAATTTAAGTAAATAGTTTAAATAAATTTTATAAAATAATTATTGATGTTTTAAAAGAATAAAAATAAAATTTAAAGATAAAATATATAATATATAATGCATGATTTAAAATTAGTTTGAATTTTATGTAACTAAATTTATTAAAAATATATATAAATAAATTTATATATTTATTAAAATAAGGCATATAATTTTAAAAAATGAGACGAAAATGCAATCACAATTCTTATTCAACCTTATATTATAAAATATAGATCTTCATTTTGTATTTTACTATCCTCGTTCTTATTTCAAATTGGATAATTCTCACGTGAATTTGATCCATCAAAACAAATTCTCTGATCCATCAAAACAAATTCTCACGTGAATTTGCTCCATCAAACCTATTCCAATTACAATCACATCTATTAATTAACAGTTCTCCGTCATTTGCTACGCTCCTACACGTGATTATTGTATTATATACGTTTCCTTTTTTTGGCCTTGTACTGGCATCATTACCTTGAAAAGTTTGATATATTGTTGTATAGGAATGTATATAATGTCACAGATTCGTGCACAGTTTAGGTTTGGATTTAATTTTAATGGTTTCAAATTCATATTTTTTACCGTCAAGATTTATATAAGACATGGAGTTAGTTTTTATGACCTGTTAAAGGACTTAATGTTACATATATGTGACTAAAAAGGAAAAGGAAGTTAGCAATTTTTAAATGCATTGAAGTTTTTATGGTTCATGAAAACGACCAAAACCTAGCAAAAAGTAATAGTATTTTTTTCACACAATGAGATGCATTATTTATTATTTTTAGAGTATATATATATATTTTTTGTTAATCTCATTAATTATTTTATTTATTAAATATTAAATAGTTGTATTTTTTTTATCTCTAGATTGGAAGTGATGATAATCCATTTACGCGTAGAACTGATGGAAGCTCTTATTCTAAAATTAATAGTCTCCTCAATTCATTATTCTTTAATTATGTAGGTTGATATAGATGCAAAAAGAATCATAGTTGATGACTTGATGTGACACTCTAACTAAATTTACTTCTTCCTCTCTGGGTGCTTTGTATTTGAATCGTTAATTAATTATGTAGGTTTGTTTTGTTTTTTTGTTTTTAGGTCTAATTATTAACTAACCAACTGTTGATAAACTTGGCGTTTGGATAAGAGTATGATATCCGCTGACTATGCTGTCAACAAAATTAGCAAGGCATGTATGATCATATTGAAGCCTTCTTTCTAAGCTGAGAAATATTTTCTATTAATGATATAAAATGACTATTTGCAATTAACTCCTTCAAAATTTAACATTAATAAATAATAAAATTGTGTTACTCATAAAAGTCAAATTAAATCTCAATACATAATTTCTTATATCTAATACTACTTTTTTTAAGTAACTTCCATTTTTAAGTATTTCTTTTTCTAAGCTACTCTTATTCCTTTTTCTTTATTCCCAAGAAATATTATATGTATATTCAATTCAGTCGGACAAATCGCCTTCATCAATGACGGACTTAAGTGGAGGGCTTGCCTGTGGAGTGTGGACTATGTTTTCGAAAATATGACTAATAATAGTATTTTTCTTTCCAATTAACTAGTCACGTATATTAAATATTATGAACTATTGTTCAAATGAAGACCACATCTTCACACGTACATATATATACATACTCAAGCAAAATTATAAAACTGGTATATAAGTCTATAAATATGTAAATTTCTTGACATAAATAATTGAGAAATTATAAAAAATATTACATTTAAAATTTATAATAACAAAAATAGTATTTCAATAATATTGAATAATGTTTAATTAGACGATGTTTAATATTAAACAGATTTAAATTATCGCCGTTCAATTAGATAGGAGTTTAAACAAAAATAATTTAATAATAATTTTTTTAAATTGGCATATATCCCTATAATCTCTTTAACTATCATTTTGAAACTTATGTTTGCTTGAGTTATGAGTTTTTTTTATTTTTAGATATATATTAAATTTAAAACTAAAAAAATAAATTATTTTTAAAATTTGAAATTTTACACCAAACTACTAATCCAACCTGAATGTTTTTTATTTGAGTTGGCTTGGTTTGAAGCATTTATTTATCGATTTCAACCTATATATTTTCCTAAAGCCAATCCTCCACCCTTATTATCTGATGATATAATATCAAACTGTTTATGTCAGAGTACCCACCCAATACAACGACTAGCCATCGGTATCCCCGTCTGGCCTTACGGCTTCACAGGTGCTACCCCACTCACAGGAGTACCTGGGATCCCACCCCATTTCGTTCGCCTTCGTGGGAGCTCGAACCTGGGACCAAGGGATATAAGGTACCCAAAAGCACTCTCACTACCAAGTACCTTATATCCCTTGGTCTTGGGTTCAAATCCTCACGGATTGGTAGTGAGGATGCTTCCAAGTACCTTATCTCCCTTGGTCTTGGGTTCGAATCCTCACGGAAGCGAAAGGAATGGGTTGGGACCCCAGATAGCCCTGGTGAAGCCGTAAGGTCGGTCTGGGGGATACCCGCGGCTAGTTGTTGTATCGTCGGGTAGCATTCTCACAGTTTAGACCACTTCTCAAATACTCAGACTAAGGGTGTCTACGATCCGGTCCGATTTTTAGGAAAAAAAATAATCGAACTGAACATATTATTTTAACTAAACTGATTGGCTAATAAAATTTTAAAACCGAAAGGTTCAATCCTGTTTGATCCGGTTGATTAACGATTTTTTTTTTTTTTTACTTTTTTGTTAATATAGATTATGAATTGAGGATAAGTATTATCCTTTCAAACTTTTCATTATATTTTAACTCTAAATAAATACACCAATTTTAAAATAATTAAGAAGATACATTAATGTTATGTTTACTATCATTATATGTTAGTAACAGGGATGTTTGAGTCATTGCTTTGATAATAGATGCTAATTTCATTAGTGCTTTACCACATTTTAAACTCATTTTTGTACATGTCTCTTTTATTTTCTCTTTAATTTTCTTAGATGCTTACATAAACAGAACAAAAATTAATATTAAGTAAATAATAAGGATTGCAACTTACGAAACCGAGAAACATACATAATTCTAAAATTATATATATATATATAATTTTAATTAACTATTTAGTTCAGTTTAAAAATTGAAATAATCAAACCAGTCTGATTTATCGATTTGGTCCAATTTTTAGACCCCTTTAGCTCAGACCGTTCGTTTTTATTTTATTACCCAACAACAAACCAACGTGGTACTGGCTGCTGTACTGTAAAAATGTTTTTGTCAATATATATATTATAAATAAATTACGAAAATATAAAAGATAGTTGGATCATGAGATCGAACCTCTAAGCTCAGAATTTGGTAGGGTTTCAAATAAAACATTATATCCACTGGGCCTTGGAAAATAATTAGCAGCCCTTTACAAATATATTTCTGAATGATAGTTATGGAACAGTTAAAGATTAGAACCGGACCGAACTGTGGAGTTTTAACAAGTTCCGTCCGGTTTTTATTACACATACAATCCGGTCGGTTAAGCAAATATTTTTAAAAACTGGACCGGACCATGAACCTGAACACTATACACTATACACGACAAAGAAAATGTGAAAATAAGGCGAAAACCCTAACCCATCCATCCATGATGTATAAAAATAACGAGTGAAAACCTGGCAAGCCACCAAAAGCAAAAATGCAGATCTTCGTGAAAACTTTAACCGGAAAGACCATCACCCTCGAGGTGGAGTCTAGCGACACCATCGACAATGTCAAGGCTAAGATTCAGGATAAGGAAGGTTCGAATTTTTTTTTAAATATTTTTTTCTCATCTCACTTTTCAAATATGAAGCCGCCTTTCTCGATCCGTAGTTCAATCAATTTTTAATCTTGGTTTAGGTATTCCACCTGACCAACAAAGGCTGATTTTTGCTGGAAAACAGCTTGAGGATGGTCGTACTCTCGCTGATTACAACATCCAGAAAGGTTTTTTCTTTTAATTCGTTTTCGAGGAGTTGGATAATATCGAAATTTGTTATTTCTTTTAGATTTTAGAAAGGAAACTCAGTTTGGGTTTATTCATATTTCATTCACATAAATAAATAAAAAAAATCAATTAGTAAATGTTAAATACATTTTGTATGTTAAACTTTAATCTGCTTCTGTTTAAGCTGGTTAAAGTGTATTTGCCTTCTAATTGATTTGCACTATATATTTAAAAATGTAGAATCGACTCTTCATTTGGTTCTGAGGCTTCGTGGTGGTATTATTGAGCCATCTCTTATGGCTTTGGCTAGGAAATACAACCAGGACAAGACTATCTGCCGCAAGTATGTTCTTCATTTTCAATTTCGCTTTTTATGTATAACTTCATTTTGATTTTAATTGATTTAATTTAATATTTTGCTATCTTGTAAGTGATTTGTTCCAGATAATGTTGCTCATTTCATTTAATATTTTTCCCATGGATTATTCCTTTTTCATTTTTACTAGGTAGTCTATTTGTTCGGATCTTATGCTTGTTTGTCTTATTATTCTTGAACCATTGACCTAAAAAAAATTGTTTGTGTTATTGTTCTGATCTATGTTAGGCTTGCATTTTATTTTATCAGTTGTATACATGTATGTTTTTACACATGCTGGACCAGCTCTAGCTTATGTTAAATCTTTAATATATGCTCTATCGCAGGTGCTACGCTCGCCTCCATCCTCGTGCTGTTAACTGCAGGAAGAAGAAGTGTGGACACAGCAACCAGGTATCTATTTTCATTGAGCTGGGAGTTCAAATTATTAAAAGTTATATATTTACTTTCTTCTTTGTATTTTATATGCATTTTCTGAAAGTCTTATGGTTATGTTTCTTGACATATGTTTCTTTGTATTGTAGCTGAGGCCAAAGAAGAAGATCAAGTAGTCTGTGGACTTGGTGGAGTAGTGCTGTTCAGTGCTAAATCTTGGGTTTTGCGTTCTGTTGGAGTTTTAGGAGTTAAAATATGTATTGAACCTTATTCATCATTGTTTAAGTTTTATTGTGTTATTATGTCAACTCTTTTATGAACAATAATATCATAAGCCTTTATAGCATTTGATTGATAATTTTCTGCGGTGCTTGTGATAATTCTTCTTATGGTTCCATTTGCATCCCATTAATGTTTTGAGAAGAATTCAAGCTGAATATTATTTAATGATACAAATAATTAATGATTTGATTCTTTTTGAAATATTAATTACTTGTAAAATGATTTGCTTCTTGACATAGACAGGTACTAATTTTCAAGGCCAGAACTTTAACCATTGAGGAGTATCAATACCACGAGACTGATGAAAGAAAACACCTGGATCAGAATTATAGCAATTTTCAAGTGGTGATACTAAAGATGCATTTACATGTGTTTCGAAATTGATATCCTTCCTGATCCCCAAGCTGCTCAACGTTGTTGATTGTGATGTTCCATGACTGCATGGGCAGTACTCTGTTGAGTTTGGCTTAGCTTCGTTTGCAATTGCTATGCGCATTAGTTGAACTACCTTCTCTGCAGTTTTCTTCAGTACCCTTTTGTCTGTCTTCATATCTTGGCATTTTCCCATGAGATCATGATTTAACTTATTCAACTGTTGCAAAAGCATTTTAACAAGAAAACAAGATGCTGAACTATATAATAAGTTGAAGAAAGGCACCTCTAAGAGCAAGGATTGTTTCTCTTCCTTTAAAGATTTATACTTGAACGATAAACTGTCACAATCAGCATTGAGCTTTTCTCAACTCCTTTTCTATTTGTTTTGATTTCCATCTAGCCTCTCTGTTGTAAAACCATTTTGCAACTTTACGTTCATTCAAATTGAGCTCTCTAGCTAGCTGTAGCATTGGGCTCAAGTTTTGATTGTGATGTAAAGATGGATTCTACAAGTAACATCTTAATTTGTTCATCGCTGGACCTTCTTTTGTTCTCTTGTTTTTTTCCTTCTGTTTTTAGCAGGTCTGGGTAGGTGGCAGACTCGGAATTTTCTGCTGACTGCCGAGTAGTGATGTCTGCTCTCCATGGAATTATCTTTAGTTCAGCTTGGTTTGAGGTTAGGTCTTCTTGTTAATCTTTTGCTACTCTGATTAATAGGATGTAAGAGAGTTATAAACTAAGTTAACTTAAATTGCTTTTGAATCTTGGTTAAGAGGTTATAAATTGCTTTTGAAGATGTAAGAGAGTTATAAACTAAGTTAACTTAAATTGCTTTTGAATCTTGGTTAAGAGGTTATAAATTGCTTTTGAAATCTGGTTAATGGTTAACTGGAATTAAAAAAAGCTATTAGATACGGTCATTAGCCATACCTAAATCTAACTAGCTAAAAAATTTCATAAATTTTCGAAAACGTTCCGCTCATTTGTTCACTTTTAAGTATGGTCAAAATCTAATTCCTTCAAATTTTGCGTACAACTGTACTTATTGAGGCTCATTTATTTTTCATTTTTTAGAATTCCAATCGTACCTAAATGAGTTTCTTCTTGTAGTGATTCATGAATATGGGTTTAAAAATTGTATATTTTTAACTTCTTTTTTTAAATGTTTCTTTCACTTATAATATTCATGTATTCTTAGTATTTTCTGGTGTATAATTTGATTGGTGCCCTTTTGAGGAATTATTTTTTTCTATGTTTTGACAGGTTTTATAAACTTTTCTATCGAAATATTATTTTATATCTCGTACTTTTATGCATAAGAGTTAATAAAATTATTAAATTTTTCTTTCATTTTTATTCTTATAAAGAAAAGTTATATTTATCCATGCATATTTTAAATTTTTCAACATTTAAAACAATATTTATTATCTAGTATGGTGAAAAAATGCTTAGTTTTTTAATAAAAAACATTATATCATAATTTGAATATTTTTACAAACTATAACTTAATTTAAAAAAAAAAAAAAAAAAGAGTTAAAGCAACATTTTTTTGTTAACAATATAATAACTTTTTTCTAGTTTATTCTTCACACTCTATTTTCATTCAATTTTATGACTTATTTAATACTAAATTCAACTATAATAAATTTGATTTAGCTTCTTTGTTATTCTCTAGCATATATAACTAATATTTTATATTTTTATATTTGTTAATAAATTCTATCCCTAAATATTTCTTTTATTGTTTTTTAAAAATATTTTTTTCCTTTTATTTTATATTATAATTTTTTTTTCTTATTTAATAATAATAAAAAATTACTCTTAGGGTCATCTCTTAAAAAATTCCTGACTACCTTTACAAAAGAGGTAAAAACTGAACGTTTCCAATTAATTGTCATGATTGTTGTATAGCATTCTCGAAACATATTGTATTCAAAACGTGCCTTATGTTATATGGGATCAAATTTTAAATTTTTTGAGTAAAAAAGTACCAATGATAAAAAAAAAAACTAGTCAAATATTACCATACTTCAATTTAATACTTATAAATGCATTTCCTTATATATTTTGTGTAATCCCAAAATTTTCTCCCAATAATTTATATACTTTTTAAGACTGATTGCCCATTAAATCCTAAATCAATCTTAAAAATCAATATCGCACATTATTTTAGGCAACAAGTTTTACTAGTTCAAGACAGTAATGTATAAATAAACGTTACACTCTAGTTCATTCATGCACACATACTTGTTATTGGTCATGTTGGAACACCGCTTAAGGCTCAACAAAAAGGAAATGATAGTTCGATTGTATTTATTACGTGATAAAATAGATTAATTTTAATTGTTTATTTTTATAGAAAATAAAATAATATTAGATATTTAGGCAATATTTACGATTATAATTTATAAGGGCATAAAATATGTTTTATTTAAGAATTTCTCATCAAAGAGGGGCACAAATAATCCCATTTTTTTATTTTAAAAAATGACATAAACGTAATGTAATTAATTAAGTCAAGCACTAATAATTATGCTATTATTAAAATTGAGGTCATTTATCTCATAATTATTGAAAATTAAGATTTAAAGTCTCATAATTATTCACTTTAATATTATAATTAAAATACACATTTTATACTAAAATTTTTAATTTTTATAAATAATTCTTGAGATCTATTTTTTAGCGTCTCATTTCATACCTTGAAGAGAGAAAAATCCAAATCAAGAACTACTCCATCAAATTACGAGAGTAAAATACATATTTTCATATAATATGAAGAGTATTAAAACTTTTCCATTAAATAAGTTCGAAAATAGTAATCGACAATTTCCCACGCCTCTTACATATAATGAACGAGATTGGAGTCCCTCGCTCCATTCCAATTTGTAGATTTAGGTTGCATCTTAATTAGATGCTTATTGTTCGTTAAAATATTGATAATTAATAATTAATGCATCGAGGAATTAATATTAATTTGTTATGTACATATTTTAATTTGGGATTAGATTTAAAACTGAAAGTCAGATATTAAAATATTATGAAACTACTTAATAAGTTCATGTTAATTATATTATGAAATGTGAATTTCAGCGTATATTCTCTGATATGTATTATATTAATTGTCATAATATGAAGCCGATCCTTAATATTTACTGTATTATTAACTAAGGAAATTCCAGGAGAGCCGTTTGATAAATATTTTAATTTTTTTAATTTTACTAATTTTAAAATTACGTAATAACTCATTTTTAGTTTCTATTTTTAAATTAAAAATAAAAGTAAACTAAATTTATAATATTTATTTTTTTTTCCTAAAAATTAATAACATAATCCTACTCAATCATGCATAACCTTACTTGAAATGATTAAAAATTTAGCTAAAATTTAATAACAATTTATCACAACAAAGTTTTAAAATTAAAATTTAGTATTAAAAAGTTGAAATTTGAAAATTATGATTTGATTAACAAACTAGTAATATCAAATTTTTATTTTTACATTTTAAGATTGAAATTAAAATTGGTTATTAAATAACTTTTAATTTTTTTTAAATAGCATCCAATAATATTGAATTAGATTTAATTTGATAGAATTCAACATTAAACATGTTTAAATGACCGTAGTTTAAAATAAATAACGTTCAATTAGATGACGTTCAATGTAAAATAATGTGTCTATGACTTTTTTTAATAATAAAAATATATGAATATGATATGAGAAATATTATTTTTGTAATTATAAATTTTAAATGTACTATTTTTATTGTTTTTCTTAAATTCTTTTAGAAGGTATATAGTAAATAATCTCATGAATTATCTTATATGTAAATTAAATAATATTAACATTTATATGCTTTAACTTACAAAAATTGTTCAAATAAATAAAATTTATCCTTCATTTACATATTTAAAAGGTTAACTCTCATAAGACTTCATCGTAATAAGAAAAAACAATCGTCAAGTTCTTAAAATTATTTTTGACCTTGAAGATACATAAAAACTTCAAATTAAAATAAATTAAAATCAACGTCTCAAAAATTTTAAATTTTTTAATTGAAGAGCAAACATAAAAGTTGAATTTGCGCTAACTCATCCATAGCATTGGATTTTTATTATAATGAAGGATGTATTAATTAGGAAAATCCACATCCTTTGGAAACACAATTATTCATATATTTGATTTATTGAATGTAAAAATAATAATTGTAATAAAATTAAATGTAAAAATAATAATAATATTATTATAATATTTGTTTAAGCAGTATAATTAAAATAAATAATAATATTAAAATAAAGATTGTAAAATTATAAGTGATGTAAAATTAAAAAATAAACTTTTTTATTACTAAAAGATACAGAATGAACAAAAAAAATTATAAATGATTATACAAATTGTGAAAAAAATAAAGAGAGTTGAATGAAAAATGAAAATTACAGAAGACTATAGGCGTAATAAAGATTACTTCTATTACTATAATTCCTTTATATTTTATTACAAAGTATAATTAAACTAAATATAATAATATTTTAAATAATTTTCATTATAATCGTAGTTATTGTGAACTAATCAAACATGTTATATGTTTTTTTGAAAAAGGAATCAAGTATATGAAATATTTTCTGGAAATAGAAACACATTAACTGTCCATATCGGGCTAGACTTTAATTCTCAGTTGTAAAATATATTTAATTAAAATTGCAGCTTTAATGCTCTTATAAATGATAGGTTGAATTTGAGATGTGATTTGTTGGAAGAATTTTTTTTTTTAAAAACGACTATAATTTTAAAAATAATACGAGGGTATTACTTTGAAAATATTTGTATGCATAATAATACTAACCCACAAATTTATATATAATTATTAGGAATGAACAAAAAAAAAATATATAAAACTAATTCAACTTAACTCAATTCCAAAAAATCGATTTTTAAATTTTATTAATTTAGTTTGATTTTTTCATAATAAAAAATCAATTAATATTGGATTATTTGATTTTTATTTATTAAAAAAAAAAAAACGAACCAACCCATTTAATTTTTTATTTACTTATATTTTTATATTTTATATAATTATTTTAAAAAAATTGTGTTCAGTGTTCACAGTTTACTTTATATTTTATCTTTATAGTTTATATCCTTTAGCTTTTGAATCAATTTTCTCGCTCTTAGAACCTAAAACAGGTCATCTCACGACGCTAGACACCTCTAGCCTTAGCCAAGTTTCACTATCATCCAACTCGAATTGCCTTCTCTCTTCAGCCATCCATCTTCCAGGTACGCTTTAGCACTCCAATCAAGTCGTCTCGATCACCTTCCAGGTATGCTTTCTTCTGCTCTGTTTTCTCAAGTTTCCTGTTCACTAGTTTCCTAGTAGAACTAAACTTATATCAACTTTAAGTGTGTTTGAGTAAATTATATGGGAAGACTTTAGTGATTGAGCTATCTAGTATGATTTTTTGGGAAGGGGTAAACTTCTATCTATTATCTGAATCATTAAAGTAGGAAATTGATCTTTGTTGGTTCTAATATGAAAATTTGAAAAGAACCAATAATCATTAAAAAAATTATCAGAGTTCAAAAGCTTGTTTCTGTAAATTACAGTGACTGCTGGAACAAATGAATATAATGAAAAGAAAACATTTAAAATGGAAAAAAAAAAAAAAAAATTTTACTGATGGACCGTTGATATAATTATTAATTTATTATCATTCTTATCTGAGTTTTATAACCCATTTTTAATTTCAATTTTTTTCAATACATCCAATTTCTTTGTTATCTATCATTATTATTATTGAAAAAAATAGATACATTATGTGGTTTGTTTTAAATTATTGTGTTGTTTATTATGCTGATGTTCAGTAATATTTTTTCTTGATAAATGATATTATGAATTCTACTACTATCTTAATGAATATTGAAATTATATCTATATTTTTAAATTTAGGTATTATAATAAAAATAACATTAAAAATGTTAGAAATTATATATAATACAAGAGTTTAAAAAAAATTAATAAACAAAATTCATTACCTAAAAAAAGGAAGAAATTTTCTTTAACCAACCAAACCAAAAAAATTAATTCGGGTTAGATTGATTTTTAAATTTTTTTGATTTAGTTCAATTCTCGTTTTTAAAAAACCAAGCATATTAAGTTAGTTTTAATTTTAATCTAAACTCAAACTAATATATATATATTCACCCCTAATAAATATCAATCAAATTCCCTCCTTCTTATCGATCTTACTAGGGCAATTTAATTTATCCATATATTTATTATAATTATTATGTGGGTTATAACCAACTCTAATTCCCTCACCCTCTACAATGTTGCTATCTCTTGTTCCATTAATCTTTGTCATTTTTTTCGTGTTTTCTTATAACTCACGTTACAAATTTTGAGGAGTGTATTTAATTAAAAAAATTTACCTTTTACTTTTTAGTGAAGTGTATTTAATTAAAAAGTTTAGTAATTTTAATAGATTTAATTTTTTTTTTAAATTTTTGGGGTATTTATTTAAGATTTTGTAATAATCTATAAAAATAAAAATAATAGCTATATTCAATTAAAATTTTTAAAAATTTTTTAAAAATTTATAAAAGTTTAGGCATATTCAATTACTACTTTTTAAAAATTTATAAAAATATTAGGGTATTTAAAATGTCAATAATTTTTAAAAAATTCATTTAATCATACACTTTTGAGCATTTTGAATTTTTTTTTATGTAAAAATAAAGTTTAATACAAGTAATATATTCTCCCATGATATTTTTGGAGACTTTTTTTTTAATTCTCTTCTTCAACCTCGTCCTTTTCTCTAACAAAAATAAACTAAATTAATATATTTTACAAAAAATATAGCGTATCATTTTTAACGTTTCATTTTTTCTCAACCTCGTCCCTTTTTTTAACGTATTATTTTATTACAAAAATAAAATAAAAGAATATATTTTACAGTTGATAATGACATCATATATATTTTTTAATTTATTTTTAGAATTACAATAACTTATTTAACAATGAACATTTTAATATAATTAATTAAGTTTGTGTTTTATATACTTTTAAATTATTAATTTTATTAACACTTGTTTATTTCTTTTTATATTATTTTTTGACTTTATTGTATACTTAATATGAAATAATTGCATTATTGATTTTTTAAATATTTCTTTTATGTATTATATTTTATTAAAAAATTTTAAATAATATGAAATTTTTTATTAGAGTGTAGAGTTGAATGTGAAAATCCTTTACATTTCACCTGCTAATTTTAACAAATTGTCATAATAAAAGGATGTGAATATTTTTAAAAAGAAAAGACAAAAAGAATAAAGAAATTTAAAGATGTAAAAAAATTTATAATAAAAATATAAATTATGTAAAACTTAATGTAAATGTACGAAGGTTTATAAAAGTTTTAAAATAAAAGGTCTAATAAAATTTATAAAAAATTTTAAAAATTAGAGATTTGATTTAAAAATCTTCTTTTTAAATATTTATGAATCACCTCATATTTTAGGGGTAATTTCTTAAAAATATAAAAATAAAAATAAAAAATCATTACCAAACATACTTGTTTGAAAACTTATTTAAAAAAAATTAAAAATTAAGAATAAAAATCGTTATCAAAAGTATTAATTAAACTTGTTTCAATTTTATATTATATTTAGTTATTAAATATATTCTAACGAAATTAAATATTAAATATTCATGTTGTCAAATTTTATTTGATGATTTTATCATTATGTATTGTATGTTAAGAAAAAAAATATTAACTATTAAATTTTTTTAATAATAAAGATTCAAAAATTACAATGTTAAATATAATTTTATTCAAGAACCATATGAAAAATTCACTAGTATTGATTATTTAAAAAACACCATAAATCAAATATACCTTATACTTTTATAATAATACATCAAAGTTTTAAAATATGATAAAATAATGAGAATAAATTATTATGTATAATATTTTATTTTATTATATAACTTAAAATATTTGTTACATTATTTATTTTAAAATATTAATAAATGTATAATAATTGATTATGTAATTAGAATTACACGTTCGCAGCACCATCATCATCGAATCGTTCTCTAGCTAGTTGTACTTATTGATCATAAAGATTCCAAGACTACATATATTTTATAACTCTTTTAATATATATATATATATATATAAAAACAAAATTGGCACCCGATTATTTTCTTAAATAATTAGTTACTATTTTTGTATAGTAGTATTAGGAGTTTTAAATTATGCATTTCAGTTGTTAAATTTTTAAAAATTTATATATAAATTTTATCTTAAATATTATAATATATATTTTGAATAAAATTTTAGAATTTATATATAAATTTTAAAAATTAGAAATTAAATTATAAAATTTAAATATTTAAATATAAATTTAGTTAATATTTAAAGAATAATAATATAATTTAACTTAAAATTATTTATTTGTAAAAGAAATGATGTCACCACGTTGCCATGAGCAGTTATCTTTTATAACAATACACCAATCATTCCACATTTCGCGAGCTCTTTTATTTGTTCTGATGCTAACAACAAACCTAATTACAGGTTTTGTTGAGAATTTTTATTTGCATGTGTAATTTTCTCAATATTTAATAATATTAGTGGTTGATTGGTTTAATGAAGAAGGTGCTAAGGAGGTGCCAACCTAGTTGGGATGTCCCGGTGCACCCACTGAAAACAATTAGCCACAACCTTTTATTTAAAAAAAAATACACCAATCATTCTCTCAACTTTTCCTTTTTTTTTTTTTTTTTTTTTTTTTTTTCTAGGGGTGTGTAAAGCACGGTCTCGTTTTGATTTTGCAACAAAAGCTAACGATATGCTTTAAATTCGAATGAGTTATCATGAGACGGCCGGGCTTTCAAGAGTTTTTCTTCTGTATTTCTCTCTCGATAACTTTACACATTAGGGTGTCCAAAAACTGGACCAAATCGATCAAAATTGAAAAATTGGATTAGATTGGACAATTTCATAAAATATATGGTCCGGTCTGGTTAAAAATTATACAAACCGTTGATAAAACAGTCCGATCCGATTTTGTAAATTTTTTAATCAATCGGACCGGACCGAACTGTTATAAATAAAATATTATTTTTTTAAAATAATATATTATTATTAATAATATTAATACCCACTGTTAAATTATTAATCTCTATTTATATTGGCAAATATATTATTAATTTCGCAATTTGCAATCTCTCTATTTTATAACTAAACCACTTGCTAGCCTTCAAAACCATTAATCCTTACCGGTTTGCTTGATTCTCCTTGAGAGATAAGCAAATGTTCAAAACGGTCTCTTCACAGAAAACGATTTGGAAATCATCTTTGCCATACTCCTAAAACTTCCACAAATTATATCAAATTTAAGTGTTCAAGAATCAATTGATCCTACAATTTACATGCTTTCAGATCAAGCAATTTCTGCACTTGAAACAAAAGCATTATTTTTCAACAGCTGAAAATATTTTTGCGACTTTGTGAAGGTTGTGATGCTTTATTACTCGGAAACAAGTAACAACTATATGTTTTCGAGGACGGGATTTACAAATAGATGGATTAACAATGTTAAAATATTATATTAATGAGTCTAGTAATTTTTTTCTTTCATTATTGTGTATTGTTAGCTAATGAGAGGATGTCACATAGTATGGTTTGAATTGCCATGTTTAGTTTATCCGTAATGTGTTTTACAATACTTTTTTTATGTTCCTCTTTTGTTGTTTTTTACAATGTTTTCATAATTGACTATGGGTATTGAATTGGTGAACTAATTTTAATTATTAGTATATTTTATTTTATTAGGTTTTTTAAGGGCTACTTTAATAATCTATTATCTTTTAAAAATAATACACCATTAAATTATTTGTTAATTTTCTATTAAAATAATTGTGTTAATTAGGGGCGTCCAAAAATCGAACCAAACTGTTAACCAAATCGGACCACATTGGACGGTTTTAAAATTTTTATTAGTTAAACGGTCCGATCTAGTCCGGTTAAAATAATATGAACGGTCCAGTCCAATTAATTTTTTTTATTACTAAAAATCAGACCAGACCGGACCGGATCGGACCGGACCGTGAACACCCCTACTGCACACTATAATTGAACTTCAATCCTCCAAAATCCAATTTATCACAAAACTTACCCATTTTTACCATCCCCCATCCCCATTAGGGGTGTCCAAAAATCGGACCAAATCGATCAAAACTGAAAAATCGGACCAGATCGGACCGGACTGGACAATTTCATGAAATACATGGTCCGGTCTGGTTAAAAATTATATAAACCGTTGGTAAAACGGTCCGGTCCGATTTTGTAAATTTTTTAACCAATCGGACCGGACCGGACCGGACCGTTAAAAATAAAATATTAATTTTTTAAAATAATATATTATTATTATTATTAATATATTCGCATTTCGCAATTTTTAAAATAATACTCTATTACTGACTTACTGTTAGTGACTAATAATATTAATTCCCAATTTCTGTTTGTTTACGTCATTACCCAGTGAAAACTGAAGACTGAATTAAGGTTTTGTTTTTATGGGGCATTGATTTAGAGTCCAAGTGCTGAATTAAATTATTTGTGTTACATCTTGAAAACATTTTTTTGTTATCTGATATGTTTCTTCTATTTGTGTTGTAGTTGCGCCAAGAAAACAAGTTGTGTAAATCCTCAGTAATAAAAATAAGGTTTTTAGGATCATGAGATTTGTTAGTAATGAATATTATATAAGAAGTAGATAAATTAAAAGATGCCAAAAAAGTTTAGCAAAAATTATTTTTTAAATACCGTTGAAAAACCGTTAACCAAATCGGACTAAATTAGACGGTTTTAAAATTTTTATTAGTTAAACGGTCCAATACGATCCGGTTAAAATAATATGAACGGTCCGATCCGGTTAATTTTTTTTTACTAAAAACCGGACCGGACCGGACCGTGGACACCCATTCCCCATCAATATTTGTACCTAACGTCAACTTTTTTCCCTCTCTTTGGTTTCGATTTCGTTTTCGTTTCTGAAATCCATTTTCATATCCAGTTCCTCTTTCTTTAGTGTGTAAAGTTCTGCCATTTTTTTTATGTCAAAGATTCTGCTATTCTAATTGAATTTACTTGAGACTTAGGGTTTTCGTTTTACTCTCACAAGGAGTAAAGAGAAGCGAGTCGGAGGGGGGACTTTGTCTTTGTAAATCTATGGAGGCGACTGCCACCGCACGTGATGGCTCTATGCCTATGCCCCCAACTCCATCGCGAAAAGAGTGGCGAGCTGTCTCGGACAATTATTCCGTTCAAAATGTCGGCGACGAGGTACTCATAATCGCTGAATGCCCCAGCTACGTTGATTTGATTTGTTGCCCCGAACGTCAGAAAAAAAATTTCAAATCAAATTTAATGTTTTCCCATCTAGGTTTTGCAATATGAAATCCCTTTACGCCGAAAACACTCTGATGGGTTTTTATCTGTTCTTTCCCCTTCACAAATATCAGATTGCGGTTCGTGAGTTGCTTTCTTTCCATATCTATAACGAAGTTACTTGAATGTGCTTCCAAGAAGTAAACAGTGTGGGGAAACAGAAAAGTCTGCGTGGGTAGCTTTCCTTGCTAATTAACTATGTGTTTTTTTAGTTCCCTCAATGAGGAATGAACTTCAACGTTTATATACTCGAGGTTCCAGGCTTTATCGGTTAGATGAATGCTAGTTCCATGCACAATTGCTCTCACAAGACTCCATGCATGCCACATAACATCATCACTTAAAAAATTTAGTAAATTATGATTTGCAGGTGTAGTATGGCATTCATGGTTTAGTTTGAGTGCAAATGTGGGTGCAATTATGTGTTGTGGCTAGCATTCTTCTTATAGGTTGTTATCATTTATTGTTTTCTGTTAGTGTTTTCTACTTAATAATGGGGTAAACGGGAAAATAACAGTTACAAATTTGGGTTCTGATTTTCACGTTTTGCATATTCTGAATTTCCGTGCAAGTAATGCTACTTGTGCTCCTGCCTTTTGCTTATTAACTGAACTAATTTAGGAGTTGGAACTGACAAAGCTACACCAATCGGACGAGAGAACCATACATGAGGTAAGAATTTCTGGCAGTAGAGCTAGCTTGTAACTTAAGTAATCACTGAAAGCTAACATGGTTTACATCATCAAGGTACAGCAGGGAAGAGAACTCCTTGAAGGGGACTTTTGTTCAATTACCATTGATTGGAGCCTAGACCATGACCTCTTGCAGCAGCGGCTTCATAACATTGCTAGGCAAAGAGAAGAACTGCAACAGATGGAGATTGAGCTGCGAGCTCAGATGATTGCAAAATCTGAAATAGTGGATTTGCAAAATAGCTTTGATGCTCAAATAAAGGAGCATGTCAATGTTGCTGCTAACTTTCAGGTTTTCTTCGATACATTAATTTTTTTAAATGCCCACCTTTATCTTTATATGAATGAATTGGCAGAAACAAATTTTGAATTACTGCCTTTACACGTAAGTTACAAGATTGATGTTGATGAGGTCTTCTATTTCCCCAAACATTTTTACCCCCTTCTTATTTGGCCAAATATTGTGAGTGGAAAACCTGTTTATCTCATCATCTGTGCATTACAAAAGTTTCTCCAACAGATCCTTGTATAGATTGTAAGTTGCGGTTCTGATGTCAGCTGCTTGGAATGGTCCATTAATTGACACTTTGTTATATTTGGGATTATTTGACCTTTTAGGAGCAACTACATCGTAGGGATCAAACCATACGTGAGCTTGAAAGGAGATTGGAAGATAAAGAAAGGGAGATGCATGCTATCAAGCTGGATAATGAAGCGGTTAGTTTTACCATTCCTATTGACATTCATTGTTCTATTATGAAGATTTTGGTAACAACATTTTTATTCTCTCACTATTCTTGCAGACATGGGCTAAAGAGGACCTTTTCAGAGAGCAGGATAAGGAACTAGCTACCATCAGGTATTAAGTTTGTGTTAGCAATGCCTTTTACATTACCATATCAATCTTAATATGAAAGGATATGCATTATATTTGGGTATAAACTTTGCATTAGCCGTGTAACAAGTGGAAGGTATCATCCTTCAATTTTTGTTGGGTGATGTTTGATACTTGCAGTCTTAACCTTTTGAATAATTTTAAGTGAAATTATTTTTTGTTTGGCAGAAGAGAGCATGATCACTCTGAAGCTGAAAGAGCACAGCATATAACACAATTACATGACTTCCAAGAACATATTCGAGAGAAAGAAAAGCAGCTTATGGAGTTGCAGGAACAGGTCTGTAATGTTGTCACAAACATTTGGTTTTTATTCTTCACTAGATTCAGTTAATGCACCCAAGGTCCCTTAGTTATATAAGGTAGAGCAGTTTAATTCCTTTGTTATTTTTTGTAGTAGTTTAGTTATTTTGTTATAAAAAAGTGACAACACGAGAACAAATGATCAAATTTTAAATTCTTCTATTTTTATTTTTATCAATTTTGTAGTCATTATTTTCTAATTTTAAAGACAATTTATGAAATTGATAACTCAATAATAGTTGAAAAAATATGAGAAAAAATGAAAAAATTGATCATTTGTCTTTCTACTGTTACTTATTTAAAATAAAAGGACTAAACTGTTACAAAAAAATAATAAAGGGGCTAAATTGCTTTTTTTGACATAAGGGACCTGTGCTATCACCCACCCTTATTATTTCATTTAAATTTAAGATGGGAAGTTTAATTTTTTCCTGTTAGTAATAATATATTAAATAAAAACACTGCTTCATATTAATCCTATCTTTCAGCATAGGGTTGCTCAAGAAACCATTGTATATAAGGATGAACGAGTGAGGGAGGCCCAAGCATGGATCACTCAAGTACAAGAAATGGATGCCGTGCAGTCATCCACAATACAAGCTGAACTGAGAGGATATACAGAACAATATAATCAGCTTTGGCTTGGCTTCCAACGACAGGTTGGTTCCAATTTACTTTTCTTTGCACATTTGTGGTGTATCACATTTGCTATCAGATTGTACGCACACATGCATGCATGCCTATGGACGCTCTTTTAGTTGTTAATGTATGAATTTTTCTTTGGCTGTCTTCTTTGGTTGCCTCATTTAAACGCCAACTTCAAACATTTCTTGACTCATCCATATAAAATTGTCATTGGCCTACAAGAGAGGTCATCTGGTCTCTATTATGCTATATTTGGTGGTTCTTATCTTTTACTTAATAGTGTATATTAATTTTTCTTTAAGATTGATCAATTGTTATTTGACTAACAATTAACAAACACAAGGTGACCCAATGCCTTTCCTCTGCTGTATTAGAGGTTCCTATGTTTGATTCTTAGGTGCATATTTCTGGATTTTTTACTGTAGTTTGCTGAAATGAAAAGGCTTCATATGCATACGGTACAACAGCTTCAACTTGAGCTGGCTGATGCTAGAGAAAGAAACGGAAATTTCACTGATGAGACTTGCATGTCCCAAGAAAGTTCAAAAGATGTATCTAAGGTTGGTCAGAATAATGGAAACCAACTAGATATCAATGGAGGTGCTACTTCCGTTGGAACTACTACTGCTGCACATCCAAATGGGAATTCAGACAATATTTCATCCTATGCTTCATCTGGAAATGCATCTGCACAGGTAAATGCATTCTGTGATTACTGTGGTTGTTTACAAGTAAGATTTGTTCCATTTTTTCTTAGTATCAATGCTGAGGGAGTTCCACGGATAGAATAAAATGGAGTTATGTTTTTGATTGAAAATTAGAAGTATGTGCATAATTTCATCTGGCTAGCCTTGACATAAATTTACAGAGTTCATCAGTAAATGATTTGCTGTATTAAGTTAAGCAGTGTGGATTCTGAACGGGGCTCCCATGAATGTTCTTTGCTAGGGATTGAGCTGTGTATTGATTAACCAGTAGCAAAACTAAAGGGTTACCAATTAAGATGTTTTTTCTATTGGGATCATCTAATGTCAATTGGTTTTGGTCATGTAATTTCCAGGGAAAATATCAACACCAAAACTTAATTGTTTCATGTTCTTTGATAGCTGAAGATTATAAATCTATAGTTATTGCTGATTGGTGGATGTTTTCTTGTAATCGTTAGGTTGATCATGCTGCCAGTGTTCCACTAGCACCATCCTCTATAATTGGGATGCCCTGCCTTTCACCTGAACAGTTGACTGTGTTCCATCCATTTTTTATGCATCAACAAGGGGTCCCCCAGTCCATGCAATCAAACACTGCGCAATCTCATGTTGGTCATTTTCAGTCAATGTTGTCATTACAACAGTGGCAAAACCAACAGGTAATGATTGATAAACATATCTTCTATTTGTAAATTGTAATATTATGGATATCAATGGTTTAGTTCGACATTTATTCTTAATATTTTGTTTAGGATGTGACGGAGGGTGTTCAAATTTCTGCACAAAATGAACTCACGCCTTCCCAAGCAGATAGAGGCTTAACAAGATCAGATCAGAATTACAATTATGAAATATCTGTCAATGGACAAGCTTTTCCTGCTGACTATCTGGATGTTCCTATTGGCCAAGGGGTGGAGTCTAATGCTGTGATTTCATCATCTATTGGGGAAGCACAGGTCTTGCAACTATTATGTTCTTCTTATTCGTTTTGTTTTATATTTTCAGATATATCCACTGTAGACTGTACTGACCCAACTTCCGTTGCTTCAGGTTCGTGACTCAATTAATAGGAGTTACCTTACTAGCTCACAAGCTGAGCATGGATTGCAACTAATTTCATCTCAATTTCATGATTCTCTGAAACTGGAGTCTATTCAACAGGACTGTGAAGCAATGGTGTGGCTTCTGCTGTATTTATATACCTGATGCTATTATCGGTCTGTTTGACTTGTGGCAGATTGTAGTAGCACTGATTCTGAACTTATATTTTAACAGGCACAGAAACAAAGTTTTATTACGTCAGCAGGTGGCAACATTGAGGCCCAAGTGTTAACTGATGAGAACGCAGGTTCTGTTTCCAATTTGCCACCATCAGATGGGTTGAACCATCAAGTGAGTTTTGACAAAATTACAATTCACAATGAAACTGGAGCATTTGTTTCAACTGGGCAGACGAACACCTTGATTGCAGGAACGGCTTTTGAAACTGTCCTTCTAGATGAAAGATCGTTATTGGCTTGCATAGTTCGCACCATTCCTCCTGGTGACAGAATTCATATCAGCTCAACGGTTAGTCAAGTTACAGCTGTTAAATACTTGCGGGGTAGTGGTATTTTCCATTTTTCACACCGTTTTACTGAAAGGTTATTTTCCTTGCTCACAGCTACCAAATAGACTTGGCAAAATGCTTGCACCTTTGCATTGGCATGATTACAAGAAAAAATATGGAAAACTTGACGATTTTGTGGCCGTTCACCCGGAAGTAAGTTTTTCACTAGTTCTATTTGTATGCACACTGCATACATGCCTCCACGTCTTATGTTTAATATATAAGTCTCCTTGAGAATCTTGATTTCATATTTGCAGTTATTTGTGATTGAGGACAATTATATCCAACTTAGGGAAGGTGCACAAAAGATGATAGCAGCTGCTGCTGCAGCTGCTAAAGTAGCTGCTGCTGCAGCTTCATCTTCTTATTCTTCATGTTTGCCCACTGTGGCTGTTACCCCTGTGGCACAGAGTCAGAGATTGAAACAGGTTCCATGCATAGATTCGTAAATTTTATGTTGGGATTATAGTATTGTCTCCTTTAGATGCCAGCTATAACCACTCCCTTTATTGTTGAAGCAGAATCAGCAAGCAAACGGGTTGTGCGGTAATGTTTCTGGTCCTGCAAATATAAAGATTTTGAGCAAATCAAATGATTCACGGCAGATGAATAGCCCCAAAGCTAGACCAACCCAGTCATCTATACTGGAAACGTTTGGGAATGGAGTTAATCTTGATAGATCAACTAGGAGTAGCAGCCAGAGTTCTGGTTGTACAAATGGCAGATCCAGCTCAAATTTTGGCACCAAGCAGCAGGGCAGGTATGGGCTCCAAATCCTCCAAAGTCCAAACAGGCTGTAGTATGAAATTGCTTTATTAATAACTAAAATATTCTCATAAACCAAAAAAAACAAAGGGGAAAAAACATAATTAAATGCTGAGGTGGTGGTGTCATTTGTTAGCAGGTTGACTGGTGCTGCTGCATTATCTTCAAGAAGATAGTAAGTGTGCTGAATGAAACATAATGCTCAAGTACGGATTTGTTGGTACGTGCTACTATTCTCTGAGAAACTTGATTTTTGTGTTTGGATTTTGTTATTGGATTACAGTTTAAATATATTGAGACACGATGCTCTGTGTGTTTGAGTTTTTCCTTTATCTAGCTAGCATCAACAAACTTTTGAAAAGCACAATGTCATCAGATTAGAAAACATATATGGAGAGTCCTCGTTTTTTGTGTTACACGTATATGCTGATTTCATGTATATTTAATTACAGGGAAATATTCTTCTGGGCTGGATAAAGGCATGAAATGATACAAAAGATACTATTTCTGAATCGTGCATTATGCAGATTGAGTTTATATGAGGATGATGTATTGTGATGACAGCAATTTCCCTAACGTATAGGATTTTTTGGACTGAATTGTCTTTTTTTTTTCCTTGGAAAAAGGGGCTCTAATTTTGCTGCTTGTTCCGTCGTATTCAAGACAAACGCCCAGCAATCCTTAGTTTTATTGATGTATATCATAGCTTAGACTCAAATTTGTTGGGAAACTTGACTAAAATTATGAAGGAAAGTTGATCTGATTTGGTTCAAATTTCACTGTTACTTTTACCCTCTCTGTGATTTAGTCGCAGAGTGGAGGAAAACAATCAGGTCTCAGAAGTCGAAGTGAGGACCGTACGGTTAAATTGTTAAAGATAAGCACACAAAAAATTGTATTGGCCTATATTTGAAGGACTAGTTTTTGCCATTAAAACATGTTTGCCGTTATCTTTTAATAAAAATACTACTTATGGTACGTGTCAAGTGATGTTTTTCATCACTTCAACTCTTTTTGAGGAACTGTCCTATATTTGCTTTTGTAGGCTATCTATTAGACATTAGACTCAATTTAAAGTTATTATTTAAAGGAAAATTTATTCCTTTTACCGAAAAATAAAATGCCGGTATGAATTTTTTTTTTTTAGTATATTGTTGACAACCGGCTAATGCGCGTAAAAAGCATGAAAATCCTAAATATTTCATTAAAATTATTTTGGGGATGGGTATAAGTTGATTAGATATGCTATTAAGCTATTTTAATGGTAGATTTTATTTTGTTAATTTTAAAAATTTTTAAAATCTTAGCCAATTTATAAAAAAAAAAAATAAGAAAAATTTCAAGCTAACCGACAACATCTGTTTGAAGACAGTTGATTTTAGAATTTTTAACTTATAAATTATAATATAATATAAAAACTTAAGATAGAGAAAACATATAATATAATTATCTGGAGAAAGAAAAAGGAAAATAATGCACTTTATAATTGTTATTGTTTATATCAGTTTTATTTTAAAGAGTATTTAATAATAAGCTAATGATATTTTATTAAATGACTTATTAATACTTACGTGAAATATTCTTTAAATAACGCTCTAAGCCATTTTTATTTACATTTTTACTTTTACATATAATTTAGGAATTTTTTTTATTATAATTTTAATTCAATTTAATAATAAAATAAATTACAATATATAATATATAATATATGAAAAAAAAATACTTAAAAATTAATGTATTAAAAGAGTAGATTTATTTCGATTTTTGGAGTTAATTTATATAATTTTTAGACTTATTTGAACTAATTAATCTTTTAAATATAAGCTCGATCATGACTTCAAAATGATTGGTCAATTTTTAAAAAATGACTATAATATTAATTTATTGCATTTTTTTAATATTTAATTATACTAATATTTATATTTTTAACCATTAAAAAATAATAATTATATAATTTTTAAAATATTAATTATATTAAAAAAGGTTAAACTATTAAACTTTAACTTTAGTTCATTAACTTGTAAAATTTAACATATTTAATTCATTATGTTTAAATTTAGATTAAAATTATTAAATATGAAAAATTAATTGATGAAAAATTACAAAACTTTAGTTAAAATAAAGTTAATGAAGTTTATCCTAATAAAAATAACCAAAATGATAACATTTTTAATGACCGTGATATTTCGTGATGGTTGTGCTACTTTAAGCTAATTTAAATTAGTCTAACTTAAATTAATTTAAATTTAGCTCAAATCAAATTTAATTTAATGTAACAAAGGTGAGTGTGAGCCTAAACTAACTAGAAACGAGTTTGCTCAAATTAAACCAAATTGTTAATAAACTCTCTACATATACTATTAGATATAGATACTTATACAAAAAATAAAGAGTTCAAATAACTTAAAATATCACACGTGAATAAAATTTTGACTATTATATAATACATGATTATTAAAACAATGAATTAATTGAAAAATATAATAACACAACATAAACTAATAAAAGGTTTAAAATTTTACTAAAAAAATTAATATATAATTAATTTAAAGATAGAAATTTTGTAAAAGTAATTGTAATTGAAAATAAATATTTTTTTAAAGAGAGAATATATCTAAATGTTAAAAGTATAAATATAAAAGAATATAATTTTATTATATGATAAAATGAATAAATTATAATTATAATTATTTATTATTTTTTAATTTGTTTAAAAAAATAACAATAATAATTAATATATTGTAAAATAAAAAGATTAAAATAGATTAAAAAATTATTTTAATATAATATAATATTTTATTTTATTTAAAACTAAATAAACTAAGCTCAACTTTTTTGAATTATTCGAAATGTCTAAATTCAATTCGTACTTCTTCAATTTAAATTCGATACGAGCCACATTATAAATTGCTAAAACATTAAGCCTCTAGCCAAATACCCCAAAAAAATTATACCGATCAAAAGCTTTGTCGAAACAGAGGAGGAAGAAGAAGATCGAGAGGGTAGAAGCCGATGGGTTACGTTCTGAGGGTAAGAGCTGCATCATTCTTTGCAGGAGCTGCCACGGCATCGTTATTAGGTCTTTATATCCTTCACAACGATTACAAGGTTGCCCATGAGGCCATTTCTCAACAGGTACTCTCTTCCCTTTTTCATTTGTTTTCTTTTTTGGTGTCTCTATCTGTTCTTTGATTTTTGCACTGGCGCGTCTTATAAAAATTTTAAGGGTAAACTTTCCTTAATTTTTATAGCTATTATTGATTGTGTTGGGTTGTTATATTACTGTTCTCTTGAGCTTCCGAATCCTAAAAACCCCCAATTGACTGAATTGCAATTTTAACGTAAAACAATCAATTTGAAATGATTAATTATGAAAAATATGCCTCTATGCGACTGTTGTTGATGATTACTTACGACTTTTCATTAGTAGTGAAGTATTTATAGAGACTGCTAAGTGCTAATACAAACTTAAAATCGTGAAGATCTTAAGTTTCAATGGCAAGGTACATTGGGTATTATTCCCTTCCGGGTTTGATAATGATGTTTTATGTTTTTGCTAATGGATAGATTGGTAGTTTTGCTTAATTTTGGAACATAATATGGGTTTTCGCCTTGTTCAAAGATAGATATTTTTATTGTTACCGGTGGGAAAGGGAAATGTTATCTTGTTTGGATTAGGGGTGGACAATGACTAGGTTGGGTTGAGTTGAGGGAAAATTGAAACCAATTCAAATATTTCAGGTTGAAAAACATATAGATCGAAACCGGATAATAAATACTTCAAACCAAACCAACCCAAACCAAATATTCGGGTTGGGTTGGTAGTTCGGCCCAAAATTTTAAATTTTAAAAATAATTCATTTTTTAATTATAAATTTGATGTCTATCTAAAAAAAAAAAAAACTTATAACCCATGCAAACATAAACTTCAAAAGAGGTGATTAAAGGGATTATAGGAATATATGTAATGAAGACTTTTTTATAGAGATAAGTTAAAGAAAGAATTTCTTTTTTAAGCGATGTAAGACTAAAAAAATTAAATTTTTGCTTACATATTACATAACTTATAAATATATTATTATACATTAAGATAACAATATTAGCATTTAGCAAAGTGATATGAATGCTAAGTTATTTTATGCCTAAGTTGATTCAAATCCATAGGTAATACATTTCTTTAAAAGTTAATTAATAAAAATTCGGGTTGGGTTGGGTTCCATGAAAAAAAAAATTATCAACCCATTTCCGGCCACAATGGTTTGGATTGGCCAATTTTGGAGCTGAACTAACCCATTGACTCGTAAAATCCAATTCAACCCACATGATTTGAGTTGGTTTGAACGGTTTGAACGGGTTTGTTCGGTTTTTGTCCACCCCTAGTTTGGATGAAACAGAATGTTTTTCATGATATCTATTAGCTAAATCAGTCATTTAGACAATTTTACTAACTTTCATGTTGCCATTAAGTGAAAATTGCCCCAAAACCTAATGTTTTGTCAATGTAATGAGTTATGTATAATGCATTTTTTTTCTTGATAGATGTACAATACATTATGTACACGATTTTCTGAAGTTTTTCACCAACTTTCCAAAACCTACCTAAACTAGTTACTGCCATAGTAAATATTTGTGCAATAGTGAGAAAATGTTATCATATCTATTTTTGTCTATGAAAATGCATATTCTCTTGTCTACAGCTTGTTAAAGAGTAATTTTAGGTTAAGTAGTGAACTTAATGTTTTTATGTGTTATGTCAATAATGTGTTTTGTGTATTTTGTGGTGCTATCTGTTGACTCTAATGAAACCATGATGCCCTCTTCTTTCCTTTTGTTTCTTCATCAGAATGTAAGTTTGTATCTGGCTACTCCAAGTTGCTTGTGGGTATCCTTAGTTAGTTTGGTCCTTTTGGTGTCCCTTTTCCCTTTGTCCTCTTTGGCCCCAGTGCACTTGCAGGATAAAACTTTATGCATTTTTGTAGCAAGATTGAAGGTAGTTAAGCAGATCTTCTTTAGGCTATTATTCTCAAAGTAGTCCCCTTTTCACTCTTTACATTGAGATTTGACAACCATGAGGCTTGATAAATTGGCTCCTCTAGATGTCTAGGTGGTTTGTTTGATGTTATTAAGAGAATTTCGGAGGTGTTTTTTTTGGTGCTTCATCAACAGGTAGTAGTTGGCTTGCGTCATCTTTGTGCGAAGGGGAAGGTAATCCCTTTTTTTTTTTTTTTCGCCTTTCCTTCTGTAAATCAAGCTCCTGCATATGTTACCTTCATGGCTTGAATGAGTCGTGAATGTTTGGATGCTCCTTATGAGAATTTGGAAAAAGTGGTTGTTTTAATCCTTTCTTTTCCTTCAAATTAAAGACTTTCTTGAACTTCTGTCTTTCATCCGTGTTTTTGTATTGAAATAGTGGATGATTTAGCATTTCTTGTCTAAATGCTTTGCTTCTTGGATTACCATCCCTCCACCTATGTCCTTCCCAACTCAAAACAAAAGGATCAGGGGAATGAAACTTTATTTTTGGAACTGGTACTCATATTTGAATTTGATCTCTGTTTCTCCAGATGAAAGGCCTCCATGACTCATTGGACAAGCGGATTTTGGCCCTTGAAAAGTTGCAAGAAAAGGAAAATTCGCAGCCTGTGCAAGCCACTGAATAGATAAAAGTGGCGCTTGGTTGTAGTTGTAGTTATTGTTTTGTTGAACGAATAACGATGACTTTGGTGTATTCCTTTGGTTGACTAGTTACCAGAAGACCTGTATGTGTCTTTTATCAGATAATAGCTGCTGTTCCTTTTGAATTTTTTTTGCCCTGAGAGTAGCAAATATTGATATGATTATCTAGTCTATTTGGGAAGACTAGGCATTGAGCTTGATTGGGATTCGATAGTCTTGATAAAGCAATTATACTGGCCTAATAAAAGAATAAGAGTAGATTCCTTTTGAATTTTTTTTAAATAAGAATTCCTTTTGAATTTTTAAGACTAGCTTTCTGGTTTTCAACCGTTTTGCACATAAGAAATCGCACTATGCTCTAAAATTGATTTAATTTTTTTTTAATTAATTGTAAAAATATTAGCACTAATTGCTCGAAAGACATGTCTCATACTTGACTTAATTCAAACAAAACTTAAACTAGAACAGCCCCAAATCCAAGTCCAATACATATTGAATCAGTTGACTAACCAATACACTTGTATTAACAAACAAATCTAATGCATGTACCTAACCTCAAATCTAACATTCCTACCTAAAGTCTTCAAAGTGATTATAAATTCATTTATCAAACATCCCCATCTGGCAGTATAATTCATTATTCTACCATTTAATGTTACAAGGCAGTATAATTCATTATTCTACCGTTTAATGTTACAAGTTTGAATCACATTGTTTGATCTTTAAAAAAAAAAAAAACAAAGTATTCTTTAGAGAGATACCAAAGATTTAAAGGGTGTTTGTTTGATAGCATAAGGTTATTTATGGATGCATATTATTAATTTGGATATAATAATATATGCTGTCTTTGTCTAAATTTGCTTAATTGAGGGAGGGGTATGGTGCTGCAAAATAGTCATAGACTCATGGCTAATTAAATTATCTAATTATCTTAATTAATTACCTATATATGGCATGGATTTTTGGCTCGGAGTTGATTCTAGCTAATTAATAATTAGAAAAGCAAGGCCAGTACTATTCATTACAAGTTGGGTTAATTAATTTACACAGCACAAACCAATGTTCATCCCTTTCATCAAAAAAAAAAAAACCAAAGTTCATCCCAGTTCTCTCTTTATAAAAAAAACTGTTCATTAATTAATTTGAGTTATTTCCCTCAAGTCTAAGTCAAACCAGTACTAATTTGCAAATTAGTTAATACAAGTGTCATGTAATAGCGGTATTACCCAGCTGTCAACTGCCGCACCATCGAGCAAGAGACATAGATAACAGATAGAGCATACCACATTTGTGGTTCATTTGAACTGACTTGGCAGAATATATATAATTAGCTACTTAATTACATAACAGCGGCATATGTACTCATCATGATCAGATGAGATTATCACAACATTAATTATAAAAAAAAAAAAAAAAAAAGTGATTAGAGTTGATAGTCTTCCCCAAAAAGATAAATCATCCTCTCCAGTCTCCATGGATCTTCTTCTACATCATTACTATTATTAAAACAAGATTGATCATTTTGATGATTTGTTAGTAGTTCAGGTTTTGTAGTACTAAAAGGCACAATTACTACTAATTTAGATCTACAAAAAGGACAAGTATCTTTGCCCTGATCAACCCAAACATCGAGGCACTCTTTATGAAACACGTGTCTACAGTTGCTAAGTACTCTTACCTCTTCCCTTTCTTGTATACTATTCAAACACACCACGCACAAACTTAGCTCCTTTTGGTTCTTCTTCTTCATCATCATCATCATCGTGCTATATTGCATCACCACCAGTTGCTTCTTTATGGACTTTGCCGTTAACACCACCCCCGGGACTGCCACTAATGATGCCCAATTTGGTCGGCATCGGTCATCATCGTTTTCCTTGTTTTTATTCTTGTAACGCCAACGACTGATGGTCGTTAAGGACCAAGCTAAACATACTTTGTTGACTAGGATAATTACTAGGACTAGTTTCAGAACGCCTAATAATAACAACATGAGATATTTCTGAGAGCAGCTTGTAATTAGCTTCAGTAATTCTAACAATATTATTATTGGAATCGTTTTATTTATGATTGGGCCTAATTGGAAACCCATCATAAAACTACTGAATGAAGATGACAACAAACTAAATGTACACCTTCTAATTATATAGAGTTATATTTGTTGTGGATAAACTTTCAACATTAATATTTTAATTCATGTTATATTAATTTTTAATGATCCAATTGACACTTTTCTTTATTTATTTTTTTCGCTTGATATTACTATGTCGTAATAAGAAAAGAAGCATACATAAATTATTGAGATTAAATGTCTAACAACTTATCCCATTTAAAAATTAATTTTTTTTTTATCACAATTTCATATATATACTAATATACATTATATAATTTTATTAATATTTTTTACCAAGTAAAAAAGTGTTACTAGAATTAGTTCTTTACTTGGCATAAAAGAATATTATTGTTATATAAATTTATACTCATTTTTATACTTATATTATATTAATTATATTTTAATTAAGTGTTAAAATTATTTAAAAAATTAATTTTTTTTTAAATAATTTTATCAAATATCACAATCTAATATATATATATATATATATATATATATATATATATATATATAAGCGAGTTTATGAATTTTTAGCATTTTCCATCCTACATGTCAACTGCTCTTTGGAATTGGATCTATGCATATAACGCACAGTTCGAAAAAATGTTGTGAAAAAAAATATATATAGCTAAGTTGACTTTCATAATTCTCGTCACTACTGTTTTTATTTTCGTTATTTTTTCCCTTCCAAATATTGTCTTTTCTTCATTTAATACGACTGGTTCTCAATTAATTCATTATCACTATTTTGTACTACCATTACCATTGACTTTTCGTCCCTTAAATTATATTTTTTTATTACAAATTAATTATTTGTGAATTATTGTACATTGTGTTAATTCCTAAAATGTGTTCGTTCATATATGAAAATGGTTAACTTACCTATTAATAACTTAATTAAGCTTTGAGGTGTTCTAATGTTATCTTTAAAAAATGGTAATACTTTTAATTAGACTTAGACACCTCAATATAATATTTTTATTGTTATAGGAAAATTTTAAATGGTCAAAATTAAATTAATATGGAGTCATTTAATTATATAATTCTTATATATATATAAAAAAAAGCTTATAGTTATTATTTGTTTTAATATATATATTTTAAAATATTTGAGCATGTACGGTATGAGAATGGACGAAATATTATTACTAACTAGCTAGTTTTTTTATTTTGAAATAAGAAGCTACTTGTTTTTTTTTTGTCAGAAAAACATTATCCAATTTTTTTTTTAGAAATTGAGAAGTTAATATTTTTTTTTTTGAAATAAGAGAGAAGGTCCTCTCTTCTCTATTAGGATCATATGCTTTGTTTGTTTTTCTAATTATTTGTTCTTATTTTTAGATCTTAACCAACAACTTTTACATCCAATGCATAAATAAATTTGAAATTGTTAATAAAAAATAATATTTAATTATTAAATTTCAATCTAAGAATTAACGAGATAATACAAGAAAAAAGATAATAATTATTGATAATATTGCTTACGCTATATTAAGGTTAAGTACGGTACAACTATTTATAGCTATATAATAAATAGTTTATTATACAAACATAACTAAAAATTTGTCATATAAACTATTACATGTATATAACTACTAAATTGTCTTTATGAAGAAATACCAACAGAAAACTTAACAGAGCTTATCATCCTCCTCAAACTCATGGTGGAGGCAACACCATGATTTTGGTTTTTAATGATTAAAATTGCAATTCCAAGAAAGGCTTTGTGAGAGTATCAACTAGATTTTTTTGATGAAATGTGTTTAATCTTGAGTAGTCCTTGTACCACTTGATCACGAACAAAATGCCATTCAATTTCTACAGGTTTCATCATTGCATGTAGAATTTGATTAGCAGCTATCATAATAACACTCACATTGTCACAATATAATAATGAAGTTAGAAGTAAACAACACCTAGCTTAAGAAGAACTGACTTAATCTAAATAATTTCAGCTGAAGCTAAGGTAAAAGCCCTCTATTTAGCTTCTGTGCTAGATCTAACTATCACTTTTTGTTTAGCTGACATGAAAGAAACAAGGAAATCACCAATTAACACAGCATAAACACATGTGCTCCTACGATCATCTGGGCAACTAACCCAATCTGAGTCACGATACTTTACCATGTCCAGTAAGACCATGAGACAATGTTTCTTTAAAAATCATAGAATTCTTTTGGTTGCAATAAAATGAGCATAAGATGAGGCATGTAAGAACTAACAGAGCTTATTAACAACAAAAGGTAGGAAAGGTATGTCAGGCCTAGTCAACACAATACTAGAGGGCTCCTACTAAACTCCTGTAAATTGAAGGATCAGTAAACGGCGTACCTAGCCTCAAGCTTAGAGAGAATTGCACCAGATTTCATGGCAGTTTTGGCCACCTTAGCACTGTCTAGACCAAACTTGTTGAGTTATCTCTGATGTATTTTGTTGACTGAGTTGAAGTGTGTTAGACGTTTTACAAACTTCTAAACCCAAGAAATAATACACATCACCTAACACCTTGAGTGCAAACCTATTGTAGAGTGCAAAAATAACATTTTCCAAGAATTGAATATTGCTTCTTATTATCAACATAAACGAGCATTATAGAGTTCAGGGCCTACCTTTCTATAGAACATGGATCCTTGGATCAACCTTAGAGTTAGAAAAACCAAGTTTAAGAAGGTTGTGCTCAACTTTTCATACCAAGAGCGTGATGCTTGCTTAAGGCCATAAATTGCCTTTTGAAGTTTACAAACTAGCTGAGGATTTTTATCATCTTCAAAGCTAGGAGATTGGTTAGTATTTTAGCTAAACCTCCATTGAAAAAGTCATTATTTAACTAGCCAATCATTTGACAAAGCTAAGTTAAGAACAATACGCACAATTTGATGCATCACCACAAGGGAAAAGGTTTTAGTATAATCAATACCCTCAACCTGATTAAACCCTTTATCAACTAACCTTTGTTTATATTTATCCAAGAGACCATCACTTCTGAGTTTGACTCTGAAAACCCATATATAACTAATAAGCTTGCTACTCTTAGGACAATTAACTAGCTCCCAGGTACCATTTCTAAGTAGGGCTTCAATCTAAAGTTTCATTACTTCATGCCATTCAAGCATGGCAAGTGCATCATACACAGACTTGGGTACATCAAAAGGAGTGAGATTTAACGCTCTTGAAAAAGAGGAACTCTGTTTAGAAAGAAATGACATAGGCTTATATTTAAAAATGTTAGCCTTTGATCTAGTTGTCATAGATTTTGTATTAAGAGAAGTAGTAAGTAGGTCCATTATGAGTAGTTCAAAAATGAGCTGGATATCATTAGTGGAATCAAGCAACAGTTCTAAAGGATTGGGACAAGTCGAATATAGGACTGGTATTTTAGATAGAAGGGACATGTGTAGGACTTGATGGGTAAGGTAAAGTTGCTAAAGAAGGAAATGAACATGTAGAATGAGTAGTAGAAGATAAGGACAAAGCCCTACAATCAATGAGGAAATTGTTTGTGGTACAACTAATGGAACAGGTGAAGACAATAAAGGTAGGGAAAGCAAAAAATAAAGTTCAACTACACCTGATAGATCATAAGAGGACAGAGTACTAGCTGCAGCTTTATAGGAAAAAATCATTTCAATGGGAATATAACCTGTTAGTTTCGATAGTTAGGTAAAGATAATCTTGTTGTCGGGGAGCATACCTAAAAAAGACACAACGGGTGGACCTTAGTTGCAACTGATGCTTGTTATAATCTCTAAGACATTGGAAACACCAAGAGCCAAACACTTTAAAAAATGATGAGTAATAAGGTACTTTATTGTACAATAGTTCATAGGGTGGTTTATTATCAAGAACTTTAGAAGGCAATCGATTAATAGTAAAAATAGCTAACTAAAAAGCATGTATTCAAAACTTCATTGGAAGATCAGCTTGTAACAACAATACTAACCCTTTTTCAACAATACGCCTATGTCTACACTCCACAACTCCATTTTGCAAAGAGGTTTGAGGGCAAGTTTTTTTGTGAAGAATACCCATCCTTAAAAGCATCATGGTAACAAACGAAAACTCCTTTCCACCAAACTAATTTTATTTTAGTGTAAAAATGTCCACCATGTGCATAAAAGAAGTAAACACAGCAACAACTTCAGATTTAAGAGACAAAAAATACACCCATTGATATCTACTGCGTAATCATCAACTATTAGTAAAACCAAAGCAATCCGTATTAGGCTTAACTTACCTTCAACAAAAGCTTAAATACAATTGCAGCAGCAAACATGAAAGCATAGATAAGAAAGAAAAGTGGCCTTTCAAACTAATTTTCTCTGAGATTGGTATTCTCTCTAGAATTCCTCTTCCAATCTTGTATTGGCTTTCTTTCTCCGAGATGCTCAATCTCTCTGATCTAGTGCTCGGACCCTATCTTGCTTTGATTGTTCTCTTGTGCTTAGTTTTGATCTTGTATTGTTTTCTGTTGTGATTGTGGTCTTCTTGCCTAATTTTCTTATGCATTCTTGTTGTCTCTTTTGGTTGTGCTTGCTCTATTTTGTTTTTCGCTGCTTAATCATGGCCTTGAGATCCCTTATTTGGAATTGTCAAGGATTAGGGAATGTTGAGACTGTTAGAGCTCTAAAAGCTTGTGTAGAGTTTTCGCCATTGATTGTTTGTTTAATGAAGACTAAATCAAAAAGAAGAAGGGTGACTCAATTGTGTAGGAGGTTAGGTTTTTGCCACTGGCATGTGGTTCATCTTATGAGTGTAAGTGCAGGGGGATTAGTCGTGATGTGGCTGTAAAGAGTTCAAATTTCAACGATTTTCAGCACTGTTAATACAATTGATCTTGAAGTACAAAGTGTAGGCCGGCTTACTTTGGTGTATGACTTACGTTCAAATGCTAATCGGTCTGAGGAGTTTAGTAGAATTGCTAAGTCTAAGAAGGCTGGAGATACTCCTTGGTTTTTAGTAGGAGACTTTAACGAGATTCTTAATAGTTCAGATAAGGAAGGTGGTGCTACTTTTGATTTTGCTAGAGCCAGGAAGTTCCGTGACTTTGTTAATGAGTGTGAAGTCATGGATGTTAAAGCTAATGGAAGCTTCTTTACTTGGAGAAATGGTCGTGATCATGATATGTTTATTCAAGAAAGGCTCGATCTTGTGTTGATAAACTCTGCAGCTCTAGTAAAGTTCCCTGACCTTGATATTTTTGTGCCTCTTGTCTTTGGATCTGATCATAATATGCTTGTATTATCTTTGTTTTCTTCTACAGTTAAGAGGTGGAAATCTTTTAAATATGAGGTTAAATGGAAAGAAGAAGAGGAGTATGGGAAGGTTGTAGAGAATGGGTGGACTGACTGTATGACTAGGAGTAGTTTTGGGAGTTTTTTTTTTATGTAAATTAGGGAATTGTAGAAAAAGGCTGAAAATATGGAGTGAACAGTTAAGGTGTAGACCTAGAAAGGCTATTAATGAGTTGAAAAGAAGTTGGCTGAGGATGAACATACTACTTCTTTGAGTTGGGATGAGCAAAAAGTGTTAAGGAAGGAGTTGGATGATTTAAGGAAGAAGGAGGAAATGTATTGGGGTCAGAGATTAAGGGTGAAGTGGTATGAGAGCTTTGAAAACACCTGGTCTTGATGGGTTTTATGGAGCTTTCTATCATAAACATTGGGGGCTTATTAAAGATGATATAGTTAAGGCAGTAAGGAATTTCTTTGATAATGGTTTCTTACCTAAATCAATCAACCAGACTCATATTGCTCTAGTCCCAAAGGTGTTACAACCTGAAACTCTGGCTCAACTTAGACCTTTATCATTATGTAACTTTTCCTATGAAATCAACTCAAAGGTTCTAATGAATAGACTAAAGCCTCTCATGTCACAAGTTGTCTCTGATGTTCAAGGAGCTTTTGTGAGTAATAGATCAATTCAGGAAATTTGTTCATAGCTCAGGAGGTGTTTTATTGAAAAGAAAGAAGAAGGGGAAGACGGGGTATTTTTTCTTTTAAAACTGATATGGCTAAGGCATATGATAGGATGCAATGGGACTTCTTGGAAGCCTTAATGAGGAAGATGGGATTTGATTCTTTGTGGATTCAAAGGTTAATGAAATGTGTGTCTACTGTGTCCTATAGTGTTCTGTTTAATGAAAACCCATATGGTGTTTTTAAGCCTCTTAGAGGTTTGAGACAAGGTGATCCTCTGTCACGATACCTTTTTATTATGGTTGCTGATGTGATGCTATTGTGAGGAATGAATTGAGGTGTATTAAGATTAAAAGGCATTGTCTTGTTTTGTCTTGTATTTTTTTACGGATGATGCATTGTTCTTTAGAGAGGCTAATGAAGGAATTGTGGAAAATTTATGGAATGTATAAGTTCTTACTTCTTACTGTAAAGCCTTTGGACAGTTGGTTAGCTACAATAAGAGTAATGTCTTGTTTAGTAAGAATCTCACTGTTGATGTGCAACATAGTTTAGCTGATATGATGCAAGTAAACTTGGTTTAAAATGCAGGTAGTTATCTTGGTCTTTTTACTGATTGGGGTGCCTCTAAAGCTATTCTATATGGGTTGTTATTGGAGAGGATGTAAACTAGAACTACTTTGTGAAAAAGCGAAGTTATTATCTACAGGGGATAAAGAGGTACTAATTAAGTTAGTTGCCCAGCTATGTGATGAGTTTTTTTTTGTTACCAAAAAAGGTGTGTAAAAGGTTAATGGCTATCTTATTTACGTTCTTGTGGGTAGGTAGTGAGGAAGGAAAAGGTATTAACAGGTGCTCTAAGGAGAGGATGGTTAGAAGAAAGGATGTGGGAGGTTTGGGATTTAGGGACTTGGAGACTTTTAATTTGGTAATGCTGGCTAAGCAGGCTTGGAATATATTATGTAGACCTCAAAGCTTATGTGCTAGGGTACTTAAAGGACCTTTATCATCATGATAAGGAATTTTGCAATGCTAAGAATGTGCAAATTAGTTCTTGGGCATGGAAGAGTATCTGAAAAGGCCTAGAGATTTTGAAGGAGGGTTGTGAGTCGTGTATAGGTGATGGAAAAAGAGTGGATATATGGAATGATATGTGGGTACCAAGTGTTGGTAAGCTAAGGGATTATAAAGTTGATGGATTCTCTTTAGTTGCTGATTTGATAAGTGATAATGGAGGGGGTTGGAAGATAGATGTGCTTCATAATTTGTTTCCACCATGGATTGTACATGAGATATTGGGTATTCCTTTACCATGTGTGTCTAGTCAAGATAGGCTAGTATGGTCCCATACTAAAAGTGGTAAATTTACTGTTAAGTCCTGTTACCATTTATTGCATGAAAAGAAAGGTGCATATGATGTTGAAGCTCCTTCTAGTTCAAATTCTATTAAAAAATGGTTTTGGAAAAAACTATAGGTTGTTAATGTGCCTCAAAAGATGAAAATGTTTGTGTTTGTGTGGAAGGCTATTGGGAATTATGTGCCCAATAAATGTAATTTGTTTCGTAGGAAAATGGTGACTAATACTACTTGCCCTAGTTGTATGGCAGCGGATGAAACTATAGAGCATATTTTGCTTGAGAGTCCATAGAGTAGCCAAGTGTGCCTTGTTTCAGGTTTATTGCATGATAGAGACTTGGATCTTGTTGCAAATTTTGGGGGTCGGCTACAAGAAAGGTTTTTTGAGTTAAGTAAGCATCTTAATGGAGATGGGGTTGTTTTGACTAGGTTGTGCTATTTGATTTGGCGGATTTGGTTGGGAGAAATCGTTACTTATTTTGCTGGGGTGCAACCTGATCCAGTGTGTATTGCTTAGACTGCTAGAAGGTTGGCAAATGAATTTGTTAGTGCAAAGGAATTGCAACAAGTGAAACACGATTCTAATATACAATTTGGTGTTTCCCCTTGCACTTGGAGCCCCCTATGTCGAATTGTTTTAAAATCAATTGTAATGCATCGTTGAGCAAAGGTGAGGTGTATAGTGGTGTTGGTATGATGGTGAGGGATTTGGCTGGTGTTTTGGTGAATATTTTGGGTGCTAAGGAGAGGTGTAGATCCATTGAGCACTTGGAAATGATTTCTATCAAAAAGGGTTTGCAGTTGGCTTTGGATAGTGGATGAAGTATAATAGTAATGGAAACTGATTCTCAAAAGGTAGCTAGCTGGATAGTTGGGACATCTTCTATTGAAAATTGGGAATTATAACATGTTTTACAAGATATAAGACATTTTTTTTTTATCTATTTTTCCCTTGTGTGAAATATAATGAGTTAGAAGAGAATGTAATTGTGTGGCTGATATGGTTGCTGGTTTGGTGAATAAGGGTGTTGTTAATTTTAATGATTTGCTAGATGTCCTTGAGACTATTCAGGAGTTGATTCTTCATAAGTAGTTTACAATTTGGTTCTAACTCTGATTGCTAATGCAATGTTTTCTTTCTATTAAAAATATGATCAACTATTAGTAAATAGTATTAAGCACCGGTGCATGCAATAACCACATATAGAAGTTATAAAAGTTATACCTTAAAGAACATTAAAAAAATATTTTTATAAATGTGTGTGTGTGAGAGAGAGAGGATGGAAAAGAAGTTAGGAATGACTTTTCCTTTTGATTAAAAGTAGATTCAAATAATTTAAAGTTTTTTTTTTATGAATATTTGATAATTTTTATAAGAAGTTATTTCAAAGAAGCATTATTTTTGCATTTAGAAAAAGTTTTAAAAAGTAGTTTAAGATGCATATTCTTATTATAAATTAATTATTAAACTATCATTTTAAACCACTTCTAGCAATTTTATACAAAACATACTAACAATTTTCTTTAAATCACTTTTAATTCAACCAGTGTTACTACTTCTTAATTTGATCTTAATATAAAAAAAAAAATCATTTGCCTTGCCTCGCCTCCTTTTACTTATTTTCTAAAATTTTAGTTCTTTATCTATGGTTCAAATTAATTATTTTTTAATATTTTGATATTTTAATATCAAATTATTTAAATTATTTAATAGGATGAAGTGGTTATGAACTAACATTAATTAATTTATATATTTTAGCTTATAAATATAGCCAATACCTTTTTGTTTTTATATTTGCTAGGAAAGTCTAGTCATAAACACTTTTTAAAAGTTAAGGGTCATCAATACCTTCATTATATTATGAATATGAGTTTACCTCAGTTTGGTCTTCCCAATATTTTTTCTTATTCGATGTAGTATTTTCGTTTTTGGACGATTTATTATATACTCAGTCTGTACATATTGCTAGTTGGATACATTTTAAATAATGACAGAGAACTTTCAAACCAATAATGCAATATTAGTATATTGATTTTCTATTTGCATTTTGTACATTTGTTATTAAAAATAGGACGGTCAATTTGTAATAAAGTATTGGCAGTTTGGCACCTTGATCAAACTCCAAGTTATATTTTCTTGTCTTCTTTAATTATTTATAATTAATGCATAAAAAAATGGGAAAATTATCAAAAATAGCACCCCTAAAAATTATAATAACAAAACTAGCACCCCTTTGTGTTCAATTAAAATTGAACGTTTAATATTGAACGTTCAATATTCAATTTGAACGTAAAATATTGAACGTTCAATATTAAATAGGTCTAATTATCGTCATTCAATTCTAATTGAACGGATAATATTGAACGTTCAATATTGAACGAGTCCAAATTATTATCGTTCAATTTTAATTGAACACAGGGGTGCTAGTTTTGTTATTATAATTTTTGGGGAGTGTTAGTTTTGTTATTTTCCCAAAAAAATGTAGTATATATTTTTCTGTACTTAAAATTTTGCATTATTTATTATTTTTCCTACTGCTCTCAAACATTTTTTCCGTACATTTTCTTGGTCAAGAAAGAAGGTGATGGTGTACACTTAACGAGTCACGAGTCACGAGTCACGAGTCACGAGTCACGAGTCACGAGTCACGAGTCATATGACTGTATGAGGAACGCGAGCTGATACCAATTCAAGTCTTTGGCAACAAAAACAGTTGGTGGTTGTATGCATTAACCGAATGCATACTTCCCCCTTTTCTTCTATAATTTTTTTATTTATTTATTATTATAGTTACTCATAGTTTAAAGATAATATGAATGTGAATTTTAAAAAGAAAATAAGTTGAAATAGTCCTATTTAATATTTATATTCTATAATGATCCTTTACTTGTAATTTTTATTTGAAATTATATTTTTATCCTTAGTACATGTTGTTAAGGACTCTTGACTTATTCATTGTTCAATTTTTGTCTCCAAATGTTTGATTTTAGGTAGTCTAGTTGGACATGTATCCAACTCAGCTCCCGCGAGTGGTATCGTCAATCGGTCAAAATCTGGTCAGTTGGCAGTCGTCCAATTTGAGGCAGTTTAGTTGGACATGTGTCGAACTCGACTCCGAAAAATGAGTGGGGTCGCCGACTGGTTAAAATCTGGTCAGTTGGATAACTGTTTAATTCTGAGTAGTTTAGTTGGACATGCGTCCAATTAAAATTTATTACAATTAATCAATAAAATTAAAGACATTTTTGTCATAATATATAAAAAAATTAAGTAAAAAAAATTATATTTAAATTTTAATAAATATAAAATCATAACCGCATATAATTCATTTTAAAATCATTACTTAAGTCATTTGCCTAATTTTCTTCCTTATATTTGTTGGAGCATACAGTAAGAGATTCTCAGTGCTACCTAACTTATTATCTACTTTTAACTTTGACCTTGAGCAATACCCTTTTTAGCTTTTTTATTGTTATTTATATTTCACCAAATAGATTGAATTTAGTATAGTTGGTGAAAAAGATGTTAGATGAGATGAGATATTCAATTAAGTATTTTAATTTAATTTATTCAAATTTTATAGGACTAAGTTAATTTCAGTTAAGATTTAAGTATGTTGAGTTGAGTAACTTATAAGCTAATTTATTTATATTTTTTTTAAAGAAATAAATAATTATAATTTTTTTTAATAATAAAATTATTTTTAAAAATATTATGTTTTGATTATATTTTTATAAAATAAAATAAAAAAATTAGTATCTTTGAAATGCATTATTCACTTATTCTATAGTGACATTATAATAATTTTATTTTGATAAAATATTTTTTGTATGAGCTCTCCAAATGTTTATAAGTTAGATGAAGTTATCTCATTTAAATTCTTGAGTTAGGTGAGTTAGACTTTTTTAATTTATTAATTATTTAAATCAACTAAATTGCTCATTTCACACGATAAAAGAAAAAATTGAATGAGTCTTGTGCACTAAACTAGCTTGGGGAACACTCATCATGCCTTAAAGAAAAGACAGATTATGTTTAATTAGCCTTAATTCAATTGTCCTTAAACATATATATATATATATATATATATATATATATATATTTTTTTTTTTTTTTTTTTTTTTTTTTGTGTGTGTGTGTGTAGATTTCAAGTAAAACATTATACTAAAATGATTTCTCAAAACAGAGTAGATTTTCTATAATAATACGAGTTAAAGAGTCTTATAAGATTGCAACTTCATCCTTAATTCCTGTTAAACTTAAACATGACGTATCAATAATACAAAAGAAACAGGTTATTAAGAAATCTGTTAAATAAGGGAGAGAAAATTAAACAATTCAAGAAGAAGCATAGGAAAGTATGCTCATTAAGGTTATTAATTCATGCACACACATATATATATATATATATACACACAAATCAAGTACGTACCAATTTAGATATTAAGGGGCAAATCAATTGAAGGATACTCAGAGATCGACAACTAATGATGTTAAGGAGTACCGCTCCAGTACCATTACCATCAACCACATCAAAGCTGTAGGTCTCAAAATCTTCTTCATAGTACGTAATTAATGGTAGAGTGGTCAGACATGCCCTTGATGATGAAGACCCTGTTGAATCTAGAGAAAATTAATGTCCTGGTTAATAAAATGATAATACAAGGAAATAATTTATAAAAAATCATAACATAATGAAAAAATTTATAAAAAATATAAATTAAGTTTAATTCATACCATGAACTTTCAACATTAATCCAAATTAAAAAAATTTGGGCCAGTTTAGCCAAACTTTTATTTATATGTATTAATTAATCTTTTTTATCTTATTCAACTCAATCTTAATTTAAAATATTATATATTTTCTTATAATTTTTAAACTAATTAGAATAATAAAATATTTACTTCAAATTCAATGCATTCTAATAACATTAAATATACAAATAAAAAATTTGTTACAAATTTTTACAAAATTAAAATGTAAAAATTTCAAAATCATGATTATATTACAAAATAATTCAATAAATTACTACCTTCAATTAATGTAAATAAACATTTTAGATTTAAAATTTATGTAATTATGATTAGTGATAACATAATATATTTGCACATTATTAGTAAAAAAAATATAACAAATTTTTTATGACATAAATTAACAGACTCAAATTGTAGAAAAAAAAATAATAGTAATAATAAATAACAATAATTATAATTATTTTTTATTTTTGTGTTATTGAGTTGGCCCTAATCCAATCCTAATATTTTCTTGTTATTCTAGCTAACTTAAATTAGACCTAAATTTAATTCCTTCATGTTCGATTCATTTTTTTTAGTTTGTGTTCGATTTGAATAATCGTACTATAACACAAATTGTCACCCCTACTTAAAGATATTGAAAATAACAAAATGATATATTTTAGCATATTCCTATTCAAAACAAAATTTATGAGTACTACTAAAAGCTTATAATAAAAAATAAAAAATTAAATGTAAAAAATTTATAATAATATAAAATAAAATAAAAACATTGAAGAGATGGTGAAAATTTAGGTGAAGCGATGGATGGTGGCAGATTACGCGGTGGAGGTGGAAATGAGTTTGGGTCTTTTTGGATTCAACTATAAGGACCAAAAGAGAAATAAAAGTTGTTTTAATTTAACATGGTTTTTTTAATATAAAATTTATTTTATTTCATTTGGAACTAATGAGTTGGTCCGAACTCAATCGTATTTTTTTTAGTTATTTGAGCTTGCTCGAATTTTGTTTAAATTAAATTTAATTTATTTTTTATTTGAATTATTTAATTCGATCAATTAAATTATAACATAAATTATCACCACTAAATCAAGTTAGTTGATGATGTGTATAATATATATATTAATTTGCTATATATTATTTTTATTTTGGATGATTTTATCCCAAAATTTTGTTTTAATTCAAAATTATTATTATTATTAATTTTATTTATTTAATTATAATAATTAAATTATATTTATTATAAATATAAGATTATAATAATTTTCTTAATACAATTACTAGATAATCTAAAATACATATGTAAAAAAAATCAATCTTAAATGGCTTTTTTTACCTTCTAAACTTCTATAAAATCAATTGTTTTTTTTTCATAACTTATAGAATTAAAAATCTTATTAATATATATATTTGTTTATATATCAATTTTTATTTTAGATAATTTTATTCTAAACTTTTTTTTTTAATTACAAATTTATAGTTATTATTAATTTTATTTATTTAATAATAATGATATTATCTTATTATAAAATTATAAGTATGTTATTTATGGTTTACTTTTTCTTACAACAAGTACTAAATAACTTAAAATACATATTTAAAAAAATCAATCTTAAAAAAACTTTTTTTCTTCGAAATTTTTATAAAATCAATTGCTTTTTAATAACATTATAGAATTAAAAATCTTATTAATTTTATATATATTTGCTTATTTATCATTTTTTTATTTTTGAAGATTTTATCTTCAAATTTTTTCTTTAATTGCAAAGTTATCATTATTATAATTTTATTTATTTAAAAATAATAATTATACTATCTTATATAAATATAAGATTATAAGAATGTTATTTATTGTTTACTTTTCCTTATTTGAAGCATAGATAACTTAAAATATATATTTTAAAAAATTCATTCTTCTAAACTTATGTAAAATTAATTGTTTTTCCATAACATTGTCATTATATAATTAAAAATAAAAATAAAATGCATATTTGATATTTCGTGATAAGGAACAATATGGTTGGCAACTTGAATTGATGGAATCCATAACATATACACGAGCATGTCTTACTTATAAATGATTTAAAAAATAAAGTAAAATAATATAAATTAAAAGTCAAGTTATGTACACGAGTCTCCATTTTTTTAATTATCTCAATAATTTTTTATAAAAATTATTTCAAGTTTTTAATTATCTCAAAATAATGTTGACATGTTTTTCTATCATACTATAACATTTATTTTGTAAACAATTAGATGAATATGAGTTCATTTATAAATTAAAAATAGATATTAGAAGAATATATTTATTTAAAAATATGTATTTCAAGGTAAATTAAGATATAATTTTTTTAATTAACTTATTTATTATATTAAATATATTGTAAACTTTTAAAAATTATACATGCATTACAAGTTTATTTACTAGTGTATGTGTACCAAGAATACTAATAATATATAAATTTGTATTTATTTTGTACTCACTTTAATTATATTTACGTATTAATATTATTTAAAAAATTAAATTAATTTTCTAATTTCTAAAATAACTTTGATATTTGACATAATATTAAAGTCTTTGGTTTAAAATTAAGTGCAAATTGAATGATTTAGCATTTATTATATATATATATATATATAATTTGAGCATTTTATTGTTGATCCACTAATATCAATTAAATCTTATTAAAAAAAACTAATAACAATTAAAGGCTTCAACATAAACAAGGAAAAGATATATATTCATAGTTAAGAGCCAACTTATATTTATTAATTTGCTTAAAAACAAGTTGAGATACTAAGTTATACCGTACTAACTATGCTATATATTCAAGCCCATCCAACCAAACCCTTACCCGTTGTACTTGATTGTTTATGCAAACAGTTTTTAATGCTAAGAAATTAGAGAGAGAAAATTAAATTAGAATATAGTCAATAAAATGCGACCACATATTATCAGAAATTAAGTATACTGACACTTGGGAATATCATTTTTTTTTTTTATTAAAGAATAAAAAGTACACCAACTGTTAGAAATATCTAAATTATTTTAAAATTAGAAAATAATTTACTTTTTTTTTTTTATATAGATAATATTAACATTTGTTAAAATATAATTAAAGTGAGTCAAAAAAAAGTAAATTTGTATTGTTAACATTCCTTTTATTGTCTTCATGACCGCTATGGTCCAATTAATGATTTTGTTTTCGTCGACCATAAATTACTTGTAATTTTCATTAATCGATAATTTTATTACAAAAAATAGTAATATCATCACAATATAAATTATTATTATTATCGTAAATATCCCAAACACTTGTGGTTAGTCGCATTATCATAAATGAAGAATTGACTTCGTTTATTACCCACCATATTTGTACTATCATGATTATAACAATTAAAGTGAATTTATTTCCAAAAATTTGAGATAATAGCCATATTTTGGGTGGGTTCAAAATAAATTTAATGTTGCTCCATATATCCAAATTTTCAATTTCGCAACTTATAAAATGATGGTTCGGGTTTAAAAGCACTTTCCTTTTTTTCTGTAGTATTAAACATTAATTAACAAATGAAAAGGCTTGTAAGTGCGACTCTTCGAAACCTTAAAGTATAAAGGCTCAGATTCGAACAAGGCCCAATTAATGGCCCAATTTCGGCAATCGTACGATTGACATGTAAATTAAACCCTTGTTTTCTTATTCCTTCCCAATTTTCATACAAGACTCGAAAACCCAATCCTTTTACTAATTTCGCCCCCAAAAATGCCACCGGCTCCAGTAGTTGAGACCGCCGCTACCGCCGAGCCTCAGACCGAGGAGGTCCTCTCCACCGAACTAACTGAGAATAACTCAATCGAGGTCCTTCGTTTTATATTATTTTTTTATATAAATTTTTTCTACTTTTTGTTCGATTTCTTATAAACCTGTGTGCCAAATTTCAGATCTTTTGTTAGCTAACAAGCATCTAACTCTTTTGGCAGAACAAAGAAGACACTGTTGTGGTCGAGGACGTGAACGATGACAAGGACGATGATGAAGAGGATGACGACGACGACGACGACGATGACAAGGAAGATGGGGTCGCAGGTGGTTCTTATTCTTTTTTTTTTAATTACCTCTTCGCTTTCTTTTTATTTACTTATGTTTTTATACGTAGGTTTAATTGTTTGATTGTAGGGCTTGTTTATATGTAATTATTATTCTTTAATCCGTTTTTACGTTGCTAATTGTATCTTTTCGTTTGAACTTTTTTTACGGCCTTTTTTTCCTGTTCTTCCTTGTTAAGTTTGATGCTCGTGGTTTGACGGTTTATGAATGTTTTTACTTGAACGGACTTTGAATGTTTGGAAAGCATCTGATGCCATCATAACAAAATTAATATTTCTAAGTTTACTGTTCTTTATCATTTATTTCCTATCCAATTCAATAGTTTGTCTGTATTATCATTGCTCGAATATGAACACTTTTTCCCAATTGGATAGTCTTTTTTTAAATTTCAAGGTAATGAGACTGATATGTTTTCGTTCAGTATTATTGTTAGTGTACTTTTAGGCTTTAGGGGTTGCAAATTTTTGGATACTATCAGGTGTAATTTGGATTGCGTGCTACACATACCTATGGCCATTTCATGTCCAACACGGGCACGTAATGACAAAGAAATTGTGAATGTAACATAGTTGCTAGAGCCTGATGACAAAAAATGTTTCAAAGTATCCTTAGGTCCTATTGATAATTCTGTGAGGGGCACTATTTTTTCTGTGTGGTTCAATTACAAAATCAGCCTGTTTTTCAATTAGAGTTATATTTATTGGACAATGGCTTTCAGGAGCAAATGGGAGTTCCAAGCAGAGCAGAAGTGAGAAGAAGAGTCGAAAGGCAATGTTGAAGCTGGGTATGAAGCCCGTTACAGGTGTTAGCAGGGTTACCATCAAGAGGACCAAAAATGTAATCTTTTTTATCCCCTATTCATTTAATTTACTTCATTTTCAATGGCATGTTTGCTAATATTAATTTTTGCTGTATCAGGTACTATTTTTCATCTCGAAGCCTGATGTTTTTAAAAGCCCAAATTCAGAGACTTACATCATCTTTGGTGAGGCCAAGATAGAAGATCTGAGCTCTCAGCTGCAAACACAAGCTGCACAGCAATTTAGGATGCCTGACATGAGCTCCGTGACTGCCAAGTCTGATGTGTCTGCCACTGCTGGTGGAGCACCAGTGGATGAAGAAGATGAAGAGATTGATGAAACTGGAGTCGAGGCTCGGGACATTGATTTGGTCATGACGCAGGCAGGAGTGTCAAGGAACAAGGCTGTCAAAGCACTCAAGACTCACAACGGTGACATTGTCAGTGCTATCATGGAGCTAACCACCTAATTTTTACTCTTTTTATCTGCCTGCAATCCTTGTGTTCTTCGTAAGAATGAGTTTTTTCAAACATAAGTGATCGTCAAGTACTCTAGTTACTGTAGTTAAGTTCGTTCCCTATTTTTAGAATGGTGTCAGATTATGCTATTTTCTTTGGATGGCTAAAGACTTCTAGAGTTCCAGTCAGTGAGGGTCTTTGGTTGCATTTTTAGTGTTCTTTTCCTTTTTTTTTCCCCCTTCCGATTTTAGTTGGTGAAGCTTCATCATCCTACTACGAAATATTCCCTTTTAAACTTTTCTGCCACTTGTTTTCCTTTAGCATGATGGTCTGCATTATTTTAGAAAGAAGCTATTAGAATATAAAGGAAATAAAAATTGATTTTCAAGCAAGTTCCATAATTACTTGAACCAGTGAATGTTATCATTCTAGAATGAGACAAATGCACCAAGGTCCCATAATTATGTCATGATAGCAACTTAGTTATCAATTTTAAAAACTTTTATTTTATTTTTTTATCAAGTTTGTAGTCATTATTGTTTAATACTAAATACAATCTATCAGATAAAATAGCTCAGAAAAAATATGAGAAAATGAAAAGGTTATCATTTGTCTTGTTCTATTACTTATTTAAAACAAAAGGACTAAACTATTAAAAAAATTAAAAAAAATTGGCTAAATGGCTTTTTTTTAGCATAATTAAGGGATCTATGCTATTACCCACGCGAATTTTGGCTTTTAGACGAAGTGTAAATATATACATAGTGTTCTTGGCTTTGATATTTTATTTGTTAACAACCCTGCAATTGGCTGTAATCTGACCAGCACTACCCGTTAAAACACCAAGCTGACGCATTTTAACCATTGCAGCAGCAAATTTGGTCTTCCATAGACATAGAGTGGGGTTTCTAGCATTTTGATGAACTTGATTAGTTGTAGCTGGTTTGACAAGGGAGTTTGGTCTGATTTGAACAATCTACGTCCGGTTGGCTAGAATGTCAATGTAATATCCTGAATCACTGTGCTTGGACTAGCAAGGTTCATTGGAAACCGCAAGTTGGGATATGTGCTTCCCTGTGGACATTGCCGCTTCAACTGCGCTGCATACTTGGTCTCTAAAGTGTGAAACCCTTGTTGTATACAATTAATGAGAAAATCTACTAGGGTATATTCTACTAGCTTCATGTGTTTATTTATGTTAAAAGTTGTTTCATAGTAATGCCTTCTCTTGATACGGGAGCATTATAAATAAAATGTGCTCGCTCATACACTAACAAAGGAATGAAAAAAGTAGGAGTGTGGAATATAATTAATCCATACTCTAACAAAGCAATCATGAAAGTGCACTCTTACTAGACCAGCAGCAATTCCAGGAAGGATCCCTAGTGAACCCTTTTACAACCTCATCTTTGACGACAATGAACTCAGCTAAAGTACATGAACTTGTATAAAACCAAACTTGAAGCTGAGAATGAATCGTTTGAAATGTTAAACATCGATCATCATCACCGTCAGAATTATAAATAATGACTCGTATGATCAAAACACAATGTTGGACGAACTAGTTACTTCCCTACTGTCTCGTCATGTCTAACTTGGATGAAAATAGAAGTTGAATTTGATCTCCCAAAAATATACATAAAGCACCAGGATATGTTAAATACATTCGAAAAATAAAACTGTAGTTATAAAATAAACAGCCATGTGAGAATGCACTAAAGGTGGAATGTCATTTGTAACTTAATTGACTATGCTAATATATGTCTTACTGAGAAAGTTGAAGAAAAGACAGGTGGAGCCTGGCCCTGGAGTGGGTTGTTGATGACGACCTTATTACATATTATATTTTTATTGAAGGATATTTAATCGTAACTGCCTTCAAATCACGTATATAAAATCAAATCTAATTTTGACCTCAAAGCATAAAGGACCCAGTTAATTTCCTGTAACCTCTTAGTATATGATATCCGAATGCTACTTGTTAAAATAAGGCAGGTCGTAGGAGAGGGAAAAAAAGAGACATCATCAACCGATATGAAATTATAAAATGCTGTCATTTTCAGTTCCTATTTACTCAAAATATGAAATTTGAACCCGCACCAACAGTTGAGCCATGAAACTTTAAAATCACATTCAACTAATTGGGACAGCATAAGATGATGTTTTGGTCACATCCATGCTAGGAGCTGAATTGGGTTTTGTAACAGACCGACAAACCATAAAAGGAGGTGCTGAAGGTGACAAATCGGAATTAAAATTATTAACTATTTTGATAATCATTCCAATTTTTAGTTTTTAATTCCTTATTTTTATAATTGAATTTTAATTTTTAATTTTTTTGAAAAACTAAATAAAATAAAAGTCATTTAATAATGAATTTTTAGTTTCAATTTTAAAAAGTAAAAATTAAAAATTGTATATACTTGTTTGATAACCGATTCATAATTTTCAATTTTCATGTTTTTAAGCTTTAAAATTCAATTTCAAACTTATTTTTGATAAATTTTTATTAAATTTTAACTCTTTAATAATTTTAAGGCTATATACTATCGAATATGATTGAATTTTTAATGTCAAGAAATAAAAAAATAAAAATTCAATTTCAAAACTTATTTTTATTAAATTTTAAAATTTGTTCAAATTTAAAAATTAAAAATGAGTTATCTAGTCCTAAACTAAGCTTTAAAATTTTTGAAGTGAACATTCCCTTCTATCATGAGCTTTGTTTATAATTTAAATATATATATTTCAGAGTTTTATACTTATTATAAAAATGACACTTGAGTCACGTATTTATTTTTTAGTACTATTAGTATTAAAAATAACCATATAATAAGAAAGTTATTTTTTATTTTAATTAAATAAATTATAATTGAAAAAATTGAAAAAAAAATATATAAAAATCAAAAAATTAAAATTAAAATCAAAATCAAAATAAGTATTTGTGTTTATATAGTCACTTTTTTAATGATAATAAGATTAAATTGAAAAAAAAAATTACAAGACTTAAATACTATTTTCAAAATAAATATATGAATTGTAAAGTTACTTTTTGAAAAACATTGAAGTAGAGGTTTCGTCGTATATTTACACTGCCAAACATGAATGTACAAAGAAATTCAAATTTTTATATCGGATAAATTAACAAATATATTATACAATTATCATAAAAATTATAAATATATTATTAAATTTTATTTAGCGATAAAAATAACATTTAAATATAATTAATAGTATAAATATATTATTATTATGATAAATTTATCATCAAAATTTTTATTAAAATCACAAATCTACTAACAAATTTATTCTTGTTGTATAAATAAATTTCTGATTATTGTACAAATTTATCACAAAAAAATAATATAGTGGTATATTTATACTATTAATTATATTTAAATATTATTTTTATTACTTAATAAACTTAAATAATATATTTATAAATTTTGCTATAATTTGATAATATATTTGCTAATTTACCTTTTATATGTATTGGAGTAGCATTGAAAAAGTCATTACTTAGAATTAGAATCACATTTGTATTGCTAGGTTCTACCGAACTTTCTTGCTCATACTAAATAATTATAATTAAGGACAAATGCTTCATTTAGTATTAAAATTTTAGGTTTACTTTCATTTTATTATTTTTTATATTAATTTTATACTTTATTTTTTTTAATTTATTATCAATCAAGTAGTTATCAGAAAAATGGTATTAAAATTCTATTAATTATGATTAAAATATGCAAATGACTGTTTAAATTTTTGTGTATCCTCTCCGGTATATATTTTTTAGATTGATTTGAGTTGTTCTCTGTAGTTTTGAGTCTCTTCAAACATTATTATTTTTCAATGATTCAAGGATATATGTGACCTGTGAGGGGAGGACTGAATTTTTCTGAATGACGTTCTTTTAGTTATATTGGTTATTTGATAGGCACAATGAGGTTCTTTAAGTTATATTGGCTCTTTTATTTGGGGAAAAAAAAAAAAGAAGTTAGATTGGCTCTAGGCAAAAAGTATAGAAATCAAATAAAAAAAATAATTCTTATTATTATTGTATTTATAATACATTTTTAAAAGTCATATTTATAGAGTTGATAAGATGTAATATAAACTTTAAATTTAAGATATAATGAAAATTAAATTTATATTTACATACAAATTTATGATAAAATAAATATTAAGTGTTTATTTAAAACTTCAATTAAAAATTAAAATAATTATAGTCTAAAAAATACTATTATATTTGAATTTTGATATTCAAATTACAATAGTAAATAAATTTAATCTATTAATTTTAGAATATTTATAATAACACATATTAGCTTATTAATTAGGATGATATACAAGAAAATGATGCTATCATTTCTCTATTAATTAATTAAAAACTTTATATAAAAAGACCATTAAAAATAATAATTATGATTTTTGGGGCAGAAAATATTATATTAAAGTAATTAAAAAGATTGCTTTGTATCTCGAACCCTTGGCATAAATAAAAATTGGAATGTATCGTATCAAAAGAATTGTAAATTGTAAAATATTTATTAATATAAATTAATTAAATCGTATAATGTAGATAGACAAAAATTTCATGCCTAGGGCTAGTTGGGTAATTCCGAGTCACAGTCACTAAGTAACCCTCCTAGGTCCTGCCGTCCTAGAACAAAATTAGTAAATTACTGAAATCTAAGGATACAAAGAAAAACCTCTTCGTTATCCTCAGCTGGATTTCGGCACATTCAAATTCCAAACCTATGAGCAGCAACGTCTTTGCAGTACACGGATAGCAAATAAGAGACATACTGACTTGGGATAGGGTAAAATGGAGCAAGGGAAGCAAGGAGTGATTGTAGCCAGATTGATGACTAACCAGAACCCAATAGAGCAATTTCAAGCTCGCCTCAAGGAGCTTCAAATTGGGTTCAGGGCTTGGTTGTCCAAGCAGTCTTTGCCTGTGGAAGCAGCCATAGTCACAGCCACTAGCGCCGCCCAGGGTGGTGCTATTGGTGCCTTTATGGGTACCCTTACAAACGACACCGCTTCTTCTCTTGCCAATCCTCCTCCTCAAGCTGCGCTCAATCCTCAAGCTATGGCTTCCTTCAAGCAGGCCCAGGTCTTTGTTTCTCTAACTTGGTTTTTCTTTCCATTTCCAATCACTAATATTGGTATATTACGGTTCTTACGGCAAATGGCGAAATATGTCAGATATCATGGAAGTTTTAGAGTACCCGCTTGAAATTGTTCAAGTTTGATTTCGCATTTCATATGTTTAGTCTTATTTACTAGCAACTATCTATATTCAAGTATACCCACTATCATAAAAATGAAACAGAGATCAATTTTCGAAGATAAGTTTTGGTATCAAGCAGAAAAGTAGTCGCTTGTATTTGCTTTGTTTGAGTATATGCTTATTTTGGCATTAAAGTCGTCCCTTGTTGCTTTGAAACTTGAGGAATGGAAATAAACTTGATTGAATCTTTAGGTGCCGTTTCAATTTGTTCATAGAACTCAAATAGCTGGTGGTGAATTCATCAAACTTTCGCGAGTATTACATTGGATTTGGATACTCTCCTTGTTTTTTTGGGTGCTTGTTTTTGCTTGATTGATAATGTCATCTATCCATAACCTAGTAGGTTTGTGCTTATTAATTGATTATATATTTTTGAATTATTTGATCACTAATAAACCATTAGATTAAACAAGTAAAAGCAATTTTATTAGATTAGACAAGTAAAATTAAGTACACCGAAACAAGCATAAGAAGACCCTAATTCCATTACATGACCTGAAGTCAAACCTTTAAACTTCTTAGAAAATGGGTAGGCCTTTGCTTTGCTCAGTTGTTCATCATAGCCTCTATGAAGTCTATTTATTTGTTCTAACTATCTTTAACATTGACCAATAAAAAATCATTTTTTGTTGAAATGGCTCCTCAAGTCTGCTGAAGTGTTCAATCTTTTTTGTAATGGTTAACATTAGAATTTACAAGTATTGGGTCTGAGAAAATTTAACATCAGCTTGTTTCTTATTCAGTATGGGGAACATATCTCTCAACTATTAATATTTTGTTGATTGAAAATTGGCACGACTTCCGGACATTTAGGATACTGTTGTGTGTTGAATGGTTTATTTTGATTGCAGGCCCTTTCTGGAGGACCCTTGGTACAAGCTCGCAACTTTGCTGTTATGACAGGTGTCAATGCTGGCATATCCTGTGTCATGAAAAGATTGAGAGGCAAGGAAGATGTCCAATCCAGGTGAGTTTCTTCTTCACCTTCCTTTTCTCCATAATCTTTATAATCTGTCAACTAGAATTAGTCAGGCAAGCAATAATCTCCCTCCCTCTCCTTTCTCTCTTATCAATCTGAGTTGAATATTTGCATCGGTAGCTCACATATTTTGTCACACTCCCCAAAAAAAAAGAAATTAAAAAAGTACAAGCCAATGTTATCCATTTTCGTAGGTTTCTTGCTAACTTTTATCATGTTCTTCTCTTTCGAAATACGAATTTTTTTTTATCATGTTCTTATTATTGGTTGTACTGAATATCTTAGTCTATTGCAAACAAGACTCTGATCAAACCTCATTCATAGTGTTTGATTCATCTCTCTCTATTCCTTCAGTCTCTGTTTGCTTCTTAATTCATGTCCAATAAAAGTGTGCTCAGGAAAACTAACTATATAAAAATATTCCAAGCTTCGGTGGTTCTGCCAAGAAATACTTTTCTATAGATGAAATTAGTAAACTAGTCCATATGCTATCATGTTAATTGTTAACACGAATTATAATGTACTTAAACCATTTTTTTCCTTAAATAGCTTCATCTTTGATAAATTGATAAATTTTTCTTAACTAGTAACAACTCATACTAAAACTCACAGCCTTATATCAATTATCCAATAAAAGATAAAATATTCTCATTTCATAACTTCAATAATATGGGACTAATGTCTTGCTGGAGTTATGATGACAGTCGTCTGCAGTCTCGCTTGAGTTTTGGTGACCATTACCAAAGTTGCCGGATGTAAGACCTTACATCCGACCTAAAAAAATATATATAAGCCTTTACATGCAAAGTATATGTAAGACATTACATATGTTTACTAAAAATATGTAAGGTCTTACATCCGGTAGCGGTCGTCGGAAGTCAGATGTGGTCACTGGGTGTAAGCCTTATGTCCAGCAACGGTCGTTAGAACTCAATTGTGGTCACTGGATGTAAAGCCTTAAATCCGAACTAAAAATATGTACCATTCATGAAGTAGCTAGATGTTAAACCTTACACCTTGCATCCAGGCAAAAAAATGTTTATCTTTACCTTCGGAGCATATGTAACATATTATATATATTCTTTAAAATATTTAGGGTGCCTTGCATCCAACGACGGTCACCAAAACTCCGGTGTGGTCGTTGGCGACGGTCGCCAGAACTCTACCGATAATCGCTGCTAGAGATCCTGTGGGATGTAATCTTATTTTTATTTTATTTAATATTTAGTAAGGGTATTTTGGTCTTTATAGGTAATGAAGCGGTGAATTTTGTAATAAATTTTTGCTAGTTTGTAAAAGTGGATCAAAAAGGCAAAAGGAAAAGCATCTATATTATGTAGGAGTGTCAATTCGTGCGAGTTGAGCTAGTACGAGCTGATCCAAACTAGCCTAGCTCAAATTGGTTCAACCCTAACTCAATTCAAATTTAATTCGAGCTAGTAAAGGTGAGCCCGAATTCAAACCAAACACAAACGAGCTGGCTCAAACAGGCCCAAACTAGCCCGAATTGTTAATTGTATATATTTTTTAGTTAATATGACTTTTTTTTATTAAAAAAATATGTTTAATAATTAAAATTCAAACAACATTATATATCTATATATATATACAAGAAAAAATTAATTACTAAATTAATTAGACAATGAGTAAGTGCATTAAACCCCACACATGCAAAAGTTAGAAGCCGTCATGCCCTCATAAAAACTCACATTTAGAATAAAAAGTTCTCAAGTCCAAATAAAATTTTTTCTAACTATTAAAAAAAATAAATATAGATGAACAAATTAAATAAATATAATTACTAAAAAATGAACAGTTAAAATAAATTAAAATATTACATGAGAATATAAATTTTTTTATATACACAAGAATAAAACTTTGATTATTACATAATATATAATTCTCAAGACAATGAACAACTGGAAAAGAAAATACCATAACACAAGTTGATAAAAAAATTAAAATTTTTACTTCAAAAATTAATATCTAATTGATTTAAAAATAGAAACTTCATAATACTAATTTAAATTAAATATAAATATTATTTTTTTGTTTAAAGAGTTAGGTAGATTTAAACGTTAAATGCATTAACATCAAAGAATGTAGCATAATATTGTAACAAAATGAATAAATTATAACTATTTATTCATTATTAGCTTATTTTTCAAAAAAAAATGGAAGAAAAATAACTAATATATCATAAAAAAGAAGTACTGAAAGAAATGAAAGATTATTTCAATTTTAATATAGTTTTTTTTATTTTTTTATTTAAAATTTTATTTTATTTTATTTCGGGCTAATGGGATGGCCCTATCTCAGCTCAAATTTTTTGGATTATTCGAGTTGGGCTAAGACAAACCCAAATTTAATTTGATTCGTGTTTTTTTATTCGGATTCAATTCGATCAATCGAGCTATAGCACAAATTGCCACCCTATTATTATGTCAATATTCTCTACTTAAATTTCAATGGGTTGCATGCTGATGATCATGCATCAGGCATATTAGTTAGTTTTGTGTTCTCATGGTATTAATTAAATGATGAAACAACTTCTGCATGGTCTGAAGTGATGCAGTATTTGGTCTCATATTGTCTCATGAATAAAATTTTCCATCTAACTCGTGTTATAAACTGGAATCGATCTTTCATTCTTTACCCAAAAACTGTGTGATTTCTGCCCAAAATTTTAGTTTATCTATATCATGGTGGTGTTTAGACGTTGAAAAGTTAAATTCACATCATTATTAGTGGACGGTTCGTCCCTCGCCCCACTAATGCGTGTGATGTTTCAACTTTCAATCTGCATTTCTAGGCATGTGTTCTCTGAATTAGTATCTTATGCAGTATGGCAGCAGCTTTTGGTTCTGGAGCTATGTTCTCTTTAGTCAGTGGCATGGGTGGTCCCAATCAGGCTGCAAATGCAGTCACTTCTGGACTTTTCTTTGCACTTGTTCAAGGTGGACTTTTCCAGGTGAGCTTACTGAAGAAAAAGTTGAATTTTAAGAATAGATGAAATATGTTTAGTTTACAGTAATAGTAATAGAAATCATAATGAGAATGATTAAGATATTCTTGTGTTTAATTTAAGTATTAATCAGTAATAAAATGTAAAGCTATATAGCAGTAATCTTCATTCCTCTCATATTCCTTAGAAATATGCTGTAATGATCTATTTTCTCACATATTTGTATAATTATTTATGATTTTTTTTCAGTTTATCTCATTTTAAAATAAATAAATAAATTATTTTTTAATTTTGCTTATTTATAATTTTATAAATTTTATTTTAACATTATAATATATTTTAATTATCTTCTGAAACAAACATTGTAATAGTAATGTTTATATTCAATTCAATTTATATTTTACGAACCAAACATGACCAAACCATATTTCATTGCTTTGTAATCTTTTGGATTGATAAGGGTGGGTTGCTGAATTGCTCCATTAAGTTTGACCGGTAGTACACTTTAATTCATTATCTTTTACATAAAATGTTAGAAGTCCATTACCTTTTAAAATTAGTACATTATCAGTCTATGTGTTAAATTTATAGTTAATTTTTTGTTAAACTAAACGGTATTGACATGTGGAGGAGTTGTAAAATTGAAAAAAATTATATGAGGGCATTTTAGTCGATTATTAAAGTTCACAAATTAAAAAAAAAAAAAAAAAAGAGCCTTCAAACTGAAAGCAAAAGGGAATTTGACAACAAACAATTAATATGGAAAAATATTTTATCAAATTAACAACACAAATAAATTAATAACCGAAAGCCTTCAACAGAGGAAAAAAGGAAAAATATTTATCAAAAAACGAAAAAAAGGAAAGAAAAAAGCTATATTGTCATTGAAAACAATTTGAAGAGAAATAAACTAATAACAACAAAGGAATATTAGGATTAAATTGCAGTGCGAAACTGAGATTTTGCTCCTAGTATGTTGGAATTTTTTTTTATGGTGAAAAAGACAATAGTTGCCCCTGCACATGATAAAACAAATATTTTAACCATTAAAAATTAACATAAATATAGATGATGGACCGATGGTGTACTAAATTTGAAAGCTAGTAGACTTTTAGGGTACCATTTAAAAGATAATGGAGTAAAATTTACCATTAACCTGACCTAATGGACTTTAGGGATATTTTTCCCTTATAAAGGTGCTTCTGATCACCAAAAATCATTTCTAAAGGGTGTGTGCTTTCAGGCTCAAAAAGCACATATACACAAATGATGTGCTTCTTTCTAAAAGTGCTTAATCTTAAACCACTTTTGGGTGAAACCACCTCTCATAGATTACTAGCAAACAGACCTGTATACTTGCAGATGATAATTAAATTAATGCTGGAACATTTTTTTGTTTTGTCTTCTTATATATACATGCACGTTGTATACGCTGCATGACTGCATGTACCTGTGAGTTTGAAATCCCAACATATTGGCAAACATTTGTTCTTAGTGATGTATCTGTATTTATGCAGTTGGGACAAAGATTTTCTCAACCACCAACAGAAGATATACACTATGCTCAAACTAAAAGCATGTTGAACAATCTTGGCCTCCACAGCTATGAGAAGAATTTTAAGAAAGGCTTATTAACAGACAAAACTCTGCCTTTGCTCACAGATAGGCAAGTAGTTAGATTTTTAAAATTCTTGTTATGACAATTTAGTCTTTGTATGTACTTGTGATTACATATATTTAAAATAAATGACATTTCAGTGCACTTAGAGACGTGAAAATCCCGCCTGGACCCCGGCTTCTCATTCTGGATCACATTCAAAGGTAAAAATAGTTTGGTTTCCACTCCCAGTTTTGATGCCCCAATTATTCATTCTTGACTTTATTTCAGGGACCCAGGGCTAAAAGGAAAGAAATGATGTTAAAATTGTCAAAACCAGGAAGAGGCTATGAACAATTATTTTCCACCATATTTTAAAGGATTGAACCCATGAAGAATCGTATTTTGAATTCAGAATGTACTTTTTGTTGTTGTTGTTGTTGTTGATGAGTTTACGCATAAGTTCATGCTGTAGTATATAACCCTGTGCCAAAGTAAAGTTAAGAATAGGGGTAAGTTAATTTTGATAAAAATATTTAGTATGTAAATGTTTGCTCTTCCTTTGCAAAACCTCAGCCTCATGAACAGACATAAATCTAATTCAGAGAGGAAATTAAACAAAAATTAGCAACCAAAACTTCTTTACATTGTACGAAACTGCCTTGCTTCTTTTTTTGCTAGGATCACAGATTATACTGAGATGATCAAGGTTTGGTTCATTTAAAAATCGGTGAATGACTTTGTGCATATACTCATGCATGTAGGTTTATTAGGTACAAAATGGGAAATGCCACCTCTAGATTAAAGGGTAAACAAGTCCTTTGGGATTTATGCAAGATTTAAGAATTGAAAAAAAAAAAAAATACATATACACACACACACACACACAGAAATAGGACATATAATTTAGGACAAAATATCTGGACTTTGTTTTTCTCTCAATTTTCTCAAAGTTTTATTTGGTCCTTGATACAATATCGTTAGGTTAAGCCTATACCTATTGGAGTGCTTGTTGAGGATTAAAAATCTCAGTAGTCCATTTCAGGGATTTTATGGTGTGTGTTTTTGCTTATAAAACTAGGGATGAGCGCGTGACGGAAGAGGATTATTATGCTAATAATTTTAAATGTCATGCACCAGTTTTATGTAATTTTGGGGAATAACGGTTGATTATGCGCATGCATTTTACACTACTTAACACGTTTCTTATTTTTAAATACTAGTAAAAAAATTTATAATATATTTAAAATTTTTATCATTTGTCACTTTGTACGATTTTATTTTTAATAATTTATATTTTTTACAATTTTTTCCAATTATGAAAAAAATAGATCACATCATTATTATAATTATATATATATTTTTATCTATTGTGGTGAACTTAATATCTAATATTTATTTAAGAATATTGATTCATAAGAATTAAATATTATTTTTTATTTAATATTTATTATTGAATCTCAAAGGATAACTTTGGTATTTTAAATTTTGAAATTAAAGAAAGAAAAGGAATATGCAGTGGGGTGGAGGGTATGTGGGAGGAGGTGTGATGGGAGTTCGTCGAAGGGGTTGGGCTTAGTTAGAGTACTTAAGTTCATTAGGTTTTTTTTTTTTTTTTTTGTGGCAATTTATTCTATTAGTTTTTAAAAAGTAACATCACATGATCAAATAATCAAATTTTGAGGTTTTTGAAAAATTATTTTTTATTTTTCAATTGCATTTGAAAATAAAAAAAAATTAACATGAATAATTATTTAAGCATTTTTTTAAAATAGATTTTGTACAAATAGAAGAAAAAAATAAAAAATAATCATTTGGATCTGTGTTGTCATTTTTTTCAGAGTTATTGAACTAAATTATTAAACAAAAAAAAAAGAGTGATTAACTTAAGTGATTCATTCTGAAAAATCTAATGAACTTGCCTGGTTACCAACCCTTTTTTAATTCAAAATTTTAAAATGATAAAATTGTCCTAAAAAATACATGTGTTAGTCATATGTTATTTTATTTCATTTTTTATCTTTATTATAATTAAGGTACCATTTTTACTTAGGTCAATCATTAAATTATCAAAATACACATTTTCAAAAATTGCAATACCATTTCAATTATTAATTTCTTAATTTATAAAATATTTAGCAAAAAAAAACTTCAATAATATAGTTAGATAAAAATGGTAATAAATAATTTAATAAATTAACTTATATTTATATATTTTTACTTGTCAAATTAATTTAATCGTATAAATTTATTTAAATCAATATTTAATTTATTTTTGTATGTTTTTTACATTTTAAATATAAAAAATAATATTTAATATTAAATAAATAAAAAAATAAAGACACAAATTTTAGATTTGAAAATTAAGACAAATTAAGTAATTATTTATTTTTTAGACCACACGCTTGATGATTAAATTTTTCCATATACGTATAATTTTATTATAAATATTATAATTTAATTTTATAATTAAATACATAATTATATAAATATTATACCATCGTGACTTTTACTATTGTGTGACATCGTGAGACTGTCCCATCTTCCGTTTAAATATTAAAAAGTAAAAGGTATGGAAGTTCGGGTATTTTAGGACTATCGATAATTCCCTAATAAAAAATTAATTAAATATTAAATATCCTGAATATTAAAAAAAAAAAACTCTTAAAATATATAAAATTATATAAAAATATTGTAAATTTAAAATTTTAATGCAAATTATACCCATAATTAAATTATTTATTTTATTAGTTTAACATTCATCATAATAATCATTGTCTCGTATAATAAATCTTAATTTTTAATAAATAATTAATTAATTTTTTCATGCCAAAAAAAAAGAGGTCAATTTATTGATTGAAATATTATTTTCCATAATAATATTTTTTTAATCATTCTTTCATGATAATAATAACTAGCAATGGATTTTTTTTTTTTTTTTTTTTTTTGTTTAGAGGGTGAGAGTCCAACTTTTTTCTAGAAAACATAATTTTGGACTAAGGATTTTGAAAGTCGTTTTTCTGGGGTTTGTGTTTCATGGGGATTCCATGTCTGTATTGTCACAATTTAAGCAGTAAATTTAATTTTACGTAAATCGTTATACGATAGTATTTTAATCTAATAAATTTATTTTTTTGTCTTTTTTTATTAATTCAATTCTTCATGTATTTTATATTCGAAAAGATTTCATAAACTCCAATACAGTTACCATCTCCCATCTCCTTCTTTCTTTGCTTTCTCAGTTTTCTTCGTTGCCGGCAATTAGTTCTAGTTCTTTTGCATGTTATATAATATATATGATAATTATTCTGAAAATTTTAAAGTCAATGATGTACAAAGAGTTTGTTCAAATAATGTTGAGTTTTTATCTTTAAACTATGAAGCATCGTTCACTGATGGATTGAAAATTGTATTAATAATTTTTCTATCAGTAACACCATTTTCATTTTCACTGAGGTATTTAAATTTATTTATTTCACAATCTGAAAAAAAATAATTCTTTTGTAAATCATATGAATAATTCTTGGTGTAGACAGTCATTCAATTTTTTGCTGGAAATCATATTGGGTATTAATAATTTGGAAGGAATTGATTATACTCTGTTTTTGCTAGACAAAACAGAGTATACATACATGTATGTAAACTATTTATATACTATGTAAATTATGTTACATACTATATAAGTACTGTTAATTATTCATTGTTCATCTTTATAAACTAAGTACTGTTAATTATTCTTTATGTATTTTCTCCTTTGTTTATGGTCTTTATTTAAATTCTAACTATTATGATGATTTGTTTTGTAATCTAATAGAAAGTATAGACAAGTAAATTAAATTGGGGAGAAAGAAAATTAAAAAAAAAAAATGCGAAAAGTGAAGTATGGAACTAGAGCTGAAAACCCATACTTGTATAGTACCAATGACTTTGTTACATAGTATGTAAAATGTATTTACATACATGTATTTTATGTAAACTGTTGTATGTAAACTGTGTTACATATTATATAAACTATATTTACATACATGTAATCTATGTAAACTGTTGTATGTAAACTGTGTTTACATACTAGTAGGGGTTGTTTTCAAGTTCGATATTTCAAACAGGACTATCCTCAATTGGTATATTTGTATTACTAATTTTTTTTTACTATCAAAGTTTTGTAATATTAGTTGGTAGAGTTTGGATAGGAAGCTGCCATATTTATGTAGATTGAGATTCTGATTCAAACATATGAAAAAAGAAAGTTAGTACTGAATCAAATTTATGGGAAATGATCATCAAATATCTTTGATTTTTATATTAATTACTTTTTCTGCAATTTTTTTCATCAAATAACAGGTATGAAACTGTTTACATACTATGTAAACTGTGTTACATACAATATAAACAGATATGTAAATGTGTTACATATTATATAAATTGTTTACATACTATGTAATAAACTGTTTACATACTATGTAATAAACTATTTACATACTATGTAAATTGTGTTACATACTGTGCAGTGTAATATGTATGAATTAGAATGAAATGACATTTCTGTAATTTATTTAATTTTGAATAACTAAAACGCACAGTTTTGAGCTTATTATTGCTAGTTTTGAAAAATTTAACTTTTAATCATATTTGAAACTATTTAGACAAATTACTCGATTTTGATAGGTGGTTTTGCTTGTGGAGGTGTCTATATTGTTGGCCTGGTTAGACATTTTTATTCTCATTTCCTTCTTTAGTGTCAACTTGTTTTTTTTCTCTAGTTCGACATATGTTCATGTTTTTGTTTGTTTTGTTGGTCTTTTTTATTTCAATAAGGATTTGTGGTTTGGTTTTGTTTATTTTGCTACTGTAATATTTTTAATTGTTCTACAGTTATACTTTGTTTGGAGCTTGGTTGTTTTAAATATTTTTTTTTTGTGTTGTTGTATTGGTTTTTTTTTTTTTGTTTGCATTGAAAGTGTTGTGAAAATGTTTTTAAAAGTTGTGAGTTATAAGTGTAATCAGGTTATGAGGTTTAGCGAGGGACTTGTGTGGTTTAATTTTGAGTTTAAGTATCGTAATAAATTTAGTGAATTATTTTTAAATTCGAGACTTGTTCTTATTGTTTGCCAGTAAATAATTTTGATCAAATATGGTTGCTTTGGCATGTAGCGATTATTTTTTAGAGCTTTTTTTTTTTTTATGCTTTGAAATGTACTTTAAGTTTGACTTGATTGATAATTAATGAGATTAATTTTTTTATAAAATAATAATAATAGTAAGATAAACATTTAATAAAACTTATTTGACATAAAATTTTTACATTATTGTTAATTACACTCCATGACATAAGTTGGTTCATTATCATTACACTTCAGCTAGGATAATTAATTTTATGGTTAATTATGGTAGATGAATAAAAGCATTATTAGTTTTTTCTTCAATAGTGCTTTTAAGATGGTTGTTTTTTCACCACTTCTTATAGACTTGATATGCCCTCAATATACAATTGTTTTGTATTTGATATGCATCGTGCCAAAATAATTTTAGCCTATATATAACATTAAAAATTATTAACATTAAACTTAATGAAATATAGTTACTAATACTATAATTTTTTAATATTCAAACAATAAAATTTAAATTAACAACTACAATTTATCCATTTATAACTAAAATCTCAATTCTGAAATTTTAACATGTTCATATAAACTCTATATTGTTAAACAACAACTCATTATTCTCAAACAAACTAGAGCAAAATAAAAAGTTATAATTCAATGTGTTTTAAGAATAAAAACTTGTATTCATGATATTTATGGTTAAAATTTGGAGAGAAATTCTTCTATACCATTTTGTGTGTTCTATTACATATTTCATAATTATTCAAGTAGAAAAGTTATAGAAAAATTATTAAAATAAATGAAAAAAGTTGTTATAATTTTCTAAATATACTGACATAATGCCATAATGATGCTTGATTAGTAATACATAAAATAGGACTTACAACGTGAAAGAGGGTAAATTTATTCCTAAAAATTTAAACCAAATAAATATCATTACTTTTTTTTCCCCTTCATTAGCAATTTAGCATCAAGGACTTTTCTGAATAGGGAGAGGCATTGAAGTCTCAAACCTTGAAGTTAGTGTTGTTTAATTTTCTATATTATTAAATGTATTTTTTAATTTAAACTTTAAGGATAAAGGCTGTTAACAATAAATTATATTATTTTAATAAATTTTTTATTAATTTTTTTTTTATATAGCGTGATTAAAATGCAATAAAACACAAGCTATTAATATGGGTAAAAAAAAAATCAATAATAATAATATTATAAATAAAAATTATTTATATACATGATTGTTTTTTAAAAACTACAAAATATGCAAACTTAACCTTTTATTATTTTTTTTATTCTATGATGACCCAACATGTATAAAAATACAATTTAGTATTCATGTTGAAATAAAATTAGCAAAAAAGGGTTATGTTATATTATTTTCCAAATAAATAAATAAAATATCAAAATAAAAATTGTGACAATTAACAAATACTAAAGCAAATATTTTGTGATTTTTTTCATATTATTTATTGCTTTACCATTATTTAATGATCAAATTTTAATTATTTTTTAAATAATTGATAAGAAAAAAAATAATATTAGAAATATTATTAAAATAATATATTTTTTTCTTAAGTATTATTTTTAATTAATATGAAGGAATAAAAAAAAACATATTTTTAAGTGTAGGTGACCATACAAATATTTTACTTTTATGGACTAAAAAAAATCTACGCGTTGTTTTTTTCTTTCCTTTTTTGTGTTTAATTGTTTCCCTAAAGTTACGACGAATATTTTTATCACCGTAGTATAAAGAAGGTGTCTAATTTACCTATATTTTTCAGTTTTTTACACTTATTTTTCCTACAATAATCCATTTTTATGCAACTCTCTATTTGGACTAGTATATAGTAGACCGGTTGTACTGAAATTATTGGGATTTTGTCTAAAATGGGCAAATCCTATAAGATAGTTTAGAAATAGGCTGATTTGGTTTAAACTTTAGAAATAGGCATTTTTTAACTGTCCACCTGTTTTATTGGTTTGTAGCCGGTATTTTATTAAAAAAAAAACGAAAATTCGCGTGCTTCAAAACATTTGAATTAAATCCAACAGTTTCCAATCTATTGAACTAAACTCTCCCACTCTCCCACTCTCCCACTTACCTGAGGAACGAAACGACGCAGACTTATCTTGCGAGGAAGACGATTTAGGAACATTTCCAGTCTATTACCGAGGACGAAGACGACGCAGGAAACAAGAATTTCACGGAACTTCATTTGTGAGCTCTGCAACTTTTGGTAAGTTTTGTTGAATCAATGTCTTCTCCGTCCCTTCACGAAAACTTCTTGGGAATGGTTTTTTATTGGGTTTTTGTGGAATATTGGTATTTCTGTATTTGGGCTTTTGTGTTTTTATCAGTCTTGCTGGCTGGGTTACTAGTAGCCATTGCCATTGAGATTGAAGGTTCGAGATATGGTACCAGAAAATGGAATTATTCATTGTTACCCTTTCATGTATGATTTATTAAAAAAAAAAATCTGATTTCTGGTCTTTCTGCGGTGTGGTATATCTCGATATACCTAGATATACCTAGATAGATCTTAGGTATATCGATGGTATATCGAGATATACCTAGGTATATCTTAGGTATATCGATGGTATATCGAGATATACCTAGGTATATCGAGATATACCATCGATATACCTAAGATATACCTAGGTATATCGAGATATACCATCGATATACCTAGGTATATCTCGATATACCATCGAAATACCTAAGATATATCTAGGTATATCTCTGTTTTATCGAGATATACCTAAGTATATCGATGGTATATCGAGATATACCTATGTATATCTGTGGTATATCTCGATAAAACAGAGATATATCTAAGGTATATCTCGATATACCTAGGTATATCTAAGGTATATCTCGATATACCTAGGTATATCTAAGGTATATCTCGATATACCTAGGTATATCTCGATATACGTAGATATATCTAAGGTATATCTCGATATACCTAGGTATATCTCGATATACCTAGGTATATCTAAGGTATATCTCGATATACCTAGGTATATCTAAGGTATATCGAGATATACCTAGGTATATCTAAGGTATATCGAGATATACCTAGGTATATCTCAATATACCTAGGTATATCTAAGGTATATCGAGATATACCTAGGTATATCTAAGGTATATCGAGATATACCTAGGTATATCTGTGGTATATCTCTGGTATATCGATATATACCTAGGTATATCTGTAGTATATCTCGATATACCTAGTTATATCTCGATATACCTAGTTATATCGAGATATACCTAGGTATATCTAAGGTATATCTCTATATACCTAGTTAAATCTCGATATACCTAGGTATATCTCTATATACCACAGATTTACATAGGTATATTTGTGGTATATCTTGGTATATCTTAGATATATGTTGGTATATCTCGGTATATCTCTATATACCTAGTTAAATCTCGATATACCTAGGTATATCTCTATATACCACAGATTTACATAGGTATATTTGTGGTATATCTTGGTATATCTTAGATATATGTTGGTATATCTCGGTATATCGAGATATATCTGAGTGTATTGAATTGTATTCATGTTATTTTGAATGTTATTTTCAACAACTTGTTCATAAGTATTAATTATTTTTCTTTTCTTACATTGCAGGAAATGGCAGCTGAATCAAGCTATAGTCCTGCAGTCTCCCCCTCTGGATATTATGTTGCTAAAATTACCAACATATCACGCCGCGGCACTTTTAGCACATTGAAGACGACCCTTGAGCGATTTGGGTTACTTCAGAGGTATGAAGAATTATGTTTTGGTTTCATCACAAGGATGAACCATATTGAGTTCACAGGGGGATTGTTGCATCACTTATTGATGATGCAAGACAAAGATCATTCGGGGAAAGAGCTCCGAGTGATTATCAATGGCACACCCCATATTTTTGGATATGGAGAATTTAGTTTAATAACCGGTTTGATGTTTACCGGTTCGGAAGAGTGCCCAGCTCGAAATAATCGGTTACGGAAGACATACTTTAAGACCGACGGTCTCATCAAGAAAGGCGACCTGGAGAAGGTTTTCACAAAGCTTCCTATCTCCACTGACTTGGATGATGTATTGAGGTTGGGTCTTATTTATACCCTGGAAATTATTCTTCTGTCTGATAATAGTCTAAGGTCCATTACTGAAGACTATTTAGAACTGGTTGAAGATTTTGACAAATTTAATAAGTACCCATGGGGTAAAATAGTTTATGACTATTTAATAAGAAGGTTGAAGAGTGTCATTATGCATATTAATGACAGAAAATCTAAAGGCCACACGGAGGTCGCGTCTGAAGATTCAAACAAACACGCGATCACTTACAGTGTCTACGGATTTTGTTGGGCACTGCAAGTCTGGGCTTATGAGGCCTTACAGGTGGACATTTCTGATTTAGCCACCCAAGTATTCCCCGATCAAATCCCAAGGATACTACGTTGGGAAAATCTAAGAAAGGGACAGACTATTAAATTCTGGGAGTTGAACCAGAATATCTTCAAACGAGAGGATGTAAGTGTTTAGCATATATAATTTGTCTTTAATTATTCTGATATACCTGAAGTTGTTAAAAATAATTAATTAATTTTTTTGGTTATTGTACAGTTTAATATGTTGAAGAGACTCGCTCCAAATGAAACTGAGAGACAGAGTCCTTCCTACGTTTCAGCACAAGAATGTGCCAAGGATACAAGCTTCGGTGTGCCGAATGTGTCCATAAACGTTGGTACAATTGATGAATCATTGCCTTCAAAAGGCGATGATATGCATCATCAATCTGGTCACTTTGAACATATTAGTGACCGAATCCCAGAAGTCCAAACTCATCATACCTCAGCTCATTCATCAACTTCCATTATGGAGGTAATGGAACTATCAAGGATAAAATTTCCCCATTCAATGATATATATGATTCTATAGATAACGTATATAATTTCATTGTACCTCAGGTTTTGCAGGAGATTAGGGAGTTGAAAAAAGAGGTGGCAACAATAAAAGATAACCAAATATGGATTATGGATGCTTTGAAGAAGGTTTTAAGATCAGAAAAAACTTCTTCACGACCACGGGACGAATCAATGAAAGCTTCAGGTTCAGTCAAACCGTCCAGGGTTAAATCTGTCCCAACTTTCGACCGATGTAAGGTTGGGGATGAGAATTTATCTAAGGACGAAGAAATTGTGATACCTACAAATGAAGAGCCATTACTGCCACATAATGGTTGCAAAGAAATAGTTGTCTTCGCAGAACAAGTTGCTGAGGAAACAACCTCAGTTACTACATATAAGGAAGATACATTTGTGGGTGTCAGTGAAACTTGTCCCCCCTGAAGTAAACATTGAGAAACAGCCAACTGATGTCTTCCAGGAGGAACAGAACTTGTCCAACATTAATTTATCTACTCTGGAAGAGATTTTGGAGGCTGCCCCTATTATAAGTGGTTCATCGTCAATGCGATTAGGATCGCTAGCATCCATGGGCGTAGGATCAATTGGAACGTCCGCACCATCTGCTACGACATACAATCGTAGGAAGAGAAAGCTTGGTCCCTCGCTCAAATCTCCCTATGTTCATCCAAGGAAGAAATCTGGTATATCAATAAGATCTGAACAATCGGAGGAACATCAAGTGCCAACCCTTTATGACCCAATGAGGATGTTCAGTGAAGATAGATACAGATACTTCTTGGAGTGGCTATATACAAATTACTCAAACAACCAGTACGTATATTCTTTTATATATATTTATTTACATATTATATTTCTATTAAAATCTCTTATCAATATTAATAGGTTTACCGTATTAATCATATTTTATATTGTTTACCTTTTAGGGAAAACATTAATGTTTGTTGCCCAAGCAAGGGTATGGCAAATTCTTCCTGGTTTCATCGTATTTTGAAACCACATTCATCCTTACTGAACGAGATATATTTATGTTATGAATTTTAGCTTTTGCTCTCTTATAATGAAATATGATATGAAAAAATGGTATTCTAAGGATAACTGTCATTATTTGAAATGCCTGTGACTCTTGAGAACTAATGTATGCAAATTTTTCTGGTGTTATATCCTGAATTAAATTTATGCAGCACATTGATTGTGGACTATGGTTGTTGAGGAAAAAGGAGGAAATTCACCCGGACTTGTTCCCTAACAATCTCTGGACTACAATTGACTCAACGTTTTTGGTAAGGACCAATAATATTATACAATATTATTGAAAAATAAATTCTTAACTTATTTTAAATGTATTTGGCCATTATGGAATATTAAAATGTAGGCTTACGTTGAGTCAAGTGCGGCTGAATGGAAGAAACTTAAGAAGAACGACCAAACAAAATTTTGGTCGCTCAACAAAAAGTGGTTGGATTATGTAACAGGTTAATTCTCTAGTTATTGTGATTGTTGCATAATTTGTTTAATTTTATTGTCTGATTAACATGGTATATCTATTGTTATACATTTTAACATAACCAGGTGCACGTCCTAAACATGCTAAGCCATGGAATTATGTGCACATTATTTATGGAGTTGTATTGGAGAATGGCCATTGGATTGCTATCGGAATTGACATAAGACAGCAACATATTGATGTCTACGATTCACTTCCGAAACACATAAGGGATGGAAGTCTTAAGAAAAGACTTCATAACTTATGTGTAATGATCCCAAGCTTAATTAAAAGCTTGGGATTATTTGAATATGAAATCAAAGAACGGTGGCCCTTTTATCGTAATGCCATATCTGTTCCTGAACAGGTTGAAGCGTAAGTTTCTTAAAATACTTTGGTACACTATTTTTTTGTGTTTAATAGAACATCGTATACCATGGATTACCTACAAATTAAGTCTAATATTTTCAAATTGTTTTCATTTCACAGGGGAGACTGTGGCATTTACGCTTTGAAGTTCATCGAGTACTTAGTTAATGAGAAGGCCTTAATTGAAATTAAGGACGAGTCCATTAGTTTTTTTAGGAAGAAACTATGTTTAGAACTTTTCTTTGCTGAAGACGATTACATTATTGTATAACTTAATTGGCACATTGATTTTGGTGTATATCTTCTTTAACATAACCAAAAGTCCGTGTTTAAGTTTATGTTCAGATTGCACCTGTTCTATTATTTATATTGCTAACTATGGTATATTGTGTTATATGTACTTATGTCTCTCGTTAACAAAAGATTATCCTCACATACAATTATTAAAATAAAACTTATATCAACATATTCGTGCATAAAGGTTTATAAAAAAAAACATTACCTAGAAAAACATCAATTGTCAAAAGTAAACTACTGTCATATAATAAGAGCTGTAAGGTTTATTTTAATTGGCAACTTTCGTGAACAAAATATCGAATGTAATCTAGCATAGGGGTACCTGTTCGATCAATTGACACACAACTAATGTATTCCTCGAACGTGCAATAATCATCAGGTAAAACACTTCATCATGCATACACACTCACATAATTGAACACTACACTTAGTTTGAATTGTATCGAAAGAACATATTGTGCACATCATGTTCGATCGATCGAGGGTATGGTAGATCGATCGAGACATGTTCGATCGATCGAGCCTGGATCAACTTCGATCCAGGTTCTCTCTGTTTGGATTAGATCGATCGAGAAAATTTGATCGATCGATCGAACCATGTTCGATCGATCGAGAATGGATCAACTTCGATCTACCTCCTCTCTGTTTGGATTAGATCGATCGAGACTGGATCAACTTCGATCTACCTCCTCTCTGTTTGAGTCAGATCGATCGAGATATGTGGATCGATCGATCGAGTAGGTCTCGATCGATCGAGACAGATATCGATCGATCGAGCCGGTATTATATCGAGATATACCTAGGTATATCTAAGGTATATCGAGATATACCTAGGTATATCTAAGGTATGTTCGATCGATCGAGACTGGATCAACTTCGATCTACCTCCTCTCTGTTTGGATTAGATCGATCGAGACTGGATCAACTTCGATCTACCTCCTCTCTGTTTGAGTCAGATCGATCGAGATATGTGGATCGATCGATCGAGTAGGTCTCGATCGATCGAGACAGCTATCGATCGATCGAGCCGGTATTATATCGAGATATACCTAGGTATATCTAAGGTATATCGAGATATACCTAGGTATATCTAAGGTATATCGAGATATACCTAGGTATATCTAAGATATACCTAGGTATAACTAGATATACCTTAGTTATATCGAGATATATCTAAGTATACCTAGGTATATCTAAGGTATACCAGAGATTTATCCGTTAGGTCGTTGAGTAAATCTCTGGTATACCTTAGATATACCTAAGATATACCTAGGTATATCGAGATATACCTAAGATATACCTAGGTATATCGAGATATACCACAGATATACCTAAGATATACCTAGGTATATCGAGATATACCTAGGTATATCTAGTTATATCTAAGGTATATCTAGGTATATCTAAGGTATACCAGAGATTTACTCAACGACCTAACGGATAAACCCAAGACAAAAGGGAAAGAAAATAGCAGATTAAAAATGGGGGATAACACGCGAAATACATTAGTTCAAATTGAACACTGAAAATGGCAGATTCATACAACAAATTAAACGGCAAAATAACACCCAAATCACTTTCCAACCAACCAATCACCCAAATGGTTGGCAAATTTTCAAAAAAAAACATTGACCCAAAACGATAAACTGCAAAAATTGTTGGTACAAATGCCGCGGCAAATTTCACCATTTACATGCTATTTAAAACTGAGAAATTTCTACCCAACCAAAATATTTAATATCACTAACCTCAAATTTCAAAGTTTGTAAGGATGAGATGAAAAAATGGAGGGGAGAGTGCGTAGAGAAGGAGAGAGAGGAAGTAAGAAAACTTTGGTGGGAAGGGAGAGTGCGTAGAGAAGGAGAGAGAGGAAGTAAGAAAACTTTGGTGGGAAGGGAGAGTGCGTAGAGAAGGAGAGAGAAGAAGTAAGAAAACTTTGGTGGGAAATAAGGGGTGGAACCGGCAACTGAAAGAGCCAATTTTAATTTGCCTATTTCTAAAGTTTAAACCAAATCAGCCTATTTCTAAACTATCTTATGGGATTTGCCCATTTTAGACAAAATCCCGAAATTATTCTAGAGAGCAAAAATCTTTTGTGGGTATAACGGTCCTTTGGAGGGTTTATGGTCTACTATACATCGACCAAAACCCTAATAAAAATTAAAGCAGTCGCCCTTCGTCAAACGACCGTTCTCAACTGAGTGAATTCTCCTCCTCTTTCAAATTGATATGGGAATACCGGCGTTTTATAGGTGGCTGGTGGAGAGGTATCCACGAGCGATTGTCGACGTTATGGAAGAAGCATCCGTTTCTGGCTTTGCTTCTATCGACACTACTGGACCAAATCCTAATGGCACGGAGTTCGACAACCTCTACCTTGACATGAATGGCATCGTCCATCCTTGTTTCCACCCTGAAGGATTGGTATTCTTCTTATTCTTATCATTATTTTCTCTGTAATAAGTTTTGAAATTTTTGACGAGGTTGGTTGATGTATTCTACTACAGCCTGCTCCAAAGTCTTACGACAACGTGTTTAAGGCAGTATTTAATTATATTGATAGGATCTTCTTCATTGTTAGGCCCCGGAAACTTGTGTACCTGGCTATTGGTGAGCGCTCACTTTCTTGTTGCTTCATTAATTTTTGTTAGAGTTCATTTTTAATTGGACAAATTATCTGCTGAAAGCTGACAATAGAACTATAACTAAAAGCATGGCCTTACTTGTTTCTTAACTTGGAATTTGGTCCAGTCTCCTTTTGCAAAATTTAAATGCCTTATTATTATTTTTCCTTGTCCCCTACTCTCTGCAGATGGTGTTGCACCTCGGGCAAAGATGAATCAACAACGGACAAGGCGCTTCAGGGCTGCTAAAGACGCGGCTGATGAAGTGAGTGTTGTTATAACCTTCACAATGGCTGTGACATTATACAGTCTTGTTTATAATGCCGTTTTCTATATTATCTGATATCGAATTGTTATAGGCCTCTCTGTTGGAGAAGCTTGGAGATTCAGTTGGTTCGGAAGAGTCTACTTCTTTGGACCATTCCAGTAAGCTAGACTCAAACATAATCACTCCTGGAACTGAGTTCATGTTGCAATTGTCTTCTGCTCTTCGCTATTACATACAATTAAGAATGAATGAGGATTGTGGGTGGCGGGGAATCAAGGTATTTGTGAAAATCTTATGTAGAAGTGTTCAATTCTCTCCTTTTCTCTGTCTGGAGTCTGACTTGTGCAAATGGTTTATATGTAGGTGATTCTTTCAGATGCTAATGTACCTGGTGAGGGTGAGCACAAGATTATGACTTATATCCGTTTGCAAAGAAATTTGCCTGGATTTGATCCAAATACAAGACATTGTCTATATGGGCTGGTAGGTCGTTGTTTCTTCTGATTTTAGTCTAATAGATCATACTAGTTCATGTAATGTGTCGCTATTATTTTGTTGCCTTAGGATGCAGATTTAATTATGCTTGCACTGGCCACCCATGAGATTCACTTCTCAGTTCTCAGAGAGGTTTGTGATTCTGGAACATGCATTCCAATTCGTTGGTGACAATTTCTGTTTCTGTAAAATATTTTGTAATAAAGAACCTGAACTATGATGTAGGATCTTCGCAATGTACGATTTAATGACAACAAAATTTCAAAGTATGGAAGTCAGTCTTTGCTGCAAGTTCGGGAGACTTCGCAGCAATTAGAAGGGATTTGTGAAAGCCTAGAAGAGAAGATATCTAGGCTGAAATTCCAGGTATTCTTCATTATTACACTTTTAACTTCGTTTGTTTATCATGGCTTGAGATGGGACCTTGTAATTTGATTAAAGAAAATGATCCATTTGGCCACGTACTGATTTTCCAAATTTGTTGATTTTCTTGTTGTTCGGATGTATTTAACCACATACTGGCATATGGTTTGCCAAGGGCTTATTGCTGATGTGGTTTAGAACTTAGACACAAGTAGAGTTCTGTAAGTATATGAATCTTCCATTTGATTTTGTCTTGATACAATAATGTCCAATTAATTCATGTGGTCTTTTTTCTTATAAATAGTTTCTCTCTATAAGTATATGATCATATTCATGTGGTTTAGAACTTAGACACAAGTAGAGTTCCGTAAGTACATGAATCTTCCATTTGATTTTGTCCTGATACAACAATGTCCAATTAATTCATGTGGTCTTTTTTCTTATAAATAGTTTCTCTATAAGTATATGATCATATCCATATTATGGTTTTCAGCAAATTTATTTAATGTTTGAGTTTTGAAACTGTCTCTGCTTTCTGTTGAGTAATTGTCATGTTCAGATATTTTTTGAACTCTAAAATTATGGTGTTGGTTTTCTGGTCAGTTTTCGTTGGATTTCAAAAATCTTCCCCAACTTTATGATAACTCTATTCTATTGATCTTTGTTTTCTTGTGGTATGCAAAGTTTTTTTTTCTTACTGTAGTTGTAAATTGCTAGTACTTAATGATTATTGGTGCCATGGTATTTTTCATACTATATTATCTTTTATGGGTTGATGTTTATACAAGTCATGTAATTCTTCAAAAGGTACACTTTAATCTCTATCTTTTAAGGTATATTCCTAGGATTCTGTAATTATTAAAAAGATACAATTTAGTCCTCTATATTTTAAGTTATACCCTTATGGTCTTATAATTCATCAAAAGTTCCAACGAAATAATCCTTTTTTTTTTTTTTTGGGTAAATTTGAAATTTTGAAAAACAAAACAAAATAAAAAAAGTAAAAGTAAAAATTTTAATTCTTTAATCTCCATTTTTTTAATCCACTTCAAATTTAATTTTTTATTTACTTATATTATTTTAAAAAACAAATTTTTAATATTCATTTAAAATAAACATTACTTTTTGTATTTTATTTTTCAAAATTTCAAATTTACCCTTTAAAACAAGACTATATAGCTTTATTTGAAACTTTTGAAGAATTATAAGGCATTAAGGGTATATCATAAAAGATAGAGGAATAAAATGTACATTTTAAAAAATTACAGGACCTTAGAGGTATACTTTAAAAGATATAGGACTAAAGTGTGTTTTTTGAATAATTACAGGATTTATAAAAACCTTAACTCATATTTTATCATGTATATCAAGGATGCAAAATGTCTCTGTTCCTAATGTCCTTCTTGCCAACCTATGTAAGTTAGAATTTACAAAATGGTATCATTGTTATAAAAAGCTATTTTGAGGCTTGCCTCAAGACGAGACTTTAAAAAAAGTATCAAGGCTATAGCCTTAGGTGGTAGATTAAGGTTTGTGTCTTTTTGGTACGAGGTTTACACCTCGAGGCGATTGAGGCTTTAGCCTCAAGCATTTTCTGTTTTAAGTTGGTTTCATGGGTTACTTGTAAAATCTTGACCCAATATCATAGGTAGAAAGTCATGGATAAGAAAAAGAATAATATCATGATCTCATGAGCAAGCACGATTAGGGTTATCTCTTTTACATTCTTTGGACTTCCTTCACCTATATTTTTTTTTATTTTGCCTCCGATAACTTCAAATTTAGCTAGTCACTAAGATGCAGCATTGCAAGCCACATTTCTCCTTTATTTGATATTTATATTTTTCCTTCTACTCCAAATGAAATTTTAGTAATAGAGCTACAACTCATATGATTTACTTTGTATTTTTTATTATTATAATGCTCTTTTTCACAATTAATTGTTTATTGTGTTAATAATTGCTTTTATTAATGTTTTAATGTTTTTTATGGTTAAAAGTTTGAGTTACTTTCCATATTCTATTCATATTTATCGTTTATTGGTTTAAAAATTGCTTTTATTAATATTTTTAAGGTTTTTGAAGTTAACGTTTGAGGCTTATGCCTTGGACTGTGTTGAGGCTTAAGCCTTACCTCACTTTACGAAAACGCTTCAGTACTTAAAATAGCGTTTTACATGGTATTAACCTATTTTCTTACTTATGCTTCACATCTTACGGTGAAGATTTATATGTAGTTCATAATCTTCAAACCTTTTTTTGGTCTTTATGCTAGTTTATTGTTTCATCTTTGACAATTGCGCTTATTTGGTTCTTGTTTTTGCGTACAAATGATAGTTAACTAGCATACTAAGTACTATGTGAAGCTGAAATGTGCTATATCAGTTCATCTTGGAGGGAAAAACTTTTAACATGTTATATGTGTTAATTTTGGTGAAGGCACAAAGTTATGTTCATCTGCTTACGATATCATCTATATTCTTTTTATAATAAAGTAAATTTGATGTGCATTTCTTAGCTTGTTTTGCCCTTTTGTTGTATTTGTTATTTAATTCTGCTGCTCTTTTGGTTAAGTTGTTTGTACTTTCTGTCTTCTACACAGTTTCTCAATATCTGGGTTCTCAGGGAGTATCTAGCTTTAGACATGAAAATTTCCGACCCCAAAGTGAATGGAGATTTGGAGCGTCTCATTGATGATTTTGTTTTTATGTGTTTGTTCGTGGGGAATGACTTTCTACCTCACATGCCGTCACTAGAAATATCTGAGGTTGGTACCCAATAATTTATATTATACTTGAAATTTGAATTATTAGTTGAATTAGTTATTTTCATAATTTTATTTTGTTTTCGTCACAGTTGTTGTAGTAGCGGTCCAAGTCCAGTTTTATTTATTTACTAAATTATTACTAAAAAAATCCTAATCTTAAGTTATCATTGTGGTTTTTGAATCTGGATCTACCTGAATATTACTTCATATTTTCTGCCGATTCTTGAAAATGTTTCAAGGTGGAGTTCAAAGAGCATTGGTAGATGTAGCTGCATTTCAATGTTATGTTCTTAAGAATGTGCTGATGTGGCCAGAAAAAGGCTCTGCTTTCGTTAATTATTATTAATATGGGTGGTTCCAATTTTACCCATTGATATTGGTTTGAGTTTTTGTCCTTAAGGATCAGGAATTTCATGAAATCTTATATGTCACTGCCATCGGTGTTAAGAGCCCATTTTGCTTTCTTTTTCCTATATTTAGAACTGAATTTTTTTTTTACTTACTAATTGTTGGCAAATTTTAAAATTATTTTTGGCTGGTGTAAATTTTGAAATATTATTTTAAGAATTCCTTGGGACTGAATTTGGTACTTTATGTTAATCCAATTGATTTTACCGTAATGCTGTTCTAGTTTCACATATGGTTCTTGGTGGATCGTACTCAAGCTTCTCTATCACTCTTTTTTTTTTTTTTGCAGGGGGCTATTGACCTTCTCTTGACAGTTTACAACAGGGAGTTTATAAGAATGGGTGGTTACCTAACTAATTCCTCTGAGGTAAAAATTCTAGAGTTCATTGCATACATTTGTTACTGTTGTAGCTGGTTTTATCTTTCTAATTCGTCAATATTATCTGGCCTGTCAGATTTTTTTTTTTGATAGGAAACAAACAATCTGTTGAATTAAAAAGGGAAGATACAAATTGGACTTGAAGTCCAACTACCAATGCTAGTATATAAGACTTAAAAGAAACATAGATATGTCAGGAATCCTAGACTTCAAGCATCATGAATCCCTAATAAATGTGTATCGACTATGAATCCCCAGACATCATGAATACCTAAACAATGTGTTTTGACCACTCATTTTCTCAAACTCAACATTTTTTGTGAAAACTTAAACATGATTTAGCCTTTTCAAAGCATGTCCATTTTTGTACTTTTTAGGATTCCCTTGCAATTTAACTTTTTGGATAACCCGTTCAGATTAGTTAAAGATTTGGCGTTCATTCTATTTAATTTTATTTAATTTTAAATAAATTTGTAATTAGGTTTAGGTTATTGATGTTGAGGCATTAGAGGGATACTTTGTGAGAGTTTTCAACATTACTTTTTTTGGTCTTCATCCATGCTTAACACGTAGGGATGTCAAACGGGCTGGCACGACTCGTTAAACATTTGGCCCTTTGGCCTACCGTGCCGGCACGGCAAGGCACACCAAATATTCGGTACGACACGGTTCACCAAATATTTATTACGGCACGGCCCATTAGCCAAAAAGAGTAGCACAGCACGACCCGCGGCCGGTAACGGGTTGGGTAGAACCGGCATGCGAAGCATTTTAGTTTTAAAAGTTGATTTAAAAAAAACCAATAAATAAATAAAATTCTTTACATTTAATAAAAATTGTGCATAGTCTAATGAATTTCTAACAATCTATCAAATGATAGGTTGAGAATTCTACTCTTGCTTTTAGCTTTCTAAAGCATTATTAATAATTTTTAACTAAATAAATAAATGTATAATAAAAATAAAATAAGTGGGCTAAGGGTTGTGTCGGTCCTTTAAGCACAGTTTAATGGGCCGGGCACGGCATGACATGAAAAAGGCCACCTCCAAAAATGGAGGCATGACACGGCTTGTATACGGGCCAGCATGCTAGCTAACGGGTCACGGGCCATTACGACATGCTAATTTGACAGGTTAGGCTGAGCCGAGCTTTGTCTATTTGACACCTCTATTAACACCTCCCTCTCTTTCTTTTTGCGTGTGTGTGTGTTTTTTTTTCAATCTATTGAATTATAAAAGGGGAGATACAAATTGGACTTGAAGTCCAACTACCAATGCTAGTTTATATAGGATTTAAAAGAAACATAGATATGTTAGAAATCTTAGATCTCAAACCTAATGAATCCCTAATCAATGTGTTTCGACTGTGAATCCGCAGACATCAGGAATCCCTAAACAATGTGTATTGACCACTCGGTTTCTCAACCCAAAACATTTTTGGTGAAAACTTGAACATGATTTAGCCTTTTCAAAGCATGCCCATTTTTGTACTTTTCATTGATGCCCTGGAAAATATGTAACTTTTTGGATAAGCTGTTAAGATTAGTTAAAGATTTTGTGTTTGTTGTGTTTAATTTTATTCAAATAAATTTTGGTTTTCTTCTAGTAATAGGTTCAGGTTATTGATGTTGAGGCATCAGAGGGATAGTTCGTGGCTGTTTTCAGCAATACTATTTTTTTTGTCTTCATCCACACTTTACACCTCCCTCCTTTTTTGTGTGTGTTTTTTACTCTATTTCTCTTTCAGGCCTCTTTGTCATGTTTATCTCTACTTTCAGTGTATTCCCCTCTCTTCTCTGCTGCATCTCTCCAAACTAATGTTTTTTTGGATGTTGATTATTGTTCTTAAAATTAAATCTGGTTTCTTATTTTTATTGTAATTTAAGTGCCGTGCATATTCTATCATAGAATACAACATCGTCTCTGTCTCTTTCTGTAATCTGTACGTCCTACTTTTGTCTGTCATGTAATTTCCATAATTCCAAGTTATTATTATGTTGATGTCTTGATACCTTCTGCAAACATTTTTATTTTTGATGCCTTAGATGGAGTATTCATGGTTGCAATTCAATGTTAGATTGTTGATGAGTTTCTCATCGAATTTGTTACACTTAACGCATAGGTCAACTTGAAAAGGATGCAGCATTTTGTGCAAGCCGTTGCATCTTATGAAAGTGCAATCTTCAGAAAACGTGTGCAGGTATTGCTTAGCTGCCCAATTTGCTTTATTTTTCTTTTTAAATCTGGAATTCATGTTCTTTTCAATTCTGTATTTGCAAATGCATAATGCTGAAGGAATAATTAATATCAGAATCTTTGTTCTTCCTGATGAATTTTGTAATTGGAATTTATGTAAAAGGGGGGACAAATAATATACAAACATCTGAGATGTATCCAATTGAGTGTGAGAAGTGATCTCATGAGCTTAACTCGTCTTGCATGTTTTGGAATTTATTTATTTAATTGTTACTATCACGATGGAATCTGAGCACCATGGTAGTTGTGAATAATTTCTCTTGTCCTGTCCATGGGGTGATAAGAACCTGTACTGGTAATATACTTCGACCTTTCTTTCTTAGTAGCCTGATTACATATGACCTCTCAAAGGTCAAGCTGCTTACCTGACCTGCCTTGCATCTGGTGTTGTCATATATGTCCTTTACATCCTTATTTTCTTGAGTTACCAGCTATGCTTATAAAGTGGCTATTTAAATTCAGGTCAAAGTTTTGGTGATCATTATTGTAGAGTGTAGCTGGATCTGTCATAAAAGATTGAATTTGCTTTTTGATATTTTGATTCGATTAAAAAGTTCTTAGAGTTGGCATATATTGAATTGCTTGTCTTGGTTACCTGATGAAATTTTACAATTCAGATGCAAAAGGAAAGGGACATCCGGTTTCGGAGTTCTTCAAATAATATAGTTAAACCAATTTCTCCGAACAAACTAAATATAGCATCAGATGTTCATGATGCTGCAAGTGTGAGTGCCTTTAGATATCAAAATTTATGACATTCAAATAATTTTTCAACGATTGGAAATTTACTTCTGATTATGTATTTGAACCAGCTGAGTGTTGTAGAAACTCAATCACCGATGAACCGTACCTCTAACCTCTCAATTACAGTGGTCGATAAGGTTTGGAGATCATGTACTTCAAAGTAGCCTGTTTTTGCAATATTAGTTTTGTATTCCCGTGTTGAATGTTGTGCCCAAACAGATTAAATTGGGTGAAGACGGTTGGAAAGAGAGATACTACGCGGAAAAGTTTGATGCTGAAACTGAAGATGACTGTGAAAGAATTCGGAAAAATGCGGTAAGGCAATTAACTTTGATTTGTTTTATCTTATATATTTAATACCTTATATCTTTTTGTTTCAAATGTTTGAATTCAATTTTTTTTGTTTTGTTATAATGGTGGACCTCTAGCAGGATTATTCTTCTATCTTATAAATTAAACACTTTTTTTTTTCTGGTTATCTACATTACCGTTAGAGGTTTAACAGAAGTTTCATAATTTTTACTGGAGCTTAAAGTAGTTAATTGTTGATGTACCCATAAGATACTAGATTTGCATATATTTCTACATCCACTGTCCTGAATGGATGTTTTGTCATCTCATTTTGACCTTTAGCTAGTCAGGTGTGTCAAGTTTTATTTAAGTTTTCCCCCCCACATTTAATAATCTCCTAGAAGTTTGATTTTTAAGTGCCATGCAAAATGTACAGGTTTTAAAATATGTAGAAGGAATTTGCTGGGTCATGCATTATTACTATGAAGGAGTATGCTCCTGGCAATGGTATGTATTGCTTTCTTTTTTCATTCTTTTGATTTATACATTTTCTACTACACAAATTTCAAATATGAATTATTTTATAAAATATTTATTATTAATTTTATCCTAGTATATTAAATAGATTATCACCAAACACTTGTACCTAACATGCCATAAGGTGCATTTTTTCAGTAAGCATCCATGTAAGCTTCGGCTCGTTCCAAGAATGTTGCTTCCATAAATTATCTTGCATTTTTCCTTTGGGAGTTTTGCTTTTGTAATCTACAATGAGTAAATAGCTACGATTCAAGGGTGGCCTGTCAAATTTAGACATTATATGGATTTCCAATGGTTTTACTTCATACCTCATATACATATTGATATTTGCTCAATTAATTATTTCAGACTCTAATATGCAGGTTTTACCCTTATCATTATGCCCCATTTGCTTCGGATTTCTGTGGCATTGATCAATTTCGGATCCAATTTGAACTTGGGGAACCGTTTAAGCCATTGGATCAGTTGATGGGTGTACTTCCTGCTGCAAGGTTTACACCAAATTCTCTCCCCCCTCTGTGTCTGTCCCTCTGTTGTGGGTGGTTATTTTATGTGGTTCAGGCTTGTGACATTTAGTGTCTGTGCAGTGCCCATGCACTTCCTTTGTTCTACAGGAAACTTATGACTGATCCAGCTTCACCTTTATCTGAATTTTACCCAAAAGGTACGGTATGTTGAGTATATTTTTATTTTGGTTTGGATGTGTAAATAAATCATAATCTTCTAACAATAAATGTTATGGCAGATTTTGAATTGGATATGAATGGGAAACGATTTTCTTGGCAGGTATGTGTGATATGTGTCTTGATAGTAATAATGATGTTTTTTAAATTTTAGTGCTTTCCAAAACTTAGTCCTGATTGAAAAGGAAATTAGTAGTGTTAATTGAAAAATAACCATCTTATCCTATGTTAATAAAATGTTTTTTCATCTTATAAAGAGAAGGGTTAATGCTATCCAAATAGTATAGTTTATGTTCCACTAGTAATTTCTGTATATTGTGTTTATATAATAAATTTTAAGGACTTGGTGATCTTAAGTTCAAATCTAAAGTAAAACCTCTTAACATCTAGTGTCTAGATACTTGGTAGTATTTTAATATTGTCCTAATAATGTGTTTTCCTGTGCCGAAAGTTTGATGTCTGTTGGTGATGATCAGTCTTATTAACTTTATGACCATCAGGCAATATGTAAACTTCCATTTATTGAAGAATCTCGCCTTCTCTTAGAGATTGCAAGTGTTGAACACACATTGACGGTAATGCATCATATTTTCCAAAAATATATATATTTTCCTTGGTTATTCTTTTCAGACAAGAAAATAAGGGGATTGATTTTTGGTTGGGAGATCGTCTAATCTTAACGGAAGTACATTTTTGTAGGAAGAAGAGAGACAAAGGAACAATGTAAGTTTGGATGTGTTTTTTATTCACGTAACTCATCCTTTGGCAGTGAAGATAACCTCTATTGCAAGAGGAAGCATGGATCATCTAAATTTATCTGATGCCAAAGTAGAGCTTAAAATTGATCCAAATTTGAGGTAAATTGTTGCTTCAATCTTTTCTGTTACCACCACTCACCAATATCACCACCCCCACCACCCAAAAAAAAGAAAAATAAAAGAAAGTGAAAGTGAAAGTGAAAGTACCACCAGCTAATTCAAAGTTGACTGATCTTTCTTTTCTTTTCTCTTCTCATTTTTACCCATTTCTCATTTAGTTACCATTTGGATGTCACTTTTTTCATAGGAGTATGTATTAAAATGATAAACTTGAATTTTCTATCTGGTTAACTAATTTCTAGCTGAAATCATCATTTTTTATTATTTTCTTCATTTCCTGCGTTTCTTTTCTTTTTATTCCTTAATCAAGTTACTTATAGTATTTCAATTTTTAAGAATGGTGGCATTGGTTCTATGTATTGATTATTATTAAATTAATGTTTCTTTGCTCTTGTGTTTTCCAAGAGATGGAACATTTTAAATTTATTCTGGGTTTAGATGCTGCATTCTAATTACTGTATTTTACGTGAGTGTGCAGTGGTGGGATGAATGGATATGTCATCATCTCTGATGAAGCTCTGCGGCCTGAACAAATTCATGCACCGACTGAAGGAATTGAGACGATTGCAGATGATGCAGTCTTGTATGTTTCACTTTTTTCAGTGGTAGATTCCTTACTAACTCATAAATCAGACTGACATTTTTATCTATTTTCCTTTAGGTGCTTGTTCTACAAGGGCCCTTCTTTCCATGCACATGTCCCGAGGACACTGAAGGGAGCAAAAATGCCTGAAAAGGTAATTATTTTATTGTCTGCACTATTTGAGCCAAAACAGATATTAACTTGAATCTTAAGGCAGTTGTATTTGCTTTCCCCAATTAGCACATGACATTTTTTATTGAACTTTTTCTAAGTGGTTGTCTTTCGCTATGACCTTTGGGTGAAGCTTAGGAATAGAAAATTGTGATTGGAGAATTCAGAAGAAGGAAGTGGGTCATAGTAGTCTATCTTTGACCATACAAAGTTTTGAAATACATGTGATTTGTCCCAACTTATATCAGCCTTTTTTTGATGGGAAATGTAGAAAATGAATTTATCAAGTCAAAACCTGATAGTTTCTTGCAAGTGCTTGCTCCAATTAAAAATTTTAATGTCTTGCTCACTTGGCCTTTATCTTCAATTCTCTCGTTAAGCTTATTTTTGTTTTGTTTTTTCCCTTCCCTTTCAGACTATTCACAAGCAGGATGTCTTGCCTCCTCCAGTTTTGTGGCATGATAAGTCATCTATTATGGGACGCTTACATTCTGAAAGGTGAGAGTATACTTCTGTTAGAGTGTTCTCTTTAATGTAACTGATAGAAAACGCCAATATGATAACCTTCATTGAATAAGGCTAGACTGTTCATTATGAAAATTGAAGTAGAATTGTTGGGATAGATTAATAAAATTGATGTATATTATCACAGGCCCACACGCAAGTCCATTTCTGGCCTTTGTCTCGCAAAATCAGCTAGACAACTTCTGTTGAAATGCTATCTCACAAAAGAACTGGGAAATGGGGGATACATGGAATGTGTAGATAATGCAGGTGGTTCTGGTGTTGGTAAAAGGTTTAATAAACCAACATCTGTATCAAATTGCATCATAAATCACATGGGCACAGAACGATTCATTTGGGATGCACATCCCATGGAAAAGCAAAGTGTGGGCAAGGATGAAGTTGGAGGTGAGAAGAACATAGATGGATCTCGTAAGCGGAAACGAAAAGGGAAACATAGCAAAAATGAAGGCATTTCAGGTCCTCAGGCAGGTGGAAACATACCTCGCAATATGAATTCTGCCTTTACTGATGGGATTGAAGTTGGATCTGAGAAAAATGAAAGAGACAGACCTCTGAAGAAGAAACAGAAACCGAAGAAAGGGAATGACACTGCAGATCAGCATTTGAGGACAGGAGAGGCTTGCAGCAATTTTTCTGCCTTTACTGGTGGGATTGAAGTTGGAACAGAGAAAAATGAGAGAGCCGGACCTCTGAAGAAGAAACGGTATGACACTCCAGATCACTATTTGAGGACAGGAGAGGCTTGCAAGGTTAATTCCGGGGAAGTAATATATGCAGGTGCAGGTAAGAATGAAGTCAAATGTGGTACAAAAGGAGAGGGATCTCATAAGCAGAGACGAAAACGGAAACGTGGCAAAAACAATGGCATTCCAGATCCTAATGTAGGTACAAACTTAATTTGCAATTTGAATTCTGCTTGCATGGGTGAGGATGAAGTTAGGACTGAGAAGATTGGAGACAGGCCTCTGAAGAAGAGACGGAAACGGAAACAGAACAAAGGGAATGACACTCCAGATCCCCATTTGAGGACAGGAGAGGCTTCTATGTTGCATGCAGCAGGCAAGGATGAAGGCGTATGCAATACGATTGGATATGTATCTCCAAAGCAGAAACTCAGCCAAGGAAATGACATTCCTGGTACAGTAGGAGCAGCTTCTGATTCAAACATGGGAGGGATAGCTTATGCTGGCAAGGTTGAGTGTACAAGCAACATAGTGGAGCAATCTAGCAAACAAAGGCGAAAAAAGAAGCCTAAGAACAAAGGGAATGGCACTCCAGATCCCCATTTGAGGACAGGAGAAGCTTCTAAGTTGCTTTCAGGGAAAAAAATATCTGCAGTTGAGAGCAAGGATGAAGTCCTATGTGATACAATAGGATATGCATCTCCAAAGCAGAGTACAAAAGAGAAACTTAGCCAAGAAAATGACATTCCTGGTACAGGAGCAGCTTCTGATTCAAACATGGGAGGGATAATTTATGCAGGCAAGGTCGAGTGTGTGAGCAACATAGTGGAGCAATCTAGCAAACGAAGGCGAAAAAAGAAGCCTAAGAAACGGAATAGTACTCTGGATGACCATATCAGTGCTGAAGTTTTAGCATGTAAACTGAGTGGGGATGAAGTTGATAAATGCAAACATGATTCCATAGGTAAACTTGGAAGTAATGGAAATTGTGCTGATGAGGCTGATCTTCTGGATAAGGTTGAGTGCGTGAACAACATAGTGGAGAAATCTCGGAACCGAAGACGAAAAAAGAAACCCAAGAGAGGGAATGGTACTCCGAATGACCATATCAGTGCTGAAGGTTTAGCATGTAAATTGAGTGGGACTGAAGTTGATAAATGCAAACATGATTCCATAGGTAGACCTGGAAGTAATGGAAATTGTGCTGATGGGGCTGATGTTCTGGATAATGATGTTGGTGTAGAAGTTTTAGCTTCCAATGCCAGTTTGAAAGAAGGAACATGTAAGGGTGAAGTTCAAGGCAAGATAAGTGTTGTAGAGAAATCCAAGAAGAGGAGGCAAAAGCGGAAAAAGGGGGGTTTAGACAATCTGGGTTCCAACTGACTTTGCAGGTAGTGATGTATTAGATGTCTCTTCAGATTTGATAAGTGTTGTAGAGAAATCCAAGAAGAGGAGGCAAAAGCGGAAAAAGGGGGGTTTAGACAATCTGGGTTCCAACTGACTTTGCAGGTAGTGATGTATTAGATGTCTCTTCAGATTTGAGAGGAACAATCTTGTGAACGTAGATAATTTTGGCAGAAGTGATGGATATCTGATGTTAGGCAAAATTGGAAAAACGGGGGTGGGTGGGGGGGGTTAGATAATCTGGGTTCCAAGGTGACTTTGCAGGTGGTGATGTATTAGATGTCTCTTCAGATTTGAGAGGAACAATCTTTGTGAACGTAGATAACGTAGATAATTTTGGCAGAAGTGATGGATCTCTGATGTTAAAACCGTAGGAGAGCACAAATCCTTTGATTCCATGCAAGCATTTTGTTGGTGAAGAGGGATTGACATGTTCTAATTTCATCCGGCCTAATTGTGCTGTTGGACCTAGAACCGATGGAAAGAGCTGTATTGACGTCAATGAGATCCGGGAAAAACTTGTTAGGAGCATCATCAACCAACGATTCAAATCTTTTTTATATTGGTGAAGCTGATGGTTAGAAAGTCTTCTGTCAAGAATCCGAAGCAGGGACGGAAAGGAGTGAATGAAAAAAAATGAAATTCCAAATGACCACGTATGGTACCAATGGGATTGAAGATAATTTTATCCCATTTAGAAAATGTTTAAAAAGCTAGATAGAGAAACAAAGTCAGTATGAAGCTACAAAGTGTAAAAAAAAAAAATGCAGTGCAAAGTAAGGATATCTGCTCCAATTTCCAGATTTTTTTTTTTTTCTGTTGCTTCTCTCGCTCTCTCCTACTGGTGGTAGGCGGCGTTGCCGATTATTCCACCAATTTCACCAAGGTCATTGATTCCACCAGCAGCACCGACGAGGCTAATGATATACAGATCTTCCTGATAGTAAGAGGTGGCCGGCGATGATCTTTCTGTTTTTGCCTAATTAAAACGTATACAATCAATACAACTGGGGCACTTATTTTTATGTATGATAGACCTCACTGATTACAATTTTTCTATAACATCACATCTTTTGCAAACTGCTAAGTGCATTCCCGTTCTCACAACTCTTTTTATTTATATTTTTTTTTTCCAGTCTCCCATATATGAAAGTTTATCTACTTACTCTGTTTTTGTTCTTTTCTAAGATGTATTGATTGGTTTTCTTCTGGAATTATGCTTTTCCAATTGTTCATAATTTGTTTATATGGACTTGTTTATATTATTTATCTATTTTTTTAGCTTCTAAAATGGCAAGGAAGAAATAGGTAAAATGTTGAGCTATTTATGTGTGAAGATAAATATATTAAATGACCACGCTATCCCTGTTCTGTATCTTTGCAACTGTTAAATCTTACAAAATAATAAAATAATTATTTTATAGTGATGTTTGTCTTTCTCTAACCCCTGTTCAATAACCAAAAGAATTAAATAATACTTTTTATAAACAAAAGGATCAATTACACTTCTTATAAGCAAAATGTTCAATTTACGCTAAATTTATAAATGAAATGGCACTCAACCCTAAATAATATGGGTCAACATAATAATAGCACTCATTTGATAACATTGAGATGTCGTTTGATTTATTTTTTAAATTTTAATTAAATTTACACATAATTTTTTAAAATTTTAAAATGTATGTTTTAGTTCTCAAATTTTTTAAATTTTATACTTAAATTTCTAAATTTTTAAATTATACAAGTTAGTCCTTTAATTTTTAAAATTTTATACTTAAGTCTTAAAATTTTGATTCACGTATATATTTTAGTAGTAAAGTTATGACCTATGTAAGAATTTTTTAAAGTTTGGAGATTAAATTTAAAAATTTAAGAAATTATGTGCAAAATTTTATAAGTTTGAAAACTAAATTGTATGATTTAAAAGTTTAAAAGTTTATACGTAAATTGATCAAAGTTTGTGGACTAATAGAGTAATAAAGTCTTAAAAAATAATAATGAATTTTCCATAAATCAATTACCTACAAGATTCAAATGTATGTGTAATTTTAAAATTATTGATGGGATTCAATTGAGATGTCATTACTACTTAACGGAGGTATTATTTATTGGTCTTGAATTAATTATTCATATCAATAACATGCCATAAATATAAAGGAAAAATAATACGAAGAGAAAAAGTGGATCTCAATTTTTATGATTTTTAATCATTTAAAATTATAATTTCACATTCTCCTTGATCTGGACCAACATATTAGGATTGAAGCAGGACCGATGTATAATTTTTCCTACCTAATCAGTAATGACTAACTATATTGAGTTTGTAGTTTATCTAGTTGTTTGGCAATAATACTTTTTTTTTTTTTTTTTTAAGTTACAGTTTAAACAACACCATATATTGTTGGATCTTTAAAAAATAAAAGTATATTGAGTTTGTTTATTAGAAACAAATTAGCCATACTTCTTAGTTGGGATTTATGAAGAAGAGGAATACTTGAGTTTAGTTACTGCTGAAAATATATTAGACCTCATAATATCACATATTTATATAACGGCCCTTTATTTTACGGTTTCATCTAATTTGGTTGAAGTATTCTACTACTGTTATTTAATTAGTTCAAAGTAAACAAATGATTCACATCGATTAAGACTTAAGAGTTAAATTGTAGCTTCAAAAATCGTAAAATGACTAAAAGCTTAAAATCGAAGCAATTTGATCGGTAGTCACATATGTACAAAATATAGCCCAAATTAAGAAGAGAAACGGGCAAGACAGTTATTGGACCATCGAACCAGGATTTAATGCCTTGGTATAGCATGATTTTGACTAAGATGCATTTTTTTTTTTTCATTCTCGTTCTACGACAGCGTTTTTGGGAGAAGGAAATTACGATTTTGTCCCTTTCTTCATCTTCTTCCTTTTTTTTCAACGACGTTCCATCCTATACTATCAATTTCCATAACAACCTTGGATGTCGTTGGTTACTTGAGTCCTTGGATTTATGGTAGAAAGATTCATATTTCTATGGGTTTTCCTTTTCCTCTCAAATTGAGTAAAATCTCAGTACTCCAATGAAGAAAGGGACATTTATAGATAATTCACAAAAGTGTAAAAAAAAAATCCTCATTTTTATTCTTGCATTTTTAATTGGTTATTTGCACATTTATATGGTTGAAAAACTATGAAGAGGTAGTTAATAACCATAATAGGTATTAAAATACATGTAATAGTGAATCAATTTTAGTTATTTGTTTGACTATTCTAATACTGGTGGTTTAAACTAATTAGAGCATTTATTCAATCTTTATAAATGAATTTTATGGTTTTATTGATCAGTAAACATAGCTTTTATATATGTATATATATAAAGGAAGTTGATATTTTAGGTAGTTCCTTTACATACTGCCCATATTTATTTACATACCGTCATAAGAGTATGCAAACCGAGATACTCTGTTTTTACTAGACAAAACAGAGTATACATACACATATTATATATGTAAACTAGTATGTAAATTATTTACATACTATGTAAACAGGTATGTAAATAATTAAATCTAGAATCCTAAATCATGTCAATTCAATTTATTTTATTTTTTTGTAAATTTATAATTACCATAAATACTTCATTAGCGGTCCTCATTTGAATGCTAGGCATATTGTGCAACCAAACCGAAAATCCTCTGTAAATAATATTTAATTATTTTATAATATTATTTCACAAAAAAATAAATAGAAGTAGTGTAATTAATAAATAATTAGATTAATATACCCGTAACTCCATTCAGCACAAACATAAGGACCAATACGAAGCATATAAATGTGCCTTCTTTTTGTATGGTTTTGAGAAATCTAATTAGATCAATATTTCCATCGAAATTATATTTATGTCAAGAGGGTTCATGAGCATTCCAAAATACGTTTGTTTCAACAGCATCCAATCCACCTTCCTTTGCTTTTTTAATCAAATCTGGCCACATCCGTTTCATTTATATTAATATACATATATATAAAACTGAAAATGAAGCAACATGCAAATTAAGATTAACAAAGAGTTATTGCTTGGGTAGTATTGCGGGGATAGTGAATAGAACCAGAAAGTAAAACTCTTCTTTGACCATCAATGGTGATGGCTCTCCCATCATAAGAAGCCTAAGTAGCTTGAGCATAAAAAATTAATTCATCCATGAAACAGACAAGCAGAAAAGTGCCAGTTCAACAGGATGTAAATAAATTACATAATATGTAAATAATTTACATAGTATGTAAACTGATTTACATAGTATGTACATTAGTTTACATACTATGTAAACCATTACCTGTTGTATGTTAATTGGTTTACATAATATGTAAATTGATTTGCATAGTATGTACATTACTATATAAACTAGTTTACAAAGTATAAACCATTACCTATTGTATGTAACTCTGTTTGCATAGTATGTAAACCGATTTACATAGTATGTAAACCAGTTTACATAGTGTTAGTTTTTTAAAAGTAGTTGAAGTTAAACAAGTGATGCACGTTATCTTAAAAAACTCGTTTTTATTTTCAATTATATTCATAGTTGCTTATTCTTTTTTGGTTCTGTGACTTCATCTTTTAGTTAATTTTTTCTTTCCCAATCTTAAGTTAAAAGGACCACAGGTTTGATGGAGGCTCAGGAGCAAATCCAAAATGGAACACATAATAGCATCGTCACAACAACTCAATTATGGATCAAAATTAGCTTAAAGGAAAATATAGTTTGTACATTAACAAGTTGGTAAACTAATAAAACCTACAGGCTTATGCATTCACCAACCAATATTCCTGCTACTTTTCACAGGTCTAACCACACTCATCACTTTTTGGAATTATAGGAACAACAAATAAAAATTAATAGCCCCAACGGAAAATTAATTTTCATTAAATTCATTTCGCTCCTGAATTAAAAGAAGACAACACAACTTAACAATTAAAGTGTTCTCTTTATAAAGACAAACCATGTTTCCACCAAGTTTAGAACCTAAACTAGCTTCCTTTCATAGTATGTAATAAAGTTTACATACTATGTAAACTGTTTTACATAGTATGTAACACAGTTTACATACTTGTTTCTTACTTATATTCTTATTTTCATTTCCATATCATATATTCTTATTTTCAATTTTTCTTGAAAGATTGTACCCAAAACCAAATAGGCAGTTTTCAAGGTTGTTATATATATAATTTATTTTCCAAATAGTAGTAATCATGTTGTTATCATAATAGTTGTATGTTTAATAATTAGTATTACTCATTGCTATACATCTCATTTGCACTTTAATGTTTTCTTTTTCCTCACTAATTAACTTCTGGAATGAACAAGGAAATATATCCCAAATGTTTTCTTTATTTTATTTCCTCCAAATGTTTCTTGCTCGGTATTATATATGTTTTTCTTAGAATTCATTGGGTGCTACCAATCAATAAATTTACATAGTATGTAACACAGTTTACATACTATGTAAAACAGTTTACATAGTATCCAATTAGGTGCTACCAATCAATAAGTTTACATAGTATGTAACACAGTTTACATACTAAAGAATTTGGTGTGTTGTGTTTAAAAAGTTTCAGTCATGTCCTCAGTTAAATACTACAAAATAGGCATTTAACACATAACCTACGCTTGGGGGAAAAATGATTCACTTAACCAAACGTGTCTATTAGCTGATATCACTAAAAGTCCTAAATTGTTACACTTGGCTAATATTAAAGATATGATTATAATTTTTGAAATATTAGGGACACAAGTTTTACATTGACCAAATGTAAATTGAAATTGAATGCTGAAGCCTAAACTCTTAATGGAAGAAAAAAAAAAAGACCGTTCTTTTATACTCTGTTCCAAGTTCCAAGTGAAGGGCCACATAGTGTAGTACACTCCAGCAACAATCATGCATATTTATTTGTTTATAATTATATCATATCATTCTCTGTGGCATATTTTACTTGTACAATGAAGTAACTAAACCTGTTTTGTAAATCTTTGCCTTTGGTATGCTCAGAAATGGCAAATAGCTCTTAATCTTTGCTTGGCCAGCATTTTGTGACTCCTTGGTACAACTCGAACCTTTTAGTTTAAAGGACTCAAAATATCAAATAGTAAGGGGGCAAATTATGTTTTATCTTACATTAGTTTAGTATCAAATAGTATACTACATTAGTTTACATACTATGTAAAACAGTTTACATACTATGTACATTAATTTACATACTATGTAAAGCAGTTTACATACTATGTAAAACAGTTTACATACTTGTTTACATAATATGTAAACAGTTTACATAGTATGTGTATGTATGCTCTGTTTTGCCTAGCAAAAACAGAGTATCTCAGTTTATCATCATATGTTTCGCATATGCATTCCTCTCTGCCATATCTGAAAGCTTTCGCAATCTCTCCTTCAGCTCTTCGCTCTAAAACATAATTCCAAATCAATATTATAACCAATTCCTTCCAAATTATTTGTTTCCAACAAATGCTAGGAAATTAAAAATACACTAAATAACTTTGAATTTTTCTAAAATAATGATCATACATATTTTACATGTAAAAGAAATATAACTAATATATATATATATATATATAAAGAGAGAGAGGGAGAGAACTTGTTACAGTAGTAATTTTGTGGGATAGTCATAAACTTATAGAGCTATTTTTTATTCTGATTCCATGTGAGAGTAGAGAAGAAAACTCAAGGATATTTGTGTAATTTATCTAATTTTGATATAACTAAAACACACAGTTTTGAACTTATTATTGCTAGTTTTGAAGTATTCTACTACTGTTATTTAATTAGTTCAAAGTAAACAAATGATTCACATCGATTAAGACTTAAGAGTTAAATTGTAGCTTCAAAAATTGTAAAACAACTAAAAGCTTAAAATCGAAGCAATTTGATCGGTAGTCACATATTTACAAAATATAGCCCAAATTAAGAAGGGAAACGGACAAGACAATTATTGGACCATCGAACCAGCTTTCATTAACCAGGCTGACACAATTTGGGCATTAACAAAAGGAACAATGCAATCCAATCTCAATGACAGGTTTCACAAATAACATCCCCACCCCACAATACTACATTTTTTTTCCTTGCTATTTGGGTTAATCCAAGCTTTTTTTTTTTCCTACTCTTTTTTTTTATATATATTGATTTTTATTTATTTATTTAAACATATATATTTTTTATATAATTTAACTTTTTTTACTTAATGAAAAGTAAAAGTTGTCAAAGAAAAATATATAAGTATCATATCAAAAAAAAAAATTATATGTGACATCATATGTGTCACTTAAAAAAAAATGAGCGTATGTGCCAAATGCTAAGAAAGAACATATGTGTCATCTGCCTAAAAAGAACATATGTTTTATTTACTAGAAAAAAAAAAAGCATATGTGCTAGAGGTTAACAAACAATAGATGGTCGAATTATTAACTCTCGGAGAATATTGTCTTCAATAGTATTTTTTCCTAAATTAGTAAAAACTTAACTCAAAACTCATAGCTTCATATATAAAAATATTAAAATATTCTTGATATATAAATTCAATAAAATAAAAATAAGATTAAATCTCACAAGATCTCCAGTGATCGTAGCTAGCAAGCCACCGGATGTAACATATTACATCTATTTATATTTTATCTATAATATGTTACATTTACTTGTATTTTCGTAACTTGTTACATCCAATTATATATTTTTATGTAACATATTACATCCACCTCTATAAGTTGGTACATCTAATTGTATATTTTTATGTAATATGTTACATCTACCTCTATAAGTTGGTCGATTCAACTTGACCCCGCAATATATAAATTTAACTTTACATTTGTATGTAACATATTATATCTACCTATATCTTCGAATGCAATATGTTATATTTATGTCTAGCAAGATCGTCGAAGCTCCAATAACAATGTAACATATTACATCCAACTCTACCTTTGAACATAACATGTTACATCCACTTCTGGCGAGGTCGTCGGTGATGATCACCGATAAAGCTGCCGGAGCTCTAATGAGATTGTCATAGATGTGGTGGGATTTTGTAATGATTTTAGTGTATTTTGGTCTATTTATTGAATAATTTAATATTAAATTATAAATTTTTTAATAAATTATTACTAATTAAAAAAAATTGATCAATTTATCAAAATTATATATATATATATATATATATGAGTAAGTCAGTGACTAACCAACCCTAAGTCTCTAGATTTTACTTGAGCTGGCTAGAGTGAAATTTGGTGAATTGTTCTATCTATTTTGATGCAGTTGGTAACATGATCTAACATTCTTTCTGGTCTAGATTGTTGATGTTCCTAAGAAGGGAGAGAAAAAGCATAACAAAGGTGAAAATATTCAGGTATACTTTTTTTTTTTAACAATAATATTCAGGTATACTTACATTGTAATTTTGATCTATTTTAAAGTGAATGACTCAATTGTTTATAATTTTGATCCCATCCTTTATTATTTTTGCATACGATTTCTCTTGACTTTTTTGTAGTTACAACTTGAGGTTGTAAATATTTAATACAAAAATTCTGAAATAATGTAGAAGTATTACAAAATCATCTACTTATTTATTTTAAATATGTTCTATAAACTAACCAAAAAAAATTAAAATAAATAAAATAATTCATGTATAAGGCACATATTTTTAATTAATTTAATTTAAATATCTTTAACAAATCTTTTGATTTAGATTAGTTTAGTAAAAAAAAAATTCTAACAAAAAGAAAAAAATTTCATCTTCTTAAAAAAAAATTAATAACTATTTAGTTGAGAAAAAAATCATTATTTAATTTAATTACTTAAAAAACATGTTAAAAGTTAAAAAAAATAAATTGTTTAATTACTTATAATTTTTTTTTTATCAAATTATTTATAATACTTTAAAAAAGTAATAAGATAAATTATTTGTAAAAAAAAAAAATAGATAACAGATACTAATCACTATTTTAAAATTTATTTATTTAAAATGATTACAAATAATAAATTCACATCAATTATTAGTGTAATAATTATTAAATAATTAAATTAATAATAAGGGTAATATTTTTAATTAAAGCAAAACAATTTAATAATATCATTTAAAATAAAAAATTATACATAGACACACACACATATATATATTAAATTATTTTACTTCTTTTAGTTTCTCTGAGGTTAATTTTTGTAACATATTTAAAATAAATATAAATTAAATTTTTTTTTTTAGTTTTTAAATTATGATTGTGAAAGTAAATTCAATATCACATGCAAATTTTTGAATGAATTAAAGATTTTTTATTATCGAAACTCTTTAACCAAAAATATTCATGCATATAAAAATAAAATATGATATATTATTAATTAAAGTGTTTGAGTTTTGAAATTATATTTAACATACTTATTTTTTAAAATATAAAAAATAAGATATATTCTTTATTTTAAAATATAAGTATATTTTTGTCTAAATTTAAAATATTTTAAAAACTCGTGTCATTTTATTATTAAGTACTTTTTGTATGCATATATTATTTTTTTATATGTTTGTAGTCTTTATTAGATATGATAATTGTCATATTATTGAAGTTGTTATAGATGTAGTTTTTATCCGATTATCATATTTAAAATTCTTAATAAATATGATAATATAATAATAAAGGAAAATTAATGTCAATAATTTTAAATATAAAAATAATTTTGTAAAATAAATATTAGTTGATTTAGTTTTTTTACGTTATATTTATGTTTATAGTTTTTATTATATGTTGTAATATTTATTAAATGTGATTTTTATTTGATCATTATATTTAAAAAATTTATTAGATATGATAATAGAATTTTAAAATAATAAAAAACTAAAATATGGAGATAATTTTATTAAAAATAATTATTAAGCGTGATAAGATGTATACATAATAATAATAATAATAATAATAATAATAAGTACGTGTGAAATGGAGGGATGGTCCCTCAATCATTTAACTTGTGGCCGGCTGTTAAAGGGGTAGTGTGGCACTACGTGAGTTCATCTTCTTGCCAAAGCCAAAGGTTATCTGATTATGAGTAGTACTGTTCTGTCCAGAATATCCACAAATCAAATTAAATAAACACTAGGGCTACTGCTTTAGAAAATGTCATCGGGAATGGTTACAGGTCCATCGTCTTCTTGCTCAGCTACCTTCAACAGCAACTCCATTCAATTCAAAACCTCCACACCAATCTTTCATCAGAAGCCAACACTGTGCCAGGTTTATTACTCATAACTATTTGTTAGCTAGCTAATTGTTCAATATTTATTAGTGTTTAAATGGACTGAGACTTTTTTATTAATATTTATTTTTTTAAAAAAAATTCTATGCCCATGCATTGTGTAGAAAACTTCCTTCCAGGGTTTCTCGATTCAACAAGTGAAAAAGGCGCAAAATTTTGTGAATTTCAAGTTTAAAAGTGGAGCAAGTAGAAGGGGCCCGGGACTTGAGATAACAGCAAAAACTGCAGGGGCTTCAAAGACCATTGAGGCTGAAGTTGACAAACCATTAGGCCTCACCTTGGGTCAAAAGCCTGGTGGTGGTGTTGTCATTACTGTAACTTCTCCTTCTCGTTACTTTTTAACATCATCTCTCTTAATCCACTTTTATATATATGTATATATAGATATATAGCAGATTATTTATTTATTTATTTATTTTATAATTAGGCTGTGGAGGGAGGTGGAAATGCAGCAAAGGCAGGATTAAAGTCAGGAGATCAGGTTTTGTACACTAGCAGCTTCTTTGGAGATGAATTATGGCCTGCAGACAAGCTTGGCTTCACCAAAACTGCCATTCAAGCCAAGCCAGACTCTGTCTACTTTGTTGTTAGCAGGTTTATTTTCCTAGCTACCTCTTCTTTATATATCATTTTCTTCCCTAACATTAACAATTTAACATAGTTAAAAATGCAAACAACACAAGTTTTCACTTGAGCGTCAACCAAATATTATTAGTCTAAAGTTTTCTACTCATGGAATAAGGTAGTAATAAAGCAGAACAAGTTTATAGTGAATTGTTGATTACTAAGCCTTGTGTCATAAAAATTAAAATTCAACTTACGTATTTGTGCTTGTCAGATATCAATCCCATCTTAAAAGTCAAACGATCACCTGCTAGTCTACTGTCTGTAAATACGTCAAGTCCTTGCACTCCAGCTCCACCATCAAAATGTCTTCAGATAACTTGTCGTCTTTTTAAAAATTCTGAGCATTGGTCTTTTTTTTCTTATGCAGAGGTGGTGCTGACGTAGATGTTAAGCGTCTTCCAAAACGTCCCGCTCCTCCTCGCTTTGGGAGAAAATTAACTGAGGCTCAAAAGGTAATTATCATCCATGAATATTGCTATAATTAAGCTTGATATATAATTAGGCTATAAAGTATGCAATGTATTTTATTTTATTTTCTTTTTCTTTTTCCCTTCTAGAGTGGATTCCTTCCAAGATATTATATCATGGTTTTGCAATTTTGCGGACTTGCAGGCTAGAGCAACACACATATGCCTTGATTGTGGATACATATACACAGTACAGAAACCGTTTGATGAGCAGGTGAGCTTTTATATATATATTCAAGTTGATTAGTTAGTGCTTATAACACATGCATTTTACTACTGTTTGTTAATTAAAAAAATGGACTACCAAACTAGCTACTAGCTGCCCTCCCAGCCCCTTCATAAGTCCGCCCTTGCTAGCTAGGTGTTAGTGTCATACATATGTTTAAAGTTAAGAAACATTGATGTGATTGACTTATATATAACTATATTCTAGCAGCAACACGAAACTTTTTGAGTTTACCTACTTTGGTTTACTCTATTTTTCAACTGGGCAATAAATAGGCTCATATGCAGAAAAGGCCATGTTTTTAGCAAGAATGTGAGTAGTCGGGGGAATTATCTCGTGTTTTGTATGGCTTTAAATATATCACTTATCTTATGTCATAAATGTTTGACGGTTAATCGAACCACTACTGTGTTTTCCAGTCGGATTCATATGTATGCCCTCAATGTCAAGCACCAAAGAAGAGGTTTGCAAGATATGATGTGAACACAGGGAAGGCTATTGGAGGTGGTTTGCCTCCAATTGGTGTAATCATTGGGCTTGTGGCAGGTATTGGTGGAGTTGGAGCTTTGCTTGTATATGGTCTTCAATGAACTCCCATAATATTATTACTTTCTTCTTAATTAAAACACCGCTCATCCCATCATCTTTCTTACTTTATGAATTATATATGATCTCTGTCTGACTGTCCTACTCATGACCTCGATCAATTGAAGTTGTAATATAAATGGCCTTTTTCACTTTATATATGCTTGGCGTGGGTGTTACCACTTGAAATGAAAATGTTGTGTTTAGATTCCAATATTGAGAGTTTGAGACGTGCTCTAATAAACATTGCACTGCAAGTATGTATTTCCCGATTCGACTTTCAATGTTGATCTTAATAAACACTGCAATCTAGCGTGTACATATTTATTCTTGTTTTTTAAAATGGAGCAGTGATTTAGGATAATCGTAACATGGGAGAGTAGTAAGGGGTATAACAGATACTCATTTTTTCCTTCTTTATAAATTTCAATATACTCTCACTCCTATGTTACAGGACGAAGGAATAATTTTTTATTTCTTAAAACTTGATGAATTTTGGCTCGATATGCGACTTTTGGATTCATGTTGAATAATGTAATTTCTTATTTACAATTTAATCATGTCATAAAATTTAGTTTTTATTTTAATAAAAATTTAATTTTTAAAGTACAAAAAAAAAAAAAAATTGGACTAAATATTATTTATTTAATTTGCTTAGCAAAAACATATTATTTAATTTAGTGACTAAATTTTATTCAATATTTTATTTTCTTCATGCAACAATATATTTTAGGTCAATATTTTTTAATATATTAGTATTGCTTTATTTTTTCATTATTTTCAACAATTATACATTAACAACTTTACATGCACACATTTTACTTATAAATTATAATCCTCAATAGTATAATAATCCTCACGCAAAAAATTATAATCCTCACACAAAAAATTAGTAAATTTTTAATATAAAGCAATTGTTAATGCAATTTATATTTGTATTTATATTTTGTCAATAGTATATTTTTAGTCATTAAATAATTATTTAAAAATAAAAATAAATATTAGAGATAGAATATGTGACTCAAACCTAGTTATCAAGATAAAAGTACTGCTATTATCTTCTTATTTTTCACAAAAAAATTTCCCTTAAGGTCACCATCTTTCGTCTTCAAGTTTATTAGCCAAGAATAATGTTTGGAGCTAGCACCAGAGAGTGGTAGTCTGAGGTCTGTTAAAGTATTAAAAAAAATGTCATTGCTAAACAAGGATAGTAATATAGTATTTATAAGTAACATGAGATTTTATTTTTTTTTTTTTAAATTAAACTTTTAAAAATGGATGTCACATGTTATTTATACACTATAAAAAATATAAATTAGATAGTATTAAAGCTTCAGTCGATTAAATGGTCTAAACAAAAAAAAATATATAATAGGTCTCCTTGCAAAAAAAATGGGCCTTGCAAAAAAAAAAAAAAAAACAATGACTTAATAAATTTAGGATATAACAAAATAGGTTAAAAATACAAAACATTAGACCAAATAATCTACACTTTGAGGAGATGTTAAAGTACAAAAAAAATGTTTACATTGCTAAACAATGATATGTTTATAAATAATATAAAATTTAGCTGTTAATATTTTAAAAGTAGATGTTTTATGTTACTTAGACACTATAAAAAATTTCAAAGTGTTTGTGCGCATTTATTAGTGTGGGAATATCATTGTCAGCTAATAAATTAAATTGTTGTAACTCGTCAAGGCTACTCAATTAAGTTTATTAGGATATATTAGTAAGCTTTGATACACAGAGCTGGTATTAGTTAATAGATAATTACAAGATGTTACTAAGCTACTATATAAGGATCTAGTCTTTTACCTATACAATGTAATATTCATTAATATCGAATATACACAGTACTTCCTTTCTAAGGTGTGTTGAGTTCTTCTATGGTATTAGAGCGTATTTGATCTTAGAAAGTTGTGGTTGTGGCGTTCCAGACCTCCTACATAGATGCAATTTCATCTAACTTATCTTCTCCTCTGTCTTCGACTCGAATGGCTGGTCACCAATCAGAAGGAAATGGGAAGAAGTTTACTGCATCAAATTCAGGATTAGCAATTATTGATGTTCTATCTCAAAACTTGCATTTGATCTATTAGAATATGCTTTTGGGATCCAAAGTTTTCTGCAGAGGCGTTTTTTCGTCATCGTTAGTGGTTCCACCTTTCGATAAATCAGCATCTACTATACGTGGAAATGTTGAGTTCACGGAGACACTTCAAGAAAATGGAAGTGCCGATCAATCTGATGTTGTCATCAACATCATCTTTTATAATCAAGAAATCTGGTAATTCCAGTACTATTCTTGATTCTCTCTTCTTCTTCTTCTTCTTCTTTTTTTTTTTTTTATATCTTTTGTGCTCCAAATTGACACTCATATCTTGAAAAAGGTTGAAATGAATGTGTCTTGGAGATTGGTTTTGACTTACATTGATGTGTTCTTGATGTTGTGTTTTATCGGAACAATGGAATCCATTGAGATGAAGATCACGGCCTTTGTTGAGCTGTTAGTGATTTTCTTGATTTTGATTGTGAATGTTATTGTGAGAGTTTGCAAGGGAGTACTGCTGAGAAGGCTTTCAAGGAAATTCCGTTGGAGTAGACGACTGTGATTCGTGATGTTATGAAAGTTTGGAATTTGCCTGCAAAGGAGCTTGTTCCGGGTGTTATTGTGATTCAAATTCATGCAAAATTGCCTACAAAAGCGGATTTTAGAAGCAAAATTGTATGTAAGCTATGGTACAAATTGTCTTCAAATAAGTATTTCATCCGGTTCTATCATGACGTATCTTCTAAAACCCCATGTTATTGGTAGAGGTTTCTGAATCCGCAGATTCAGAATCAAGTTTAATTTGGGTTGCTCATATAAATGGAATCTTGAAATTTTCCTTAGATTTCTTAGAGAACAGAGTGCAAGTTAGATTTCTTAGAGAACAGAGTGCAAGATTGATGCTGGTGTTGAAGAGTATGGGAATTGCCAGTGGCATGCATTTGAAAATTCAAGTGCTTCTGCAAAATAGTACATGAGAGTTGGTTGCATTTTTGAATGTCAACAATGTATTTTTTAAATTGGGAATTGGATGAATATGTGTATTTGGTACATGTGATATGTTTTTTCGCAGCTGCTATACTAACAAATTTACTTGTTTTATCACTCTCCGATTCAAACTCAACCAAAACTATTAGTTTGACAGGGGCTATTAGAATAGTTTTGAGTTTGTTAAAAATATAGTAATTAATGAGCACTTATAAGTACTTTTTTATTCTGTTATACATGAAACTTGTATTAGTTAATATATGATTACTAAATGTTATCAAGCTACAGATCTTGTCATATACCTAAGCAATGTAATATTTATTAATATCGAATATACACAGTATTTTTTTTCTAAGGAGTGTTGAGTTCTTCTAAAGCTGCTATAATTATCATTTTATTACCTTGTCTACCATTTAACAAACACCTATTATTTTATTTTATTTATTAAAAAAAAAAAAACCCTATTATTATGAACATATTTTTTATACCATAAAAAATATGTTTTTTAAAGTGATTAACAGTTTAGATATAAAACATATGTTTTTCTAAAGTGGTTATAAGTAATTTAATCATATAAAAATCTGAAAGCAAAAATTATGGGAATGTGATTTTTGTAATAAAAAAAAATGTTTTTGGCCTACATGTCCTTGGGGCTTAGATATGTCAAAAATTGCAGTACACGGAAAAACGGGTGGGTTCTGTTACAAAGAGAACACGACTCGTTAACCATAGACAGAATAAACACAATATATTTTTAAACATAATTTATCAATAATTATTTTATATTTTTAAAATTTTGGTATTCACCATTATAATAAGGATATTCTTATATGCCACGACTAAATAGCATACTCGACTAATTGTCATTAGTGAAATAAGACTTCCGACTTGGGCCCACATTCCTTTAATGAGTTTTGATCGTGTAAGAAAAGCCGTGCTACATAGCAGTATTCAATAAGGGTGATTATTAATATGAGTTTTTTACTTATGTTAAGAAGAGAAGTGCAAATCTTTAATTATTTTTTATACCATTTTAGTTATTTTCTTTAAAAGTCATAACACAAACATAAATGTCTAATTTTTCATTTATTTTATATTTTATTGTTATTAAGGTATTAATTTCATATATATTTTTAACATGAAAAATAACTACAAAATTGATTAAAATAATGAAAATTTGATCGACTTTTGTGCTATCATTTTTCTTAACAAAAGAATTAAATTGGTTAAAAAATAACAAATAAACTAGACTGATTTAGTTAGCATAACTAAGCAATCATGTCTTTATTTATCTCTTATAATAAATATCCAACTTATAAAAGTTTTTTTTTTTTTATGTATTAATAAATCTGATAACATAATACACAGGATAATTTGAATCGACAACATCAGCCCTAGTTTTCCGAAAAATATTTTATGTTAGTCCCATAATTATTACAAAATATGTATTTTAATTATATAATTATTAAATTAAGTTAATTAAGTTTCATAATTTAACAAAAATATTAGTTTAAATTAACAAACATTAGGCGTTATGCATAACAAAAAAAAAATGCATTTTTAACCGTAGGCCTAATTAATTAAATAGTACTTAATAACTTTCAAGCTATAATAATTTTAAAAAATATATAAAAAAAACATCCATGTATAACCAAAAAAAATAAGCTTGAATTTTTTTTTTACTGTCATTCAATTTTAAAATGTCATAATTAAATGTTATTATAGCTTTTTTTTAACACGAAAATTCATTTAATATCTATCAAAAAATATCATGCATCTTCTTTTTTATCGTGTTTAAATAAAAATTTGTTATTTAAATTTATTTAACTATTTCTTAAAAAATTTGGTATAAATTGAATTCGACTTAAAAATAAGAGAATTAAACTACTCATTTTTAAAAAAATAATAGAACTAAATTGACTCCTCCCTTCTTTTCCCACGTGCTTACCACATTTTTAGCAAGACCGATCTTACAGTTTCAACTCCAAGGTTTTGGCAGCTGGTAACTTGGTTGGAGAACAACAAAGTTCGAAAAAGAATGCAATCGGAAATGATGGTAACAAAAAAAATACTGATAATGAACATTTAAATTTAGTTTCTTAATATATAATTTGTCTTTTAAAGGGAAAATTTTAAACTTTGATATTTTATTCTAAAAGAAATTACAAAAAACAAAAAAAAAAAATCAGTTTTTGTTCCACGTTCCATTAAAAACCTTATTTTTTCTATTTTTAAATTATTTAAAAAAAAATCAGAAAATGTATTCATTTCAAAAACTAGACAAAAAGTTTAAGAGAGACCATGTGCTAAGAATCTAGTAGAATATACTACAAAGAAAATAGACGAAATTGTATTGACAACACAGGCCTTCAAAAATAACATCACGTGTTGAGCCTACTAAGAGTTTGAATGACTTAAACTCAAAATATACATAACAAATCACAATACTTGTCAGCAAAACCAACATGGTTATAATAAAGGAAACAAGGGTACATATGGTTCTACCAAATTGTTGATGGGGGAAAAATCAATGCCCTAAGACCAAAACATTAAAGCACGACCCAGCCTGTGCCAAGGAAAATTAAAAAAAAAAAAAAAAGTTGTTGTGCACTAGGCCAGTAAGTATACATTGAAAGCCTACGAGAATCAATATTCACATAAATGAACAGCTAAAAATGGTCGCAGTCCTGTTCCTCGAATAAAATATCATCTCGGCCCAGCAAAACAGTGCAATGAATATAATTCCTAAATCAGCATTAAATACTCTACACCCAACCAATAGACAAAGGGAGTATATCCAGCAACAACCTACTTGTACCAGGAGTTGTAATGCTACTGCTTTCAGCTACAGTAAATCCTGTAATACAACAGAAACTAACGAAGGGGAAGCGCACCAATTTGTTCGTATCCACAGATTCTGGTCAAACGAATCAAAAGCACCCATTCCAACTATGCCTTCCTCCACGAAGTTAACTTTGCACCAACAATACCAACCTAAGAATCCACCATTTCATCTTGCATCTCGTTGGGGGCAATAAGGCCAGGAATAGAAAGCATTCTCTGCCGCTCTCTTTCTCTCTGAGCTGCAGCCTCCTCAGCATATAGATCTTTGTTGTCCTGCAAACCAAATGACACAACAGTCACATGATGAGTTACAAGAAAACGGCAGAATTCGATAACAGGACCATTATCTTGCTACATTATGTAGAATGACCTGAATAAATAAGCGAATAACTGAAACAATGGAAAACTACGCACATAAAAAGTTAGAAAAGTTAGAACCGGCACTTCTCAATAGTAGCATTATTGTAGCCAGACAATGATAATGATTGAATATAGCACCCTCATGTTCTATAAATTGCTTCCCAAATTCCATACCAGTAAATGTATATGAAGAAACCAGTAACCTAAGTCTTTGAGACCTTCTATCCTATCACGAAAAACAATAAAGACAAGAACAGAATAGAATGTCAAACAAAAATTATTTAGTTCCTTCTACCCATAAACTCATATGAGCCAGTGAGTTTCACAAGTAAACATATGGTCTTTTCATTCTACATAGATTTTCGTCACACATGCAAACGGTCAAAATCATAACATTATCAAAATGTAACAATTGAAGCTTTGGCTTGGTTTTTACCTGAGCTGAAAATTCTTTGGATTGCACGAGAAAATCACGTATATGATTCTTAAACGTGGAAAGGTCATTTCTCGACACAAATAGCCCATTAACAAATTGACTTACCTGAAATACCATTCAATTTGGTCAAATACTTGCAAGTTGTATGGAAATACTGAGATTGAAGAGAGGCAACCAAAAGTGTGATGGATAAGTCTATAGCAAAAAAATGTGATGAATTAACAAAACAGAAGCATACCTCTGTCGAAGTCATGTTAGGAAAAGACGTGCTCAAGAGTTTTATGGTGTATTCACGAACAAAAATTGCATTGCTTGGATACGGATAAGGAACCGTAGCCACATCCCATAAAGGCTCCGTCAACAATCCAGTTTCCACCTAAAAATACATTATTATTCCTTGCGAATTGTGCCAAAGTCCTCACCAAAAGCCAAAGGGAATAACAGAAGACATACCAGGCAAAATAAATGTTGAAGCACCAAAACATGCAACTTGAACCCAGGCTTATGAAATGTATCAGTCAAGACAGCAAATATTTCTTGCTCAATTGTCAAAAAGTAGGTACGGTAAAACTGATTGCAGAACTCAGAACTCTGAAATTAGCCACACTGTCAGCATCGTACATTTGCCAAGCGCACTTCTGAAAAATTAACCAAAATATGCCAAAACTCACCTGGAAATTCTTCAACATCTCTATTAATAAGTTGAGCCCAGTTTCAGCAATATTTCTTTCCGTGTGCCGGAACGCCCATACAATTGAATCCATAATAAGCTTGAGTTGCTGAAATGCAACATATGTCAATAGGAGCTTAAACACGTAAAAATTCAAGCACAATAATGGGCATGTTTCCAACACAAACCTGACTTGATAGGCGAATTAAAGCCGGAAAACAATGAGCAGCAATTGCTCGCAGTAATGAAAAGAACTTGAGGCGATGCTCAGGGTAATCTTCAAAATTTTTGGTAATCATCTGCATTTTTCAGTATCCAAATTCCTTAAGACAAACAAGTTGATATTGAATTTTTTTTAAACTCATAGAGCCAGACTCCATTTGAACTCAATTAAATGGCATTACTTATTAATAAAAAAACATGCCCTTAGCAGAAATATATCAACTTCAAAACTGCACACTTAGATATGATTTAAAATGATGCATGTCCAGCAAACAGTTACATCTACAAAAAAGGGTTAGTGTCATGCGAGCTAGGCAGAATGAAAATATTTAGTTGCATCTTCATTTTTTGATTGAATTTGCACCAAATCACAAATAACAAGACAAATCAAGAAACATATATAAAACAAGGAAAACAGTTTTTATACCAAGTTTGATAATCCCAAGCCACATGACACAATATAATAGGCCCCTGCTAGTGTAATCCAATCATAATTCGCCACATACCTATTTGGGGTCATCCCAACTTGGGAAGATTAGCATCAATAATAAAACGATGCAAGTATAGAAAACTAAATATCCACAAAGTACATTTGGCATCACTGTGCAAGTTCAGTGTATTTCACAACCCCTGGAAAACTCTTAAAACTAATACCCTCACCTCCAGTGTGCACTGGAAAACTGCTTCAAATATGCGAGGCACGTCATCTATCATTGAACTTTTGTACCTAAAAAAATGATGAAACGAAAAAAATAAAAACTTAGTGATTAGCATTAAAGTGCTGGAAGTACCACCAGTCATTCTAATAAAGTTATAGTCATGTATTTGCAGATATCAACCACAAAGATGACATACTTATTTATTATTGTAGCAAATAGAGACAAAACTTCTGATTCTCTAGCGTCAGGAAGATTCCTAGCATAGTCTCCAAGAACAGGATCCAGCATTGGTGGCACAAACTGCTTTCCTATTTGAGGCTGATCTTCGGCTTTGTCAAGAAAAGTCTCAATCAACTTAAGAGTCTCCCTCTTGACCGACCTGAAAAGAAGATCTTCAATAGAACCATATTCTGATAGGAAGCATGACTTAAACTTTATAGAAAAGTTTAGTTGATCAAACCGTAGAAGCTTCACATAAGATGATTTAGAAGCAAAGGGTCCCCCTTCTGCAATGCTGTTCGATACAAGCTCACTATACATCCTGTTCAGCAATTATAGTAGTAATTGACTCACACTAGGTTCTTTTAAAAATAAAGAGGGTATAACTTCAACCTAAAATATGGAAAGAAAGAAAGGAAAAAAAAAAAGAGGGGGCATCTTTGACAAGTTCACCTGTATACATTGAGCATGTCCAAAAATATCAATGAAATTTGAGGCAAGAAATAAGTTCCAAGAGAACATGCCACACTTGTATTTGTCTGTAAATAAGAAATGAATGTCTTAATAGCAATTAATATGCTTGAAGTTAAGGTTTAAAAATATCCACAAATACTTCAACAAAATCAAGAACTGATATAAAGCTATAAACAGATCATAAATGATATTACAAATGTCCAGAGTTAGCAAAATAGGGATGGGGATTATTCATTATACTATACAGTTTAATTTGTTCTATTTATTCATAAATTCTGCCAAAAATACATAAATTTATACAAAACAAAAATATATATATATTCGTGTATGATACATTTATATATAAATAATACATGAGGAAAAATATGGCAATATATACTAAAAATATTATTATTTATCAAGTGTTTTTATTGCAAATATTGTATAATAAAACAATTTTAAAATAGGTCAATAAGGAGAAAAAAGAAACTTTGAACATAATATATAAGAAACTAAAACTATATTCTAATGCTAAGTTTCAAATTGTAATTACTAAATATTTACAATATATAATACATGTGTACATATTAAACGTTATGTATTAAATTTACATCAAATACCAGATCATTGATTGATATATAAAATAACATAAAAATAATGGATATAAGAAAGAATAAATAACTTTTGTTATTATTGAACTTCAAACTATAACAAAAATAACACCGAATTTAAAGTTGTTACGAAAATAGCATTAAACATAATACTTGTTACATTAATACAATTTTTATTGGTTCCAATACAAAACTGCCAAAAAATAACACCATTTTAAGAAATACTTATTGATTGGTCGCTAAAGAAATTGGAATCCTCTACTTATTTTTTCTCTGCTTGTTTATACTTGTTTTTTAAATCTTCTCAACCATCAATTTTACATCAATGTTTGTGGTGAATTTGAGGCTATTAATTACCCTTAGATTAACAATGTGGTCTTAAATTTAACGAGGATCTTACTCCAAAAAAAAAAATTATGACTAAATCTATCTAATTAAAAGTTAGGGCATCAAACTAAGTGAGTTAATAAAGTAAATTTAGAAAAATAAATTAGTCCAATTAAAAATTTACAGAATGAAATGAGGTAGTTAATAAAAACATAAACTAAATAAATAAATCCAATTAAAATTAAAAACTAAATTAAAAAAGTTTGATATACAAGTAATCCCTAGGGTATATATGATCTAACAATTTATAGAAAGTACTTGGGGACTATAAAATAAAAACGGACGGTTTGGCAACAACAACAAAAAAGGACAGCTTAGGGAAAAAAAATGATGGAAATATAGTAATTACCAACCGTACCTTGCTCAACTTTCAAAGCTCTGAATCTAGAAAGAAAATGTAAGCCAATCAAAATAACTAAAAGTAATAAATTTCAAACTTTACGTTCTTCATCATCTACACTTGAATTGTACGCTGCTAACAGAACATTGTAGCAATTTGATGCGAACCATAAGGTCTTCCATCAAAAAATCGGAATAAATCCGAATATTTGAGAACAAAACGACAAACACGCATCTTGTAAAAAGGTTTGTGCATACACATATAATATGCCAATTTACTGACTATACTAATGTCTACCATCTTTGAAGGAAAACGAGGAAAATGGGATACAAAAAACTGCTAGTGTCAGACTAAGAGCCAAAAAGTAGTAGTTTTATTATTCACAACTACAATCAAACAAAAGAGTTTCTCTCCAAAGTAGCGTCACAAAGATGACTATACACCTCATCTCATGAAAGAATTTACATACTAAAGAGACTATTGATGAAAATCATACAGCATGTGAAAAAAAAGAACAATATGTGATTTTTTACAATGCGGCGCACCTGCAATATATTCAGCACAGTCCTTATAACATCTTGACCCTTCAAGAAATCAACACTGATGCGTGCCTGCCCTATAATTTCAGCCCATTTCTGATAACAAGACAACATAATAAAATCAACAAACTACAGAGGTGGCATGCAAGAAGCTCTATACATCCTTGTAAGCAAAGAAAAGTGTGTCACAGAGAGACAAAGTGGACGCAGAAAGAATTTCAACTATGCATACCTGATTAGGAAGCTCCATTAGTCTTTGTAGATACTCATCCCTTTTCTGAGGATCTGATTCTGCTTGTATCATTTGGCCAACCTGAAAAAGGAAACCAGATATTACTTTAAGTCTCCTTCACTAAAGCAGTAAGCCAGTAACTATGGCTGAAGTTAAAATGTATAAAACAGTGGGGACAACTGAGACATACAGATTCATAAAATGTATGAATCTGATGAGGCTCGAGATCTGCAACAGTGGTTGCAAGGCCAGAAAGAAGTTCAGATACAAAGGGCTCGTTTTCTCCAACCTACGGTCAACAAAATAAAAATATGGAGAAGAATAAAGTTTAATCAACTGTCAACCTTTTCCAAAAAAAAACATCATCCAAAACTCAAAGTTTGATATCATACCTGCACAATAACAAATTTACGTTTGCACTTTTGAACAATTTTTAAGAAAGTATCACAGGCCATATCCTGAAATAGAAACAGCATACAAAATTGGTACATATAACTTCAACACATGAATTTAGATAACATCAAAAGGCCAATATTTGAAAAGGTGAGCCATTTTTTCGAACATAAAATAATAGATAGAAACAGAGATATCAAAAAAATATTTCCAATATTTGAAAAGGTGAGCAATTTTTTGGAACATAAAACAATAGATAAAAACAGATATCAAGAAAATATTTAAAGGATGAAACATGTTCCAAAGGAAAAAAAAAAAAAATTAACCTGAACTCCAGGATGTGTTTCATGCATGAACTCGAACAGCTTATTGACAACTGTTTTTAGGAACTTCCAATGAGCTCTAAGAAACCTTGGATATTGTCCGACAACATACCTGAAAAAACCACAAGAAAAATTAAATTAAGCAAGGTACATGCATCATAAAACTAAAATTTGAAGGTTAGCTCAATACAACCAGATCCATCAGTCTCACAATTTGAATAAATAAGATATCAAAAGCATTGCTACTCAAGAAGAAAACAGGCTCAAAAAAAATTCATAAGTAAAACAGTTAATCTTGCCTGTTCCAAGTTCCAACTAGTAAAATACTAGAACCAACAGAAACTAAAGTAGACGCTCAAACGATATTTTAATTAATGAATTCCTACATTATGTTACTGGCAATAACAGCTTTGTTGTCTTTTCCCTTCGTGATTTCACATAAGTTCAACAAGTCGCGAATGACCATCACCAAAAACCTGTTTTCCTGCCAGAAGGTCAAATTGAAGTAACGTGAAGGAATTATAATGTGGGACCGTCAGCACATGCATGTGAAGAGAGTTATAATGTGAATGAAGTTCTTAGACAAAAGGACCAACAGGGTGAAAGAGAGCTTATTAAAAAACAATAAAGTAAATAATATGTTCCATCTCTGAACAACTGTACATGCATAAAAGAGTACCCACTATCCATCCACTCAATATCAGAGTCAGCACATGCTAGGCCAGGTAACAAATGGGACATTAAAGATAACACTACAATGTAAAACAGACATTAAAAGAAGGTGCTTCTAAGATATAATTAATACATTAACCTTAAAAATAAGCAAGAAAACCACCAAATAACTTTTAAAGTTCATAATACAAAAAATTAGGTCGATTTAAAAAAGATCATAATGAACTTATTTGTGTCTTGTCAAAGATAGTTAAACTACCTGATCTTCCATCATGGAACCGGATATGGAACCTATAGCCCAACATAATGTGTTTAAGTTGTTCCATGTCCAGTCTTCACCACTCAATTGTTTGCTTAGTTTCTTCAGCATCTGAAATCGAAACAAGATTTCAAAAAATTAAATGAATATTTTTTCAGATTAGATGCACAGTATCACATTGTAAGACTACCACACAGCATAGCAAATAACATGAAAATGGGCATATACGAATAAAGTGAGGTAAGATAATAAAAATTCCATTATTTTCCATGTTTGAACTAATACATTACATATCACAAACAAAAATATCCTGATGTAACAAGGCAAATCAATAATATGATTACATACTGAAGCAAATCAATAAAACTACAAGAGGGTTATGTTCTATTTCCCATCTTACGATCTTAAAACATCATAATCTATTACCTGCTTCTCAGTGTCCTCATGATCAAGATGAGACAAATATATTAGTGTCTCCCTCATAATCTGTAAAAGAAAAGAAAAGAGATGAAGTATGAGAAAAATCTTGAGAGAGAGAGATCTATAGATAGAAACCTATTAAAGAAAACATTTATAAAAAACAAAAGCTGATGAAATCTGATCAATTATCAAAGTTAACGCAAACATTTGGAGAATTCATCAGGTGTTTTATCATTTATACTTTCATTGTGTTTGCCTTTAGAATATGGATTCAAATGTAGGAAAAATAGTAATTCAAGGACCTTGTATTGTACAAGAACATCGTTGTCCTTCATGGTCTCACGAACAATATTCCCATTTTCATCTTCAACGATGAGAACTTCTTCTGGCTTGGCCATACGACAGATCATAAGCATTCTCAGCTTTGACATGACACCAGCATATAATTGTCGCCTCTGAATAACTTGAGTTCCAAGCCCATCCACAATACCAGGAAGCACAGGCATCTGCTCAGCCAATAGAAAAGGCATACCATATGTAACCTTTCATAAATCTTAAATGCTAAATGCAAAAAAAGACAGAACAAAGAGATTGTTTACTAATCTATAATGGGAATTAATAGGGATGGAAATAAACATGAATCATATTGGTGAGGAAAGAGAGTGTAAAACTCATCCTCAATTTTTTTTTTTTTTTGTTTACTACATAAATCGGAATAAAGATATTAATTCACTTAAATGTCCTTGTACAAATAATGATACAAAATATAAAATAAAAGAAAATATAGAAATAAAGCATAGTATTATAATTGCATCTAGTCAATTTGGGAAATGAATCAATAAAAGAGTACAAATGACTCCCAAATTTATGGGGGGTGTTATTCCCATTCCACCATATTTTTAGGAAGCACACCCAAAAAGTAATAAAATGCAAAAGATAAAATAAAATAAAATAAACATATATATATATATATATATATATATATATATATAAACTAAAATTGTTAATAACGGTTTTGAGGCTAGCCTCAAAAGAGGTGCAAAAAAATCCTGGCTTAAGCCTTTTGGTTTGAGAGAGAGACTTTTAAAACCTCGAGATTTTAGGATTGTTTGAAATTCAAAAATCAGTTTTAGTTAGGATATTTTTTGTTATTATCAGTAAATATCAGTTAGGATTTTATTCTTGATTTTATTTTTCCTAATTTTGTAAAACTCTATTTAAGTCTTGATTTGTACGTATTATACACAACTCAGAAAAACATAATAAAACAAATTATTTTATTCCACACACACCTCGAGGCATTTAAGCCTCAAAGCTCTTGAGGCTATAGCCCCAAATAGTACTTTCTCCTCTTATATCTAAATTTGTGTCGTATAACACTTTGTCTTCCAAATTTCATACTTTCACTACTAACCTTGACAGGGTCATAGTTCCAAAAGATGTTGATGAAGCTTGGAAAATTACTGAGTAGAGAGAGACTATAAAGGAAGAAATACAAGCTCTAAAAAACAATGGAACTTAGAATGTGGTAGATTTACCAAGAGATAATAAACCAATTGGGTGTAAATGGGTTTTTATTGTTAAGTATAAAGCCGATGGAACTATTGAACGATATAAGGCTCACCTAGTTGCAAAAGGATTTACCCAGATATATGGGGTTGACTACACCAAAAATTTGCTCCAGTTGCAAAATTAAATACTATTCGAGTACTATTGTCATTAGCGGTAAATCTCGAATGGACTCTCCAACAACTGGACATCAAAAATGCATTTCTCAATGGAGTATTAGACGAAGAGATTTTCATAACACTAACGCCAGGTTTTTATGAAAGATGGAAACAGAACATGGCATGCAAACTGAACAAATCACTTTATAGACTTAAACAGTCACCCCGAGCATAGTTTGATCGATTTGCAAGAGTAATAAAAGGACAAGGCTATTAGCAAGGTCAATCAAATCACACAATATTTTTTAATCATTCCCAAGAAGGATTAAAAACAATTTGAATTGTTTATATGGATGACATCATACTGACATGAGACAGTTTGGTTGAGATTGAAAGATTGAAAAAGGTCATTGCTACTGAGTTTGAAGTTAGAGATCTAGGGCAGGTGCATTATTTTTTAGGGATGGAAATTGTCAGGTCAAAAGAAGGTATAAGCGTTTTACAAAAAAAGTATGTTCTAGACCTTCTAAAAGAAACAGGTATGCTCGGGTGCAAACCGAGTGACACTCCAATTGAAACTGGAAATAAAACAGTAGAAAAGGAGAGATATCAAAGATTGGTGAAAAAATTTATCTCATACAAGGCCTAATATTGCATTTGCTGTAAGTATGGTGAGTCAATATATGCATGCTCCAAAAGAAAGCTACTTAGAAACAGTATACAGGATTCTTAGTTATTTAACTCTTAGCAAAGGACTCTTCTTTAAAAAAACAAGACATAGAAAAATAGAAGTTTTCTCATATGCTAATTAGGCAGGTTCAGTTGACGACAGAAAGTCTACTATTGAGTATTGTACCTTCATTTGAGGGAACCTTGTTACATGGAGAAGTAAAAAATAAAATGTAGTAGCCAGAAGTAGTGCTGAGGCAGAATTTCGGGCAGTTGCATAAGGTATCTGTGAAGGGTTATGGCTAAAGAAACTTTTAGAAGAACTATGGGTAGAAACTGAGATCCCGCTCAAGATATACTGTGACAACAAGGCTGCTATTAATATTTCTCTTAATCCAGTTCGACATAATCGAACCAAGCATGTCAAAATTGACAGACATTTTATAAAAGAGAAGGTTGAGAATGGCATTATATGTATGACCTACGTTCCTACACAAGCAGATTGCAGATATATTCACCAAAGGACTTTCACGTCAGAGTTTCAAGGATTTTATAAGCAAGTTTGACATGATTAACATCTATGAACCAACTTGAGGGAGAATGTTAAAACCTCGAGATTTTAGGATTGTTTGAAATTCAAAAATCAATTTTAGTTAGGATATTTTTTGTTATTATCTGTAAATATCAGTTATAATTTTATTCTCGATTTTATTTTTCCCGATTTTGTAAAACTCTATTTAAGTATTGATTTGTACGTATTATACACAACTCAAAAAAACATAATAAAACAAATTGTTTTATTCCACACACACCACGAGGCATTTAAGCCTCAAAGCTCTTGAGGCTATAGCCCCAAACAGTTTCTGTTTTTCTGTTTTTTCAAGTTGGGTCAGGATTGCCCAATAAAAAACCAAATTTCATTTTAAAGAAGAGAAAACTCATAAATAATGGAGAAAAAAAAAGATTATCAGTATCTCATGAATAAACCCAATTAGGGTTGCATCCTTTGCATTTTTCGATTTTCCTCCAACTCTAGCCTTCTCTTGTCTTTTCCTCCGGTTATCACCAAGTTGTAGCCTAGCAAGAAACTTTTTTTTCTATTTGACTCTTTATATTATTTGTTGTTAGTCTTTTCTTTTAAGTCTGCACCTCCAAGTTTTTTCATCATTCTTCTTTACACACATTGTTCTGATTTATTTTGTTCTTCCGGAGTTGTGCTATGCCTCCATCATTATTGACACCTCTAACAGCACCAAATTGACATTTGAGAAATTGAGCTACAACCCCATATATTACTTATAGGATTCATAATTGCTATTGTAAGGTTTCTTTATAGGAAAAGTTTAACGATTACGACTCAGACTGCCTTGAGGCTTACACCTTGCCTCCGAGGGAAACGCCTTAGTACTTAAAACAACATTGAACAATAATCATAACACCGTTGTCCACCAAAGAACAAATAAATATCATCACAATGCAAAACTTGCGTGATACCTGCACTTGCAGTCCCATCATATTGGCAGTTACTGCAGGATTATCCACATTATGATGTGCCTCAAACAACTCCAACACCAAGGAGTTCCAATAGTCTAAGCAAACCTGTATGCAATAGCAGTTTATTAAAGTCGTACAATAGTTAATTTTTGTGAGCAAGAGATAGAAAACAAGTGTTCATACCTTAAAAACTTCGGTGTCATCCACATATGAGATGCTAATGAGATATTCAAGACCCATTACTAATGCAGCCACGTTCTCTTGAGTGCTGTCTAACACACGAATATGAAACTGAATAAAAGATACATTATCACTGGTCAGTCAAGAATATCCAACAGCTTCAAGTGCAACTAATTTAATGCACCATGTCAATGAGCCAAAAGAACAGATAGGCACCCTTTTCATATGCCAACTATGCATGTGATTTTGTCCCTGCTAAGGACTGAAGAATCAGGCCTGACTCAATCCCACTTTGAAATTTGATTAGGCCTGAAAAAGTATGGACAGCTCCCGGCCCAGACCAAATAATTTTAGGGTTGGGCTTAGCCTTTCAAGTAGGAGTAGCCCAAAAAGGGCCTAAAATCTCTCAAATTAAAAATAATGTATGCTCATTAGCCAATTTGATTACATTTTTTTACCATTAGTTAGAAATGAAATTTTTTACATCGCAAATAATTTTATTTAATTATATAATTGTATTAGATACAATTGATTGCATTGAAATGTGAAAGGGAAAAAATAATTCAAAACCTAGTTAAAGAAGTTAAGTCCGGTTTGATCATATCTGAATGTTTTAGGGCCAGGTTTGGGATTTCAATTAATACGGAAAATCCAGCCCAAAAAATTATATGGACATCCAAATGCAGACCGAGCCCAGTCCAAACCCGAAATTGGGGGCTTGGACAAGACTACCCCACCCAAATATACATGCCTAATGCCAACATACTTATCCAAGAAGACTAAAAACAATGCAAACACACACATAATACAAGGTTAGTTCAAGACATTCATAATGTTGAAGAGATGCAAATGACCAACGTTAAAAAATAAAATCAAATTAGATAAAACTAGAGCAATGCAAGATGTATTAAATGCCAAAGAGATATATACTGTGTTGGTCATTCCACATCCATTAAAGAAAAACCTATTAAAACTTTGAGACAGTGCAACAATAACAGCAACAAAAAACTCCTTTGACAACCACCATAAGTTTGATTTCATGAATCATGAGGAGAACCAAAACCACAATCAAAATTGTGGCATTTTATTGCAGTTACTGGGCCCATAACTTAGTTGTTAAAACTTATGTTGCTCATTTCACACATTTACTATATTGTAAAGATGATTTCACGCAAAAAGCTCAGCATTACTTATTTGTCAAAAAATATTTGTGCAAATGAGAGAGGGGAACTTACCTTGTAAAATGAAGTAAAGAACATGGCCAAGTTCTGAATAAACGCCTGAAGAAGTATGAAATAAACAGATAAGTTAAACCTTGAACGTAAGAATTGGTTGTTGTGTCAGACATTGTAAATATTCACCTGTTCTTCAGTAGATCCATTTGCATATGCCTCAGGAATGTTTGTGCTAGAAGGTAAAATGGTCTATGAATCCACATAGGAAAGACACACACACACACACACACACAAAAAAGACAAAAAAACCAGAAAGAAGAACTGTTGGTAAGCGGAAGAGAGATAATTTTACCCCACAAAAAAATTAGTTAAAATCTAGAACGAGAGTTCTAATCCTGACAAACCTGTAACTGCACCATGAAAATATTGTACATCTTAACATACTGCACATTGTAGAAGTCCCCAAAATTAAGGGCTGCAACCTGCATACCAGAAAGCTAAACAATAATCTCATCACATTATACAAAAAATGTGGAGTGAACTTTTAACAAAAATGAAGTATATTATACCTCTGTTAAACACTGAAGAGTAAGGTTCCGATATGAAAGCACAGGAAAAAACTTTAGTAGCGTTTCAAGCTGCAAGGTCCACAGACAGAATCAGACCCAAGGTATAGAAATGTCAAACACAAGGGTAGTGAACGAAAAAAATGGAAGAAAACAATACAAACCAAGGGGGACTCGAAGATGTAACCCAAGGGAATCCATGAGAGGAATGCATGCAATGTCGACAATGTTGCACAAATAAGCTCAGTTCTTTGAGATGCTGATAGAACATATAGGCATAATTCATGAACGAGTTGAAATTCACTGCAACCAAACAAAACAAAGTCAAGGTTAAAGAACAATCAGTATCATGTCACCACTAAAAGGTGCAACTATTACCTGTTCAATGATTGTTTAAGCTCCTTAATTTTGAGTTGAGTCATCTCCCCCCTGGAGAAATCAAAGACCTCTTCACTCAGAAGCTATACAAAACAGAGCCAAGCCATCAGAAAAATTACATTGTAAACAGCAATATGGTGCAAGAAAACCATTACATACTCATTCCATAAGGGGGAGAAAAATAACTTGGGAAGAAAAAAGTTTTACCTTTAAAATTGCCATGCAATTCTCACACAGTGTTTCACTAGATTTTGCAGCTGAAACAAGATCAGGAATAAAGCTTTGCCACCTTGCTGGCCAATCATGCTTCAATATCTGTATATCATGTTATAATTGTATACTTTCAGTGTTAGCATGTTAAGAACTAAATATCATGGCTCGCTTGGTTGGAATGAATGAAACTGAGAATGAAATTGTTTCCATATATTCCTATATTTGGTTGTGTCAAAGACATAGAATGGAATGGAAAAAATTACTAAAACACCTAGAATTTTCATTTCACTTACCCCATTTAAGGAAACTTATTCTATTCTCTTCCCATTATAAAAAAATGTATTATTTTAATTTTTTAGATGTAATACTTTTAAGTAATAATTTTTTTTTAATTTTATATTCGGTCTGAAGAATAAAATGACAATTAATAATATTGATTCCTTATTTGATTCCAGTGGTCAAACCAAACACTGCAATAGTAATATTATTTCCTTTTCCATTAAATTCCATTCCCATTACTTTTCCATTAAATTCCATTCCCATTACTTTTCCATTAAATTCATTCCTATTACTTTTCCATTCTGCAAACCAAACGTGCCATCAAAGAATAATTTTGGCAGCATAAATTTCATGAAGACAGAAACAAAATTCAAGTAATTCATCAAGCAATAATAAAATAAAAAATTGCTTTTTACAATGAAAAGGCCATTCTACATTCTCATAAATTATATTTTCAAAATAGTTAAACAATATTAATTGCTTTGATGCAGTAGACACAAAGCAATGAGAGAAGGGTATATACCTGAACCAATATGATATTCAGTTTGTTGACATACAACTTTTCCATACGAAAAGAGGCCTCATTGCTGGAAAGCTATGGAATATAGATCATACGTATTACAGGCGCTTTTCACACAATGAAAATAAAATGCAAAGGTTGGTTGCTTCACCAACGATAAGCCCAAAAATTATACCTGTACAATCACATCTGAGATGTAATTTTTCATTCCATCTCGCTGTTCAACAGGCAGCGCATTCCACCTATATTTAATAACACCTTCCAGAACCTGGATGTATTAGCAAAGCATGCTCATCAAAACTTGCAGCAATAAATACATTGATAGCCACATGAAAGGAAAAATTATACAAATGGACCAACCTTCCAAAATAATAATAATAATAATAATAATAATAACAAAATAATTATTATTATTATTTATTATATATATAAAATGAAGAAGGTCTAACTTGGCAACAATATATACCACATTATGGTTTCACAAATAAAAGTTAAGATACATTTTTAGTCTCTTAGTATCTCTAAATATATTTATTTATGATTATGTGTTTACTTATGAATATTCATAAAACTCTCATTTTATCACTGGCAGATTGTTTAGGAAGAAGCAAGAAACCTGCAAGGCAAAGAACTTTGTATTTAGGTTCTTCGCGTTCTGTAGAATGTGCACGACTTGGAGCCACATATCTGGATTGTTTTGCAACTCCCGTAGTATCTGATCTGCAGCTGCTCTCTGCGAACCCAACATAAAAGCCAGTAAGAATCTTGAGAAAATAGTAACTTGGAAAAAGCAGTTGAAGAAAATTGCAATGTTCATAACCAATTAACAGTATCATACATCCCACATCACAACAAACATTCACTTTAAAAGACTGGGAGATTGAAAAGGGAAAAAAAATAATTTGTTCAACTTACAAAAAATAGGAAAAGAGTTTAAACAGTCAAACACAAGACAATGCAAATGTATAAGTAAAATCCCGTAGCTCATGAACACTTGCTGGTTATCAATAATGCTTAAATTTACACAAATCTCGGAGAAATCGAATGCAACACAGGCATACAATAAAGTTATCCTCTTGCCACAAGTTCAAATGAAAGCACTAAGACCGCAACATGTCCCTAAACTTACTAGTTTTCCAGAAAACGCACAAAACTAAACACCCGGAAGCAACTATATGTCAAAAGCAAAAAAAATCAAACAAAAAAGGCTCACTGGTGTAATATTCAAAACTAAGACAAGCGAAATTCAATTCCTCTCCAAATAGGAATACGCCATAAGCAACAAAATAAGAAAGAAGACACCGCTGGTGTAGGTCGGCAAAAGTACAGAAATACAAGAGAAAAACCCTAAGGCTCCAGAAACCTCAATTCCACTACCAACTGACACACACGTTCTCAAGAAGCAAAAAGAGTGGGAAAATAAAGTGGCAGCAATCAGTCACCTCTTCCTTAGATCCAGTGCCGTAAAAGGCCACAACAGTGGCATCAAGCAAACCGACGTCAATCGGTTGGCTCAAATCCCTCAGCTTTTCGGCTGCCATAATAACAAAAATAAAGGACACACCAAAACCACGCTTCGCTTGAACCCTAGAACTGCAGACTTTAATAAAGACTGAGAACCCAAACCCTAGGAGAGAGAAAATAACTACTAAAGGGAGAGGAAAGGAAACACAGCTTCAAAACGAAGCAGAGTAGGGGGAAATCGAAGGGTTCAAGCCTTCTGAGTTCTGGGGTTTTAAATGGTGGAAAACGTTTGAAAGGTGCTTACTAAAATGAAAAGTTATGCATTATATAATTCGTATGGGTGTCGAGGCATGGGATTTTGTCTAAAATAGGCAAAATTCTTAATATAGTTTAAAAAAGAGCAACCTTGTGTAAAAGTTTAGAAATAGGCAAAATTCTATTTACTCTCCCGGTAGCCGGTTTGGTTGGGTCATTTAGTTTCCCACCAAAATAATTTTCTTTCTTCTTCTCCCTCCAACTACGCACCCTCTCTTTTTCTCTTCACTGATCTTCTCACCATTGTTGCGTGTCATCGTGGAAAAATTATAAAAATGAGGTTAGTAATATCTTCCAACAATATTTGCAATTTTTATTAAGATGTAAATGTTGCAATTTGTACCAGGATTTTTAAATAATAACTACCAGAAAAATGCGATTGGGACTGATATATTTTCGGAAAATTTCCAACAATTTGCTTCATACTTTCGCGAGGAACTGATATGGGTATTATTTAAACAGATTTTTGGTTGAAAAACCGTATTAAACTGTTACCCCAATTCAATAATAATTAATAGAAACATATATTTTTGGCCGCGTGTAATCGAAACATTTATGAAATGCTATATTCAGTTTTTTATATGTGGGGGTATATGTGGTATATCTGAGGGTATATCTGGTATATCCGGTATATCTGGGGGTATATCTGGTATATCCGGTATTTCTGGGGGTATATCTGGTATATCTCATGGTATATCTGGTATATCTCAGGGTATATCTGGTATATCCGGTATTTCTGGGGGTATATTTGGTATATCTCAGGGTATATCTGGTATATCTGGTATATCTGAGGGTATATCTGGTATATCTCAGGGTATATCTGGTATATCTCAGGGTATATCTGGTATATCTCAGGTATATCTGGTATATCTCAGGTATATCTGGTATATCTCAGGGTATATCTGGTATATCTCACGGTATATCTGGTATATCTCAGGGTATATCTGGTATATCTCACGGTATATCTGGTATTTCTGGGGGTATATCTGGTATATCTCAGGGTATATCTGGTATATCTCAGGGTATATCTGGTATATATGAGGTATATCTGGTATATCTCAGGGTATATCTGGTATATCTCACGGTATATCTGGTATATCTCACGGTATATCTGGTATATCTGGTATATCTCAGGGTATATCTGGTATATCTCACGGTATATCTGGTATTTCTGGGGGTATATCTGGTATATCTCAGGGTATATCTGGTATATCTCACGGTATATCTGGTATTTCTGGTATATCTGAGGGTATATCTGGTATATCTCACGGTATATCTGGTATATCTCAGGGTATATCTGGTATATCTCACGGTATATCTGGTATATCTCAGGGTATATCTGGTATATATGAGGTATATCTGGTATATCTCAGGGTATATCTGGTATATCTCACGGTATATCTGGTATATCTCACGGTATATCTGGTATATCTCAGTGAAATTATGGTATATCTCACGGTATATCTGGTATATCTCACGGTATATCTATGTATATGTTGGTATATCTCCATCTATTACACATTTAATCAGGTATATATGTTATATACTAATAACGCAGTTCAATATGTTGTATATTATTTGATGTATCAATTAAACTTTACGTATTTTTGAATGAGATAGACCTAATTATTTATAAACATTTTACAGAATGGATAGCCTTAGTATTCTAATCATTCACAATGGTAAATGGTCATTGAAGGATGGTAAAAAAGTATATCAAGGAGGTGAAGGTTTGGTGATGAAGATAAAAAAAGGATGGTTGTATAATGAACTTAAAGAAAAGTTGTTTCTCAAGTTAAAGATGGATAAGTTCAAGTATGAACTTGAAGTGAGATACTTCTATAAGAATGATTTGACATTACCATCTGTTTTAATAGGTGATGATGAAGAATTGGAAGAGTTTTTTGACCTTCACGTTGAAGATAATGAAAGGAAGGCTGTTCTATATGTCACAAAAAATGTGATAAGATCTGTAGGTACAAGTAATTCTATTTGCCATTAGCAAGTTTTTAATACCGGAGGCCGTAATGTAAATTTCTTGAGCGATACTAATATGCAAGAAGGATCTCAAAATCCAAATGGTGGTTGCGATAATGTACTTGATAGTATACCAGATGATGTAGATCACAATTTAGTTCCGCCGCAAATGGGTGATGAAGGAGATATTGATATGATTAGAGAATATGAATTACCAGATATACCTGTCAACGAAAACGTTGATCGTGATATGTCCTCAATGGGAGGTTTGCATGCAATTCATAATGAAAGGACACAAGTTGAAACAGAAAGGGTCATTGTTAGAAATCATGAGAATTATGGTTTATCCCAGTCTGAAGGAAGAACTGTAATTAGAAACAATAATGAATTAGGTATCGGTCCATCCAGTACACCCACAGAGATTATTTCTAATGGTGACGTTTCGTCGTCTGTGGCACATGTTGAGCTTGATTTGAAAGTTGATCAAGTGTTTGACAATAAGATAGATTTCACAACACATGTCGGTCTTTATGCCATAAGAAACAGATTTGAGACGAGGACACTGACTAGTAGGAAAGACCGTGTTCTAATACGTTGCATTCAATCTACTTGTAGTTGGATGATTAGATGTAATAGGATCACTGGATCTGATAGGTTCAGGGTAAAAGAATACGAATCAAGACATACTTGTGATCCTAACAATTACATGAGGAAGAATAGGACTGCAACCTCAAGAGTGATAGGAAATGCCATAAAAATGAAGTTGGTCCGACCAGGAAGAATTTATAAGCCCAAAGATATTATTGATGATTGTCAAAATGAGTTTGGGATTGAGATTGGTTACACCACAGCATACAGATCGAAAGAGAAGGCTCTTTATTTGCTGCGTGGCAGTGAAGAGGAATCATTCCTGAAGCTTCCTTCCTACTGTCATGTTTTGAAGGAAAGAAATCCTGGTAGCGTGACACATATTGAAGTTGACCAGTCCGGAAGATTTAAGTACTTTTTTTTGGCACTAGGTCCATGTATCAGAGGTTTTTTATCTTGTATAAGACATGTAATTACAGTCGACGGTGCATTCCTATCAGGTAGGTATGCTGGGACATTATTCGTAGCAAATGCTTCAGATGGAAATAACAACATATATCCATTGGCCATTGGTGTTGGAGATTCTGAGAATAATGAAGCCTGGGAATGGTTTTTGTTAAAACTATCCGGTATATTTGGGCACATTGATGATCTTGTTATTGTTTCAGATAGACACCAAAGCATTATACAATCTGTTCCTAAGGCATTCCCCAATGCTTTGCATGGATATTGTGCATTTCACATGGAGATGAATTTGAACCACAAATTTAAGAATCCTGATATCACACCTTTGTTCAGATGTTGCGCAAGGGCATATACGAAGCGTGAATTTGACAAATACATGGGGGATTTGAGACTGATCGATCCTGATATAGAGAAGTACTTATTGGAAGCAGGTAAAGACAAGTGGTCAAGATTTCATTTTCCTGGGAACAGATACGGTATAATGACCACAAATGGTTCAGAGTCATTTAATAATGTCATGAAATCTGCTCGTGAGTTACCTATAACCATGCTTGTTGAGTACTACCGTAGCAAAATACAACATTGGTTTGTCGAACGTAGGGAGGTTGGGATGAGATGGGGAACTCGATTACTTACCGATGAGGTCGACTCAATTATGCGTGCAAATCACAATAAGTCCTTAAGGTACAGGGTTTTCAGAATTAATGCACATGTTTTCCAGGTATGGGATCGTACATCATTATATTGTTATTGAATTTTTAAATATGTCAATTTAATAGCGCATGTGTTTTAATTACTTCTAATGTTTAAACCATCTATTTAACTAGTTCATTTATATGATGTCAGGTTGTACACGGTGATACTAGTCAAGATGTTGATCTACTGAACAGAAGTTGTAGCTGCAGGGAATTTGATGTTCACAAAATCCCCTGTTGTCATGCCATTGCAGCGGCCCGTTTTCAAGATGTTGATGTCCAGTCCTTGGTTGACCGATTATACACAGTCAATTGTTATATTATCGCATATGCGGAGGCAATTTTTCCAGCAACTGACAATGGTCAGTGGGACATTCCAGAAGAAATCATGGACCTAGTTGAACTTCCTCCTAACACAAAGAGAAAATCTGGCAGACCACGAAAGTGACGCATACGTTCACATGGGGAAGTAATAAAGAAGTTAATGTTGTGCAGTCGTTGTGGAATTAGTGGTCATAACAGAAGGACTTGTAATGTTTTTCGTCAGATGATTGTAGAACCTTTCCTACCTTCTCAAGAATGAAGATTTTCATGTACCCTGTAATATTTTATGCTGATTTCAAGTTAAACATTTATGTATCTGAATTTTGCATTAATGATAGTGTTATATTATGCCCTGTCTCTAAATTTTCATGTACCACGTATATGAGATATGTGTTGTTATATTATTTTATAAGATATACCATGAGATATAACCCCATATACCATGAGATATACCATAATTACCGTGAGATATACCATAATTTCACTGAGATATACCAGATATACCCTCAGATATACCAGATATACCCCCAGATATACCAGATATACCCTGAGATATACCAGATATACCGTGAGATATACCATAATTTCACTGAGATATACCAGATATACCAGATATACCGTGAGATATACCATAATTTCACTGAGATATACCAGATATACCAGATATACCCTCAGATATACCATAATTTCACTGAGATATACCAGATATACCAGATATACCCCCAGATATACCAGATATACCCTGAGATATACCAGATATACCCTCAGATATACCAGATATACCCCCAGATATACCAGATATACCCTGAGATATACCACATATACCCTGAGATATACCATCAGATATACCAGATATACCCCCAGATATACCAGATATACCCTGAGATATACCAGATATACCCTGAGATATACCAGATATACCCTCAGATATACCAGATATACCGTGAGATATACCATAATTTCACTGAGATATACCAGATATACCAGATATACCGTGAGATATACCATAATTTCACTGAGATATACCAGATATACCAGATATACCCCCAGATATACCAGATATACCAGGAGATATACCAGATATACCAGGAGATATACCAGATATACCAGATATACCGTGAGATATACCATAATTTCACTGAGATATACCAGATATACCCTGAGATATACCCCAAGATATACCAGATATACCAGGAGATATACCAGATATACCAGGAGATATACCAGATATACCAGATATACCGTGAGATATACCATAATTTCACTGAGATATACCAGATATACCCTGAGATATACCAGATATACCCCGAGATATACCAGATATACCATGAGATATACCAGATATACCGTGAGATATACCTCATATATACCAGATATACCCTGAGATATACAAGATATACCAGATATACCCTGAGATATACCAGATATACCATGAGATATACCAGATATACCGTGAGATATACCTCATATATACCAGATATACCCTGAGATATACCAGATATACCAGATATACCCTGAGATATACCAGATATACCATGAGATATACCAGATATACCCCGAGATATACCAGATATACCATGAGATATACCAGATATACCAGATATACCCTGAGATATACCAGATATACCCTGAGATATACCAGATATACCCTGAGATATACCAGATATACCCTCAGATATACCAGATATACCGTGAGATATACCAGATATACCCTGAGATATACCAGATATACCATGAGATATACCAGATATACCACTGATATACCCCCAGATAATGTTATTCATGATTAACAACCAGATATACCAGAAATCAGATTATCCATCCATAATTACAAAATCCCAATATTACAAAACCTACATTTTACATAAACATTTAACCTTAAACCAACATTTTACAAAAAATCATACAAAAATAAGGGGTTTTCGTTGAGTTTCAACGAGAACCCAATTAAAAACCAAACTGCATAGCTTCAAAAGGTGAGTAATGGTCGAGTGTTTTCGTGCAAGGAAGACAAATTTGTTTAAAATACTTACCGAATAATGCAGAGCTTCAAAAGTTGATAGTAATGGTCGAGTGTTTTCTGCGTTGATACTGTTCGTCTTCTTCCTCAATCGAAAATGGGAGAGTTTCGCTAATACCAGATAGTGACGAGGGATTCTTGAGAGGTAGAGTAATGCTAGTTGTGGGTTTGTTTGAACTGTTCGATTTCTTTATTTCAAACGGTTTAAAGAGTTACCGGCTACCAAATGGGTCTTTGGGTGGGCGGTTAAAAAAAGCCAATTTTTAAACTTTTACGTAAGGTTGCCCTTTTTTAAACTATATTAAGGATTTTGCCTATTTTAGACAAAATCCCTCGAGGCATTACCAAATCAATTAAAATTAAAAAATTGTATTGAATTAAATTATAATTTAATTTAATTTATACTTTTTTAAATTATTTTTTAAATAACTTGATTTAATTTTTAAAAATTTTCAAGGTTTATTATATATTTTATATTATATATAAAAAATTTATTTTTAAATATTTATTTTATTATTATTTTTTTAAAAAATAAATGATATATTATATTATTTATTATTCAAAATTAAATATTACATTTAAATTTTTTTTTATAGTTTTAACTTTTTATCATACAATTTATAATTTTTAGTTGCAAATAATTTATAATACTTTTATATTTTATAAATTTTATCATCTTAATTATTAATTTATAAAAATATTATATGACTTATATTTGTAACATATCTAATAAAATTAGGCATTTTTTTCAAAAATTAACTGATTAATTAAAGTCTAAGTTCAAACCAATCTATATATATATTTTTTTAGTTTAGTTGGTATAAGTTTATATATATTAAAAATTTATTATGTTTATTTTAAATTTTAACATAATTTAGAGAAAAAAAATTAAAATTATAAAAAATTATTAACTAAATTGTACCAACCATACATGAATATATTATTAGTAGTGAGGAAATTGGTTCATATTAAAAAACATTTATAATTGAAAAAATAATGGGTTAAAATTATAAAAAATAATTTTTTGTTTCTTTGCATATTATTAATTCAGAAATGCAGTCGCATAGAACCTCGATTAATATTTTTTTTTATTAACAAATTTGGTTAATTTTTTTGTTAAAAATTAAATTGAATTATAAACGCCCTTAATTCATAATAATAACATATTATAAGTAGCGATGAAATTGGTTGATAAAAAAATATAATTTAAAATCTAAAGGGTTAAATTAATAAAAAATTAAAACTTATTTTTTATTTTATTTTTTTTCCTTTGCATATTATTAATTCAAAGTCGTCAACCCCGATTAATAAAAAAATTTATTATTTTATTTTATAATATAAATAATTTATCTTATTTTTTTTCTTTTATAATGTATAAATAACAAATTTATCTTATTTACTACACTATAAATATATCAATAACATAATTATTACATGATAAAAATGCAATTGAATTAAAATTTGTCATTAAGTGCTCCATAAACTTAAAAATCCTATATAAATAATTTAGTTGAAATTTTTTTTTTAAAAAATTATTCAGTAAAAAAATACACGAACACAAATTTATTAAATTTAATATAATCTAATGGAGCAAATATGTAGCATTTTTAATTCTAACTATAATATTTATATTATCTTATTTAAATGTAAGACATTTATTTCATATTAATTAATATTATATTATTATATTATATTAAATTATTAGTCATATTATTTTTATTTTTCATTAATTTTTTAAATTGATAAATATTAAAATATTTTACTCCTAATAATCTTATTTATATATAATTATTATAACCTATATTTTATCGATACTGCCGTGCATAAAATGAATTATTCGACTCTTGTAACTTTAAAACATTTCTTACTTGATAAAAAATAAAAATATGGCAAATTTATTAAATTACTTAAGAGAATTATTTCATACATAAAATAGACACACCCTTAATTACTTTATTTTTCTCATATATTTATAAACTTTAATTTATTAAATTTTAAAAAGTATATTTAATATTCAAAATATATATAATTAGTTGAGATGATAATGATCGGTCATTTTTTAAAACAAATAAGTTCAAGTTCTTTATCAAATTTTTAAGAAATTTTATAATTTAAATTAATTTTTTAGCAATATCAATCGTGAAAAAAAAATTATTTTATAACGTTCACAAAATATTATCAATTATTTTAAATTTATTAATTTTTACAGTTAAATAAATAGTAAAATGTTTTTTTTTTTTTTGTAATTGATAAAAAATATGAACAATTATTTATTAAATAAAATAATATTTAAATAACTTGAATAAAAATTAATAGCAATAAGTAACTGTAAAAAGGCCTTATAATAAATCTTTCTTAAGTCCCCATAAATAATTGAGCAGGCCCTTAATTAATTTAAATTATTAATTTAAAACCAATCAATAATACCTCTCGTAATCAGTTGTTAAAAATGCAAGTTTAATGTTTGAAAATAGAAAATACAGTGACCTAATCATGAATATTATGCTATATTGAATCAATACAATTGTGTTATATTCTTAAATGCATTGTAAAACATCTGTCGTTTTCTATGTAAACTTGTATTTTTTACACTGGATTTATTATAATGTATAGAAAAAAAATCCTAATTTTTCTTATAATTTTCTAAATTATTTAGATTATATTATATAATTGGTCGTTAAACTTAACTAAATTGATACATAAGTTCATAAATTTTTAAATTATATAATTTAATCCCAAAATTTTAAAATATCTTATATTAAATGCTAAAATACATGAATAATAGAAAGAGTAAAAATACAAATAAAAACTAACTCAAAATATTTTAAAAATCATAACACTATAAATATTTGGAGCAAAGGAATAACAAAATATGATAAGTATGTTAATTGCTTAATAAAAATAATTTAAATATAAGAATGATATCTTAATAATATCAAAGTGAAATTTTTGAAGATACTAATATAGCAAAAAAAAAAATTATATATATTTGGTCTCTCTTTTTTTTTTTTTAAATGATTATGCTTGTAATTAAAGAGAAATTTTACTTATAAATTACAATAGGAATTTTTAGAAATTTATGCTACGTAATTATCACATTAAATTCAAAATTATCACAGATATTATGATACAAATTTTAGGAATTTACAATTCAAAATTACACAAAAAAAAAATCCTAGAAAAATAAACAGTAACAATAAACAATTTTGGAAAAAAATTTTGGATATGAGATTAACACAGTAAGTATTAGGAACAATACAAAAATTTTGAAACAAAATATGGAAATCAAATTACTGTAAAAATTGAAATCTAACACAAATAAATTCTAAAAAATTGCACAAAAAAATACTAAAAGCATGAAATAACCAAAGATAAAAGAATGAAACATAAGTATATAGGAATATGAAATTTAATCTAGAGCTTTGATATTAAATGATGCGAATCGAAAACATAAATATTATAACGCACAAATGCGATAAAGTCTGCGAATTATAAGATACATAGCCTAAGATTAAAAAATAAATTAAAATTGATTATTAGGTAAATTAATGTTTAAATTTTAGCACAATTTTTAACGTCATAAATATTATTTATCAATATGAAAGATGACAAAAATGCCACAATATTTGTCAAGTTTCTTGATAAGTTAATTTTAAGAATAACACGGCCAAGCTTTCAAATTTGAATTAAAATTAAAATGTATTAATTGTGAAATAAAAGAGGCAGCTATAGGTTGCAAATGTATTTATAGGCTAAAAAAAAAATCCTAAAAACAAACAAATATCCACCCTTAATTTTATTCTACCTTGACTACTGATGTTACTACCTACAAGGCTGCAAATTACCGACGCAATGCTGATGAGAGGCCACAGGTCTGGTGCCATTATTGCAACAAGCCACGCCACACTTATGACACTTGCTAGAAAATTAGTGGCAAGCATGCTAATTGGAAAAGTAGCAAGCAAGGAGAGAAGGGCAACTGTGGAGTCCCTATTGTGAACTACCTTTAGTTTTAGAGAATTTTACAATCGATTAAAATACCTAAACGGTTTTGTTTGTTTAGAAGGTAAGAGCAATTGAGTAATTAATCTGAATTTTAAACAATATAGGTAATTTAATTTTTTATTACTAATAACTTGTTTATATGTTCGATAAGAATAATCTTATAGAAATATTTCATGCAACATTCATAACGAGGCTTTACAACAATCATTAGTTGAAATGATGGATGTATGAACATGATTGAGAGTATGAATAGGCAATAAGCCACCACAATCAATTTACGACAATGAGCACCATATAACAATTTAAATGTTAGGAGATACGATACGAATTTCATAATTTTATTAAAAGCTTAATTTAGTTACATAATTTGATGGTTAAGCAAAATAACGAGTTTAATTTTTCTAAAATAAGTTGAAATATGACTTTTTGTAAAATTTTTGAAATTATTTGAAATTTTTATAAAATTAGTATCATTATGCATAATCAACAAATTATATGACAAAACTATACATTTTTAAAAAAATAGTGTTCTTATTACATAGACATTTGTGCATGCTACCCCAAAAAACAAAAAAAAGATATAATAAACTCATGGCTCGGTTTTGATGGGCTAGCAAGGGTGGGCATAAATCTATCCATTGACAGTCTTAGAGAAACTGTCGGCCTAAAGCAACGAGGGGTTTTGGATTTTGCTCTCTTGATTCTTTCAATCAAGCATTGTTAGCAAAGCAAGTATCGAGACTATTGATTCATCCAAATTCATTGGCTGCTCGACTTCTACGAGCTAAATATTTGTCCAGATTTGACCTTATACATGTTATGGCTACTTCCAGGTCCTCTTTTATTTGGAAAAGCGTGATGTGGGGCAGGGACCTAGTAGCAAAAGGGTTGGAGAGTGGGAAACGGATGCATCATTTTTGTTCTATGGTGCCTAAAAGATTGCCACCTGATATTGTAGTTGATTTGATTACCAAATTTGGGAGTTGAAATGGAGCATTAATTAGAGGTTATTTTCAACATTTTGAAGATGAAGAAATCCTTCCAATCCATCTACCGCTCCATTTTTATGACGACAAACTGATATGGGGTTTACAATCTAATGGATTATATAACGTCGAAAGTGAACATAGGGCAGCTCAGGCTATAAAATATGTTTCTTCACAGGGTAGCAACAATGGCCAGGCAAGTGACCTATAGAGGAAAATATGGCGCGACCTTGCTCCAAACAAAGTTAAGGTTTTTGCATGGAGGTTGTCCCACAATATCTTACCATGTTTCTCGTACTTGTTCTTCAAAAAAGTGTCTCAATCGCCTTCATGTATGAAGTGTGGCTCAGGTACGAAGACATTGATTCACGCTATTTAGGCTTGTCCTTTACAAAAGAAATTGTGGAAGCTATCTAAGTTTACAAAGATCCATCCCATATTGAGTTGTTTTAGTTCCTTCTTGGATATTGGGGATTTTAGTATGCTGGTTATGCTTTTGTGAACAGTTTATGGGGAGAGAGATGCAGTCGTCCTCCATGGAAATCAACCTTGTTCACCTCAATTACTCCATGAAAAAGCTACTATGTACTGGGATGAATACATGAAAGCTAATACCCCTATCGTCCAGCCAACTGTGCTAAAACTCCATCAATGGACCTCGCCTCCAACTGGCATGCTTAAACTCAATGTAGATAATGCTAATAATTTAACTGCTATTCCAATTAAAGGCTTATCTACTGTTTTGGCTGCCGAACTATAAGCCATTTTTAAAGGATTTTGTATTGCCTGGGACGCAGGATTTCGAAGTTTTATTGTGGAGATCGACTGTGTGATGGCCATTTAATACCTCAAAGAAGGAAAACGATGCTTCGCTGTTGAGGGGCTTCTTGTTGATAGAGTTCTTAATGCAGTTGTGTCATTAAGCTTGGTGGAATGGATTCATTGTTTTCGGCAATGTAACACAGCAGCACACTCTCCGACAAAATTGGCACTAATGTTTTATGACCAAATCATCTGGTTGGAGGAGTACCCTCCCTAAGTAATTGAATGTATTCTTAAAATGCCTTTAATGGTAATTTTGATACCTGATTTAGTATATGCAATGAATTATTTTGAAACTCTGGTTGTAATGTTTTATTTAATTGAATAAATTACCCTTTTTTGCTGATAAAAAAACTATTAACCTAAAAGATAAATGGGAAAACAAATAGACTATTTTATACATTTTTTTATTTTTATAAAAAAATAAATTTAGACATTATCCAATCCATTTTTAAATTTATTCACTTTTTTGTCACTCTGTGGTTAGTTACTAACTCACTACCCTTTTTCTTTTTTTACAAATTGATGAAAAAAATCCAAGTATTCCATTTAATTCCCAATTTTAAGTCCAGTTTAATGTATTAATATGAGATATTCAATTGAGCTTTTTAACTAATTCTATGAGGTTTAAATTATTGGGGTATTTGTTTAAGATATTTAAATAATTAATAAAATTTAATAAATGTTTATAAAATGTGTTCCAAAGTACACTAATTTTAAAAATTTAAAAACTTAAATTTTTTATGATTTTGATTAAGAATGTGAATAGGATAAAATGAGACTACGAATGTTTTACCTAAAATTAAAACTAAAAGATTATAATGTATTCATAATTGAAACCAACACATATAAATTTAGTGAATTTCGAACAAATGAAATTTACATTTTCAAAATTTCAAAAACCAAAATTTAACATTTTTTTTAACTTAAAATGTTTCAAGAAACATTAAATTAAACAAAAATAATATTTATAAATTAAAATTGATAATATATTTTGCATACTTAATATAATTTGACTTTTTCTTCATAAATATTTATCTATACATGTATGCAAAATAGGATAATAATCTTGACAATAATCGAACTAAAGAATCGATCCAAAATTTCTCACCTCAAATCTAACCCATTCGATTATTACTCGTGGTTACGTGAACCTGCTAAGATTTTGACATCTTGATAAATTTATTGTTTAGAATTATATGCTCTCCACAATATACATTTATAAGGATTTCAATTTTTATCTCTCTCAAACATTATTTATATCCTTAAATTATTTTTATTTTTATTTTTATTTTTATAAAAAACATGCACTAAAATCACCTTCTTTTTTATTAATAAAAATAAACACATTCACACACTAAAATAATTTTTAAACTTGAATTTTAGGTAAAAAATTGGAAATATTATGACATGAATTATAAATAATTTCCAAACAAACATTTATAACCTATTATTAGCCATATAAATTAATTAATTAAAATCCAATAACTTTATTAACATCTATCAATAAACTTTTTTTTTAGCACAATAAAGAAACACTTTCATAAATAAATTGAAGACGTCGAAATCCAAGTTTATTTTAAAAAATTATAAAAAAACATGATAAATATTTACAAATAAAAAAATTGTAATTTAGAAGACACAATTCAATTGAATAGCAATAATTGAGTTGTTGAGCACTCACTCAATTATTTTAATGGCACGTTACTAATGTATTTGTACAAAATAATTATGCAGACTTCTTTTTAAATTGGGTATGAGATTAAAAAAATTAATGAAAAATATTATTATGATTTTGACTTCACCTTGCGTGTTGATTTGAACTTACAATACCATGAAATATCAATATTGACAAAAATAAAAAATAAAAAAATTACCGATTCTAATAAAAAAAATTGCCAATCCTTGCCAGAAAAATTGCATTATGACAATTAATAGTATAAATACTTGCTTGACTAACAAAATATTATAAATATTGACTTTGAATACAATTTTTTTTAAACTTTTGATTATATAAATGAAGAATTTATTTAAATGTTAGTCTCAAAAGTTTGTTTCAAATTTTTGAAGATAATATAAAATAAAAAAAAATAAAAAAATAGTTTGTAAATTTAAAAAAGAAGAAGAACAATTTGTTACATTGTTGGAATTTTTTATGTTATAATTGTATGCAAATAATAAATTTTATAATAATTATAATAAATAGAAAAACTGGTAAATTGAATAAAAATAATTTTTTAATGATAGAATACAATGTTTTTTTTTTTTTAAATAAATAAAAAAACAGTTTTTAAGAGTTCAAATTAAAAGTTGATTTTTTAATCAAAACAATGAGAGGTAGTTTTTTGAAGTTAGAAAACATTAGTTTTTAAAAGTTGAAAAACATTATCAAGAATTTAGATGCAATTATTTGTTTAATTATGAATGCTTTTAATAGGGGTGGTAAACTAAATTGAAATGCTAACTAAGCTTTTTAAATTAGGTATCGAATGTTAATACGAGTTAATGATAGTTTATGCAAGTTACCATATTCCTAACTATCCATAGATTTAGTTACATCACAAGGTAGTTTTCAATAAGATTTCTACCAAAACATAATATATAAAATAAAATAATTTTATATACACGAGATATTGGAATTTCAATAATCTATACATTAATCACTCGGTATTGGAGATGACAATAAATTCATACCAAATGAAGATCAAATCATTCATTATGTTATAGATACACTAATAATTTATTGTTAAACTTACCAAGAGATTGATAAATATTTACTTTAAAAAATAGTTTACGATTTGGTACTACACGATATATAGCATATGTTAAAATTATTAAATATGAATTTGAATAAAAAAGGAGAAAAGAAAAAAAATGTAAAAATTAAAAAAATTCTAAGTTCTACATTGCTTTTTTATTTCTCTTTAAAAGCATATATATATATATATAGAAAAGAATATACTAGTGGGATTGAGCCCCAAGGGGCATCCAATTTTATGGAAGGGGGAGGACCTAGGCAATGGTGGGTACATCACACGCGCGCGCCCCGCCGCCGGCCGCGCCTAGCCGAGTGTGTGTGTGAGGTGAGGTAGCATTTTATTTTTTGATAAAAAATTATTTATTAAAATTAATTTTTCCAACAGTTCCGTTACCCAAAAGTGGCCGTTACTTTTTTAACATTCCGTTCCGTTAAGACCGAGTCTCACGGAATCTGTTACCCCACGTCGTAATCGTTCCGTTTCGGACCGAGTTTTACGGAACGACCGTTTCTGAACGTTGCACGTTCTCCACGACCGTTTTGGGTCCGTTATTTTAGTGACTTCCTCAGCATATAAATAGAGCCATCAGCTCTCATTCCAAATCACTCCAAACTTTCAGCTCTCTCTCATTCCCTCTCTCTCTCTCGCTCGAACAACTGAGCAACACAAAAATTCAGAAAAGAAAGCCAGAAAACTAGAAACATTTCTAGTATATAAATTAATATAATTTCTAGTTTCCGAGCAACAAAATTATTTTACAGGGTATAGCATTCCGGAGTTCATCAGTGCAGTGTAACTCCGAGACAGAATCTTGCTGGGCTATTTTATCCTGGGGACGACGAGGCTGTGTTTGCTTGCACAATTTTGGGCAGAGCCGCGAAACGTCTTAAAGAGAGCGACCTAGTCCGCGACTCAACCCAAGCAGTTATTTCAGTAATTTGGTAACTTCGTTCCTATCTACTTTTTATGTAATTGTTTCAACAATTTTAAGACGGTTTCATCTGCCATGTCTACTAAAATTTTAGCTGCTAACCTCAACAAACCTTTCCGTTTTAAGGGACAACATTTTAAAAGATTGAGACAAAAAATGTTGTTTTTCTTAACAATGAAAAAAGTAGCCTCTGTCCTTATTACTGAAAAACCAACACTGCCAAATCCTCCTACTGAGGATACAACTAAGGATTTAAACACCTGGTTGAAAAATGATTTTCTCTGCAAAAACTTTATTCTTAATGGTTTAGCTGATGATTTGTATGATTACTATAACTCTGATAAGACAGCTAAAGAAAATTGGGATGCACTTCAAAAGAAGTATGATACTGAGGAAGCTGGAACCAAGAAGTATGCTGTCAGCAGATATCTGAAGTACCAGATGACTGATGACAAATCTGTGGAAGCTCAATCTCATGAACTGCAAAAGATAGCACATGAAATAAATTCTGAAGGTATGACTTTAGATGAACAATTTCAAGTAGCTGTTATTATTGATAAATTACCCACTACATGGAAAGACTTTAAGAATATTCTGAGACATAAAACTAAAGAATTCTCCCTAAAAAGTCTAATAATCCGTTTAAGAATAGAAGAAGAAGCCCGAAAACAAGACCAAAAAGATGAAGTACTTGTTGTCTCAAACAACAGTGCAAATAAAAAATCCTCCTCTGTAATTCTGAAACCAAAAGGAAGAAACATGAAATTTAAGAATCGTAATAATAACCAGAACCGTAACAACCCGAATAAAAATAGAAATCCTTCACGGAATGGACCTGGACCTGGAACTCAACCCCCCTTAGGAAATAACACATTTATGTGTTATAGTTGTAACAGGCCTGGCCATTTGGCCAGGAACTGCCGGAACAAGAATCGTCCTGCCCCGCAAGTGAACCTTACTGAAGATCAGCTTATAGCTATGATATCTGAAATTAACTTTGTTAGTGGATCCAAGGGGTGGTGGGTGGACACTGGTGCTTCTCGCCATGTTTGCTATAATCGTGACATGTTCAAGTCCTATTCTGTATCTGAGGATAAAAAAGTGTTGTTGGGCGACTCCCACTCCACTAAAGTTGCTGGTACTGGTGAGGTGGAATTAAAGTTTACCTCTGGAAAGACTGTCATCTTGAAAGATGTCCTGCATACTCCAGAGACGAGAAAGAACTTAGCTTCAGGCTATCTTCTCAAAAAGGCTGGGTTTACTCAAACTATAGGGGCTGATTTATATACAATTTACTAAGAATAATGTATTTGTTGGGAAATGGTACGCCACTGATGGCATGTTTAAATTAAATGTTGAAATTAATAAAGTATCTTCTTCTACTTACATGTTGTGTTATTTTAATGTTTTGGTATGCTAGATTTTGTTATGTTAATAAACGAATAATTAAGAACATGAGTAACTTAGAACTAATTCCTAAATTATCAATGAATGATTTTAAAAAATGTGATTTTTGCAGTCAAGCTAAAATAACCAAAACTTCACATAAATCAGTAATTAGAGAATCAGAACCATTAGATTTAATACACTCTGATATATGTGAACTAGATGAAACTCTAATAAGAAATGGAAAACGCTATTTCATAACTTTTATAGATGAGTGTTCAGACTATACTTATGTATATCTAATGAAAAATAAAAGTGAAGCGTTTGACATGTTTAAAATATTTATGACTGAAATTCAAAATCAACTTAACAGAAAAATAAAAAGATTTCGAAGTGATAGAGGCACTGAATATGATTCCAATATTTTCAATGACTTTTATAAAAAGATTTCGAAGTGATAGAGGCACTGAATATGATTCCAATATCATACATGAAAAAACTGCACCTTATTCTCCTGAAATGAATGGCAAAGCTGAAAGAAAAAATAGAACTTTTACTGAATCAGTTGTTGCAATTTTATTAAACTCTGGTGCTGGTTCCCATTAGTGGGGAGAAATTTTACTAACTGTTTGCTATGTGCTAAACAAAGTGCCTAAATTTACTAGTCAAATTTCACCTTATGAAATATTGAAAAATAAGAAACCTAACTTAACTTATTTAAAAACTTGGGGCTGTTTAGCCTATGTTAGGATCCCTGATCAAAAAGAAATAAACTTGCTAGTAGAGCATATGAATGTGTATTCATGGGATATGCAGTGAATAGTAAAGCTTATAAATTCTATAACTTAAATGATCATGTAGTTATAGAATCAAATGATGCAGACTTTTATGAATATAGGTTTCCCTTTAAACTAAAGAATAGTGGAGGGCTCGTCTTCTAGTAGTTTACCCATAACTACATCTAGTGAACAAAATGAGGAATTAGAAACTGAACTTAGAAGAAGTAAACGAGCTCGAACCTCTAAGAATTATGGGTCTGACTTCTATGCTTATACCTTAGAGGAAGATCCCCAAACCATTCAAGAAGCCTTATCTTCTTTAGATGCCAACTTATGGGAAGAAGCCATAAATGATGAAATGGACTCCCTTGAGTCTAATAGAACTTGGCATTTAGTTGACTTACCTCCTGGTTGCAAGACTATAGGATGTAAATGGATACTAAAGAAGAAATTAAAACCCGACGGTACTATTGAAAAGTACAAGGCTCGCCTTGTAGCCAAAGTGTATAGGCAAAGGGAAAATGTGGACTTCTTTGACACATATTCACCTATCACAAGAATAACTTCCATACGTATGCTTTTCTCCCTAGCTGCTATTCATGATTTAGTGGTGCATCAAATGGATGTCAAAACTGCCTTCTTAAATGGTGAATTAGAAGAAGAGATTTATATGGACCAACCTGAGGGCTTTGTAGTCTCAGGTCAAGAAAACAAAGTATGTAAACTAGATAAATCTCTTTATGGCCTAAAACAAGCACCTAAGCAATGGCATGAAAATTTTGATAATCTAGTTATCTCACATGGATTCAAATTGAATGAAAAGTGACAAATGTATTTATCATAAAACAAAAAATAACATTTGCACTATTATATGTTTATATGTGGATGACTTGCTAATTTTTGGGTCAAATATCCATGTTGTAAATAATGTGAAAAACATGTTATGTGCTAATTTTGACATGAAAGAACTAGGTGAAGCGAGTGTAATCCTAGGTATAAAGATTACTAGGTCTGAAGAGGGATTTTCTCTAGATCAATCTCATTATATTGAGAAGATCTTAAAGAAATATAATTACTCTAATTGCAAACCTGCATGTACCCCTTATGATCCTAGTGTAAAGTTGTTCAAGAACACCGGAGACGGTGTTAGACAAACTGAGTATGCGAGCATCATTGGTAGCTTACGTTACGCTACTGATTGCAATAGGCCCGACATAGCTTATGTTGTGGGACTATTATGTAGGTTTACCAGTAGACCTAATATAGAGCATTGGAATGTAATTGAAAGGGTCATGAGGTACCTTAAGAGAACAATGAACCTTGGATTACACTATAAAAAGTTTCCCGCTGTTTTAGAAGGATACAGCGATGCTGATTGGAACACTCTTTCAGAAGACTCCAAAGCAACTAGCGGCTATATATTTAGCATTGCTAGTGGAGTTGTTTATTGGAAGTCTAAGAAACAGACAATTTTGGCTTAATCTACGATGGAGTCTGAAATGATAGCACTAGCTACTGCTAGTGAAAAAGCAGGCGGGTTAAGAAGTTTGTTAGCTGAGATCCCTTTATGGGAAAGACCGATACCAACTGTCCTGATCTACTGCGATAGTATCGCGACTATTGCAAAGATTCAGAACAGTTATTATAACGGCAAGAGACGACAGATACATCGTAAGCACAATACTGTTAGAGAATTTCTCTCTACAGGAGCTGTAGGAGTGGATCATGTACGTACTGATGACAATTTGGCTGATCCTTTGACGAAAGGATTAGCAAGAGAGAAGGTTTTCAAAACCTCGAAAGGAATGGGACTAATGCCCTTAGAATGAAGAGTCATTCGTGATGGTAACCTGACTTATAGACTGGAGATCCCAAGAAATAAGTTCAATGGGTAATAACAAGTCATGAAGTGATATGAGATAAATCATGTTATTATGAGTCCCATCCTATACTGTTAGAAGCATGAAGTCCTGAAGCGACAGAAGGATGAGTTAATTGTTAACTCTTAATGAGTTCTATACTCTATGTGGAGTGGAGTACATAGTTACAGGAATACTCTTGATAGACTCACCTATGTGAATGTGGAAGTGTGATTGCTTCCTATGAAATTTTGGGCAAAATTTACTAGAGCATTCACTATACGAGGATACACGTGTATGGCCGTAAAGCACGGGCTTTTCGAACTACACCTTGGAAAGGTTGTGTGTGTAATGTTGTTAGAGATAGAGTTCAAAACTATGAGTTACTCTAGTATATTATAAAGCATCAACACTATGCAAAGGTTCAAGTCGATAGACACCTTCTGCTTATGCACAATCTTATATTTTTGATTGATCGGTTGCTCGATGAAAACTATTTTTATATAAAATTCAAGTGGGGGGTTGTTGGAATTATTAAATATGAATTTGAATAAAAAAGGAGAAAAGAGAAAAAATGCAAAAACTAAAAAAACTCTAAGTTCCACATTGCCTTTTTACTTCTCCTTAGAAGCATATATATAGAAAAGAATATGCTAGTAGGATTGGGCCCCAAGGGGCACTCAATTTTGTAGAAGGGGGGAGGACCTAGGTAATTGTGGGTCCACCACACACGCGCGCGCCGCCGCCATTGGCCGCGTCGAGCCGAGTGCGTGTGTGAGGTGAGGTGGCATTTTATTTTTTGATAAAAAATTATTTATTAAAATTAATTTTTTCAACAGTTCCGTTACCTAAAAGTGACCGTTACTTTTTTAACGTTCCATTCCGTTGAGATCGAGTCTCATGGAATCCGTTACTGGAGTGCTAATTTTTTTATTATAAATTTTAGATGTATTATTTTTTATAATTTCTGAAAAAAGGGGGGGGGGGGGTAGGGGTTTGGAAAGTTTAAATTCTGAAAATGGTTTCTAAATTTAGAAGGGGAAAAAATAAATAAAAAAAGAATTCTACAAACATTAAGGTTGCGTTTGGTTCGCTGAATGTAATCGTAATCGTAATCGTAATCGTAATGGAATGGAATGTAAAGGAATCAGTATTACGATTACAGTGTTTGGTTTAGTCACTGTAATCAAAAAAGGAATCAGTATTACAGTGTTTGGTTTGACAACTGTAATGTAATGGAATAGAAAAAAATCACAAAAATTTTAATAAATAAATTTTAATTAATTACATAAATTAACAACAATAAAAATTAATTATAACAAAAAAAATAACAATAATTAATAAATTTAAATTAATTACATAAATAAATTAACAATAACAAAAATAAATTCAACAAAAAAAATACAACAAAAAAAATTGCAATTTCAGAAGAAAAAAATAGCAATTTAAAAAACAAATTAATTTCAGAATTAACTTAGAAATTATTAATCAATTTTTTAATAATTAATTAACTAATTAATCAGTTTTTTAATTAATTAAAACTAATTTCCTTTTAATAATAATAAAAAAAACTAATTAATCAGTTCTCGAGCTAAAGGAATCGCGACGGGGACGAGTGCGACGGGGACCGAGTGAGGCGACGGGACTGAGTGCGACGCTCCCTGGTGCGACGGGGCCGAGCGCGACGCTCCCTGGTGCAATGGGCCGAGCGCGACACGAAGACCTGGTGCGATGGGCCGAGCGCGACACGAAGACGATGCGACGGAGAGGAGACCTGGTGCGATGCTGGTGGAGCGCGAACGTCGCCGGTGGAGCGCGAACGTCGCCGGTGGAGCGCGAACAACGATGGGAGCGCGAACGTTTTCCTGGTTAGTCGCGGGTGATAATGGGCAGAGTGTGTATTCATTACATATTGTAATGTAATCAGTTTTCATGCTTGTGTAATGTGTAATCCCCATTATTGAAAGAGGTGTAATGGATTGCATTACATTACATCTCTTTCAGAAAAACAAACAATGTAATGAATGCATTCCATTACATTACGGGTGTTATTACACCCAACCAAACGAGCCCTAAGAGTAGCAATTGTGAAGTTTGTGTAGCAATGAATTTAATTGTGAGTCATAATAATTAAAACTGAAAGAAAACTTTCAAAAAACTCAAAAGAATTAACATTAAAGACCATAGAACATACAAACAAACATTGAAACAAATTTCATCAAAATATAATATCAACAATTTGCAAGAATTTAACTGATTCAATGTGTATGATACTCGATCTCCGTCAAAGTAGTGTGCTGACATAACGAGAATAAATTGTCAAAATAATATACAAACATAACGAGAATAAATGATTACGAAGCAATTGATTCAATTAGAGAGAAAATAAAACTAAGTCAAATCATCACATTTTTTTTAACTAAGCAAATCAAGCAATAAATTGCAAATAATTATTATTTTTATGATTCTAATCTTCACTTAGTAAAAAAAATATACGAAGAAACAACAATAATCTCACAAAGTATAATGAAAATCATGCACAAGAGTTGTTTAAAGTATCATGAATTTATATCGAGTTTTTAATATAAGGGACACTGTTTGAATGTACGGATAAACTAACACATATTTGATATAAGGCTTAGAACATAGTAAGTTTAGATGATTTAGAATTTACTTGCATTTTTTTTAAAAGCATGCGACAATACCAACTATTATTTTAGTTAAAAAAGGATTAATTTAATTGAAAAGAAAAAAGAATTATCAAACTTGAAGAACACAGTTGGCTATCATATCTTAGAAAACTCTTCATGTTGGTCATCTTTGTCTTCGTCTTCATATTCTAGAAAATTGATTTACATACATTGTTGTTTTTATCAATTTATCTTTTTATTTGGTCAGTAAGAGAAAAGCCTTAATTTTGATGGATGGATCATTTAAAACTTCTACAACTTTTAGAAAAGCATCAAACAGTTAACGACATGTGTAAGAATAATGAGATTGAATATAATAAAATTGCTAAATTTTGTTAATTTATTTTGACTACTAGAGAAAGAGAGAGCGAGGAAGAAGAACAGGTATCATAAAATATATATAATAATAAAATAAGATAAAATATGTGCGTACATTTTTTTAATATATAAGAATACATATTTATACGAGTACTCATGAAATTCAAAACTTAAAAGCAATTTAAACAAATACTAATCTTTATTAAAAAAAAAAATGTAAAAACAAGTTGTATAAATATGAATAATATAATAGAACAAAAAAGGGTAAATTATGAATTTGTCATTGTAATTAGGGGTATTTATGTTTTAATTCGGCCTAAATTTTTAGAAAAAAATTAATTAAATTAGACTATTTATATAAATTTAATCAAATTGAACCGGATCATATAACTTATAAAATTGTTGAAATTAGACAGTCTGTTCCAGTTTGGTTAACTATTTTTCATGTTTTTTATTTTTAATTTTTTTTCTCGAAATTATGTTATTAAAACTTGAAATTAATTTTAATTTTTTTTAAAAAAATTTAACCAACTTATTTTAAGTATGCTACAAATATAAATAATATAATATCTTACATAAACTAACTATTAAGTTGATAAATTTATAAAAAATAAAATGATCATAATATACATGCAACTAAAAATTGCAGATTGTATTTTAAAAAGTTGAAACTATATAAAAAAATATAATATTTAATTTTTAATAATAATATAATTTTTTTCAAAATAAATACTAGTATATTATATTTAATATATAACGGTTTGTTCAGGTTTGGATAATTAAAAAATTTATAAAATTAAATTAGATCGTTTGAGAAAAAGTTTGAAAAAATATAAACTGAACTGGATCATTTAACTAACATAATTGTACGATTCAATTTAAAACAATCTAATTTGTTAATTAAATTCAATTTGATTCAATTTTTACGTACCCCTAATTGTAAGATGCAAATGATGTCAAATAAATTCTTATATTTTTTACAATTAATAAGATTATTCTTATCCTTTTAATTTAATTTGATAAAAAATTGTATATATATTTTGATAAATACCCACATATCTGGTGAGTAACAAGTTGTAAGATACATAAAAAAATAAAAAAAAAAAGTTGGATTTTATCATTGTATATTTAATATAAATTTTTATAAATTTTAAAAGTTTTAATGTATTTAATTTAAATTTAAACTTTAAAGAGTATACAAATTTTTTAGAATATTTAATTATTTTTTTTAAATATAATAAAAATCTATAAAATTTTTAGTTGAGAATATCCCGTAAGAAAATAAAAATTTGAAAAAAAAACGAAGAAGAAAAAACCGTAAAAATTTCGAAAAATTAGGGAAAACTTAAAAAATAAATAAAAATGGTATGAGGTTAAAAACGAAAAATCATACACCCTAATTTCGCTCAAAGTGTATATAATGATTCCACGTACCCTAATTTGGCTCTCCCGTTTCGTCACCAACGCTAGGTAATAGGAGTAGTACCCTCCAACTCTATTGCCGCCGTCCAATAGTCTCGACAATCCACTGTCAGACTCCCTTGCCCGTGAAGTATTTTGCTTGGTTGGCTTTTAGTTTGTAATAGGTATTCTCTCAGCCCTATCTTGATTTATTGGTTGCAGTTTTATTCATTATGCTTAGAATTGCCGACCTTGTATGTATGGTACTGTGATATTAGCCAGTTTATTGATCTTATATGATGATTTATTTACCTTTTCAATGATACAAATGTATTATTCTGAACTTTTTAATACATTTAAAGTGCCTCACAAACACTTCAGCCCGCCCTAGTTGTATGATGTCGTCCCTTCCTTACAAGAGGAACTATCGGTGCGTACCGGGTCTGCAACAGTTCTACAGCGGGGGACCTTTCGTGGTTTCATCGGATGGCTCTTTCATCGTTTGTGCGTGTGGAGAGTCCATCAAAATTGTGGATTCATCGAATGCATCGATGCGGTCAAGCATTGAGGGCGATTCGGAGGCCATCACGTCTTTGGCTCTCAGCCCCGACGACAAGCTTCTCTTCTCCTCGAGTCACAGCCGCCAGATTAGGGTCTGGGACCTCTCCTCCTTAAAATGTGTCCGCTCTTGGAAGGTTATTTTACCTTCCCTATTTTATTGCCTTTTGTCTTATTTTTGATTTTCAGATAAACATTACATTTAATTTATAGAGTATGCTGCGTCCTGTTCCCCTTACAATGGAGGAACTGGTGAAAAGATGGGAATTTTTTTTTTTTCCAATAACCTCATTGGATACAATTTTGTGGGCAAGATCCAATCATGCATAGACATCCCAAATTTGAGATATTTAGAATCTTCGGTATTGTTGTGTGAAATTGATATATTGTTCTTGGCATAATGGATAGGGCCACGAGGGTCCTGTTATGGGTATGTCATGTCACCCATCAGGGGGATTGCTTTCCACTGCTGGAGCTGACAGGAAAGTGCTTGTTTGGGATGTTGACGGAGGCTTCTGCACTCACTACTTAAAGGGTCACAAAGGTGTCGTTTCAGCTATTCTGTTTCATCCTGATCCCACCAAATCAATTGTAAGTTCAATTTTGATTATTCTTTTTACTTTTATTTCGTTATATGTTTGCTTCGTTTTCAAATTTAATACTGCTATGATTTTCCTCATGAATCTCATAAGTCCTAGTTCTTCCATCAGTAACTTATTTTTTTAATTAAAAATAAATAATAATTACAAATGTACGAAGTGGACCTCAACCTACTTACAAAAGGAAGCACCAAACTATACCACATAATAGCTATATGCTTCATCCAATATAAATCTCCAACACCTAATTATGATAAACAAGTCCCCAATTAAAACTTTTTGTTAAGGATTACCGACAGTGGCTGGATATTCTGACCGGCAGAGGTAATAAGGTTGGTCTGAAAAAGGGTAAGCTTTGGTGAGTTGTTATTAGAGGGTTATTACACTGCTCTCCCTGTTTGTTATTGATAGTTGGTCGAGTTTCTGGCCAATGGAGGTGACAATGGTGGTTGGAAAAGGTGAAGGTCTGGTTGGGTAATGGTGACTGAGTTGGTGGTGGTGGTTGAAGGGGTGGGTATTACTGTCGTCTATCACTTGATGATAGGTTTCTTGAACGAAGATGATGGACGGTTAACTTAAAACTTGTAGTAGCATGTTTTTTTCCTGTCTGAAATCTGATAGCAGCTTCACATTCTCTGACACTTCTGTGCTCTACTTAAAATCAAACAGTATAACCCCTCCTATTCATGGATTCTGCGCTTTCAACTGAATACTCTGCTTTCCTCTCCCAGCTTTTTTCAGGAAGCGACGATGCAACTATAAAAGTATGGGATCTTATAACGAAAAAGTGCATTGCAACTCTAGATGGACACCACTCTACTGTAACTTCTATTGCATTGTCAGAAGATGGGGAGACCCTGCTCAGTTCTGGAAGAGATAAGGTAAGGTTCAATTTTTCTTCATTGTTCCAATCAATAACCAAAACTTATTTTAATTTTTTTTATTCCTGTAGTTTCCATGGAGATACAAAATGTCTATGTATCAGTTTGTTTTGCATAAATTTTTTATGCTATATATGTTTGTCTTTTAATTTATGCTGCCTTGTATGCTTTTTAACTGGTGAGTCAAGACCTTGACATTAAAGACAACAAAGTAGAAAGCTCTCTCCTTTTCTTCCTACACTGATTGCTATACGTCTGCAATAATATAATGTTTTACATTGAAATGATTAATGGCGTTGTGCTTTCTAAATTATTTCAGGTTGTAATCTTTTGGGACCTTCATGACTACAGTTGTAAGAAGACTGTAATGACATATGAAACTCTTGAAGCTGTGTGTGTAATCTTTTCCAGTTCTCTTTTTGCATCATCTCTAGGCTTGCTCAATTGTCATAATGGGAAGAAAATTGTGTCAAATGAAATATATTTCATAACAGTTGGTGAACGTGGTGTTGTTCGAATATGGAATTCTGAAAGGTAAATAAACTATAGGGATACTTCTAAAATACTTGTATGAAAGTACTATTCTTATATGAAAATAATGAAATCCAGTTACAGATTTTTTTTTAATCTTAAAAGGATCATAAGATAATTAGAAACCTTTTTTTTACCCTGAATTGGGGTACTGTTGATTGTGGATTCTAATTTGGTTCAAGATTGTGGGTTCTAACTTTGAAAGTACCTGTTGTCTCTGAATTTATTTTGACAGAGCAGTCTGCTTATTTGAGCAAAAGTTGTCTGATGTAACTGCCACCTTAGATGAAGATGGCTCCAGTAGGGGATTTACTGCTGCTGTTATGCTCCCAAAGGACCAAGGCTTGCTTTGTGTAACTGCTGACCAGCAGTTCCTTGTGTATCTTCCTGTGAAGCAATCTAAAGGGGTGATGGAGTTAAACCTAAGCAAAAGACTTGTTGGATATAATGAAGAAATTGTGGATATTAAATTTTTAGGCGATGAAGAACAATTTCTTGCTGTTGCTACAAATATTGAGCAGGTTTTTATCTAACAATATAAATGTACCCCCTTAAAACCATGTATATAGAAGATGTGGTTCTGGTGACAGTTCAAATAGAATTGATATATTTTAAAATTTTGGATGCATGCAGGTCCGAGTGTATGATCTTGCATCCATGTCATGTTCTTACGTACTGGCAGGTCATACTGAAATTACTCTGTGCATCGACACCTGTGTTTCAAGTTCTGGAAGAACTCTTATTGTAACCGGAAGTAAAGACAAAAGTGTAAGTTTCATTTCTCTGCTGCTTATAGGCTCCATTGGTATGTCTCTTTCATTTCCTATTTTGACCCCTCCTTCAGCAAATGATTTGAAAATGCCTTATCCTATTCAAATTCATTTATCATGGGGATAACATGTCTTTTAGTCAAAATTGGTGTACATTTCTCTTTGTATTTTCGATTCTCTGATTCCATTTTCTGTATAGGTTAGGTTATGGGAATCAGAAAGGAGATGTTGTATTGGTGTTGGAATAGGGCATATGGGAGCTGTTGGAGCTGTTGCTTTTTCAAAGAAGAGGCAGGACTTCTTTGTCAGTGGTAGTAGGTGAGTGTGCAGGTTCTTCCTTTTAAATTTAGATTTGTAAAACATATTTTTGTGTTAATGCAACTCATTTGTGGGCCTCAAATTGCTCCAAACATATTTTTCGTTTATAATTGAGATTTTGTGTAAGATATTTTTGTGTTCAACATGTTTTTGGGCCTCAAATTCTTCGTGTCTTCTTTGTGATTGTTTGTACATTTGATTTATGTTGTCTTGATGCAACATGACTATATTTTGTTTATTTCAAAAGCTTCAATCAAGTTGTGATTTACAATCATTATCTGATCAAATATCAATGTTCTTGTGTCTTTCCATTGAAATAATTATAACAAAATACTTGTATGATTATTTTGTGCAGTGACCGTACCCTGAAGGTGTGGAATTTCAATGATCTTTTAGAGAATGTGCAGGTGCCTATTAGTTTTAAAACCAAATCGGTTGTAGCAGCACATGATAAGGACATTAACTCACTAGCTATCGCACCGAATGATAGTTTAGCTTGTAGTGGTTCTCAGGTTAGAAAATCTTATGCTCTTTTGGTCCTTTTACTTTACTGAAATTAATTTAATGGTGGATAATTAAGGTTTATAACCACTTGTGTTGACATAAACCAAAATTGAACCACTAAAAATATTAGTACTATATATATAAATATAAATATATATAAATAAGTGTATGAAATTACTCGATTTTAAATAAGTTTCTAACACAACATGAACATGACACAATATGGATAAAAAATGTAGTAATAATTGATCGATAGTTTTTTCACGTCCTTAAAATTTTTATTATTTTTTACTATTATAAATAGGTAACACGAAATAAATTTTTTAATGTGTTAACTAACACGAAAATTCGACACGATTAATGCCAAAATACGACACGAATAACATGAAATGAACACAGTTAACATGACTCGATTGCCGCAATTGAATTTTTTTCTTTCAAACTTTGGTCCTTTTTCTTTCATGTTTTGTTGAAATCTACCACTTAATTTTTAGGCTTGACAAATATATTATCAACATTCTTATAAATGTTATAGAAATATCCATCATTTAGGTAAAGAAACTTAATTTTTTTGTCACGTGAACCCCATGTAAACAATTTAATTGGTAGATTTTGACAAATCATGAAAGTTTTGTAGTAGTTTTGTTGGTTACATGGAATTCATTTGGCAAAAAACGTTAATTTTTGTTATCTACGCAGGTAAGATGTCTCAAACTTAGAATAAGAAGTTGAAAATCCTTTTTGATGTGAAATTTATTGGAATAAAACTAGACACATGCAGATATTAGTACAGAAGTTTTCAGGTCCAAATCTGAAATCAATTTACAAATATATGTCAACTGATTTCCTCATCTGAGTTTCTCTTATTGAATACTATCCCAAACATTCTACAATAAATTTTTTACATCAGTTTGAAACAAACCGATACATATTCTTTAATTAAAATTTTCTGTTTGAAACAAAAGGTTTCAAGTTTTTACAAATATTTTTAATTCGAGTATTATTCAAAACGTTGCAGAGTTTTAGGTTTTTAGGTTCAACTTCAAAAATTTGTTAACAAAAAAAAAAAAAAAAGATTCAACTTCATAAAGGAACAAAAGTTCAGAAACCAAATCTTTTTGAGATATTCGAAATCCTATAGAAAATGTGTAGTTTCACAAGTAAAATTTTCAAGTCGTGATTTGATTCCAAAGTATTTTGAAATCACATAAACATACTTGGAGCTCAAAATTTCAAGATCCTGCATTTGTTTCTAACCTCTTTTTTCCCTTCATCTCAATACCAAAAATTTCCGTGAAAAATCCCCAAAACTCATATTATGTAAAGAATTTATTCCCTAGATTTAGGGTTTTCGTCCTTAAAACCTAACTAAAATCTTAAAATCAAGTGAAACTATAGGTATTGGGACTATATTCGTACCTTGAGATTCTACTTTCTACTAAAAAAATTCTAGAGTTGCTTGAAGACTTAGAATGCTAAGGGAAGAGAAAAATGACACTTAAATAAGTAAATCAAGCCTAATCGTATCCCAAACACAAATACCTTAATTTTTCTTCTTAATATTATTGTCATTTTCTATTGATCGTTACATGTGTTCTGCCTTGTCTTAGGCTATATAGAGTTGCTCTATTAGTTCAAACTGTTTTATTCTCATTTTGGTTAAACAGGACCGCACTGCCATTGTGTGGAGGCTTCCAGATCTGGTGTGTCAAGTTGTACTTAAAGGACATAAAAGGGGAATATGGTCTGTTGAATTTTCTCCGGTTGATAAATGTGTCATGACAGCATCTGGGGATAAAACAATAAAAATATGGGCTATATCTGATGGTTCATGCTTGAAAACATTTGAAGGGCATACATCGAGTGTATTAAGAACATCCTTTCTTACACGTGGGACCCAATTTGTTTCTTGTGGTAAGGAGAATTTCATTGTCTTGAATCTCTCTTACACGCACACATACTTGCATATATGTTTAAGATGTCATGTTTACCCAGTTAGTTTGGATCAGGAGCTGATGGTTTGGTGAAGTTGTGGACAGTTAAAACTGATGAATGCATTGCTACTTATGACCAGCATGAGGACAAGGTGATAAATAAGCATACATCTTTTATCCCAACTGGATTTGTTCCATTCCTTTCACTTAACTCTTTAGATCCTTTGCCTGCAGGTTTGGGCATTGACTGTTGGCAAGAAGACAGAAATGCTGGCAACAGGTGGAAGTGATGCTGTTGTCAATCTTTGGCGTGACTGTACTGCATCTGATAAAGAGGAAGCTTTCCGTAAAGAAGTAAGTTTTCCCATGCCATCTTTTTTTGTAGGGTATTTGGCTATATTTATGTATACATGCTTTGACCTTCCATTGCATTTTTGCCTTGCATGAAAAATCCGAAATCCTTTTTAAGTAGGTCATTTAGGCCAATCTTTAGCCTTCCAAGTATTTCCTTTGTTTTACAATTGTTTTCCCAAAATTTGGCTTGAACTGAAATCTTAGTTTCATGCATGAAATTATGAATCATGTATATGTACCAGTCAGATTTGTTTGGAGACCAGTATACCGATATTTTGATGTAGAGTTTATTCATTTAAATGTTCCATTTGCACATCTTATCTTATTTAAAAATGTTATGTGAATATAAATTTCTCAATATTGGAGATATATCTATTGGATTTCTGATTGATGCAGGAGGATAGGGTTTTAAAAGGTCAAGAGCTAGAAAATGCTGTATTAGATGCTGATTATAGGAAAGCAATTCAAGTTGCAATGGATCTTCGCCACCCACATAGGCTTTTTGACTTATTTGCCAAACTCTTGAGGTTTGCAATCATTCTTTTCAATCCTTCCGATGCTTCTCTCTCTCTCTCTCCCTCCTCTTTATCTTTGTACATATCTTCCTATCTACCTATATATATATACATATATTGTCGTCTTCTTTCCAGGAAGAGAGTAGCTGAAGATCAGATTGAGAGAGCTCTCTGTGCTATTGGCAAGGACAAGTTTCACCAACTTTTGGAATATGTCAGAGAATGGAATTCGAAACCAAAACTCTGTCATGTAGCACAATTTGTACTTTTTAGAGTGTTCAATATCCTTTCTCCAGCAGAACTTGTTGAGGTATTACCTTTGCATTGCCTTTTAAGGCTAATTAAAAGTGCATTTTATATGTTGTCATATCGATATGGATTGTGTTAACAGTAGAAAACCTTATTTTGCTCCGTAGATGCAATATGCCAGCAGTCTGAGAGACTTGGCACAAAATATCTTTTATAGGACTTCGGTGTTTTTCTTTATTATGACAAATTCCCATAAATTAATGCATAGAACATAGTGAAACGGATTACTTGTAGAGACAGATTCCCCCGAACCCCTTTGTTTCCTAAGTTATTTGCATGATCTGAATATCCTATATTATGTGATGGTATTTCAGATGAAAGGTATTGGGGAACTTCTTGAAGCGCTTATCCCATACTCACAGAGGCATTTTAGCCGGGTTGACAGGTTTGTGAGAAGTACATATTTGTTGGATTACACTCTCACACAAATGTCAGTTATCGAGCCAGAAACAGATGTGAGGGAATTCGGAAGCAGCTTTTTGGTGCATTCTCATGTGTGTAGTAGGGACGATGTGCCTCCAGAGAAAGATGGTGAACAGCAGGAACAGAAATACACCTCTGAAGGGATGGAAGCAGAGGCAGCCTCAAAGAAAAAACGAAAATCAAACAAGTATAAAGACGTCGGTTCACATAAGAAAGTCAAAAGCGCCAAAGCTTACCTCAGTGTTGCTTCTATATATCAAGAAGCTTGATGTGTCTGAGATGCGTGGATCCAAGTAGCTTGACTTTTTTGGCCAAACTCAACAGGGAATCTGAAGTAGCTGTTCGAGGGGTAAAAATTTAGAGAAAGGACGTATCCTGTAGAGTAGTTATATGCTTACTATTAAAGCTATACGCATTCATGATTCGTCAAAAGTCATTTATGTGAACTTCACCCTATTTTATTAAATTTTGTTTTCCTCTTTTTTATGGATGAAGGGCACTTATTTATGTTCCCACAGACACTGGAGTTTAGTCCCATATTTTTCAAGCGGTGAACATAAATCTTGTACTTTCCAAAATAAATAATAATTTAACAATGAAATATTAAGAAAAGCATAAAATAAAGCATAAAGAATTTTTTTTAAAAAAAATAATCAATTATAAAGAAGAAAAAAACTGCTTGATCATGAGTGAAATGATCCTGTCATATTTAGACGTACTACAATCTAAGACGGGATATTCATGCACGTATAAATAATCTGTGTAATATACACGGTAAGTTAATAGAAAAATAATAGTTAAATAGTAACGAATGTACATGATGTAAAGCTTTTTTACATGTCTCACATTAGAGGATTACAGAACCATATACATAGATACATATAAGTTAACTTAGGGTGTATATGTTTTTGTTTTATTTGATTTTATGAGTTATTTATTAAATTTAAATTTTAAAATATATTATCACCTATACCATTGACTTGGATTATTTTATAATTAAGATAATTTGTTAATATTAAAATTTAAATTTATTTATCACTGGAACAGGCCCATATATATATATATATATATATATATTATATATAGATTTTTATTCTATCCAATTTTTGAAATTGTTAAAAAAATACCATTAAATTTTACAAATGTTACAAAAATATCATCAAATTTTTTTTGTTACTTTTATACTATTAAATTTTTCAAAATGTTACAAAAATATTATTGACATCAATCAGTTAACGAGAGTTAAAGGTTTTTTTTTTTTTTGGTAATATTTGCAAAGTTTAATGATATAAAAAGTAATAAAAAAGTTTGATGATATTTATAATATTTGTAAAATTTAATGGTACGAAAGTAATAAATTAAAGTTTGATGTATTTTTTAACAATTCAAAAAAAATCGGTGGTAAAAAAATCTATTTATTTGTACATATACATGTATAAATATATATATGTATGTATATATAGCTAGCGTCTACCTAATGCATTAGTTTGAGGCACCTTCCAGCTGGCTGGTATATGGTGTTGTAGTGAAATCAAAGCTGCTTAGTTGCGGTTGAAGCAGAAAGATTAGGGTGATCAGTCGTTGAAGCAGCCTTATCCTTAACCTCAGCCGCATTCTTGGCAGCCCTTTGAAAAGCAGCAGTGACCCAAGATGCGCCGCTGGAGACATAGCGGTTTTTCATAATTGCAGAACCAGCACTTGTTACTGTCTGCTCAGCAGCTGTAAATGCTGACTTTGTCTTCTCAGTAACCTGATATTTCTCGTCCATTTCTTTCACTTTATCATTCACTATTATTCTTCCAGCACTGAATTTCTCACTCAAACCCATCTTCTGATCCAATGATACAACTTTAGCTGTTGCCGTCGATGTCAGCTGGTGTTTCTCATCCAATGCTTTTGCTTTGTTTAGCGCATCTTTCCCCAAAATAAAACCCCTCGCAATCATGCTGCTCACTACATCCTCTGCCTTGTTTGTGCTTCTAGTTTCTGCTCCGCCTGAACTTGTGTCTTCTTCTTCTGTTGCCTATCCAACCATGAAATAATTTATAATGTCAAAATTAATAACAATATTTCTTAATTTTACTGCATATATCGATAGGGTGTGTGTGTGTCTCTCTCTCTCTATATATGCCCTGAGAATTGTAAGAGAAAAAACATATTACAAAGATAATGTAGTATTACCTTCGGAATAGCAGAAGTAATAGATGCTAGATATTTGTAGTCTGGAGCCAGAGCAACGGAGACGCACTGATCAACTATTGTTGCTCCCTGAAACCATGACATGACATGTTTTGACTCATTACAATGACATATCCAAAAAGACGCTATCTAGGAGCAAGCTAGCTCTAGAATTAATTAATAGGGAATTAAACGGATAATGTTTCTAATATTATAGCATATAATCTGCTCAACAGCAAGAGCCCTGGAATAAGTAGTAATAACATCAATTAAGGTAATGTCTTATGTTTGAAAGCTAGACTTGTTTATGTTATGATCTCCCAAGCAAACATATGATACATTATCTTTGTTCGGTGCAACGAGTCCTCTTTTTCTAAAAAAAAAATAGGTACACATTAGTCTTTATTTATTTATTTATATATTATCAAAACATGAACACCTAGGCATGCATGCATGTATATTGCACTAGCATGCATGCATGATTAAATTAATACAAGTGCAATATAATGCATGATTAATTATGTAAATATGGCACCATAATCATTAAAATCGAAAGACAATTAAAAATATGAAGAGTAATAGTATAAATCCTATATTTATTTTAAAAATAATACTTAAGTCTTATATTTATTTTTGTTGTTATTAACAATTTATTCCTATTATCATTAGAAAGTGATTGCATAAAGACAATTGACTATTTTTTATATTTTAGTTATTTTTTTTTTGAATTTTTATTTAATTTTTTTTTTTTCAATTCTTTCATATAAAGTTTATTCTAAGTTAAAACCAATTCTATCTAATAGAGTTGAAAAAATGATTTTTTTTTTTTGCCTTGTATAACCACTTTTTAATAACAAGACTAAATAGAATTGTTACAAAAAAAAAATAAGTGTAACTTAAGTGTCATTTTTTATAATAAGTATGAGACCATGGTGGTATTTTTCTCTTAAAAATGAAGTTTAATTGCATGTATAAAAGTTTTGTTTATAATATTCTCACGAGAAAAATATATGTTAATTTTTGTTATAACGTATATAAATAAATATTTTTTAATGTTGTAAAAATAAGAACATGTTTTTTGTTGAAGGTAATAACTATTTCGTCTATGCATTAGAGGGTAAAATAAATCAGATTATACTAAAAAGCAAGAGCTAACCGATAGGAGGAGTGCTGTCTCTGCCCCTTGGGGGTCCTTGAAGGTAACATAGGCCTTTTGAAACATATCATTCTCGCTGAAAAAGACATCCATAATATAAAAAAGAGAAAAATGTCACAATTTTTTTTTTTAGATTATGTTATTTATGCTGTTTAGTTACCTAGATTAAAAATTATGTTATTTAGTCTATAAGTTTGTAAAAATAGTCAATTAAGAACAAATTATATTATTTTATTTATTATTTTTATGTCAAATGATTAAATGCGATTTAAATATGAGTATTTGACATTGATAAAGTTACTTCTACAAAAAAGATAAAGTTACAATTGATACGAAAAAATCACAAAATATGCATTTTTAGTATTTATTAACTGCCTTTATTTTATTCTAAAGTTTTATTAATTTTTAATCTTTATTAAAAATTAAAATATATATTTAAATAATTTTGGTATAAATTTTATTATTCATTTTTTTAAACCATTTTATATATAAATGACGATTTATATGACATCTCATGTCAATAAAGATGATAAGAATACTAAAATTTGAAATTTAGCCATCTGAAGCTTTTTGAGCCTATAGTTATTGCAATAGGAAAAACAAAATAAAATAATGTCGAACCTTTGCAATTCAACGTGTTCTATTTCACCAGAGAAGGAAAAGAATTCCTTTATATCTTGTGCAGTCGCACCTAGAGATAGATTACTGGCTTTTACCGTTTTTACCTGCATTGACGATCCCAAAAAAATAAAAAATAAAATATCAAGGTCATTTCAAACAAGATGTCACTAAGAAAGAAATAAAAAAATATTGCAAGGTACGGTACTCAAAAGTTTGGTGAGTAACAACGTTTCAAATGATTTATAATATTTATTAGATTTAATTATATAATATAATTTAAAAAAAAAAAAAAAAAATATATATATATATATATATATATATATATATATATATATATATATATATATATATATATATATATATTATAACATAAATAAAAATATATTATTTAATATTAAAAAAAAAATACACAAATATTTTTTCTATTAAAACAATTAAAAATAAAATTAATTAAATATATTTTTTTATTAAAAAAATTAAAAATAAAATTAATTAAATTATTTATGTACAGATTAAAGAAATCAATCAAAAGCCACTCCACAAGGTGCAGAACGAACAAGAGAGCCAAGTTTAGGTTAAACTATTGTTCTTGATTAGAAGTGCAAATGATGAAACTGAAAAGGAAATATAATATTATTTGAAACCAATAAGGCAATATTGCCTTCCTGCTCTAGCCAAATAAGCATTGTTCTTTATAATTGAACAAAGCATAAACATATGTGATTTACGCTAATCCTTATAACCACAAATCAAGTATACAAATAAATTAAACCATGGCGCGAAGTATGACAGCAATGTAACATGAAAATGAAAAGTAAAAACAAAGAGGGAGGAGAAAAAAATCTGAAATTCTCACCGCCATTGACATTTCTGGGAGGGAGAAGAGCTTTCCAGGGTTGACGGATTGCGGGACCTTGGCTTGGCACTATATGGAGTCGGAGGACAACGATTGAGATCCACACACACCCGCTCTTTCCCCTTGTATATAGCAATATATTTATGATACCTTTCCCCTTTTATATTTGTAGCCACCATTTTAAGTAGGGTGCGGGGTGCAGTAGATTAGAATGGTCTGTCATTTACTAATTTAATTTTGATTTGATTCGAAGGTTGATTTGATTTAAAGAAGATTCAAATTTTTTTAATTCGAATCAGATTTAGATGATGCAGTTAATTTGAATTCAAGCACATAAAAAGTATATTGGGATTATAACTTATATTTTATTATTATCGTATATAAAATATAATAAATATTAATATTTAAATTTTAAATTAATATTTTTTTAATAAAATTTATTTATAATCACAAGTAAAACAACTAAATAATAAAAAAATAAAATAATAAAAAATATACTCTTTAACATTAATAATAGTGTTATTTTTATAACTAGAGATTTTTTTGTTTAGAGAGAAAAAAAAAAATTCAGACTTATATTTATTTTATATAAAAAAATAGTTTAACTTAATAATTTTATTATAAGTTTAAGTTTCATTATATATTGATATTTAATTTCATATTTATAAATTTTTTTTTCAATGTATTAATTTTTTTTAATATAGTTTAATAACTTAATTATTTTATTATAAGTTTAAGTTTCATTATATATTGATATTTAATTTCATATTAATACAATTTTTTTCAATGTTATAAAATTTTTAATATAATTTAATAATTTGATATATTAATTTTTATTCCATCACTTACAATGTTTATAAAAAATTATAAAGAAAAACTCATTCAATGATTAGTGATTAACTATGTTTATATAAAAAATGTATAATAGGTATATGTGTAAATTTATTTTATACATGTATAATATTAATATTTATTATATTTTTATATAATTTTTGTTATAGGTTAATTATAATGTATTAACTCTATATTTTTTAGTGTTAATATGAAGTGAAAAATTCAGTATTAGATTGAAAAAAGCCAACCATAACATTTACTAATTATACATGATGATATATTTTTTAATTTTTAATAAAATTTATATTTTGAATGAAAAATTATATTTTAACATTTTCTAAAAAAAAAATACTAGCTTTGTTACTGGTCGTTTGACATCTAAGTTATCAACTCCATCCAAAACAACATTAAATTGCTTGAAGAAGTCTATATTGGAGTTAGGATCTTTGACATTTGCGTGGTATTCAAGCCTGAATCTTAGGATAGCATCCCGAGTAACCTACGAGAACAGAAGTGAAAAGTTCACATAAACAAAAGGTCATTCAAGTTTAAAACTTCTGTGATATATTTACTTACTTTTAGCCTTTGAGCAATGCCCAACATTTGATTTTCGGAAAAGACATTGCCGATTGAGACTACTGATTTATAAAGATAAAACACCCGTCAAAATTAAAAATAAAACATAAATACTAAGAATAAATAAATTTATACTTATTTTTTTTTTTTTTTTAATTTTTTAGATAATTTTACCACATGTAAAGATATAATTAATGATACGAACCGGATCGTGCCATAATCAAGGCACGACACGGGGCAAGAACTATGCCGATAAAAGGGTCAAATATCGGCGCAAAGAGGCACGCCACAAACACGAGCAAGGGCGCGAACATGTTAGCCATGGAAGTGCCAGCTAATTTGTGGAAATTCAGAATTTTGGAGCTGCGCCGCGGCATGGCTTTTATGCACCGCGGCACGGGACTTTCTGCTTTGGTAGAATTTTGTACGAGGCATGCTCGCCGCGGCATGAAATATGTGCGCCGCGGCGCGGGTGTTTCTGTTATGGGCGTGAAGGCTGGGAGATGTGCGCGCAGGACGAGCAGACGCGCCCGCAAGCGTGGGCAGAGGTGCGCGCAGAGGACCAGGGACGTGTGCGCCGCGGCATGGCTTTTGGGCGCCGCGGCACAGACCTCTCGTGTTGAAGTGCAAGGTTCCTCGCCGCGGCATGGAATTTGTCCGCCGCGGCCCGCCTACTATTGCTTTAGTGATCCGAGCTCCTCGCCGCGGCATGAATGTTTGCCCGCCGCGGCGCCAATGTAAAAAATGTAATTTAAACCATTGGATCAAATCCAATGGCTCAGATCTTGTCTTATTTTTTTAGGTTTTGTGTGAGCCCTATTTAAAGACATTTGGGCAGCTCTTGTTTGTAACTTTTGTTCATTTATGAAATTTGTTTGAAAACAAATTGTGAGAGCCCATGAGCTCCTTGCTTGATTGCAAGCCAACCCCCCAAGAACTTATCAAAGGTCTTTGCACCCCTTTGTGGCGTTCGCCCTCTCCTCCGTGCGTGGTGCGTAATATCCATGTGTGTAGGTGAGTTTTCTGCAGCCAATCTGTTGTTTTGCTTGGATTTCTCCTCCCAATTTGGTTGTTGGGTCTTGGACCGTTGCTTTCGGTTCCCTAGCCTCGTAGCTAGTTGGGTCGATAGGAATCGCGTTCCACGGTTCGCATCAATTAATATTAATGTAAATTTATGCGACCATTGTAAATAAATACTTAAACCATCACCTTATATCAGAATGTGATATAATAATGCGAGAAAAATATTATGTTGTATAATTAGACGTTCAAGAATCTGAAAAGGTCATCCTTCCTTTTGTGGAGGTGATGAGAGGAAAAGAAACAATGAAATAAAAATATTAAATGCATAATTGAAGGAGCGTAATTTTCTCTCCTCAATTTATTATATGACAATTCATATTATTAGAAATATGAATAGTATAAAAAGCCTTCTTCAGAAGGCAATAAATCATCCTCGTAGAGTCTCTCAAGTGAAGAAAAGAAAAAGAAAGAATTTAATATATATTTATATATATATATTAGAAAGAAGGGGAGAAACCAAGTTTAGATGCTGAAATTAATCCTCATTTGTATATGAGAAAAATATCCTCTTGAGATTAAATCCAAGAGAGTGTAAAGTCACATTTTTGTGAGACAATTTTGTATTTTTATTTATTAGTCAATATATAGTGAATACATTACATATTTTTTGTTAGCCATTTTAAATATACAAGAGTGAGAAAAGTTAGATCTAAGGACCGTACAACTTTCTATTTGGCTATTATTATTATTTTTGTCATCTTTCCCAACAAGTGGTATCAGAGCTACGTCAGCTAATTATTAATTATAATAATTTTGTGTATTTTTTCAAAATGGAGGAGACATCATTAACTTCGTCTGCAACAATGATTAAATTAACGGCATCAAATTATTCAATCTGGAAGTCAAGAATGGAGGACATTCTTTATTGCAAAGTTTTATAGGAGCCGCTCCTAAATGAAGAGCAAAACCAGAAGGAAAATCTGATGCCACTTGGACCTTGATGAACAGAAAAACTATTGGACAAATCCGACAATGGATCGATTAGAGCATCTTTCATCATGTAGTGCAAGAAATAGTTGCTTACTTATTATGGGCAAAGTTGGAGTCCATGTATGAAAGAAAGACTGCTCAAAATAAAGCGTCTCTTATCCGAAGGCTGGTTAACTCAAAGTACAAAGACAATGAAAGTGTTTTTGTACATTTAAGTGACTTTCAAGGATTGGTGAACCAATTGACAAACATGAAAATAGTGCTTGATGATGAATTACAAGCGTTATTGTTACTTAGCTCCTTACCAGATAGTTGGAATACATTAGTGTGTCATTAAGCAACTCAGCCCCTCAAGGTGTTCTTACATTGGACATAGTAAAAGATAACATGTTTAATGAAGAATCAAGAAGGAAGGAGCAAGGCACATCAATTGAGTCTGAAGCACTTGTCTCCGAATATCGTGGAAGAAGCAGTATTATAAAATTTCACAATAGGGACAAGTCAAGAAGCAAGTCGAAAGATAGGTTTAGAGGCAAGTCCAGGACGAGGAGAGACTTTGAATGTTATCATTGTGGTGAAAAAAGCCACATGAAAAGAGAATGCAGATAACTCAAAAGAGAGCAAGGAAATGGTGAAGCAAGAGGCACGAGCTACCGTGTCTAATGGAAATGAGGTGATTATTATCTGCGATGGTGGTATTGTTAATTTAGCATTACAAGATACATGTTGGATCATTGACTCTGGTGCATCTTATCATGCAACCTCAAGATGGGACTTCTTTACATTCTATACCAATGGAGATTTTGGCAATGTTAGGATGGGAAATGATAAATTGTCTAAGGTTGTGGGAAGAGGTGATATATCCCTTGAAACTAACACAGGTTGTCACTTAATTCTCAAGGATGTAAGACATGTTCCAGACATGTGTTTAAATCTAATTTGTATCGGATTACTCGATGATTATGGTTACGCCAGCGTATTTGGTGGTGGTAAGTGGAAGCTCACTAGAAGTTCTTTGATAGTAGCTCGAGGGAAGAAAGAAAATACTCTTTACATAACTAATACTAAAGTATGTAATGGGTGTGTGAATTCACTCGGAGATGATTCCTCAATCGAGCTATGGCACAAAAGGCTCGGACATATAAGTGAGAAGGGACTTCATATTCTAGCCAAAAGAGATGTATTAACTGGGTTGAAAGGAAAAGGATGCCTCTTAAACCATGTGTGCATTGCTTGGCTGGAAAGCAACATCAAGCTTCATTTTATTATATAACCCACAAAGAAAACCCAATGTTTTGGATATTATGTATTCTGATGTTTGTGGTCCGATGACCACTAGTACTATTTGAGGAGCAAGGTACTTTGTTATCTTTATTGATGATCATTAGAGGAAGGTACGGGCTTATGTGCTCAAGACAAAGCATCAAGTGTTTGATGTATTCAAGCAGTTTTATGCCAGTGTTGAACGAGAAACTGGCAGATCCTTAAAGTGTATCCACACAGATAATGAGGGAGAATATATGGGAGCTTTTAGACATTACTGCATGAAAAATGGAATCAGACATGAAAGATCGGTTCCAAAGACTCCTCAGCATAATGGGATAGCTGAGAGAATCAACAGAACAATTGTTGAAAGAGTAAAAACAATGTTATCTCACGCTAAGTTATCCAAGAGCTTTTGGGGTGAAGCTCTACTAACAACAGTTGATTTGATCAATCTATCTCCCTCGTCTCCATTGAATGCTGATGTTCCAAACAAGTTTTGGAGAGGCAAAGATGTATCCTACAACCATTTGAAGGTGTTTGGTTGTAGAGCATTTGTTTATATTCCCAAAGATGAAAGATCGAAGCACGACTCAAAGTCGAAGGAATGGATCTTCTTGGGATATGGTAATGAAGAATTTGGGTACAGGCTATGGTATCCTGTCAAAAGAAAGATTGTCAGAAATAGAGATGTCGTCTTCTTTGAAGATAAGAATATTGAAGATATTCAAAGAGGTGGAAAGCTTGATTTCCCAAAAGAAGATCCAGTCAACTTGGATCCAGTTTCTCCTCCTATAGAGCAAAATAATAGGAGAGATTCAATAGAAGATGTTGGAGATGCAATAAATGATCCTCCAATTGATGATGATCTGGTTGATGATGCAGCTGAAGATTATAGAAGTAATGGTACTCTTGATGACCAAGTTGATGATGAAGAGGAAGAAACCCCAGCTTTTTAGGAACCATTAGTTGGATCTCAGCTTAGAAGATCGACCAGAGTACCTAAACCCCAAACTAGATACTCTCCAAATGAGTTTGTATTACTTACTGACGGGGGAGAACTAGAGTGCTACGAAGAAGTTTTGACACATGAGCACAAAGGGGAGTGGTTAAAATCCATGCAAGAGGAAATGAAATTCTTACATGAGAACCACACGTATGATTTGGTGGCACTACACAACGGTAGAAAGGCACTCAAAAACAAATGGGTGTACAAACTAAAGACTGAAGAAAATAGCTCATAACCTAAATACAAGGCAAGGTTAGTCGTGAAAGGGTTCAGTCAGAAGAAGGGAATTTACTTTGATGAAATTTTTTCACCCGTGGTAAAGATGTCATCCATCCAGGTAGTACTTGGTTTGGCTGCAAGTTTGAATCTAGAGGTTGAACAACTTGATGTAAAGACTGCTTTTCTTCGCAGTGATCTAGAAGAAGAGATTTACATGGAGCAGGACAAAAGGGTTCAAAGTCAAAGGCAGAGAAGACATGGTTTGTCAGCTGAAGAAGAGTCTATATGGACTTAAATAGGCACCACGACAATGGTACAAAAAGTTTGACTCCTTCATGATTGAGCATGGATATTGAAGGACAACTTCTGACCATTGTGTATTTGTGAAAAGATTTGCTGATGATGAATTTATCATACTCCTTCTTTATGTTAATGATATGTCGTAGGGCCGAATAGTGACAAGATTGGCAACCTAAAGATAAAACTTAGTAAGTCTTTTGCTATGAAAGACTTAGGAGTTGCAAAGCAGATTCTCGGTATGATAATATCCCGTGATCGGAAGAAAGGAAAGTTGTGGTTATCACAAGAGAGGTATATCGAGAAGGTATTAGCACGATTCAACATGGATAAGGCAAAGCCAGTTGCTACTCCACTTGCTAGTCACTTCATGTTGAGTTCAAAACAGAGTCCTACATGTGAGAATGAAAAGAAGAAATGACTATGGTTCCATATTCCTCAGTAGTTGGTAGTCTAAAGTACGCTATGGTGTGTACAAGACCTGACATAACACATGCAGTTGGTGTTGTTAGCAGATACTTGTCAAATCCAGGCAAAGAGCACTGGAATGCAGTAAAGTGGATACTGAGATACCTCAGGGGTACTTCCAAAATGAGTTTATGCTTTGGACGTTGTAGACTTGAATTGATTGGCTACACAGACGCAGTTATGGCAGGAGATATTGATTCTAGAAAGTCTACTTTTGGATATCTAATTAGTTTTTCAGGGGGAGTAGTATCGTGTCAATCAAAGCTACAAAAGTGTGTTGCTTTGTTTACTACAGAGGCAGAGTTCATTGCAGCTATAGAAGCTTGCAAAGAAATGCTATGGATGAAGAGGTTCTTGCATTTAGGGCAGGAACAATAGAAATACATTGTGCATTGTGACAGCCAAAGCACGATCCATTTTAGTAAGAAATCGAGTTTTTACTCGAAGTCGAAACACATTGATGTACGATATCACTGGATACGTGATATGTTGGAATCTAAGCAGTTACAACTTGAGAAAATCCATACTGAAGATAACAGCTCAGATATGATGACCAAGTCCTTACCAAAGGACAAGGTTCAACTGTGTAGAAAGACAACAGGTATAGTGGAGCCTTCCACATAAGTCGGGAGGGGGAGATTGAAAAGGTCATCCCTCCTTTTGTGGAGGTGATGAGAGAAAAAGAAATAATGAAATAAAAATATTAAATGCATAATTGAAGGAGCATAATTTTCTCTCCTCAATTTATGCTATGACAATTCATATTATTAGAAATATGAATAGTATAAAAAGCCTTATTCAAAAGGCAATAAATCATCCTCTTAGAGTCTCTCAAGTGAAGAAAAGAAAAAAAGAGAATTTAATATATATTTATATATGTATATTAGAAAGAAGGGGAGAAGCCAAGTTTAGATGCTTGAGTGAAATTAATCCTCATTTGTATGTGAGAGAGATATCCTCTTGAGATTAAATCCAAGAAAATGTAAAGCCACATTTTTGTGAGACAATTTTGTATTTTCATTTATTAGTCAATATATAGTGAAATACATTACATATTTTTTGTTAGCCATTTTAAATATACAGGAGTGAGAAAAGTTAGATCCAAGAATTGCAGCAACTTTCTATTTGGCTATTATTATTATTATTATTATTATTATTTTTGTCATCTTTCCCAACAGAATCCGGCATACAAGCAAATATTATCTTTGGATTCTTCTACAATATTATGGATGCTCTTTGTGCATTAAAGTACAAATCCAAAACTAAAATGCATGCCATATTTCCCATATCCAACCATATTGCACATTATGGCTCGACAAATATATGTCATCAGTATCGATCCGTTACAAAGGGATCACATGAAAAGGCATATTAACTAGGTATAGGTTCGTATAACCATTTGGACAGAACATAACTCACTAAGTCTTCAAAGAGTAGCTCATAAGCAACAACCAACCAACACTAGATTTCACTCTCTCTACATGCAGAGCAAGTACCCAAAAACAAAAAACCATAAAATTAATACCTTAAAACATATAATAATAAAAATAACACACCTAACACTAATTCATACTCTTCTCAGTTATAGGAATGTTATTTTTATTACTATAGGTTTTAAGGGTGTTAGTTTAGGTAATTTTTCACAAACATATAGTAAAATAATAGTTATATCCCATTATCATTAATAAGATAATAGTTACCGACTTGAAGTGCATTTTTGGAAAGAAAAAAAATAAAAATAAAAACTTGAAGTGCATTAAGTCATAATAGTAAGTCAATTTTGTACCCCAAATCTAACTTAATTAAATTTCAGAATAGTAACAAACTAATATTTAAAAACCATGCTCTAATCTCTCCAATTAGGGGTATCAATCGTATCGTGTTAGTCGTATTCGTGTTGTGTTTGTTCGTGTTCGTGTTATGTTTATTCGTGTTATTCGTGTCGTGTTTTCGTGTTGGTTGGCACATTAAAAAATTTACTTAAATTTTTTTTTTGTGTTACTTATTTATAATAGTAAGAAATAACAAAACCTTTAAGAATATAAAAAAATTATTGATCAATTTTTACTAAAAAAAAATTCGTGTCGTGTCGTGTTCGGATCGTGCTATCGTATCGTGTCAAAAATTGCCACCCCTATCTCCAATTATCATTATTGGAGAATCAAGCTTACAGGTACTCACCTAGAGTGCTTTTGAGTGTTGGGAACAAGGCTTTGCAAAAAAGGATCGAAATTCAAATATGAAACTAAAATATTTCAGGAGATAAAACTTGAAAGATATGAAGGGAATTGGTAATTGGTACCATAAGTACTCTTTTTCAAATGTACATTTTAGTCCAATTGTTTTCAACTAGATAAAACTTAAAAGATATGGAGGAAAATCGTAATTGGTACCATAATTACACTTTAATCATTTTAGTGTTCAATGAGAAAAGACCTTAAAATACTTTTATCTAAAATCACTTTTTACAAATAAATTTTTTATCAGGTCAATTTTTTTATTACAAAAAAAAAATTTAAAGTTTTTCTAAATCAATTTTATTGCAAAATTACTTTTTGCAAAATCAATTTTTTCTCAAAGGCCGATGCAATTATATTTTTGGAAAAAAAAAAAAACCATTTTTATCCCAAAATACCTTTTGCAAAATCAATTTTTACAAAATTACTATTATTTTAGAGGTCAAAATGTTTAATTATACATTTCGTTTCCTTAAACTACAAAAAGACCTATTTGCTCCTCAAAAAATGTTTTTGCATATGCAAAAAAATACCATTTTCTTGTTCGATCACAAGAAATTGAAACATTTTGAAAAAGAAGGAACATACGATGTACCACTTACAAGCAAAAGAATACCAAACCTGATATGAAGTAGCATGGCCAACTAAAATAGAATTCAAAACTAAAATCACATATGTTATATGAAACTCATTACTTGACCCTCCATAATCAAAACTAAACTTAAACTAAGAACAATGGTGAGCAAAGATAAAGCAAAACCTGAAAACCTAACAAAATAACTAAGAAATCAAAATAAAAATCTTAATTAAAAATTCCAATGAAAATAATAAGAAAAGGGAAGAAAAACTCAAAATATGAATGTCTTAGAAGCCAAAAAGACAAAGTCTCTTGCAGCCAATACCACATGCATCAAATTTAAAAATGGCCAATTTTCAACTTCATTACCAACAAATTTTACAAATTTATTACTTTTATACAATTGATACTCAAAATGCAACTTTTGAATAAATTTATCTTTAAGCTTGACATATAACAAAACAAATCATCTCAACCAAATTTCTATTCATTGCATGACAAAAGGAATATGGTTTCCTACGCAAATTGATGGTGAGCAACTTCAACACTATCTGTCTTTACATTAAGTCATTTTATCAAGTTATACCTTTTCATTCTTTCCACTTATATGCTCAATCCATCAACTACCAATACGAAAAAGAAAGGTGGAGGTGCTGTATTGCCTAAAACATCTTAAAGTTTGAAAGAGTTCTTTTTCGTCTCCCATTAGTAGCTACAAAAAAATTGATAAAACTCAAACAACCATTGATTTACATTCTCCATTTTCTCCCAAACTTTTTCTCTTTTAACACAAAATCCAAGAAATTTCAATCAATATAATCATATGCTTTTTTAAAATCAATCTTGAAAATCAAAGCTTCATTTTTTCTCCAATAATCCTCAGCAAACCTCAATAACTACTAGAATGTCTAAAATGTGTAAATTTCACAAAAAAGTTATATATGAAATAGGTCATAGCAAACCAATTGATACCAAAAATGCAACTTTTAGATAAATTTATTTTTAACCTGACACATAACAAAATAATTCAATCAACTTAACCAAATTTATAAATTTATCTTCTTTGCATGATGATAGGAAGAGAGTTTCATCCGCTAATTGATGGTGAGCGACTTTAAGAATATTTGTCCCTACGTTAAGTCATTCTATCAAGTTATACCTCTTTGCTCTTTCGACCAATATACTCAATCCATCGAAAAATTCAAAAAATCTCAATCAACATATCATATGTTTTTTGAAAATCAATCTTGAAAATCAAAGCTTCATTATTTCTCAGATACTCATCAGCAACTTCATTAACTACTAAAACATCTAAAATTTGTCTACATTTTACAAAAGTTATATAGGAAATATTACACTCAAGTAAATCTCTTAGGATTAAATATATATTCTTGGCAATGATTTTGTATAAACTAGATATTAAACTATTTTGCCAAAAGTAATGAGAATCAAAATATTATCTTTCTTCGAAATTGAACAAATAAATGTAGTATAAATTTTTTATGAATGACACCATTATTAAAGAATTTATAAAATATTTTCAGCAACTCCTTTTTAACCATCTTCAAACGCTTATCAAAGAAAGAAAATTAGGACATATCCAGCCTGTATTTTATAATTAAGCCTGTATTTTATATTCCTTGACCCAACATATGACATATCCATCTTTCTTTCTTTCTTTCTCGTTTTTACTGAATACTCTGTTCTTTTACAAAACGAAGCAAGCATATGTACCCACACGATGCAAAAGAAGACAATTATTCCTTGAACAATACATATCCAAGGCTCCAAGCAAAGTGGTTGTATAACAAAGTTGGACGGCTGTCTCTAAAGTCTGAAAAATCATTTACATTAATTCTTATTTACACCTTCATGGCTAGCCAATTTAATAAACGAATGAACAAATTGTATAATGTTTAGTTTTCTCCAATATTTGTCATTTACTTGGGAAATTCTAGCCTAATTTTGGGGCATCTTTTTCTTCCATGCTTATAAATGAACAGAGGTTTTATCCCATCCTTAATTAGCTAATCGGCTGCTAAAAACAAATTTTTTTTTCTTCATGTTCTGAGAGAACTTGATGAATTGGAGCAACGCACAGCAGCTGCTTAATTAACTTTTAGACTGAGCCAGCTTTGGGCACTGATCGTTGGGAAGTAGTCTTGAAAACCAGTCTAGAAAGCGTGCAGATGAGAGCGTGTTTCCTTGTTCTTCATTTGTTATTTGCTGCTGTTTCTTACACTCATTGTGGTATATCTACATAAATGTTTCCTGCTGGCATTATTTCTTTGAAGTTTCATTTATACATTTAAGAAATCTGAAGTGTCGTACGTCAAATATATTACCTTTGTAACTTCATGGGGGTACTGATTAAAACTTAAAGAGTATTTGGGCAACTAGCCTATGCATAGCAAGAATAATTAAGCTAGCTGGCTAGCTCTTGGCGTGTGCTCCCTTTGAGATTGTACATGCAATCACATAAATTAAACTTTCAAAACAGATTGAGAGCATAAAATTAAGGCGATAGGTATATTTCGCTACAATATATAATTATTGAGTTGATTAATCATGCCTTTTTCCCCTCTGCATTTGCATGTTTACAGACTCGAAAAGATCAATAAGGAGACTGCTAAAAAACCACCAAAGCAGCTTGTTTCTTCTAACAGCAGAAAAACTAAATTTGGCGAAGCACTTGGACTTCGACTCATCCACAAATAGTGGACCTTATGGGGTGAGCTCGCCTTTCTCTTTGCCACCTTATGATTCTCTGGCTCCCATTCCCTTGCCACAGAATGGTCCTCCATCACCCTACTGCGTATATACTCCCATTCCCCCACAGTCACAAACCCCTTCTTCTCCATCAACAGCTCTTATACCTCCTCCAATCGTTCCCATTCAAAGCCCACCACCAAGCCCAACTACAACTGTTCCAAGTCCCCCTTACCAAGAGCCCGGTCCACCAAGCTCGCCTTCAACTGGGATTATACCCACTCCCTCTCCTACGGGATTTGTCCCTAGTCCTCCAGTTTTTCTACCTCCAATTGTTTACCCTCCGCCCACAATGCCCCCTCCTCGGAGCATGGTACCTAGCATGGCCTTGTGGTGCGTGGTTAAGCCATCGGTGCCTGATCCCATTATCCAAGAAGCCATGAACTATGCATGTGGCTCTGGAGCGGATTGTGATTCCAGCCAGCCCAATGGCTCATGCTTTGAGCCAAACACATTATTTGCACACGCATCTTATGCTTTCAACAGTTATTGGCAAAGGACGAAGGGTGCTGGCGGCACTTGCGAATTTGGAGGAACAGCAATGCTAGTAACTGTTGATCCAAGTAAGACACTAAAAATCCTTCTTTTACTAATTTGCTGTTTTTCTTTTTTGTTAAATCATTTTCATTTAAAGCTTTGTCGGGTTGTACTATTGTCCGCTGTAAATAACTAAATATAGGGACAAACGTGTTTTTTATTTTATTTTTTATATAACAAGAAATCTAACTTTTTATAACTTACATCATTTATATTACTTTCAATTTAGATATATTATTTTTGATGTTTAAAGCTTGAGGAGTGATATTTGTGTAATTTTTACCCCCTCCCTTTTTTTTTTTTCCAAAGTCATTATGATCAGAAGGTTTGCAAATTTGTTTATAGTTGTTTCATTTATTAAAAGAATGTCACCAATGTATTGATTTGTTTATATGGACTTCTAGTTCTTTACTCTAATGAAGTTCATTTAAATGATCCATATTTATCTTTAAAAAACAAATTTTTTTGTTTTTGAAAGATTTTAAAAACGAGTTGTCAACAAATAGATCGTTTACATAAACTTCATTAACCAAATGAACTACATTATCATAAATGTAACACATAACAATAAAATATTGAGGATAAGTTTGCAACTTGCCTAATATATTTGAGGAAAAAAAAACGTAATTTGCCATAAATAGATAGCCACTAAGTTAAATTTTTTTATAAGGAAAAAAACTAAGAAAAATAACAAAAATATTTCAAAATTTATAATAACAAAAATAACACTCATTATATTCAAATATATATATTTTTATAATTAAAAAATGATTGATATATCATTTTTCTTTGAACACACATTTAATTCTAATTAAACGGCGGCAATTTAGACCCATTTAATGTTGAATGTTTAATATTACACGTTTAAAATTTTAAAAATATTCAATATTATGAGAGTACTAGTTTTATTATTATAAATTTTAGGGATATTATTTTTGATAATTTAAAAAAAAAAAAAAAAAAACTATGACGGTAAAAACAAAAGTAATCACGGGTATGGTTACTGATCATGTTTATTTGCTTGTGATCCAAATTTCATCTAGGCTACGAGGAGTGCCACTTTGTCTACAATCAACTTTGAAGGTAAAAGCAAATACAAGACAGCAGGGTGTCGTGAATTCTTAATTTCAATTTTATATTTCCTATTTTTACAATATTTATACAAAGTTTTTTAATACTTCACACATAATTATGTGACCAATTATTGGGTTCATCCACCAATTACCGTACTCTCTGGAAAAAAGAAAAGAAAGAAAAAAAAAAAAAAGTACTAATGATACGATATTTTGAATTTTTGAACTTGTAATTTTAAAATTTATATAATGTTTAAACAACATAAATTATCTAATGTTAAAATGTTAAGTTTAAGAATAATAATATTTATAAATCTTGTATTAGTATCATGCTGAAGCACTGCAACACAATACTTTTAACATGTGTAAACATTTATTTATTACAAATCCATGACTATTTCTTTTTAACCTATTTTATCCATGTTGGACTCAAGAGTCAAGATCGTAAATTAATTACAAAAAATTAACACTCTAACATGTGTAGGCTTTTGTATCTTGTAAAATTCATTATTTTTATTTAGATTAATTGTGTTTATTCAACTCAAGAGCACGATCTTTTATTTATACTCTCATATCTATGTATTGCAAGATAGTTACCAAAATAAATTTTTTAAATAATTATAATTAGTGAGACTAACTTAAGCAAATTTTAAATTTTATATAGCCAATTACCCTTAACTTTTATACAAAAATATACCCCTTGAATGTTCACTACTGAAAATTAATACTATAAAAAAAATACAAAAAATTAAAAATTATTTATTCGACATATGTTTCCGTATTCTTCTCTTGATATATAAACGAAATGCAAATTCATCACACATATCAATATATCATCAATCATTATTCTCTTCCTTAATTAGTTTGTGTTCCAATTCGTAACTCGGCAGATGATTTTAATATTTCAAGACTTATGTACAACTCAATGGCAATTTGACATCATAGGACCAGTAGATACCCGACCCATTTGGGTCACATTGGGTTGGAGTAGATTTGAGCAAAAATTGAACAAATAATTATTCATTTTACTATAAATAATTTGAGTAAAAATTAAGTTGATTTGGGACACCATTTGAATACCTACTTAATTTTTTTTTGGCTTATTTGCTTAGTCAATTCTATCATTTATTTATTATTAGGCTATTTATAAATTATTTTGATGATTTTTAAGTTGAATTGTATATAAAAGAAAAAACGTAGAATTGCTACAACTATGAATTTAAATATAAGGTCAAAATTTCATATGAGTCATTACACATTTGAAAGAATATTTATATTTTGTACATTTTTAATATAATTATGAATTAAGAACTTAAAAAATAATTTGAGAACAAATTTGATTTTTGTTAACTAGTATAATATCAAATAATTATACAATTATTATTTTTAATTACATGTGTCACATAATGGCCTAGCGATATGATATATCACTCCTTAATTTCAAGTCACAAATTTGATTACAAAGTACCTTTCATAAAAAAATTCAATTTACAAAAATATAATATTTCATTTTCAATTGAAAAATGCACAAAAAAGAAAAAGGGTCAAACATGTCAACAGATCAAGTTTTTGATCAATGTATATTACCATTCCTGAACCTATTTAGGCTAAAATAATTCGATTCAAACTATCTCGTAAGTCAAACCAGTGATTTATCTACTTTAAGATTATGATTCGGCCAAATGCCTATATGACCTGTTAATTACCTAAATGTAATGAATTTGCTAAAAATATAAATTTTATCTAAATAGTAAAAATAAAGCATAAAACTCATAATTTTGACATATCATATATATTAAAAGGATCAAATTACCCATAATATCTTACTAACATATAAATAAACATGACTCTAGTAACAAGGACTTGTGATATAATTGCACCTTCGATGACCATTTCGGACCTTCAATGACCTTGCTAGACTTTTGATGACTTGTCGGCACTGATAGAGCTCCAAAGACCTCTACAGTCGTTAGAGCTCTAACAATCCTAGTAAAAGAATATGTAAAGTATACATTTCTTTGAAAGGATATGTAAAACTTACATATTTAAAAAGAATATGTAAATTTATATACTATACTATCCAAAATTGAAAGCAGTTTTATACAATGCTTGCATCTACCTTTTCCCTAATTGTGTCCAAGACAACAAAGTTAGAGAACAAGTTCAACAAAGCTCATCGATCGGTATTAATATTGTTCATGCTAAGGTGAATTGATGCATCTCTAACAGACAAACATATAAATAAAAATTCAACCAAATCAAACATGAATATTAAACTTTAGTAACATGATAACTTACAAGTATATCTAGGAGCAAGTGGAGGACACATGGGAAAAGATTAGGGATCAAAAAAAAAAAAACATAATAGTATTATCATAAAGCTAATAACAAAATGATGTAGTAGCATATGTATAATTAATTAAAGTTTGTATTTATTGTCATTTTTTTATTTTGTTATTTCGACTTTTTTGTTTAATTAGTATGAGTTGACTAATAGTTACTCAAAATATAGTAGTTTTGAGCTATGTTATCTAAATTTATTAATTTATTCTATCGTTTCAGTGTCGATACGACACAATACAACACCAACATCGATATGCAATCTATATCCAATTTAACGAAATTTTTTGGACAAAGATTGTGGAAGTTGAAGTCATGATAAGGAATGACAGAAAAATAAGACCAAAAGAAAAGAAGCAGATAAAACTAAAAAAGAAGAAGACACGATGTGAAGTAGAAGAACAAGAAAATGACACGAAGATAAAAAAAAAAATAAAAATGGGAAGCTCTATAAAGGTTAACTTAGATCCGTTAAGACATATAAAAAAAAAAAAAAAAAAAAAGAGTTAAAAGTTGGGACTTTTATTTATGGGGCGGGCCACTGTTAGTGTTCAAGAATTCACATTAAAAAAATACTTTTCATTGTGGTAAATAAAGTTTTATTAATAAAAATAATATAAATTAAAAATAATCTAATAACCATCTAAGTCTTCTCATGAAAAATAAGATGAAGTACCACAAAAGTCTTTATAAAAAAAATTAATTAAAAATAAATTATATTATTTTAATATTTTTTATTAAAATATTATTTTTTTTATCAAGTGATTAAAATGCTATTAAAATAATAATTCTTAATAAGAATAAAAATTAAACTTAATATGAAATTATTTTTAAAAATATATATATATATAATAATAATATTCAAAAGAAATTTTTTAAATATATATAAAAATTAAAAATGAAAAAAATATTAAAATAAACTAGTGAAATTAACAAAATTTTAAAATAAATATTTTGTGGTTTTTTTTCATATTAATTGTAACTTTATCATTATTAAATATTCGTATTTTAATTACATTTAATCACTTACACACAAAAAAACATGCTGTAATAAACAATTATTAAAATAATATAATTTATTCTTAATTTGCTATGATTACAAAATTAAGGAACTAAATAATACCTAATTTAAGGAACTAAATAATACCTTTTCTAATTTAAGGAACTTTTGTGACATTTTTCTTTAAAAAATATTAACCTAATATTTATAAGCACATTATTCAATCTATATATATATATATATATATATATAATTTTTAAGACTACATAATCCATGTCCAAAAATTGGCACGTTTCTCCGTATCCTAAAATTTTAAAATTTATTTATCTGTATCCAACACTCCTACCAAACTCCAAGTAACATAGGTTTTGAGCAACTAATTACTATATAACTAGTATGTAAAGAGTCGGTTTTTTATGAATGAAATTCAAAGAATTTTCTCTTTCCTTTTTGTTGCTTCTCTCTGGAAATAGGACCAAAGTAGTCCATTTCTTCATCAAGGGTTCTTTGAATTCTTTATTGTTCGGTATTTTTTGTTGTTGAAAGTTTGGCTAAAAGCATAATATCATGTAAATGCGTCCTCTATAACAACAGGAAGCACAAGGGGACCAAAACACACACAATTGCAAAATGACATAAATGATCACTAATCTCAGAAAATAGTAATAGTACCTCAAATTTTATAAACCTTTCGAATTCAATGTACCCATCAACTGCAAGCTCCAAGACAGTAAACTCTTGCCTTTTTTTTTTTTCATTTATACAACAGGGTCAATCATCAAGAAGCAACATTAAAATTATCTGCTTCACTGGAACAAAATTCAATTACATTTTCAAAAGAGCCATCGTATCAAACCGTCTCCACTCCAACAAATGAAAGAGTTGAATAGAAAGTGCCATTGTCGTAAGGTTGTACACAGGTGGTCCATACTGTTGCCGTTGTTCTTCCATTGGCCTATAAATAAAATGTTTGTGCTTGTATGATGCCATTTGTTCAAAATAAAGAAATGAAAAACTAATGGTGTGCCCTCCACTGCTCCACATACGAAACATACAAAAAATGTTCTTAAATAAAGCACCAGCAATAATTCCTGGTCAGAACTTACCCAGCATCATTATTTATTTGGCGAATAAAATCTAACAAAACCTGCACTATCAAAGAAAACAAAATCAAGTCAAGATCTAAGAAATCTGAATTTGAAAAAGAATACATGAACGGATGTGTTGCCTAACATGCATATCAATTAAGAAGAATTTCAGGACTACATCACAAACAACAGGGATTTTCATCTTATTGTATCAAGGCTTTTAAAGGCTTTTTAAGTTTTGAGATAAAACTCTTTCAAGAGGCAAGGCATAAGCTTCAAGGTGTATCAAGACGTATTAAGGCATAATCCTCGTATTTAAATAAGGAAAAAAAAAAGTATATAAGAAATAACATGAACATAAATATGAATAGATATTAAACATTAGTGTGATTTAGAAGGGAACAAATCTTACTAAGTGCACCCTATGCGCTCTTAAAATGAATCTATGGGATAAAACACCTCCCACTATAGGTTGGTTAGCATTAAAATAACCAAGAAAAACTATTTTTTTTATTTTTTCCCACTCATTGGGCAGGGACTAAATAGGAAAACTGGTTCAAAAACACAAAGAAGTCGAACAAAGTTGCATTTGACACCTCAAGGCATATCCTATGGGCCTTTTGAGGCGCCCTTCTGAAAATCTTTTAAAAGCAGAATTGCCAGAATTATACAGAGACAAATATTGCCAGTAAGTTGAGATTTGACATGGGAGATCTTAATGGCTGCAAGCTGTATAATGGAGCCCACACCATACCCATATATTGCTGCTTAGAATCGATGAAATGTTGCCAGCAGTGCTTTTCAATATGCAAAATTTCACATTTTTTAGATAAAGGAAGGAGAGAGGCAGGAAATAACTGAGGAATTCCAACCAAGTACTTAACAAGAGTTTTGTAGACACCTGTAGCAGAACCAAGTTGAGCTAATCGTCTCCTCCTGAGAAGGAAATTAGCAATTACGAGTAGATTTATTCATAGCCTAAGGGAAAAAAAGAAAAGAAAAGAAAAGGAACACTCATCCTCACCTGTCCATTTGTTGTTTCCGCAAGAGAGCATAACTATCCCGTATGCTTCCACCATGGTTCACCAAAGCTTCAATCTCTGCCAGCTTAATCCTCTCAGAACGTTCTCTTTGTTGTTAAATACGTGTTCCCTGAAAATCTTGAGACATGTAAGTCATAACTGCAGACACATATGAATTTATATATGCTGTCTGCATATGAACATCAACAACTATTTACATCTCACCTCAGAACAGATAGTACAAATACAGAATGCAAGTCATGGAATGCGGAACATATATATGATAAACTGGTATGACTATGATGATACACGGTCAAATGAAAGAAAACTACTTCATGGTTTTCTTGGCTTCTAATCTCAGAGAAGAGAATGTACTGTTTAAGCAGATAATAAAACATGGTGATCGTCTAGTTGATTCTGGTCAAGTTTTCATTCTATGCCAAAATGACATGGCAAAAAGTTTTCAAACTTTAGGATTCTAACAGGAGGCCTTATTGGCAACATAATTACACATTCCGTAATAATTCAAAAAAAATAAAAAGGAAAGGGAAAAAGGGAAAAACCAAACTGGCTTAGGAGCATTTAATTTCAGCGTCAAGGAAATGAAAATTCTTCGTTCAAAAAGACTAAATTCAATGATTCAAACCTTAGAAGAGTCTTAGGACTACAAGGAAAATTGAAAATACAGAAACTTCAATCATCAAAAACTACCCTCTCTAGCTTGTCTCCCACACATATAGGCTATCCTGTTACACAAGTGAACTTCTGTAGGAACAATGTAGAATAAACTCTCTATGCACCAAATAGTGTTCCAAATGTTTAAAGGCTCTGATCGTAACTTCATTTAACTTTTCACTGAAATATTCCACCACTTTGCCATCCTGCATTAATACTCCTCCAATCCAACTCCAAAAGCATCTATTTCTACCTCAAACATCAAATAAAAATTAGGCAAGACTATAACTGGAACACTGGTCAGTTTGTGCTTAAAAGTTCAAAGCTGTCTTGCTGTGGTTGATCCCAATTGAATTCTCTATTCTTCACACAGTCTGTGATGGGGGAAATTAGGGTGCTGAAATGTCAATGAATCTTCTATAGAGGTGGCAAGCCCGTTTTCAACTCCTAACTTCATGCATACTAGTAGGAGTTGGCATTCCTTGACTGCCTGTATTTTCTTCTCATCTACTTGAATTCCTTGAGAGCTAATAACAAAGCCAAGGAAAACAAGTTTATCAGTAAGGAATTCACACACTTTTTAAGGTTTTTCCAAGACAAATTTGAGGTGTAATAAGTGATCCTTTTGTGACGTGCTAAACACAAGAATGTCATCAAAATAGACTACTTAATAAACACAATGTAGGTTGCACAAGAATGTCCCATGCAATCTGACTACGTCCCTAAAGAATAATTGAGCAATGTAGAAAGCATCTGAAGTCTTTTTACATGCAATAAAATGCGCCATTTTAGACTGCCTATCCACCATTAGCATGATAGAATCTACTTCTCTTGGAGTCTTAGGGAGACCTAATACAAAATCCATACTTAAATTTTTCCAAATATTTTATGGAATAGGAAGAGGTCATACTTAATCCCACATTTTGAGCAGTTCCCTTTGCTGTTTGACAGAAAAGACATTTGTGAACAAAATTAGACTTACTTCCTTAGGACCTTAGTCCTTTTCTTCTAGCTAGTCTCTCCCCAAGTGAGCAACAAGGCCATTAGAGTGATGTTCTCTAATCAAATGCTCTCTCAAGGATGTTTTGGGAATCAAAAGTTGCTCTCCTTTAAAAAGGAATCCTTGAGAGATGTGGAAATCACCTTGATACCTTTTAATAAACAGTTCTCCCAAATCTGCTTGAAATCATTGTGTCATATGCATATTGATTCTTTAACTCATAGCTTGTAGTTTCAGCTTAAGTAGCAGCAGATGCACTAAGTAGTAGAGTACATTTACTTTCTGTTTTTAAGGCTGATATCATGAATTATGAAGAGCTTACAACTCTTAATGCCATTGATGAGGATTTCCAAGAACTTTGGCAAGCTTGTACACACCATCAAGCAAAGGAAGATTTCCACATTGACAATGGTTTCCTCAAGAGAAACAGGTTGTGTGTTCCAAAAACTTCCCTTAGGGAGTATCTCATTCCAAATATCATGCTAATGGACTTTAAGCTCACTTGGGTTGAGACAAAACATTTGTTGCAGTGGAGTGCAAATATTTTTGGCCACAACTCTGGAAGAATATTTACAAATTTGTCGAGAGGCCTACTTGCTAATTGGCCAAAGGAACTGCCAAAAATAAAGGTCTTTACTCACCTCTTTCAGTTCCACCTATAATTTGGGAAAAGTTGAGTATGGATTTTGTCATTGGGCTCCCAAAGACTCCTAGACACACGGACTCTATCAAATTGGTTGTAGATTGATTCTCTAAAATGGTTCATTTTGTGCCTTGCAAAAAGACCTACGATGCTAGCAATGTGGCCATTCTATTTTTTTGAGAGATTGTTCGCTTACATGGCATCCCAAAATCTATTGCTTCAAATAGGGATGTCAAATTCACAAGCCATTTTTGGAGGAAATTATGGAAGAGATTTAGAAACTTGGTGATATTTAGTACCACCTGCCACCGTCAGACAGATGAACAAACAGAAGTGGTTAATATAACCCTTGGGAAAATGCTTAGATGTATTAATGGTGATAAACCTGAGCAATGGGATTTGGCCCTTCCTCAAGCAGAGTATGCTTTTAATAGCATGATTAACAGATCCATAGGTTACTCTTCATTTGCTGTGGTCTACACTAAGGTGCCCAATTTAACTACATATATCTCAGTCTTAGACCTTAAGAGCCATTTAGCAGGCAAGACTATTGACACTATAATGCAGCCAATGGAAGAGGTTAAAAACCATTTGGAAGCAGCCAATGCTCATTACAATGCAGCAACTAATAAAAAGAAAAGGTTCAAAGAGTTCCAAGAGGGTGACTAGGTGATGGTGTACTCGAGCAAGAAAAAAAACACCAATGAGCACTTGTTCCAAGCTTTAGAATAGGGAATTTGGCCCTTATCCTATCCTCCATAAGATAAGCCCAAATGCTTATGTGCTGCAGTTACACCTAGATTTACAAATTTCTTCAATTTTTAATGTGAAAGATTTGTATGAATACCACCCACCAGATGATGCTTCGATACTTTGTGAAGAATTGGTTGAAGAGGCTCATATCCTTCGAGAGAAGGGCAATATCTTTATTACTTTAAAGAAGCTTGCATTGCATTGCATTGTTTATTTCTTTCTCTTTAATTTGTTCTTTTATTTGAGCTGTTATTATTCAGTTTTTTGAGAATTTCACATGTCCTCTATACCACTTGGAAATTAATTAGTTATTAGAGGAAAGGTAGAACAAGGAGGACACATTGGTTGTTGTTGGAATTGTTAATGATTGTATTTTCCTTTTATGCAAGTTTTTATACTTAAGTGAAGAATCAACGAATTCTTCTCCTAATCTTGAAGTGTTTCTAATTTTTTGAGATTAAACTTAAAGCTTTTATGCTATAATGTTGTTTCACAATATGTTGCCGAAATTTAGCTTACTGCAGTGTGTAAAGGCTGGAGAAGAGTTTGAGATATATGATAGTTGAATAGGCGTACAAGGTGCTATGAGAAGGCATACAGAGAATGATGTACGATAGGTGTGTTTGAAGTTTGGAGTTCAACAGCTCAATGATATCCAATGCAGTTGTGTTAGCAGTTTGTGTAATTAATAAAGATTGATCTATAAGATGTGTACAGATGCTCAAGCTTGTTTAGTTGTAATGAGTGTGTGTATAGTATATAAAATGTAAGGTTGTTAGTTTGTCATGCAAGCCGTGGACATAAGCTGCATTAGCCAATAAAATGTAAGCATTAACAGAATACAAAAACTGCTATATATACAAAGCAGGTCTCGTGTAAATTGTGAGCAAAAAGAATACGATAAACTAAGAACGTAAGCACTAACAAGTTCCTGGTTTTGTTGATACGAAATACCCTACTCATGTTTGCAAGTTACAAAACTCACTATATGGGCTGAAGCAAGCTTCTACAGCTTGGTTTGACAAACTAAGTGCAACGTTAGTTCAATTTGGATTTCAGAGAAGTAAGGCTGATGATTTCCTATTCTTTCTGATAAAAAATGCGCACAGATTATATGTCCTGGTGTATGTGGCTGATATCATAGTCACAAGCCCTAGTTCCACTGAGATAGAAAAGTTCATCTCTATGTTGGGTGCTTTGCATTTCTTTCTGGGTATTGAAGTTATTCTACTCAAGAATAGCTCTTTGTTCTTAAAGCAATCGAAGTATGTTAAAAACTTACTTATCAAAGCCAACCTAAGTGATGCAAAACCTGTGATTTCTCCTATGGTATCTACTATGCAATTATCTGCTCAGGCTGGAGAAGAGTTTGATAATGCTTCCCTTTATCGTAGTACAGTAGGTGCACTACAATATGTCACCTTAACAAGAACAAATATAAGTTTTGTTGCGAACAAGGTTAGTCAGTTCATGGCTACTCTTCTTGAATCTCACTGGATTGCTACTAAACGGATATTGAAGTATTTGGCAGGCACCTTGGATTATAGCATTGAGTACAAACAGTCTACTTCATTAGCTATTAATGGTTTTTTGGATGCTGATTGGGCTGCTTGTTTTGGATACTAGACAATCAACATTTGGTATTTGTATTTTCTTAGGTGCTAATCCAATTGTTTGGTCTGCTTGAAAACATCCTACTGTTGCACGGTCCAGTACAGAGGCCAAATATAAAGGACTTGCATCAGCTGCTACTGAGGTAACATGGATACAATCAATTCTTTCTAAACTTCAGATTCCATGCCTCAATACGCTTGTGCTTTGGTGTGATAATACTAGTGCCATTGCATTATATTACAACCCTTTGTTGCATTCAAGAACCAAGCATATTGAGCTTGATTATCACTACATTAGTGAGAAAGTACTCATGAAGCATCTCACAGTGCAGTTTGTACCTACTTTTGATCAAAAGGCAAATATCTTCACTAAGGCATTACCCATTGCACAGTTTGTGCTCTTAAGAGGCAAACTTGGTGTCACTTGCGTGCCACCAAGTTTGAGTGAGGATGTAAAGGTTGGAGAAGAGTTTGAGATATATGATGGATGAATAGGCGTACAAGGTGTTATGAGAAGGCTTACAGAGAAGGATGTGCGATAGGTGTGTTTGAAGTTTGGAGTTCAACAGCTCATTGATATCCAATACAGTTGTGTTAACAGTTTGTGTAATTAGTAAAGATTGATCTATATGATCTGTGTACAAATGCTCAAGCTTGTTTAGTTGTAATGAGAGTGTCTAGCATATAAAATGTAAGGTTGTTAGTTTGTTTGTCATGCAAGCCGTGGACATAAGCTGCATTAGCCAATAAAGTGTAAGCACTAACAGAATACAAAAGCTGATATATATACAAAGCAGGTCTCATGTAAATTGTGAGCAAAAAAAATACAATAAAGAGAAAGAGTATTATTCATTGAATTCATATTACATTTCCATTTCCTTCTTCAGTTTATAATTTCCCATTTACATTTCAGTCTGTAGCTTTCTTTTGACGGTGGCCACCGCTAGTGATGATGGTATCACCAATATATGCTTATTGTTGCTATTGGCGCTAGTAAACAAAGGGATATCTTTTCTATGGAGATATTGTATTAGGAGTGATAAAGCCTACAATGCTTATTATTGGACTTGGTACTTGCTAATGAAGAGAAGAGACAAACACCTCTTGTTCTGAATATTATGAAGACCCATTTCCCAAATACTATGGAGGCAAAGAAGCATTATGTTATTGTTCTTTGCAGTTCAATTACAGGGTATGCAAAGCAAAGTTTAGTCAACAACAAGAGAGCATAAGTTTTTGTCCCTGAACTTATGAATGCCCTGTGGTTCCTAGCTATATTATTCGGTACATATCTTTATTGAAGGAAAAATGGGCACGATAACAATAAACGTGTTGAGTTATCTCAGAACTTCTATAGTGTACAAATGTGCTGTTAAATTGGGTTGTTTGTGCTATTTAAGAGCTGGTCTCACTTTTCTTGGGACACTAACAATCTTGGCCTCTACAGTAAGTGCTTATGGAGCTGTTTTAGTTTTGAATTTAAAAAGCATGCTACCTGCATTCAACTTCTTGGGAATAGCCCAATCTAAAGACGAATTTTTGATTGGTAATGCTAAGTTGTCCATAACTGTAGAAGTTGAGCAACAATTATTTACAATCAATGCCCATTATGTTATGACTGCAGGGAAACAAAGGAGGGACATTCGGTTCATGGATAGGAGTTTCAGAACAATTTATTTAGACTCGCAAAAGAAGAAAATTGTTGTCCGTGATCATTCATGTGGCTTGCAGTTCTCCTCGATTTTTAAATGGTTGGTTTGTATAGGTACACTATTCTAACCTTCAAAGTTCTTGCAAAGATTTCCCTTAAGATTCGAGGACAAATCTTTTTTTAAGAAAGGGAGAATTGATGTAGGAGATAAGGGGTATAATTTACGTTATTAAATAAGTCATTTATTAATGTCTTATTGATGCAGTGTGTTTGCACATGTCCCACATTGCTTAGGAAGCTAAATGATAATATGTTTATAAGGGACGAGCACTCTCTAGATAGTATGACGCGTTCTGGGATTACCCTAAAAGCAAAACCGTAAGGTCCGTTGAATTTGTGGGCAATATCGTGCTACATAGAGTAAGTCCTGCCCCATTGTACGGAATTGACCCTCTATCAGAGCTAATAACTCTAATTTATTAGATAAATATTAGCTTTTATATCTTAAAAACTTGCTTAGTTACTTAAGAAAAGTAACATACTGTGCTTAAATTGACATTGATTGTGTTTTTTTGGAATTAAGTGAACTCTTTAATAGAAAATTTGAATTTATCCTATATTTTATTAAAAAAGATTTATAATTTTAAAGTTCATTCATAAAAATTGCATGTGATGCCATCGCAAGGAATAAAAAGAGAAAAAACTAACATTGTCTATAATTTGCTATAACTTTACTGCAGCAAACATGCCCATAATTCAACAGCGAGGAATTAAAGAGAAAACAAATGATAACTGTACCAGGGTCAATAAAAGGACGAAAATGGATAGTTGAAAACTCACTTTCTAAGGGACAAAATTGGAAGTTAGCATAAAAATCTCACCTCACATCAATTAAACTTAGGACCAACATATAAAAGGAAGCATTTTTTATTCTTCACGGGAGCTAAACATAGAACAGATAAGCCACCCTGTGATTCCAAAATTCCATTTTTTTTCTTTCTCGAAGGGAGCAAATAAAAGTAGAGAAAGAATACAATATAGCTGAGCAAAGCAAGAGATTATCAGAGGTTTTGGATTCAATTGATCGAAAATAGTGGAGAAGGGGATTGCATTGTTGAAGTTTTCTCTTCTCCTTTTCTTGATTTTAATTCTCTATAATCTCAGATTTAGACATGGATTTTTCTATTTCTGAATTTGCAATTGATTTCGTGAATATAATGAGCTAAATATCGTTTAATTAGAATTGTAGATAGACTAATTTCCATTTTGATGTTACTTCTAATAGGTAAGCTCAAACATTTGATCTGCTAATTTCCATTTTGACAACCAACAAATTTGCTAAAGTTATTACTTCAAAACAATTAATACTCAAAATGTAACTTTTGAATAAATTTACACTTAAGTCTGACATATAACAAAATAATTCAATAATCTTAACCAAATTTATAAATTTCTCTTTATTGTATGTTGAAAAGAAGATTGTTTCATCCGTAAGTTAGTGAGCAACTTTTAATACTTCATGTTCCTATACCAAGGCATTCTATTAGGTTTTACATTTTCGCTCTTTCAACAAATAAGCTCCATCCATCAACTATCAAAACAAAAAGGTAAGGTGGAAGTGGTCTCTTGCATTAAAAATCATAAAGCCCGAAAGAGTCCTCTTGGTCTCCCACTAATAATTACCGAAAATTTCAAAAAACTCAAACCATCATTGATTCACATTTTCCATCTTTCTCCAGCTCTTTTCCTTTCAACACGAAATCCAAAAATTCATAATCAACATGATCATATACTTTATCAAAATCAATCTTGAAAATCAAAGTTTCATTAATTCTCTTATACTTCTCGTAAACCTCATTAACTCATAGAACATCAAAAATTTGTCTACATTCTTCAAAAGTTGTATATGAAATAATACATTCAAGTGAATCTCATAGGCTGAAAGATAAAACTTTGGCAATGGTCCCATATATACTGGTGATTAAATTTAATGGCCTAAAATTCAACACTATTTGTCCCTACACTAAGGCATTCTACCAAGTTATACCTCTTTACTCTTTCCACAAATATGCCCCATCTACAACTACCAATACGAAAAGGAAAAGTAGAAATGGTCTCTTACCTTAAACATCTTAAACCCCAAAAGAATTCTATTGGTCTCCTACTAGTAATTACCAAAAAGTCAAAAAAACTACAATCACCCTTGATTCACATTCTCCATTTTTCTCCAAACCCTTTCTCTTTCAACACAAAATATAAGAAATCCTAATTAACATGATCATATGTTTTTTCAAAGTTAATCTTGAAAATCAAAACGTCATTATTTTTTCTATACTCCTCATCAACTTCATTAACTACTAAAAGATCTAAAACTTGTCTACGAAATAATACACTCAAGTGCATCTTATAGGCCTAAAGATAAAACCTTGGAAATGGTTCTGTATAAACTGGTAATTAAATTTATTGGCCTAAAATTTATGACTCTCAATACATTTTATTTCTTCAAAATTAATAAAACAAAAGTAGTGAAATATTTTTAGGAACAACTACCCTTAAATCATCTTCTAACGCTCATGAAAGAAAGCAAATCAAGACTAAAAGGCTTGGCTTATCTTTGGAGTATTTAAAGAATTATTTGTTTGATATCTTATTCAGAAGGCATATCCAACCAATGTGCCCTCTCTAGAATGAAACCCCAACATAACCTTTAAATTCGTTGTATTTGCCATTCATCTAAAAAGTTAACGTTCATGAAGAAATTCACTACTTATTCGATCTTTTTATCTTCAATCAATCACACTTCCATCTTCTTTTTCAAATTTTCAACCATGTTTCTATTACGTGACAAAAAGAAGATAGTATCATCCACAAGTTGATAGTTAGTGACTTTAATACTGTCCCTACACTAAGTTATTCTATCAAATTATACCTTTTTGCTCTTTCCACTAATATGCTCAATTCATCAACTACCAATACAAATAGGAAATGTAAAAGTGGTCACTTACTGTAAATATCTTAAAGCTCGAAAGAATCCTCTTGGTATCTCATTAGTAATTACAAAAAAGTTCATAAAACTCAAACAACCTTGATTCACATTCTCCATCTTTCCTCAAACCCTTACTCTTTAAACAAAAAATTCAAGAAATCCCAATCAATATGACATTATGTTTTCTCAAAGTCAATCTTGAAAATCAAAATTTCATTAACTACGAAAAAATCTAAAACTTGTCTACATTCTACAAAAATTGTAGAGAGTACACTCAAGTGCATCTCATAGACCTAAAGATAAAACCTTCACAATGATTCTGTATAAACTGGTAATTAAATTTATTAATATAAAACTCATGATTCTCAATGCATTATCCTCCTTTGAAAATAAGCGAAAAAAAGTATAATAAATTTTATTATGAACTGTACCATTATTAAATAATTCACAAAATACTTCCAATATCGCTTCTTTAACCATCTTCTAACGCTTATTAAAGAAAGCAAATAAGGACTAGAAGGCTTAGCTTATCTTTTGAGCACTCTAAGAGTTTTTTTTTTTTTAATTTCTTTTTTAGAAAGTATATCCAACCAACGCACCCTATCTATAATGCAAACTAGATATAATCTACAAATTTGTTGTCATTGCCAAACATTTGTATAGTAATAATTTATAAAAGAACTCAACTTCTCATTCGACTTTTTATCTTCTTCCAATTACACTTCCAACATAAGTTGACCGAAACATTATCAGCTAGCCTAGAATAAAAGTAAAACATAAATAAATGATATTAATAAAAGGGACTCAAATAAAGAACATAATAAACTCAAATATTTCATCGGCCAATTTCAGACTTCAAAACCAATCACTATAGGTTAGTACTTCCACACAGTTAAAAACCAAAATGCAACTTTTGAATAAATTTACCTTTAAGCCTGACAAGTAACAAAATAATGCAATCATCTAGACCAAATTTATAATTTTCCCCTTCTTGCATGACGAAAAGAAGACAATTTCATTCGCAAGATGATTGGTGAACAACTTGAACATTATCTGTCCCTACAGTAAGGTCTTCTATCAGGTAGTACCTCTTTGCTCTTTCCATCAATATGCTCAATCCATCAACGACAAATATGTAAAACAAAGGTGGAAGTCTCTCTTAGGGTAAATAACTTAAAGCCTGAAAGAGTCCTCTTGGTAATCCCATTAGCAATTATAAAAAAGCTAAAAAAACTCAACAACTCTTCATTAACATTCTTTGTCTTTCCCCGAATCCCTTCTCTTTCAACAAAAAAATCCAATAATTTTCAATCAGTAAGATCATATGTTTTTTCAAAATTAATCTTGAAAACCAAAGCTTTATTATTTTTTCTATACTCCTCATTAACTTAATTAATTACTAAAAAATATAAAATTTGTGTATATTCTACAAAAATTGTCTTCTAAATAGTACTCTCAAGTGCATCCCAAAGGCTAAAAGATAAAACTTGGTAATGATCTTGTATAAACAGGTAACGAAATTTATTTGCCTAAAATTCAGGACTCATATGATAATATGCCCCTTTAAAGTCAATCTACAGAATCAAAACTTAATTATTACTCTTATACTCGTTAGTAACGTCAATAACTAAAATATCTAAAAATTGTCTATCAAGTAATACACTCAATTACACATCTTAAGATCAAAAATTATAAAACTCAAACACTTGATTCACCAATCATTCTCAAATACTTTCTTTCAACACAAATTCTAACAAATCCAAATCAATATGATTATATGCTTCTTCAAAGTCAATTTTTAAAATTAAAACTTAAATATTATTCTTTTACTAGTTTACAACGTCATTAACAACTACAATATCTAAAATTTATCTAGAAAACAGTATACTCAATTACATATCTTAGTCTTAAAATTCATATAACTCAAACCAATGATTTACATTCTTAATCATTACTCAAATACTTTCGTTATATGATTTTTAAGCCTAAGATATGAAGTAATACACTCAATTACATATCTTAGGATCAAAAATCATAAAACTAAAACTAATGATTCACATTCTTAATAATTCCTCAAATACTTTCTTTCAACACAAATTCCACCAAATCAAAATCAATATGATTATATGCTTCTTCAAAGTCAATCTTGAAAATCAAAACTTAATTATTACTCCTATACTCTCGTTAGCAACCTCATTAATAACTAGAATATCTAAAACCTGTCTATGAAGTAGTATATTCAATTACATATCTTAGGATCAAAAATCATAAAACTAAAACAAATGATTCACATTCTTAATAATTACTCCAATACTTTCTTTCAACACAAATTCCAATAAATCAAAATCAATATGATTATATGCTTCTTCAAAGTCAATGTTGAAAATCAAAACTTAATTAATACTCCTATACTCTCGTTAGCAACCTCATTAATAACTAGAATATCTAAAACCTGTCTATGAAGTAGTATATTCAATTACATATCTTAGGATCAAAAATCATAAAACTAAAACTAATGATTCACATTCTTAATAATTCCTCAAATACTTTCTTTCAACACAAATTCCATCAAATCAAAATCAATATGATTATATGCTTCTTCAAAGTCAATCTTCAAAAATCAAAACTTAATTATTACTCCTATACTCTCGTTAGCAACTTCATTAATAACTAGAATATTTAAAACCTGTCTATGAAGTAGTATATTCAATTACATATCTTAGGATCAAAAATCGTAAAACTAAAACTAATGATTCACATTCTTAATAATTCCTCCAATACTTTCTTTCAACACAAATTCCAATAAATCAAAATCAATATGATTATATGCTTCTTCAAAGTCAATCTTGAAAATCAAAACTTAATTATTACTCCTATACTCTCGTTAGCAACCTCATTAATAACTAGAATATCTAAAACCTGTCTATGAAGTAGTATATTCAATTACATATCTTAGGATCAAAAATCATAAAACTAAAACTAATGATTCACATTCTTAAAAATTCCTCCAATACTTTCTTTCAACACAAATTCCAATAAATCAAAATCAATATGATTATATGCTTCTTCAAAGTCAATCTTGAAAATCAAAACTTAATTATTACTCCTATACTCTCGTTAGCAACCTCATTAATAACTAGAATATCTAAAACCTGTCTATGAAGTAGTATATTCAATTACATATCTTAGGATCAAGAAATCATATAAACTAAAGCTAATGATTCATCATTCTTAATTAAATTCCTTTTAATTCTTTCTTTCAACACAAGTATTCCAATAAATCTATATAATCAATATGATTATATTTGCTTCTTCAAATTCAATTTTAGAATATTTATCAAAACTTAATTATTACTCCTATACTCTTCGTTAGCAACCTCATTAATAACTTAGAATATCTAAAACCTGTCTATGAAGTAGTATATTCATATTAACATGATCTTAGGATCAAAAATCATAAAACTAAAAACTAATGATTTCATCATTCTTAATAATTCCTCCAATACTTTACTTTCAACAACAATATTCCTTTAATAAAGTCAAAATTGCAATATGATTTATATTTCTTCTTCATAAGTCAATTTCTTGAAATTTAACAACTTAATTATTATCTCCTATACTTCTTCGTTAGACTCTTCTTTAATAACTATGTCAATATCTAAAACTGTCTATGAAGTTCTTAGTATATTCAATTACATATCTCTAGGATCAAAAATCATAAAAGCTAAAAACTCAAATGACTTTCATTAACATTCTTTATAATTCCTCCAATACTTTCTTTCAACAACAAATTCCAATAAATTTTCAAAATCAATATGATTATATGCTTCTTCAAAGTCAATGTTGAAAATCAAAACTTATATTAATTTCCTATACTCTCGTTAGCAACCTCATTAATTACTAGAATATCTAAAACCTTGTGTATGATCTAGTATATTTCAATTACATATCTTATGATCCCAAAGGCATAAAATAAAACTTGGTAATGATTTGTTCAGTCAATTCATTTCCTAATAATTCCTCATAGATACTTTGCTTTCAACAGTCAAATTCCATCAAATCAAAATTCAATTATGACTCTATATGCTTCTTCATAAGTCAATCTTCAAAATATCTAAACTTAATTGTCTACTCCATAATACTCTCTTAGCAACTTCATTAATAACTAGAATATTTAAAACTCAAACTACTTGAAGTAGTAATATTCTAATTACATATCTTAGGATCAACAAATTCGTAACAATCTCAAATACTTATATGATTCTTACATTCTTTAATAATTAAAACTCCTAATACTTTCTTTCAATTTACAAATTAACAATAAATTCTAAAATCAATCTGATTAATATGCTTCTTCAATAGTCTTAGTCTTGAAAATTCATATAACTTAAATTATTACTCCTATACTCTCGTTAGTCATTACCTCATTAATAACTAGTTATATATCTAAACCTGTCTATGAAGTAGTATATTCAATTACATATCTTAGGATCAAAAATCATAAAACTAAAACTAATGATTCACATTCTTAATAATTCCTCCAATACTTTCTTTCAACACAAATTCCACCAAATCAAAATCAATATGATTATATGCTTCTTCAAAGTCAATCTTGAAAATCAAAACTTAATTATTACTCCTATACTCTCGTTAGCAACCTCATTAATAACTAGAATATCTAAAACCTGTCTATGAAGTAGTATATTCAATTACATATCTTAGGATCAAAAATCATAAAACTAAAACTAATGATTCACATTCTTAAATAATTCCTCCAATACTTTCTTTCAACACAAATTCCAATAAATCAAAATCAATATGATTATATGCTTCTTCAAAGTCAATGTTGAAAATCAAAACTTAATTAATTACTCCTATACTCTCGTTAGCAACCTCATTAATAACTAGAATATCTAAAACCTGTCTATGAAGTAGTATATTCAATTACATATCTTAGGATCAAAAATCATAAAACTAAAACTAATGATTCACATTCTTAATAATTCCTCCAATACTTTCTTTCAACACAAATTCCAATCAAATCAAAATCAATATGATTATATGCTTCTTCAAAGTCAATCTTGAAAAATCAAAACTTAATTATTACTCCTATACTCTCGTTAGCAACCTTCATTAATAACTAGAATATTTAAAACCTGTCTATGAAGTAGTATATTCAATTACATATCTTAGGATCAAAAATCGTAAAACTAAAACTAATGATTCACATTCTTAATAATTCCTCCAATACTTTCTTTCAACACAAATTCCAATAAATCAAAATCAATATGATTATATGCTTCTTCAAAGTCAATGTTGAAAATCAAAACTTAATTAATTACTCCTATACTCTCGTTAGCAACCTCATTAATAACTAGAATATCTAAAACCTGTCTATGAAGTAGTATATTCAATTACATATCTTAGGATCAAAAATCATAAAACTAAAACTAATGATTCACATTCTTAAATAATTCCTCCAATACTTTCTTTCAACACAAATTCCAATAAATCAAAATCAATATGATTATATGCTTCTTCAAAGTCAATCTTGAAAATCAAAACTTAATTATTACTCCTATACTCTCGTTAGCAACCTCATTAATAACTAGAATATCTAAAACCTGTCTATGAAGTAGTATATTCAATTACATATCTTAGGATCAAAAATCATAAAACTAAAACTAATGATTCACATTCTTAAATAATTCCTCCAATACTTTCTTTCAACACAAATTCCAATAAATCAAAATCAATATGATTATATGCTTCTTCAAATTCAATGTTGAAAATCAAAACTTAATTAATTACTCCTATACTCTCGTTAGCAACCTCATTAATAACTAGAATATCTAAAACCTGTCTATGAAGTAGTATATTCAATTACATATCTTAGGATCAAAAATCATAAAACTAAAACTAATGATTCACATTCTTAATAATTCCTCCAATACTTTCTTTCAACACAAATTCCAATCAAATCAAAATCAATATGATTATATGCTTCTTCAAAGTCAATCTTGAAAAATCAAAACTTAATTATTACTCCTATACTCTCGTTAGCAACCTTCATTAATAACTAGAATATTTAAAACCTGTCTATGAAGTAGTATATTCAATTACATATCTTAGGATCAAAAATCGTAAAACTAAAACTAATGATTCACATTCTTAATAATTCCTCCAATACTTTCTTTCAACACAAATTCCAATAAATCAAAATCAATATGATTATATGCTTCTTCAAAGTCAATGTTGAAAATCAAAACTTAATTAATTACTCCTATACTCTCGTTAGCAACCTCATTAATAACTAGAATATCTAAAACCTGTCTATGAAGTAGTATATTCAATTACATATCTTATGATCAAAAATCATAAAACTAAAACTAATGATTCACATTCTTAAATAATTCCTCCAATACTTTCTTTCAACACAAATTCCAATCAAATCAAAATCAATATGATTATATGCTTCTTCAAAGTCAATCTTGAAAAATCAAAACTTAATTATTACTCCTATACTCTCGTTAGCAACCTTCATTAATAACTAGAATATTTAAAACCTGTCTATGAAGTAGTATATTCAATTACATATCTTAGGATCAAAAATCGTAAAACTAAAACTAATGATTCACATTCTTAAATAATTCCTCCAATACTTTCTTTCAACACAAATTCCAATAAATCAAAATCAATATGATTATATGCTTCTTCAAAGTCAATCTTGAAAATCAAAACTTAATTATTACTCCTATACTCTCGTTAGCAACCTCATTAATAACTAGAATATCTAAAACCTGTCTATGAAGTAGTATATTCAATTACATATCTTAGGATCAAAAATCATAAAACTAAAACTAATGATTCACATTCTTAATAATTCCTCCAATACTTTCTTTCAACACAAATTCCAATAAATCAAAATCAATATGATTATATGCTTCTTCAAAGTCAATCTTGAAAATCAAAACTTAATTATTACTCCTATACTCTCGTTAGCAACCTCATTAATAACTAGAATATCTAAAACCTGTCTATGAAGTAGTATATTCAATTACATATCTTAGGATCAAAAATCATAAAACTAAAACTAATGATTCACATTCTTAAATAATTCCTCCAATACTTTCTTTCAACACAAATTCCAATAAATCAAAATCAATATGATTATATGCTTCTTCAAAGTCAATGTTGAAAATCAAAACTTAATTAATTACTCCTATACTCTCGTTAGCAACCTCATTAATAACTAGAATATCTAAAACCTGTCTATGAAGTAGTATATTCAATTACATATCTTAGGATCAAAAATCATAAAACTAAAACTAATGATTCACATTCTTAATAATTCCTCCAATACTTTCTTTCAACACAAATTCCAATCAAATCAAAATCAATATGATTATATGCTTCTTCAAAGTCAATCTTGAAAAATCAAAACTTAATTATTACTCCTATACTCTCGTTAGCAACCTTCATTAATAACTAGAATATTTAAAACCTGTCTATGAAGTAGTATATTCAATTACATATCTTAGGATCAAAAATCGTAAAACTAAAACTAATGATTCACATTCTTAATAATTCCTCCAATACTTTCTTTCAACACAAATTCCAATAAATCAAAATCAATATGATTATATGCTTCTTCAAAGTCAATGTTGAAAATCAAAACTTAATTAATTACTCCTATACTCTCGTTAGCAACCTCATTAATAACTAGAATATCTAAAACCTGTCTATGAAGTAGTATATTCAATTACATATCTTAGGATCAAAAATCATAAAACTAAAACTAATGATTCACATTCTTAAATAATTCCTCCAATACTTTCTTTCAACACAAATTCCAATAAATCAAAATCAATATGATTATATGCTTCTTCAAAGTCAATCTTGAAAATCAAAACTTAATTATTACTCCTATACTCTCGTTAGCAACCTCATTAATAACTAGAATATCTAAAACCTGTCTATGAAGTAGTATATTCAATTACATATCTTAGGATCAAAAATCATAAAACTAAAACTAATGATTCACATTCTTAAATAATTCCTCCAATACTTTCTTTCAACACAAATTCCAATAAATCAAAATCAATATGATTATATGCTTCTTCAAAGTCAATGTTGAAAATCAAAACTTAATTAATTACTCCTATACTCTCGTTAGCAACCTCATTAATAACTAGAATATCTAAAACCTGTCTATGAAGTAGTATATTCAATTACATATCTTAGGATCAAAAATCATAAAACTAAAACTAATGATTCACATTCTTAATAATTCCTCCAATACTTTCTTTCAACACAAATTCCAATCAAATCAAAATCAATATGATTATATGCTTCTTCAAAGTCAATCTTGAAAAATCAAAACTTAATTATTACTCCTATACTCTCGTTAGCAACCTTCATTAATAACTAGAATATTTAAAACCTGTCTATGAAGTAGTATATTCAATTACATATCTTAGGATCAAAAATCGTAAAACTAAAACTAATGATTCACATTCTTAATAATTCCTTCCAATACTTTCTTTCAACACAAATTCCAATAAATCAAAATCAATATGATTATATGCTTCTTCAAAGTCAATGTTGAAAATCAAAACTTAATTAATTACTCCTATACTCTCGTTAGCAACCTCATTAATAACTAGAATATCTAAAACCTGTCTATGAAGTAGTATATTCAATTACATATCTTAGGATCAAAAATCATAAAACTAAAACTAATGATTCACATTCTTAAATAATTCCTCCAATACTTTCTTTCAACACAAATTCCAATAAATCAAAATCAATATGATTATATGCTTCTTCAAAGTCAATCTTGAAAATCAAAACTTAATTATTACTCCTATACTCTCGTTAGCAACCTCATTAATAACTAGAATATCTAAAACCTGTCTATGAAGTAGTATATTCAATTACATATCTTAGGATCAAAAATCATAAAACTAAAACTAATGATTCACATTCTTAAATAATTCCTCCAATACTTTCTTTCAACACAAATTCCAATAAATCAAAATCAATATGATTATATGCTTCTTCAAAGTCAATGTTGAAAATCAAAACTTAATTAATTACTCCTATACTCTCGTTAGCAACCTCATTAATAACTAGAATATCTAAAACCTGTCTATGAAGTAGTATATTCAATTACATATCTTAGGATCAAAAATCATAAAACTAAAACTAATGATTCACATTCTTAATAATTCCTCCAATACTTTCTTTCAACACAAATTCCAATCAAATCAAAATCAATATGATTATATGCTTCTTCAAAGTCAATCTTGAAAAATCAAAACTTAATTATTACTCCTATACTCTCGTTAGCAACCTTCATTAATAACTAGAATATTTAAAACCTGTCTATGAAGTAGTATATTCAATTACATATCTTAGGATCAAAAATCGTAAAACTAAAACTAATGATTCACATTCTTAATAATTCCTCCAATACTTTCTTTCAACACAAATTCCAATCAAATCAAAATCAATATGATTATATGCTTCTTCAAAGTCAATGTTGAAAAATCAAAACTTAATTAATTACTCCTATACTCTCGTTAGCAACCTTCATTAATAACTAGAATATCTAAAACCTGTCTATGAAGTAGTATATTCAATTACATATCTTAGGATCAAAAATCGTAAAACTAAAACTAATGATTCACATTCTTAATAATTCCTCCAATACTTTCTTTCAACACAAATTCCATCAAATCAAAATCAATATGATTATATGCTTCTTCAAAGTCAATCTTGAAAAATCAAAACTTAATTATTACTCCTATACTCTCGTTAGCAACCTTCATTAATAACTAGAATATCTTAAAACCTGTCTATGAAGTAGTATATTCAATTACATATCTTAGGATCAAAAATCGTAAAACTAAAACTAATGATTCACATTCTTAATAATTCCTCCAATACTTTCTTTCAACACAAATTCCAATCAAATCAAAATCAATATGATTATATGCTTCTTCAAAGTCAATGTTGAAAATCAAAACTTAATTAATTACTCCTATACTCTCGTTAGCAACCTCATTAATAACTAGAATATCTAAAACCTGTCTATGAAGTAGTATATTCAATTACATATCTTAGGATCAAAAATCATAAAACTAAAACTAATGATTCACATTCTTAAATAATTCCTCCAATACTTTCTTTCAACACAAATTCCAATAAATCAAAATCAATATGATTATATGCTTCTTCAAAGTCAATGTTGAAAATCAAAACTTAATTAATACTCCTATACTCTCGTTAGCAACCTCATTAATAACTAGAATATCTAAAACCTGTCTATGAAGTAGTATATTCAATTACATATCTTAGGATCAAAAATCATAAAACTAAAACTAATGATTCACATTCTTAAAAATTCCTCCAATACTTTCTTTCAACACAAATTCCAATAAATCAAAATCAATATGATTATATGCTTCTTCAAAGTCAATGTTGAAAATCAAAACTTAATTATTACTACTATACTCTCGTTAGCAACCTCATTAATAACTAGAATATCTAAAACCTGTCTATGAAGTAGTATATTCAATTACATATCTTAGGATCAAAAATCATAAAACTAAAACTAATGATTCACATTCTTAATAATTCCTCCAATACTTTCTTTCAACACAAATTCCAATAAATCAAAATCAATACGATTATATGCTTCTTCAAAGTCAATCTTGAAAATCAAAACTTAATTATTACTCCTATACTCTCGTTAGCAACCTCATTAATAACTAGAATATCTAAAACCTGTCTATGAAGTAGTATATTCAATTACATATCTTAGGATCAAAAATCATAAAACTAAAACAAATGATTCACATTCTTAATAATTCTTCCAATACTTTCTTTCAACACAAATTCCAATAAATCAAAATCAATATGATTATATGCTTCTTCAAAGTCAATGTTGAAAATCAAAACTTAATTAATACTCCTATACTCTCGTTAGCAACCTCATTAATAACTAGAATATCTAAAACCTGTCTATGAAGTAGTATATTCAATTACATATCTTAGGATCAAAAATCATAAAACTAAAACTAATGATTCACATTCTTAATAATTCCTCCAATACTTTCTTTCAACACAAATTCCAATAAATCAAAATCAATATGATTATATGCTTCTTCAAAGTCAATCTTGAAAATCAAAACTTAATTATTACTCCTATACTCTCGTTAGCAACCTCATTAATAACTAGAATATCTAAAACCTGTCTATGAAGTAGTATATTCAATTACATATCTTAGGATCAAAAATCATAAAACTAAAACAAATGATTCACATTCTTAATAATTCCTCCAATACTTTCTTTCAACACAAATTCCAATAAATCAAAATCAATATGATTATATGCTTCTTCAAAGTCAATGTTGAAAATCAAAACTTAATTAATACTCCTATACTCTCGTTAGCAACCTCATTAATAACTAGAATATCTAAAACCTGTCTATGAAGTAGTATATTCAATTACATATCTTAGGATCAAAAATCATAAAACTAAAACTAATGATTCACATTCTTAATAATTCCTCAAATACTTTCTTTCAACACAAATTCCATCAAATCAAAATCAATATGATTATATGCTTCTTCAAAGTCAATCTTCAAAAATCAAAACTTAATTATTACTCCTATACTCTCGTTAGCAACTTCATTAATAACTAGAATATTTAAAACCTGTCTATGAAGTAGTATATTCAATTACATATCTTAGGATCAAAAATCGTAAAACTAAAACTAATGATTCACATTCTTAATAATTCCTCCAATACTTTCTTTCAACACAAATTCCATCAAATCAAAATCAATATGATTATATGCTTCTTCAAAGTCAATCTTCAAAAATCAAAACTTAATTATTACTCCTATACTCTCGTTAGCAACTTCATTAATAACTAGAATATATAAAACCTGTCTATGAAGTAGTATATTCAATTACATATCTTAGGATCAAAAATCGTAAAACTAAAACTAATGATTCACATTCTTAATAATTCCTCCAATACTTTCTTTCAACACAAATTCCATCAAATCAAAATCAATATGATTATATGCTTCTTCAAAGTCAATCTTGAAAATCAAAACTTAATTATTACTCCTATACTCTCGTTAGCAACCTCATTAATAACTAGAATATCTTAAACCTGTCTATGAAGCAGTATATTCAACTACATATCTTAGGATCAAAAATCATAAAACTAAAACTAATGATTCACATTCTTAATAATTCCTCAAATACTTTCTTTAACACAAATTCCATCAAATCAAAATCAATATGATTATATGCTTCTTCAAAGTCAATGTTGAAAATCAAAACTTAATTAATACTCCTATACTCTCGTTAGCAACCTCATTAATAACTAGAATATCTAAAACCTGTCTATGAAGTAGTATATTCAATTACATATCTTAGGATCAAAAATCATAAAACTAAAACTAATGATTCACATTCTTAATAATTCCTCCGAATACTTTCTTTCAACACAAATTCCAATCAAATCAAAATCAATATGATTATATGCTTCTTCAAAGTCAATGTTGAAAATCAAAACTTAATTAATTACTCCTATACTCTCGTTAGCAACCTCATTAATAACTAGAATATCTAAAACCTGTCTATGAAGTAGTATATTCAATTACATATCTTAGGATCAAAAATCATAAAACTAAAACTAATGATTCACATTCTTAAAAATTCCTCCAATACTTTCTTTCAACACAAATTCCAATAAATCAAAATCAATATGATTATATGCTTCTTCAAAGTCAATGTTGAAAATCAAAACTTAATTATTACTACTATACTCTCGTTAGCAACCTCATTAATAACTAGAATATCTAAAACCTGTCTATGAAGTAGTATATTCAATTACATATCTTAGGATCAAAAATCATAAAACTAAAACTAATGATTCACATTCTTAATAATTCCTCCAATACTTTCTTTCAACACAAATTCCAATAAATCAAAATCAATACGATTATATGCTTCTTCAAAGTCAATCTTGAAAATCAAAACTTAATTATTACTCCTATACTCTCGTTAGCAACCTCATTAATAACTAGAATATCTAAAACCTGTCTATGAAGTAGTATATTCAATTACATATCTTAGGATCAAAAATCATAAAACTAAAACAAATGATTCACATTCTTAATAATTCTTCCAATACTTTCTTTCAACACAAATTCCAATAAATCAAAATCAATATGATTATATGCTTCTTCAAAGTCAATGTTGAAAATCAAAACTTAATTAATACTCCTATACTCTCGTTAGCAACCTCATTAATAACTAGAATATCTAAAACCTGTCTATGAAGTAGTATATTCAATTACATATCTTAGGATCAAAAATCATAAAACTAAAACTAATGATTCACATTCTTAATAATTCCTCCAATACTTTCTTTCAACACAAATTCCAATAAATCAAAATCAATATGATTATATGCTTCTTCAAAGTCAATCTTGAAAATCAAAACTTAATTATTACTCCTATACTCTCGTTAGCAACCTCATTAATAACTAGAATATCTAAAACCTGTCTATGAAGTAGTATATTCAATTACATATCTTAGGATCAAAAATCATAAAACTAAAACAAATGATTCACATTCTTAATAATTCCTCCAATACTTTCTTTCAACACAAATTCCAATAAATCAAAATCAATATGATTATATGCTTCTTCAAAGTCAATGTTGAAAATCAAAACTTAATTAATACTCCTATACTCTCGTTAGCAACCTCATTAATAACTAGAATATCTAAAACCTGTCTATGAAGTAGTATATTCAATTACATATCTTAGGATCAAAAATCATAAAACTAAAACTAATGATTCACATTCTTAATAATTCCTCAAATACTTTCTTTCAACACAAATTCCATCAAATCAAAATCAATATGATTATATGCTTCTTCAAAGTCAATCTTCAAAAATCAAAACTTAATTATTACTCCTATACTCTCGTTAGCAACTTCATTAATAACTAGAATATTTAAAACCTGTCTATGAAGTAGTATATTCAATTACATATCTTAGGATCAAAAATCGTAAAACTAAAACTAATGATTCACATTCTTAATAATTCCTCCAATACTTTCTTTCAACACAAATTCCATCAAATCAAAATCAATATGATTATATGCTTCTTCAAAGTCAATCTTCAAAAATCAAAACTTAATTATTACTCCTATACTCTCGTTAGCAACCTCATTAATAACTAGAATATCTAAAACCTGTCTATGAAGTAGTATATTCAATTACATATCTTAGGATCAAAAATCATAAAACTAAAACTAATGATTCACATTCTTAATAATTCCTCCAATACTTTCTTTCAACACAAATTCCATCAAATCAAAATCAATATGATTATATGCTTCTTCAAAGTCAATCTTGAAAATCAAAACTTAATTATTACTCCTATACTCTCGTTAGCAACCTCATTAATAACTAGAATATCTAAAACCTGTCTATGAAGTAGTATATTCAATTACATATCTTAGGATCAAAAATCATAAAACTAAAACTAATGATTCACATTCTTAATAATTCCTCAAATACTTTCTTTCAACACAAATTCCATCAAATCAAAATCAATATGATTATATGCTTCTTCAAAGTCAATCTTGAAAATCAAAACTTAATTATTACTCCTATACTCTCGTTAGCAACCTCATTAATAACTAGAATATCTAAAACCTGTCTATGAAGCAGTATATTCAATTACATATCTTAGGATCAAAAATCATAAAACTAAAACTAATGATTCACATTCTTAATAATTCCTCCAATACTTTCTTTCAACACAAATTCCATCAAATCAAAATCAATATGATTATATGCTTCTTCAAAGTCAATCTTGAAAATCAAAACTTAATTATTACTCCTATACTCTCGTTAGCAACCTCATTAATAACTAGAATATCTAAAACCTGTCTATGAAGCAGTATATTCAATTACATATCTTAGGATCAAAAATCATAAAACTAAAACCAATAATTGACATTCTTAATCATTCCTCAAATACTTTCTTTCAACACAAATTCCATCAAATCCAAATCAATATGATTATATGCTTCTTCAAAGTCAATCTTGAAAATCAAAACTTAATTATTACTCCTATACTCTCGTTAGCAACCTCATTAATAACTAGAATATCTAAAACCTGTCTATGAAGTAGTATATTCAATTACATATCTTAGGATCAAAAATAATAAAACTAAAACTAATGATTCACATTCTTAATAATTCCTCAAATACTTTCTTTCAACACAAATTCCACCAAATCAAAATCAATATGATTATATGCTTCTTCAAAGTCAATCTTGAAAATCAAAACTTAATTATTACTCCTATACTCTTGTTAGCAACCTCATTAATAACTAGAATATCTAAAACCTGTCTATGAAGCAGTATATTCAATTACATATCTTAGGATCAAAAATCATAAAACTAAAACTAATGATTCACATTCTTAATAATTCCTCCAATACTTTCTTTCAACACAAATTCCATCAAATCAAAATCAATATGATTATATGCTTCTTCAAAGTAAATCTTGAAAATCAAAACTTAATTATTACTCCTATACTCTCGTTAGCAACCTCATTAATAACTAGAATATCTAAAACCTGTCTATGAAGTAGTATATTCAATTACATATCTTAGGATCAAAAATCATAAAACTAAAACTAATGATTCACATTCTTAATAATTCCTCAAATACTTTCTTTCAACACAAATTCCACCAAAACCAAATCAATATGATTATATGCTTCTTCAAAGTCAATCTTGAAAATCAAAACTTAATTATTACTCCTATACTCTCGTTAGCAACCTCATTAATAACTAGAATATCTAAAACCTGTCTATGAAGTAGTATATTCAATTACATATCTTAGGATCAAAAATCATAAAACTAAAACTAATGATTCACATTCTTAATAATTCCTCAAATACTTTCTTTCAACACAAATTCCACCAAATCAAAATCAATATGATTATATTCTTCTTCAAAGTCAATCTTGAAAATCAAAACTTAATTATTACTCCTATACTCTCGTTAGCAACCTCATTAATAACTAGAATATCTAAAACCTGTCTATGAACTAGTATATTCAATTACATATCTTAGGATCAAAAATCATAAAACTAAAACTAATGATTCACATTCTTAATAATTCCTCAAATACTTTCTTTCAACACAAATTCCACCAAATCAAAATCAATATGATTATATTCTTCTTCAAAGTCAATCTTGAAAATCAAAACTTAATTATTACTCCTATACTCTCGTTAGCAACCTCATTAATAACTAGAATATCTAAAACCTGTCTATGAACTAGTATATTCAATTACATATCTTAGGATCAAAAATCATAAAACTAAAACTAATGATTCACATTCTTAATAATTCCTCAAATACTTTCTTTCAACACAAATTCCACCAAATCAAAATCAATATGATTATATTCTTCTTCAAAGTCAATCTTGAAAATCAAAACTTAATTATTACTCCTATACTCTCGTTAGCAACCTCATTAATAACTAGAATATCTAAAACCTGTCTATGAAGTAGTATATTCAATTACATATCTTAGGATCAAAAATCATAAAACTAAAACAAATGATTCACATTCTTAATAATTCCTCCAATACTTTCTTTCAACACAAATTCCAATAAATCAAAATCAATATGATTATATGCTTCTTCAAAGTCAATCTTGAAAATCAAAACTTAATTAATACTCCTATACTCTCGTTAGCAACCTCATTAATAACTAGAATATCTAAAACCTGTCTATGAAGTAGTATATTCAATTACATATCTTAGGATCAAAAATCATAAAACTAAAACTAATGATTCACATTCTTAATAATTCCTCAAATACTTTCTTTCAACACAAATTCCATCAAATCAAAATCAATATGATTATATGCTTCTTCAAAGTCAATCTTCAAAAATCAAAATTTAATTATTACTCCTATACTCTCGTTAGCAACTTCATTAATAACTAGAATATTTAAAACCTGTCTATGAAGTAGTATATTCAATTACATATCTTAGGATCAAAAATCGTAAAACTAAAACTAATGATTCACATTCTTAATAATTCCTCCAATACTTTCTTTCAACACAAATTCCATCAAATCAAAATCAATATGATTATATGCTTCTTCAAAGTCAATCTTGAAAATCAAAACTTAATTATTACTCCTATACTCTCGTTAGCAACCTCATTAATAACTAGAATATCTAAAACCTGTCTATGAAGCAGTATATTCAATTACATATCTTAGGATCAAAAATCATAAAACTAAAACTAATGATTCACATTCTTAATAATTCCTCAAATACTTTCTTTAACACAAATTCCATCAAATCAAAATCAATATGATTATATGCTTGTTCAAAGTCAATCTTAAAAATCAAAACTTAATTATTACTCCTATACTCTCGTTAGCAACCTCATTAATAACTAGAATATCTAAAACCTGTCTATGAAGTAGTATATTCAATTACATATCTTAGGATCAAAAATCATAAAACTAAAACTAATGATTCACATTCTTAATAATTCCTCAAATACTTTCTTTCAACACAAATTCCATGAAATCAAAATCAATATGATTATATGCTTCTTCAAAGTCAATCTTCAAAAATCAAAACTTAATTATTACTCCTATACTCTCGTTAGCAACTTCATTAATAACTAGAATATTTAAAACCTATCTATGAAGTAGTATATTCAATTACATATCTTAGGATCAAAAATCGTAAAACTAAAACTAATGATTCACATTCTTAATAATTCCTCCAATACTTTCTTTCAACACAAATTCCATCAAATCAAAATCAATATGATTATATGCTTCTTCAAAGTCAATCTTGAAAATCAAAACTTAATTATTACTCCTATACTCTCGTTAGCAACCTCATTAATAACTAGAATATCTAAAACCTGTCTATGAAGCAGTATATTCAATTACATATCTTAGGATCAAAAATCATAAAACTAAAACTGTGGGAAAACTGTTGAAATCCAGCCAGCTGTTATCCATTTAATTTTACTAGCTGTTATGTTTTTTATCATTAGCTACTAGCTGTTATGTTTATTATGATTAGTTACTAGCTGTTATGTTTATTATGATTAGCTAGCTGTTAGCATTCTTTTATTATTCCATTTTTACTATAAAATGGTGATCAAACATTATAATAGATACAAGAAATACAGCAGAGAATTATTTAACATTGCTTCTCAATTTACTTCATGGTATCAGAGCTTTAGGCTCAATTCTGGGTTCCCTTCTTCCAGCCTTCATTGCTGTTTTTTTTGCTCAGTTTCAGCAGATTTTTTGCTCAGTTTCAGCAGATTTTTTCTCTGTTTTCTAAAGACAAAACGGAGTATTTCACGTGTTCTTTTTACCAGCCTTCATAGCTTATTTTTTCCATTCACTGATAGTCTTTCCTTGCTGTTTGGCCTTCATTGCCACCTTCTCCCTGATTCTAATCAGTTTTTCAGCAAGTTGTGCCTTGTGAAAAATGTCAGAAGTTGCAGAAACAACCACTACAGCCCAATCAGAAGAGGTCATTCGATCTCAACAACCTGGAGAGTTGCAAAATATTCAGGCTGCCTATAAACTGAATGGAAAAAACTATCTCAAATGGTCCCAACTCGTTCGTACTGTTCTAAAAGGAAAGGGAAAACTAAGTCATCTTATGGGTACAGGGCCAAAATTGGGAGACCCTAAGTTTGAAGCATGGGATGAAGAAGATTCGATGATTATGGCATGGCTGTGGAATTCAATGATTCCTGAGATTAGTGACACATGTATGTTCTTAGCTACTGCAAAGGATGTTTGGGATGCAATACAACAGACATATTCAAAGGCAAGAGATGCTGCTCAAGTATATGAGGTGAAGGTGAAAACGATGGCTGCTAAACAAGGCAATAAAACAGTTACTGAGTATGCCAATCAATTGAAAAGTCTATGGCAAGAACTTGATCATTATAGGGTGATAAAAACCAAGTGTTCGGAAGATGCTGCTGTTCTAAAAAATTTTATTGAGCAAGATAGAGTCTATGATTTTCTTGTTGGACTTAATCCAGAATTTGATCAAATGAGAGTCCAAATTCTTGGCAAGCAGGAGGTTCCATGCTTTAATGAAGTGGTAGCACTGGTTAGAGGGGAGGAAAGCAGAAGAGGACTCATGCTCGAACCACAAAGCACGGACAGCTCGGCTATGGTAGTCATTGGTGGCAATAAATCAACCACAAACACGGAAAAAGCACCATTTTTTGAAAGTGGAAAACCTGGACAACAAAAGGACAATTTGTGGTGTACCTTCTGTAAGAAGGCACGCCATACTCGTGAGCGGTGTTGGAAGCTTCATGGCAAACCTCCAAGCCGAGAATGGGGACATAAAGGAGAGCAACCAAGGAACAATGGTCAGACGCATATCGCAACGACACAACAGAATGAAGCAGCACCAAAGGAGTTGAGTGGTTTCAACCAAGAAGAGATCGAGAGGTTGAGATCTCTACTTGGAAACCTTGACAAACCTTCAGGTACTTGTTCATTGGCGTACTCTGGTAAGTTTCCATCCCCTATTGGATTAAATGTCTCGAATACAACATTTGTTGACTCCTGGATCATGGATTCAGGAGCTACCGACCATATGACCCATTCACCAAATGTTTTTTCCACATACTCCCCATGTCCAAGCAATAGGAAAATAACTACAGCTGATGGTTCTTTGACTACTATAGCAGGTGTAGGAGATGTTAAAATAAGCCCATCATTGACCTTAAAAAATGTTCTCCATGTCCCTAGATTATCCACAAACCTTGTCTCTATCCAAAAGCTTACTCAAGATTTATGTTGCAATGTGATTTTTCATCATAGTTATTGTGTATTTCAGGACAAGGATTCGGGGAAGATGATTGGACATGCTAGAGAACGGGATGGGCTCTACTACCTTGAAGCACCAAGCCAATCAAACATTACTAATGGCAGATTACCTTTTTCTTTTGTTTCAGAACTTTATTCATCCAATAAAGACAAAGTTTGGCTTCACCATCGCCGACTTGGACATCCATCATTTAGAGTCATTAAAATTTTGTTTCCATCTTTATTTCAAGGTCTAGATGTTGAGAACTTTCATTGTGAAGTGTGCGAATTTGCTAAACACAAACGTGTACCTTTTCCAGTAAGTAATAAAAGAAGCTCTCTTCCTTTTTATCTCATTCATAGTGATATTTGGGGTCCTTCTACTATTCCCAATGTTTCTGGGGCAAAATGGTTTGTGTCGTTCATTGATGATTGTACTCGTGTTACTTGGATTTTTTTACTTAAACATAAATCTGATGTTAGTACCGTTCTTCCAAGTTTTTGCTCCATGATTAAGAACCAATTCGGGGTCAATATCAAAAGGTTTAGGTCAGATAATGCTAGGGATTATTTCAATCGAGTCCTAACTCCTTATTTTGAAAAGGAAGGGATAGTACAGGAGTCATCATGTGTCAATACACCACAACAAAACGGAGTCGCAGAAAGGAAAAATGGTCATCTTCTTCAGTCAACCCGAGCCTTCTTATTCCAGAAAAATGTGCCTAAATCTTTTTGGGGGGAAGCAGTTCTTACAGCCACTCATCTTATAAATCGTTTGCCTTCCAGAGTCTTGGGATTTAAGAGTCCAATGGAAACACTCTCAACATTCTATCCAAACATACACACTACAAATAATCTTATCCCTAGGATATTTGGGTGCGTGTCATTTGTCCATGTTCATAGTCAAAATAGAGGAAAGCTAGACCCAAGGGCATTAAAATGTGTATTTGTGGGTTATTCCTCAACTCAAAAAGGATACAAGTGTTATCACCCTCCATCAAAGAAGTTCTATGTCTCGGTGGACGTTACTTTCAATGAACAAGCACCTTACTTCACCACACCTTATCTTCAGGGGGAGAATTCCATACTTGAAGATAAGGATGGGGATTTCTTGCTTGATTTGTTGTCACTTCCAATGTCTGAACCACTTTCAATATCTAAGTCCATGCCAAATCCTGTGTCTGAATCTATGCCTGAAATTTCAGTAAATCCCAACTCTGCCATTGAGAATGTGAGATTTGGCAAGGTGTACTCAAGGAAGAAGATATCGATTGTCCCTGAATCAGTGCAAGTCCAAGAATCCAACTCAGATCCTGAGAATGAGGTAACAATTTCTAATTCTTCATTACAAGTTGAAACTGAATCTCATGTAGGCATTGACCAAGACCTTCCTATTGCTATTAGGAAAGGAACTAGAGAATGCACAAAACGACCTTTATATCCTCTTGCACACTTCCTGTCCTTTAAACATTTATCACCATCACATAGAGCCTTCCTAGTTAACCTGAACACCATTGCCATCCCTACCACCTTATCCGAGGCTTTGTCTAATGAGAAATGGAAACAAGCCATGAATGTAGAAATTGAGGCATTGGAGAAGAACAAAACATGGGAGTTGATGAAATTGCCAATAGGAAAGAAACCAGTGGGGTGTAAGTGGGTATATACAGTGAAATATAGAACAGATGGATCAATAGAGAGGTATAAGGCAAGGCTGGTAGCCAAGGGCTATACTCAAACCTATGGGATTGACTACCTAGAGACTTTTGCTCCAGTTGCAAAAATGAATACTGTTAGAATCCTGTTGTCATTAGCAGCTAATTATGGTTGGGAGTTACAGCAGTTTGATGTCAAGAATGCATTTTTGCACGGAGAACTAGAAGAAGAAATTTATATGGAGGTCCCACCAGGTTATGGGAATAATTTGGATGCTCATACTGTGTGCAAATTAAAGAAAGCCTTATATGGACTTAAGCAATCACCACGAGCGTGGTTTGGCAGATTTGCGAAAGTTATGAATGCTATGGGATATAAACAAAGCCAAGGGGATCACACACTGTTCATTAAACACTCATCTTTAGGGGGAGTCTCAGTACTCTTAGTATATGTTGATGACATAATAATGACAGGGAATGATGATAAAGAGAGACAACTTCTAAGTCAATGTTTGGCTAAGGAATTTGAGATCAAAGTATTAGGAAGGTTGAAATATTTTCTTGGGATTGAGGTGGCTCACTCTAAGCAGGGCATTTTTATCTCCCAACAAAAGTATGTTACAGATCTCCTCAAAGAAACAGGCAAGACAGCATGCAAACCAGCAAGTACTCCAATAGACCCAAATTTTAGACTTGGAATGGCAGAGGAAGATGTTGCAGTAGATAAGGAAATGTATCAACGCCTGGTAGGAAAACTCATTTATCTGTCTCACACACGACCAGACATAGCATATGCAGTGAGTATGATTAGCCAGTTCATGCATAATCCAAAGGAAGTTCATCTACAAGCAGCTCACCGAGTATTACAGTATCTCAAAGGGACACCAGGAAAGGGTATTTTGTTCAAAAGAAGCGGAGGTTTGGTGCTTGAGGTATATACGGATGCCGATTATGCTGGGTCAATGGTTGACAGGAGGTCAACCACAGGATACTGCACCTTTCTTGGCGGTAACCTCGTGACATGGAGGAGTAAGAAACAACATGTCGTTGCACGGTCTAGTGCAGAGGCAGAATTCCGAGCAATGGCTCAAGGGGTGTGTGAACTACTTTGGTTAAAAATCATCTTAGAAGACTTGAAGATTGAGTGGGATGGCCCAATGAGACTTTATTGTGATAATAAGTCTGCAATTAGCATAGCTCACAACCCGGTACAACATGATCGAACTAAGCACATCGAAATTGACAGACACTTCATCAAGGAGAAACTGGAAAGCAAGTTGATTTGTACCCCTTACGTGTCTACACATGGCCAACTTGCAGATGTACTTACCAAAGGGTTAAGTAGCTCAGTGTTTCAGAGTATTATATCCAAGCTGGGAATGGAAAACATTTATTCACCAGCTTGAGGGGGAGTGTGGGAAAACTGTTGAAATCCAGCCAGCTGTTATCCATTTAATTTTACTAGCTGTTATGTTTTTTATCATTAGCTACTAGCTGTTATGTTTATTATGATTAGTTACTAGCTGTTATGTTTATTATGATTAGCTAGCTGTTAGCATTCTTTTATTATTCCATTTTTACTATAAAATGGTGATCAAACATTGTAATAGATACAAGAAATACAGCAGAGAATTATTTAACATTGCTTCTCAATTTACTTCAAAAACTAATGATTCACATTCTTAATAATTCCTCAAATACTTTCTTTAACACAAATTCCATCAAATCAAAATCAATATGATTATATGCTTGTTCAAAGTCAATCTTAAAAATCAAAACTTAATTATTACTCCTATACTCTCGTTAGCAACCTCATTAATAACTAGAATATCTAAAACCTGTCTATGAAGTAGTATATTCAATTACATATCTTAGGATCAAAAATCATAAAACTAAAACTAATGATTCACATTCTTAAAATTCCTCCAATACTTTCTTTCAACACAAATTCCAATAAATCAAAATCAATATGATTATATGCTTCTTCAAAGTCAATGTTAAAATCAAAACTTAATTAATACTCTATACTCTCGTTAGCAACTCATTAATAACTAGAATATCTAAAACCTGTCTATGAAGTAGTATATTCAATTACATATCTTAGGATCAAAAATCATAAAACTAAAACAATGATTCACATTCTTAATAATTCCTCATACTTTCTTTCAACACAAATTCCACAAATCAAAATCAATATGATTATATGCTTCTTCAAAGTAAATCTTGAAAATCAAAACTTAATTATTACTCCTATACTCTCGTTAGCAACCTCATTAATAACTAGAATATCTAAAACCTGTCTATGAAGTAGTATATTCAATACATATCTTAGGATCAAAAATCATAAAATAAAACTAATGATTAATTCTTAATAATTCCTCAAATACTTTCTTTTAACAAATTCCCCAAAACAATTCAATATGATTATATGCTTCTTCAAAGTCAATCTTAAAAATCAAAACTTAATTAATTCTCCTTACCTTAAAACTTATCATTACTCCATACTCCTTAGCAATCCCATTAATAACTAGAATTATCTAAAAACCTGTCTATAAAAGTAGTATAATTCAATTACATATCTTAGGATCAAAAATCATAAAACTAAAACTAATGATTCACATTCTTAATAATTCCTCAAATTACTTTCTTTCAACACAAATTCCACAAATCAAAATCAATATGATTATATGCTTCTTCAAAGTCAATCTTAAAAATCAAAACTTAATTATTACTCCTATACTCTCGTTAGCAACCTCATTAATAACTAGAATATCTAAAACCTGTCTATGAAGTAGTATATTCAATTACATATCTTAGGATCAAAAATCATAAAACTAAAACTAATGATTCACATTCTTAATAATTCCTCAAATACTTTCATTCAACACAAATTCCATCAAATCAAAATCAATATGATTATATGCTTCTTCAAAGTCAATCTTGAAAATCAAAACTTAATTATTACATATATACTCTCGTTAGCAACCGCATTAATAACTAGAATATCTAAAACCTGTCTATGAAGCAGTATATTCAATTACATATCTTAGGATCAAAAATCATAAAACTAAAACTAATGATTCACATTCTTAATAATTCCTCCAATACTTTCTTTCAACACAAATTCCAATAAATCAAAATCAATATGATTATATGCTTCTTCAAAGTCAATCTTGAAAATCAAAACTTAATTATTACTCCTATACTCTCGTTAGCAACCTCATTAATAACTAGAATATCTAAAACCAGTCTATGAAGTAGTACATTCAATTACATATCTTAGGATCAAAAATCATAAAACTAAAACCAATAATTGACATTCTTAATCATTCCTCAAATACTTTCTTTCAACACAAATTCCATCAAATCCAAATCAATATGATTATATGCTTCTTCAAAGTCAATCTTGAAAATCAAAACTTAATTATTACTCCTATACTCTCGTTAGCAACCTCATTAATAACTAGAATATCTAAAACCTGTCTATGAAGTAGTATATTCAATTACATATCTTAGGATCAAAAATCATAAAACTAAAACTAATAATTCACATTCTTAATAATTCCTCCAATACTTTCTTTCAACACAAATTCCATCAAATCCAAATCAATATGATTATATGCTTCTTCAAAATCAATCTTAAAAATCAAAACTTAATTATTACTCCTATACTCTTGTTAGCAACCTTATTAATAACTAGAATATCTAAACTTGTCTATAAAATAATATATTCAATTACATATCTTAGGATCAAAAATTATAAAACTTAAACCAATAATTCACATTCTTAATCTTTCCTCAAATACTTTCTTTCAATACAAATTCCATCAAATCCAAATCAATATAATTATATGCTTCTTCAAAGTCAATCTTGAAAATCAAAACTTAATTATTATTCCTATACTCTCGTTAACAACCTCATTAATAACTAGAATATCTAAAACCTACCTATAAAATAGTATATTAAACTACATATCTTATGATCAAAAATCATAAAACTCAAACCAATGATTCACATTCTTAATAATTCCTCAATTACTTTCTTTCAACACAAATTTCATCAAATTCAAATTAATATGATTATATGCTCCTTCAAAATCAATCTTGAAAATCAAAACGTAATTATTATTCATATACTCATTAGTAACCTCATTAACAACTAGAATATCCAAAACTTGTCTATGAAGTAGTACACTTAATTACATATCTTAGGATAAAAAATCATAAGGCTCAAACTCTTGATCCACCAATCATTCTCCAAATACTTTCTTTCAATACAAAATTCATGAAATCCAAATCAACATGAATATATGCTACTTCAGAGTCAATCTTAAGAATCAAAACTTAATTGTTATTCTTTTACTAGTTTGCAACGTCATTAACTAGAATATCTAAAATTTGTCTACAAAATAGTATACTCAATTACATATCTTAGGATTAAAAATCATATAACTAAAACCAATAATTCACATTCTTAATCATTCCTCAAATACTTTCTTTCAACACAAATTCCATCAAATCTAAATCAATATGAATACATGCTCCTTCAAAGTCAATCTTTAGAATCAAAACTTAATCACTACTATTATACTCGTTAGCAAAGTCATTAACAAATAGAATATCTAAAACCTGTCCATGAAGGAGTACACTTAATTATATATCTTAGGATAAAAAACCCTAAAACTCAAACCAATAATTCACATTCTTAATAATTCCTCAAATACTTTCTTTCAACACAAATTCCATCAAATTCAAATCAATATGATTATATGCTTCTTCCAAATCAATCTTAAAAATCAAAAGTTAATTATTACTCCTATACTCACGTTAGCAACCTTATTAATAACTAGAATATCTAAAATCTGTCTATAAAATAGTATATTCAATTACATATCTTAGGATCAAAAATCATAAAACTCAAACCAATGATTCACATTCTTAATAATTCCTCAAATAGTTTCTTTCAACACAAATTCCATCAAATCCAAATCAATGATTATGTGCTTCTTCAAAGTCCTTGAAAATCAAAACTTGATTATTACTCCTATACTCTCGTTAGCAACCTCATTAATAACTAGAATATCTTAAACCTGTTTATAAAATAGTATACTTATCTTAGGATCAAAAATTATAAAACTCAAACCAATGATTCACATTCTTAATCATTCCTCAAATACTTTCTTTCAACACAAATTCCATCAAATCTAAATTAATATGATTATATACTTCTTCAAAATTAATCTTGAAAATCAAAACGTAATTATTATTCCTATACTCATTAGCAACCTCATTAATAACTAAAATATCTAAAATTTGTCTATGAAGTAGTACACTCAATTACATATCTTAGGATAAAAAATCATAAGACTCAAACCCTTAATTCACCAATCATTCTCCAAATGCTTTCTTTCAATACAAAATCTATGAAATCTAAATCAACATGAGTATATGCTACTTCAAAGTCAATCTTAAAAATCAAAACTTAGTCCTTATTCCTATACTCGTTAGCAACCTTATTAACAACTAAATTATCTAAAATTTGTTTCTAAAATAATACACTCAATTACATATCTTAGAATTAAAAATCATAAAACTCAAATACTATTTTTCTTAAATTTCTGCTTCAAAAGTCATGTTCAACCAACACGCACTTTGTAGAATGCAATCTTAATATAACCTATGAATTCATTGTCTTTGCCAATTACTAATAGAGTACATGTTCATGAAAAAATTCACCATTTTCCATTCAATTCTTTTATCTTTCTCCAACTACACTTCCACACAATTGATACTCCTATAATGCAACTTTTGGATAAATTTTTCTTTAAACCTAACACATAACAAATAATTGTAATAAAAATATACAAATTTATATATTGTATTTATATAACTAATTATATTTTAATCTCATTATTATTGGATATAGGTTAAGGGTCAACCTGTATTTAATAAAAGTTCAGAATTGTTAGCTTGGAAAGGCTTCAAAATCTTCCAAGTCTTCTGAAATTTATTGTTGAGTGGTCCCAGAACAAGATCA